>OW121769.1:25765200-26965200 GCA_933228765.1 Miltochrista miniata
GGGACTTTGGGACTTTGGGACTTTGGGACTTTGGGACTTTGGGACTTTGGGACTTTTGGACTTTTGGACTTTGGACTTTTGGACTTTTGGACTTTCGGACTTTTGGACTTTTTGGACTTTTTGGACTTTTAGACTTTTAGACTTTGGGACTTTGGGACTTTGGGACTTTGGGACTTTGGGACTTTGGGACCTTGAGACCTTGGGACTTTGGGACTTTGGGACTTTGGGACTTTGGGACTTTTGGACTTTTGGCCTTTTGGACTTTGGACTTTGGACTTTTGGACTTTTGGACTTTTGGACTTTTGGACTTTTGGACTTTTGGACTTTTGGACTTTTGGACTTTTGGACTTTTGGATGGGACCTTGGTACTTTGGGTCTTTGGGACTTTGAAACTTTGGGACTTTGGGACTTTGGGACTTTTGGACTTTTGGATGGGACCTTGGTACTTTGGGTCTTTGGGACTTTTGGACTTTTGGACTTTTGGATGGGACCTTGGTACTTTGGGTCTTTGGGACTTTGGAACTTTGGGACTTTGGGACTTTTGGACTTTTGGACTTTTGGACTTTTGGACTTTTGGATGGGACCTTGGTACTTTGGGTCTTTGGGACTTTGGAACTTTGGGACTTTGGGACTTTGGGACTTTGGGACTTTGGGACTTTGGGACTTTGGGACTTTGGGACTTTGGGACTTTGGGACTTTGGGACTTTGGGACTTTGGGACTTTTGGACTTTTGGACTTTGGACTTTTGGACTTTTGGACTTTCGGACTTTTGGACTTTTTGGACTTTTTGGACTTTTAGACTTTTAGACTTTGGGACTTTGGGACTTTGGGACTTTGGGACTTTGGGACTTTGGGACTTTGGGACTTTTGGCCTTTTGGACTTTGGACTTTGGACTTTCGGACTTTTGGACTTTTTGGACTTTTTGGACTTTTAGACTTTTAGACTTTGGGACTTTGGGACTTTGGGACTTTGGGACTTTGGGACTTTTGGACTTTTGGCCTTTTGGACTTTGGACTTTGGACTTTTGGTCTTTGGGACTTTTGGACTTTTGGACTTTGGACTTTTGGACTTTTGGACTTTGGACTTTTGGACTTTTGGACTTTTTGGACTTTTTGGACTTTAGACTTTTAGACTTTGGGACTTTGGGACTTTGGGACCTTGAGACCTTGGGACTTTGGGACTTTTGGACTTTTGGCCTTTTGGACTTTGGACTTTGGACTTTTGGACTTTTGGACTTTTGGACTTTTGGACTTTTGGACTTTTAGACTTTTGGACTTTTGTACTTTTGTACTTTTTGACTTAATTTAAGGTGAGGTGAAAATTAAGTTTATGAAGTTTCACTTCTTACGTGTGTACTCTAAGTACACGCAATTTTTTTATTACAGGAGATTTATACTATTTTTCTTCGTACAGTAGACCCGCTGTAATCAGATAAATGTTTTGCTGGGCAGTGTCGGACTATCCGATTTGTCGGATTATAGACGGCTGCCCAAGATCGCATATAGTTAGGATTTTTTACAAAAGAATACCTTGTAATCCGATAAATTAGTGGATACGCAGTCAGTTAAATGACAATCGTTAAGCCAAGTTGAAGGGCTTGGGCTATGGGCGGCGTGAAAGTTTTGAACTGCTGGTCGACACGACCTGCGCCTGTCCATTTCAACATGGTCATAGGGTCACCGCCTGTTACGTGGGACATAAACTATAAGGTGAAATTTGAGCGCCGCCTCTTTCTGCGAGCAGCCGCCTCTTTCTGCGAGCAGGTCATGCTCGATGATGACGGCAGCGTGACGTGAGGAACTCATGCAAGCCCCCTCTTAGAAGCGGGATCACACCCGAAACCCCCCCAAAGACGCGGGATAGCACCCGAACCACCCCCTGGGCGAGGCCGCAGTGGCGGCCGTGGGTCTGTTGGGAGTCCTGGGACAGCCTTCCGAGGGCTTACCCGGGGCTCCCAACCACAGGCTGTTGGGCGTTACGTGAGGTTTTTAGTCGGTAGGAGTCCGGCATAACATCCAAGAGGATTTTCCCTCACGTAAAAAAAAAGTGAAATTTGGGCGTATAATATGCCTCTGCTTACCCCTTCGGGGATAAGGGCGTGACTATATTTACGGACGCTGTTGATTTACCATTGGACGTTACCATTGTTTCAGATGGAGGCGAAGGTGAAGGAAGAGATACCTGACAAGGATTACACTCAGCCAATCACTAACGAAAGACGAAAATGTGAGTATTAGAAACTTAGATCATTAATACATATAATAAAATCGTAACAGGTCGCTGTCTGTACATGGAAGATAAATGAGAAAAAATATTATAGGGGGGCTTTATGAACGCAATAGAACCCAAAACAATGATTTTTAGAATGTTTGTCTGTATGTCTGTATATCTGTTTGTCTGTACGTTTGTGCACGCTAATCTGAGTAACCGCTTAACCGATTGCAATGCGGTTTTCTTTATTGTGTTAAGGTTTGCTCCGTTTAACATTTACACTTTAAGTCTATTGCTGTCTCTAACCATACTCTGTCATTGGTTAGAGACAGCAATAGACTTAAAGTGTGTTTTAACTAAAATAGGTTTAATAAACGATTATGAATAAGGGGGTAGTGTTTATTTCATATCAATCGGTTTATAAATAAAAAGTTATATCACTTTAAAGAATCATACATAGACTTATTAATCTAAAAATGGGTAAATCTAAACTGCCGTGTTGGCTTAATCACAAAAGAGCTTAATGATTAAGGCTATTTTAAAACAATTCAGTCCGCGCGTGGACAGAATTGTTTTGGAATAGACTTAATCATTAAGCTCTTTTATGATTAAGCAAACAGGGTAGTTTCACACGCTGCTTGATGAGTCTGATGAAGAAATACCTCTCCTTTCATACACCTTATGTGACGTAAACGAAGTTGCGGGCTCAGCTAGTGAATAAATATTTGTGGACATTTCGATTCACACACAACATCATCTAGCCCAAATTAAGCTAATATAAGCTTATGCTATGGGATTTAGACGACTGATATACATACTCGTATATTTCTAACTAGCTGATGCCCGCAGCTTCGCCTGCGTGAAATTTAGTTCCTACACTGTCTCTAACCTATCTCTGTAGGTACCAAATTTCAGCCAGATCCGTTCAGCCGTTACAGCGTGAAAGAGTAACAAACATCCACGCTCACAAACATTCGTATTCGTAATAGTAGTTAGATACATAGATTTCTGATTAACAAATTCATAATACATATTATGAGTTTTGTAAATTTATTTATTAAATACATTTCTTAATTCATTGGCTAGACTACTACTTGACTCAACTTCTCTTCTATGCAATTGACATCGTAACTTAGTTCCTTCTTCAGGTAGTCCCAGTCATACTGTAAGCCTACGACGTATGGGAAAACCGAACTACAACTTCGTCCTCTTAATACAGATGGTCCAACCAAGACCTGTTAACTTAATAACCATGTAAATTTCATCTGCTAGGGGTTCATGTTCATTTTAATGGCTCTTTTTACTTGTCAAATGTGATCTTCGTAGAGGCCATTCCCGTATTTAACAAAGACTTAGTGAGTCTGTGTGCACCGAATGCAGCCAGCACTATAGAATAAAGTTCATACCTTCCATGACCAGTCGCTTAGGGCTGTTGATAACCTTTCATTCTAATGCGCAGTGGACACTACCCGAAGCGTGGTCATTCATTATTCCTGGCTAGCCATCTTCGAATTTTCTTTTTCTTTCACATATTTATTTTTTGTTATACAAAATTTAAAAACATTAACAACTATATTTCTAATAGTACTTAAATCATGAAAATGACAATGTCATTCGGATTAAACTTCCACAAATGTGTCAAAATAAAAAGTAATTTAAATCAAAAATAAGATTATTTAAGGAGTATTGATATCAACTCCGGAGAAAATCAGCTTCAAAATAATTTACATTCCCTTTTTAGGTCGATAATGCATAAATTTTAATAAAATAAGGAACACGTCTTCCATCAATTATGTTAATAATGCTATATGTCAAATTTTAAACAAATCGGACCAAGGAATCGCGTTGTCCCATACAAACTTGACCCTCCTTTTTGATACCTTTGGAGGTGGAATTTGCAAAAATGGTAAAATTACTTTTTTCAAATTGTAACAAACAACGCTCATGCTGAATTTCATCATCGTACCATTAACCGTTTAAGCAATAATTGATAATAACTTTGGGTCTAGGGATTGAACCGCAAAATTAAGTTTGGTTTGAATTCTATATACTTTTCCGGGATAAAAAGTACCCAGTGTGGTGCCCAGGCTATAAAAGAATAATTATACCAAGTTTCATCGTAATCTAACCGGTAGGTTTTGCGTGATGCCTGAACAAACAGACAGACAGACAGACAGACAGACAGACAGACAGACAGACAAAAATTTTTTTAATCACATTTTTGGGTTCGGTGTCGGTCTAGTAACACCCCCTGCTATTTATTTTTTTGATATTTTGAATGTACAGAATTTTCACTTCTACAGATTTATTATAAGTATAGATTACATACATATTGTACATAGAAACACCCAAACTCCGAAACAAACATTTGTGGATCACACAATTAGAATACACATACATAGTGTAGGTGTATTTGTAACTAGCGGATGACACGCGGTTTCCCTCGCTTAGCTTCCATTCCCGTGGGAATATGGGAATAAAATATAGCCTTCTTTACCTGGGGATAGTGTAGCTTCTTCACAGTGAAAGAATGGTTCAAATCGGTCTAGTAGTTTCGGAGCCTATTCGATGCAAATAAACAATCAAATCTTTCCTCTTTATAATATTAGTATAGATTTTGAAAACTAGTAAAACATTTCATTTTTCTGAGAAAATTATGAAAAGGGAAATGCCAGTAATGAATTTTGTCAAAATCGCTTACATTTTTTTCAAATATCGTAATTGGTACCATTCTAATAATAATGTCCTAAAGTGGCCGGGAGTTTTATTTCCAGGTTCTTCCTACACAAAATCGTATATTTTATGACCTACATGCATAAATGAATTTTCATTTTATTTAATGCATGTACATTTTAGGAGTTGTATGTAGAATAATAAACACCATGTATAATAGTAGGTACATACAGGGTGTACAACAAAAACGCATTACACCTCGCACTGTGGGAGAAACACCAACTGTCAGAGATCATAATCGACGGTACCGGGGCACG
This sequence comes from Miltochrista miniata, assembly GCA_933228765.1. Lineage (NCBI taxonomy): Eukaryota > Metazoa > Arthropoda > Insecta > Lepidoptera > Erebidae > Miltochrista > Miltochrista miniata. Next base: position 25,770,403 of record OW121769.1, read on the forward strand.
AACTTAGCGCTACAGGGATTTACAGAATACAGAACAGTCACATTTATTGTGTAAGTTCAATCCGATTGACGTTGTCATTTTTGTTTTATTTCAAACTTTGAACAGATGATCCACGTGCCCTAGTGAGGTAGTTTAATGCGACAGAGTCACAGACTACAGACAAAGTCTCGACATAAGCCCCTCTGCACTCTATTTTATAGAGAGGGGCTAAAAGAGGGTTTTTTACTAACTATGATGTTGGATGGTTCTTGCTGAGTTGGCAACGCGGGTGTAGCGCCTCTGGTGTTGCAAACGTTCATAGGCTATTGTGACCACAGTCCATTAGGTGGAGCCGTAAGCTTGTCTGCGGCCTTAGTGGTATAAAATGTCATTTTCTAGCAGCATCTGGGATACCCTTCTGAGAGTTTACCTTGGCTCCCGATCGTAGGTGGAAGTAGGCATGTGTGGTTTAAGTCGGTAAGAGTCCTGCATAGCATCCATGAGGAATTTCCACACCCAAAAGCAGCATCTTCTTGCATTATCGACTGTCCTGGAGTAACGGGAGCCTTTAGCACAGCGATGAACTATAGCGTATTTGACTGCATTCTACCAAATCTATCACGGTGAGTGTTCTGAAGAGGTTTCAATCTGATCTCTCCCTCTCCTTTTCAATACTGAACAACACGTGCAGGACAGAATCTCACACAGTGGAGAGAATCTTTACCAGATCTGAGGAATTCAAATTATCTTTTGTCTCTCGAACAATAAAAATTTAGAACGGCCTGCCAGCGTACATGTTTCTCTCCTCTTACAATCCCGGATTCTAGTCCTGGGGTATCCTTCCGAGGGCTTACCCAGGGCTATCAACCGTAGGCTGTTAGGTAGGATACGTTTTTTAGTCGGTATGAGTCCGGCATAGCATTCATGTAGGATTTTCCTCTTCAAGTAGGACGTCACAAAAAAAAACCCGGATTTTTAGCAAAACGTGAAGATGTAGGTACATCATAGGGATACTAACTTGAGGACCACTGCCATTAATCTAAATAGACTGTGAAAGTGCTCCCAATCGCTAAATGTCACCATAGCTTTACATAAGGCGTGTGGCATCAACTTGAATGAAACCTTAAGACGTAGCTTACGGCCTTTTTTCTTGGGCCCGTACTCAACGTGTAAAAATGGGGCCCTATTCGGTCGGGAGCCCCGGGTAAGCCCTCGGGAGGATCTCAACAGATTTCGGCTTGGTTACCTGGGTTATTCGGGCGTTATCCGGCTTCTTGGAAAGAGGCTTAGGATGTAACGAGAACTCGAACTAAGCTAGCCCTTTTTTTAACGTGAGGAAAATATCTGACTCCCATCGATTTAAAACCACACGTATCCTACCTAACAGCCTACGGTTGGGAGCCCCGGGTAAGCCTTCGGAAGGATACCCCAGGACTCTAGCAGCAACTACTAGTTAAAGTATTTATTTTTCACGTCGAAACAATTAAAATATAATATTCTAAAGCTGGTTAAAACGCCCAAGGACACACATTATTTAGTAGCTCGTATACAAACACAATTAGTGGGTAGGCAGAGGCACTAGCGGTGTGGGAATGAACACAACTGTTGATCATAATCTAGCGGCGTCGGGCGGAGGCACGGACGGTACACAGAGTTAGATTAAATGGAGAGTGTACGTAATATAACAGCCAAAATAAGCTGGTAAAGGAGTCACGTTTAATATTTGATGTAAATACCTACCTAAGTTTCAAAGTTGTGGGATGTGATATGATAATATAGTATTTAAACATCAAGCTAAAAAGTATAGGTATTATTGAAGGCCTGAGGACGGTGAGGGGACTGCTTACCGTCCTTACAGAAACAGGCCCTAGACGACAGCGTGACGTGAGGGATTCACGCACGCTATAGTATTCTTCCCAGGAATTACCCGGGGTTCTCAACCGTAGGCTGCTAGCTGGTAGTAGGCAGGAGGCCGGCATAACATCCATGAGGACTTTCCCTCAAGTAATTAAAAAAGAAGGGTATTATTGAATAGCCCCCATTCCCGACCTTGTTGTATTCCGTACGTTGTTCTTGTCTTGTTGTTGTAGAAATGTCATTAAGCAACAATTTCCCCAAGTTACCGATTAATCGGACCTGTGTAATCTTTTTATCGCTCTGAAAGTGAGCTGATAATCTTTAAAATGTAAGTATAGCTAAGAAGCATCTCAGTCACAAACACTTTTTAACAAAAAAACACACCAAAGCGATCTATCCGTTGGGCGGCTACGATGCCATAGACAGATACTCTATAACACCCCTCATATTCGCCGGGGTTTAAACAGGGTTGATTCCAGTACAAGTAAAAGCAAAGCCCACGAATATCTCGTCACCACAGTACCACAGCCAGGTCCGCAGGTCGCGCGGTTCCCACGCTGTAATCACGTCTATTATTGATGGTGTTTACCGAAGCCGCCCACTGCGCACTCATTGGTGACCTTCCACTGATCGGCCTAACACACCTACAGGGACGTATTCCACTGAAAATAATAATAAATATCATTTATTTTCCTATTTTTCCACGCCCACGGCTGGCCATAAAACTCCATGCCTTGGTTTTCCCGAATGAATGGGCTCTCCAAAAGTAGCGCCTTTGGTGTTGCAAATGTCCATAAGATGTGATGGCCACTTTCATCAAAATGAGCTGTATCTTTACTTGCCACCTTAATGGTATAAAAAAGAACTTACACGATGAGTGTGGCAACAAATCTTTTTAAAATCTTTGTTTGAGTTTATCTCGTTAATCTCGAGTGATGCTAGACCAGATTTAATAATATTTTCACCGAAGGGTAGATGGCATTTTATGCTGTAGCTACTTGTTCTCAAGACAAATCGACTCGAACTTTTTCGAATAGAAAGACTCAAACGTTAACTACAAACACATGATTGGATGAATTAGTCTCAAAGCGTTTTGTAATTTGAAATGTCAACAGTGTTGATGAATGATGATGGATTTCCAACTCCAAGTTTTAAGAAAAGTTGCTTATTGTTTCTGAACATACGTGAAATATCATTTTGTTGATACCATTTGGCGAAGTTTTCTAAAATGTTGTGCACATTTTACAACATTATGGACCATTATGGGAATAATATAAGTATTGTATTCACTTTTTTCACAGCTTGCTGAACCTAAACTGAGTGATTGAACTTACTGAAGCAAGCTTTTACCTTTACAAGGTTTTTTTAGATTAATTTTTCTCTTCGCCGTGTTTGCTATGTTAGTTAGTACCAACTAAGCAAAACCGCGTAGCACAGCTGGCTGCCTCGTTGGTCTAGAGGTGGAAATGTGCGACTGCGGATCACGAGATCGTAAGTACGATTCCCGAGACAAAAAACTGATGAGGTGATCCATAAATGTTTGTCTGGGTGTTTCTGGGCATGATATATCTATCTATCTATCTACCTTCACGCCAAATCCCTTGCGGGGTAGGCAGAAAGAACCGAGCGCCACACGGCACGGTCCATACACACCTCACTTGCTTCTTCAACTTTAAAATTATATATCTAAGTATTTATATCCGTGGTCTGATACCCATAACACAAGCAGGTTATTCTTAGCTTACTATGGGATCAGTTAGAGGTGTGTGAAAATGTCCGTGAATTTAAAAAAATAAAAACTTTAGAGGTGTCAAGGGACACCCGGATGGAACGAAGTTCCTTTCGATTAAAGTGAAGGAATTGTAATAAAATTTTATTTTATTTTTAAAATTTTATTGTAAGCAAAAACAAAAACAGAAACAAAAACAAAAAGAAAACAAATTTAAAAAAAAAGTGAGTGCGTGTAACCTTTACGCGCGACTGAAACTGAACAGAGCGAAACTCCTATTTGCTTTGGTGTTGCTCGTAGAGTTCATGTTCATCCCCTGGCTAGCACTAGCACTACCACTATCACTACCACTATCACTATCACTACCACTACCACTATAATTACTACTATCACTACCACTATCACTACCACTACCACTACCACTATCATTACTACTATCACTACCACTATCACTACCACTATCACTACCACTATCACTACCACTATCACTACCACTATCACTACCACTATCACTACCACTATCACTACCACTACCACTATCACTACCACTATCACTACCACTATCACTATCACTACCACTATCACTACCACTATCACTACCACTATCACTACCACTATCACTACCACTATCACTACCACTATCACTACCACTACCACTGCCACTATCACTACCACTGTCACTACCACTATCACTATCACTACCACTATCACTACCACTATCACTACCACTATCACTACCAAAAGTGTCGTGACAACTTTTCGTAAGAATTTTTTCCGTCTAGCCCCCTTTCACAACGCGCGATAAGGAACTTCGTACCAAAAACTAGTTTTATCTTACCAGGGTTCAGATTCTCGATTATACTTGTGACATATAAGAGTAGACGAAGGTTTATTATTATAATGTCATGTCTCATATTCAAAAACGGAAAAATGAGTCAACTTTCGATCGCGAGTCGATGCCCAAGTTCGTCTACTTTGACAATCGTTGGAACAATAAATAATGCACCGCCCACTGCCCCACTATCATTATCGCGTCGAGTCCGGCCCTGGCCTGTCATTTGCTTACATTTTTCATAGACAAATTATTGTCTATACATTATTGTTTTTTTTTAACTAGTCACTTACCGCTAATGGGCAACAGTTGAAATATTTATAAGTGTAATTGTAGTGTTTACCTAAAAAATGTAGTACAAAGACATTAGTACCTACTAATATCGTAGAATTTTAATGGGTTTTTTACCCTATTTACTCAAAATATATTACGGTGGTTTCACACAAGTTTTCAATACAATATAAATAACATCACCAAAACAATTTCCCCGCCACAAATCACAATTCACGCTTGTCACCCGCGCGGACAGCACTTCACGCGGAGCGCACTTCACGCTCTGTGGTGGAGTGGAGGGGCAGTCACTTCCACTTTGCCAAGGAAATATACGGACGTGTTGCTTTCCCGGTTGGACAAGTATGGATTAAGTAATATATTACTTTACTCTATAAAATAAAGCTTGATCTCTCTGACAGCTATATTAACATAAACCAAATTGACTTTTATTTCAAAGGCATAAAGTTGTTATTTACAGTTTGCACCTCAGTGTTCTCACTCTCTGCATTTCAACCACAAAAGCTTTATGCCGTTGACATAAAATCTATTCTTGTTTACGTTTGTAGAACTGTCACAGAGATCAAGCTTGTTTTACAGAGTATAATGTCATATGCGAAAGTTTGTGAATGTGGATGTGACGATGTTTATTACTTTTAACGTTCTAATGGCGGAACGGATCTGACTGATGTTCCCGTTCCCGTGGAGATACGGGAATAATATATAGCATATGTTTCACCGAGAAGAGTGTAGCTTCCCAACTGTGAAAGAATTTTTCAAATCGGTCCAGTAGTTTCGGAGCCTTTTTCAAACTAACAAACAAACAATCAAATCTTTCCTCTTTATAATATTAATATAGACTAGAGATATAAAGAATTTTACTTCTTTATCTACGAGTATTATAAATATCGTAGCTCTGGTTTCAAAGCGCTCGTAGACCCGCTCCGCTAACTCGATGATCTGTAAACGATCACTGCAGTATGCAACTTTTACCATTGGTCAGTATGATCACATGGGACTTTTCCATTTGCAAACGTTGCTTCGGAAAGCATGATAAGGCCGTATCATGGCAGTTATTAAGGCAAGTAAAAGGCACTGGCAGTTATTAAGGCAAGTAAAAGGCACTACGGCACCGACTAAAAATTAAACAGCGGGCAATGACATCAGGCACGTGTCCTTCTAAACACGGCAACAGGCTCACCACCTACATGGATGTACCTACATGGACCTACATGAATATTGTAAACCCTTTACACTTTGACATTTTAAGTAATTCTGACATGTATTTAATGGCCTTTAAGTTTTGTCATTTAAATCTTATTCTGACATATTGTATTTGTAATTGATATTATTGTTATGACTTAATGTAAAAGAAATTTTGAAGTTGTAAATTAATATAAGTAGAGGCATATAATATTTGTAACCTAATATTTGTAACGCTTGTGATAACTCAAGAAATAAAAAAAATGTAAACCTAATCGAGTATTTTACGAGTGCTCGATTCACGACCTTTTAAAGCAAAATGTTATAAGAGTAAAATTGACATTTATAAATTGAAATTGACATAAATAACTGACATTTTATAATTGATAAGTATCTACATAGCTGTTCGGCGCGGACTGAATTGTTTAAAAATAGTCTTAATCATTAAGCTCTTTTATGATTAAGCCAACACGCCAGTTTAGGTTCACCCACATTGAAAGAAACCCCTACAATTAAAATTTTCAAAATATCTGATTCTTAAAAGTGTTATAACTCTTTTATTTCTAAACCGATTTACATAAAACAAACGCTAAATGTTAACTGGAGCAAACCTCAACACAATAAAAAAAACCGCATTGCAATCGGTTGAGCGGTTACTGAGATTAGCGTGCACAACCGTACAGACAAACAGATATACAGACATACAGACAAACAGACAAAAATTCTAAAAATCATTGTTTTGGGTTCTATTGCGTTCATAAAGCCCCCCTATAATATTTTTTCTTATTTATCTTCCATGTACAGACAGCGACCTGTTACGATTTTATTATATGTATTGATTGATGATATTGATATTGATGATATTTGACATTGATGTTTTTATATACTAAGCAATTTTATTTGGTTCTCTTCTATGGTTATTTAATGTATTTTCTTAATGTATCTGTATAAATTTTGCATGCAGATGAATCTGCGGGACATGCTGACCTCTTATAAAAATGTAACATCTAAAGATACCATGTTTCACGCAATCAATGATTTATTTATGGGACAAAAACAAATGAAACGTGACTTTGAGGGTAAAAGGTGATGTACAGTAGACCCGCAGTAATCCGAACCCGGCTAATCCGGCACCCCCTGTAATCCGACAGGACATTATAGTAGGTACCTACAAATTTATTGACGAGTTGCCGCGTTGTCGCTAATGTAAATATGCAATATTGAGCGGGCTACAACTATAAAAAATATATTCATGATCGCTTCAATTACAATTATTTATATTAATGTAAAATTTATAAAATATAAATTCGACATCTGTATGATTTATAGGTACATCAGAGATAATAGCACATGGGATCTCATTTTTGGATCTGTAATTTGTCGGATTACAAGGCACTCTTTTATAAAAAATTCCGAACTGTAGGGGGTCTTGGGCAGCACTCTGTAATCCGACAAATTGGATATTCCGACACTGCCCTGCAAAACGTTTGTCCGATTACCGCGGGTCTACTGTATAATGAAATTGAAAGGCATGTATTTAAATCGATATTTGTATATTCCCTTTTTCTGAACTAAATATTTCAAAGTTAAACCAAAAATACACACACTAATTATGCACACTAAATAAATCAAATTCATATTACTGTTTAATGGTATTTGCAGAACTGTTTTACTGAACGAATAACTATTATCAAAATTGTATATCTAATAATTCCTTAGTTCCACAAAAATATTAAAACTTTTTTAAGGAAAACCATCGCCTAATTTACTTTTAGGAACATCGTATATTCTAAGTAAAACCCCAATTTAATCAGTCACCTTTAAAAAATTAAATTTTATTGATCAATAAAATTTAAAGTCTAACCTAACCTAACCTATTCCGTTATAAGATTGTATAATTTTGCAAGTAAGTATTTTTGATAAACAATCCGTATTTCTGTTTTACAAATCATAATATAATTATTCGATGTACGAACCACATTTTTGGTGTGAATACGATTAAAAAGGTCATCTCGTTCTGAGTAACATATAAGTTTTATAAGTAGGACATGTTTAGTTAATGAATTGTTTTTTTGCACAGCATTTAATTTTCTGGTTTGCATTCAGTAAATTAGTGGAGTTACCTAGTGTGCAGAAAAAATAAACAGATGTGCATTTAAAGTATCCCAAATTGAAATACTATTAAACTATTCTAATGAATGATACTTTCACTAACAATCGGTGGATAAGCGGTGACGCATTAGACATTAGAGGGAGTCAAGGATATTTTGCAGTAATTGTGTAGTGGCGGCGAGATGAAAGCGGCGCGGCGCCCGGGGCGAGGTGTCGGCTGCCACGCGCTACCTACCCGTAACGAGTAGGGAGGGGACATTGTCGATATTGCTATCGAAATTTTTAAAAGTAATTTAGATCGATGAACGGACTAAATCATCGAACGCAGTAGTTCGATGAGTTAGTAAAAATCATCGAACTAAATTACTTTGTCATTAAAGGGATGCAGGGTCCTACTAACATCTTTAGGACTCCATGGTTCGAATCATTCTCATTTATTTATTTATTTATTTATTTATGTACACACCAGGAAAGTGACAAAAACAAAAATAGAAAGAAAATGAGGTACAATGGTACTGCTTATTTCTATGAGAAATATCTACCAGCAGACCGGCGAGAGGAGAACGCGAAGAAGTAGGAAAAGACAATTAAAAGTGTGTTTACAAAAAAAAAACAGAATAGAACAAACATAGCACATAAAATAAAAGATAAATATTATGAAATTTATAAAGTATATATATAAAATTAAACAATATAAATACATAAATATAGCAAAACAAAAAAATATTTAAATAAAATTACACAAATAAATAAATAGGATTACAATGAAGAGAAATAGTGTTCACGGACTTTCTTTTTGAAAGATGTGATAGTCTTACTGTCTCTGACAGCAGGCGGAAGAGCATTCCATAATCTGACTGCATGCACGGTGAAAGAGTAAGTATAGAAATCAGTTTTGTGAGAAGGAAATTTGAGAATTGAGCGTAGGTGAGATCTACAGGGAGCATCAGGAGAACGAACAAATGAGAACCTCTCCCTTAGATAGGGAGGAGAAGATGAATTATAAAGGATATTGTAGAGGAGGCAGAGGATTCGAGTGTCACGGCGAAGGCATTCTCGTGGTGCATCCTGGAAAACGGAGTAGTTAACCCTCTCCTTCCTCTGTTGGGAAGTGGTGCTACTCTGGCTGATTCCGGCCGAGGTGGGAGCAGCCCACCCGTGGGTTGTTCGGTTGTGTGTGTTGCAGCTGACCGTGATTACTGACATGGCTGGCAGCAGCAGTAATGGGCTGTTGTCGCCTCGTTCGTTTGACGAGGTAATGGTGACAAAACGGGAGGTTAGTGGCATAGGTTTCAAGAGTTCAGTCTGGAACCCAAGACAATTTCTTCAGCGTTTCATGTATCTATACTTCTATACTAATATTATAAAGAGCAAAAGATTTGTTTTTTTGTTTGTTTGTTTGTAACGAATAGACTCCGAAACTACTGGAACGATTTGAAAAATTCGTTCACTGATGGCAAGCTACACTCTTTGCGGTGAACATAGGCTATATTTTATTCCCGTATTCCCACGGGAACGGGAACTACGCGGGTGAAACCGCGTGACGTCTGCTAGTTAGTTATAAATTTAGACAGTATTCGGTGTAAACAACGTCAGAATCAAGCCGCATGGCAAATGCAATAGTTATGTATAATGTTTAACGAAAATTTTAAACTCTTGATTTCAAAATATGGCTTCGAATTGAACAAATCACCGATTTCTGCCAATGAAAAGTCGACCTTTATGTAACTAACTATGTAATGGCATCTAACGTTACTAATTTAAACATCTTTCAAGCATCGTAGCGTCATAAAATTGGCAGCTGTATGTAGTTTTGATGACAATACAATAATATGATACTGTCGAATGGAGCCGGAAGATATAAACTGAAACTTCATGATGGAACATTGTATCGTAGCTGTGTTTGGATTTGTTAGAAAAGTATGGTAAATACGACGACGAAAGCGTGTTTTTTGTAGTATTTATTAAAACTATTTATCTATTATATCAAAAAGTTATCGATAACACCTGTGTTGATGTCCCATCACTACTCCTTGCGATGGAGGGCGCGTGTCGGTGGCACGCGGGCCGCACTTGGCACACCACTAGCTTCTCACTAAACTTTTATTTATTCTGTCACTCGCACAACTACCCACTTTTACTATAGCTATACGTATTGTGTTTTAGATTTCTTTGTATTTTAGTTTACATTATTTTGTTTAAATGACAAAACGAACAAGAGGGAGTATAATTTACAGGAACCGTTTTTTTTTTGTTCATGTGTGCTGCAAACCTTGGCTACAGTGTAGATGTAGGTAGTAGATGAAATTATCAAAAAGCTGTAGCTAGCATGATAATGTAAATGACAATTTTTTAAAGCGTTATTTAAGTACTTTTTTTTTCTAATCACCACTCAAGTTAAAATCTTGAATATCGTAAAAATAGACTTCCTCTTTGTTGACAGTTTTACATGATATTTGGATCGTTTTTACGCTAAAATTATGAGTAATTTGTGAAACTAGCTTTGAACATAGGCTTCCTCCAATTTAAAAAAAAAAACAACTACCTATTTGAGATAAGTCGTTCTTTTTAACGCTTTAAGTTTTGTGAGTACGTTTACTTAAAACACTCATAATATGTACCAACCACCAATATACCAGTAGTGGTGCTAAAGTGGAGTATAATGGTCCGCTTGTTTGGACATATTTTATAGATCAATATTTTGTGGCCACGAAAACTGCGTATATTGTCGTGCCAATCCATCAGAATGTTCGAAAAAATTAGACTTCCTGCGTTTGCAAACCGTTTGAAAAATAAGTACATTACGTCTTTATTTTTCCTAGTTTTGATCAAAAATAGTAATTAAGTCCGCAAAAAATGCACTTAGGATTTTGGAAATATTTAAGAACCCACTTCATTAAAAGACACTAAAATGGAACCTTAAATTCTTAATAGATGAAACTACAATAACACAGTGGGCTTTTTACAAAATAATTATTTACATTAGAAAAAACACCTCTCAAAGTTATTAAAAATCATCGAAATAGCAGAAATAATCAATTGACTAAGGTAAATTTCGATGATTTTCAGAGGTTTTTTCGGAAGTAAATAATTATTTTGTAAAAAGCTCACGGTGTTAATGTAGTCTCATCTATTAAGAATTTAAGGTTCCATTTTAGTGTCATTAATGAAGTGAGTTTTTGAATATTTCCAAAATCCTAAATGTCTTTTTGTGCATTTTGCGGACGCGCCCCTTAATAAATGAATCTTCTAACAGTTAGAAGTTTCATTTATTAAGGGGCGCGTCAGTTAGAATCGAACTATTAATATAAATGCGAAAGCTGCCGAGTGTATGCGTCGATGTTTGATACTCTTTCTTTAGCTCTGGCTGTATAGTTTGGAAAAATACATAGGCTACTTTTTATCCGGGAATAAGTTCCCATGGGAAGCAAGGACGGGCCCAAAATGCTACATGTAAAATTACGCATTGCTTTGATTGTGAGTTACTGTTACAAGTTGCTACGAGCAGCCTCTACGCAAAAAAAGTGTATAAAATTGCTGAGGTTTTTTTTAACTTGAGGAAAATCCTACATGGATACTATGCCGGACTCCTACCGACTAAAAACCACACTTTTGATTTTAAAACGGCAACAACTTAAAATTGGGACAGTGACTGTGTCAAAAGCCTTTTTTAGGTCAAGAAACACTGTAACATTTATTACCTTTGTCCACTTCATTAACAATATAAGTTGCAAGCGATATCACTGCATCTTCGGTAGAAAGATCTCTCCTAAAACCAAATTGAGAGTCTGACAATAGGTTAAAATTCTGAAGATAGTTTAAAAGTCTTTTATTTATTAATTTTTCGAGAACCTTCGAGATAGCTGTAAGGACAGATATGGGGCGGTAATTGGATACGTCTTCTCTGTCATCACTTTTATATACAGGTGTTACAATTGCTCGCTTTAGTGCTGGTGGAAATATTCCTTTTCGGAAGCACTGATTGGTCAGATGTGTGATTATGGGCACAATTACCTCATTAGCATATTTCAAAAATTTGGTACTTATATTATCCCAACCAGGGGCACTGTCTGTCTTAAGACCCATTAAGGTTAAGCGGACTTCTTCAGGGTCTGTTTCCAAAAGTACAAAAGACGACAGCTGGGAACTTGTTTCACTATCTTTATCATTATCGTGTTCTGAGTTTGTACCCGAATTGATCTTTTCAGCCAAGCTTTTCCAATTTTTATGAAATAATCGTTTACGAAATTAACATATTCTAAGGGGGATGTGCTATTATTTAATAGTTCAAAATTTTGTGTTTTAGGGGGATTACGACAAGTTATATTATTTATGGTTTTCCACAAGCTTTTCATATTGTTTTTATTTTTTGTAACAAGTTGCTACGAGCAGCCTCTACGCAACCGTAGCAACAAAAGTGTATAACATTGCTGAGGTTTTTTTAACTTGAGGAAAATCCTACATGGATACTATGCCGGACTCCTACCGACTAAAAACCACACGTATACTACACCACACTAACCTAACAGCCTTCGGTTGGGAGCCCCGGGTAAGCCCTCGGAAGGATACCCCAGGACTCCCAACGGACCTAGGCCTCACCTAGGGGAAAATTGCTGAGGTGAGAAATAATAATTCAAAAACAGCTTTCTGCCCTAAAGTAGTTGACTTTTTCATGATTCTAATAACATAAACTATGAAAATCATAATAAGTAAAATATGAGAGACGCAGTGATTATAACATCTGGCCAAACCAAATTCAGACAAAACGTCAAAAAAATTACGTTTGTGGTGTGGGAGCCCTACGTAAATAACTTTCTGTTTTTAGTATTTGATTTTAAAACGGCAACAACTTAAAATTGGGACAGTGACTGTGTCAAAAGCCTTTTTTAGGTCAAGAAACACTGTAATACATTTATTACCTTTGTCCACTTCATTAACAATATAAGTTGCAAGCGATATCACTGCATCTTCGGTAGAAAGATCTCTCCTAAAACCAAATTGAGAGTCTGACAATAGGTTAAAATTCTGAAGATAGTTTAAAAGTCTTTTATTTATTAATTTTTCGAGAACCTTCGAGATAGCTGTAAGGACAGATATGGGGCGGTAATTGGATACGTCTTCTCTGTCATCACTTTTATATACAGGTGTTACAATTGCTCGCTTTAGTGCTGGTGGAAATATTCCTTTTCGGAAGCACTGATTGGTCAGATGTGTGATTATGGGCACAATTACCTCATTAGCATATTTCAAAAATTTGGTACTTATATTATCCCAACCAGGGGCACTGTCTGTCTTAAGACCCATTAAGGTTAAGCGGACTTCTTCAGGGTCTGTTTCCAAAAGTACAAAAGACGACAGCTGGGAACTTGTTTCACTATCTTTATCATTATCGTGTTCTGAGTTTGTACCCGAATTGATCTTTTCAGCCAAGCTTTTCCAATTTTTATGAAATAATCGTTTACGAAATTAACATATTCTAAGGGGGATGTGCTATTATTTAATAGTTCAAAATTTTGTGTTTTAGGGGGATTACGACAAGTTATATTATTTATGGTTTTCCACAAGCTTTTCATATTGTTTTTATTTTTTGTAACAAGTTGCTACGAGCAGCCTCTACGCAACCGTAGCAACAAAAGTGTATAACATTGCTGAGGTTCTTTTAACTTGAGGAAAATCCTACATGGATACTATGCCGGACTCCTACTGACTAAAAACCACACGTATACTACACCACACTAACCTAACAGCCTTCGGTTGGGAGCCCCGGGTAAGCCCTCGGAAGGATACCCCAGGACTCCTAACGGACCAAAGGCCTCACCTAAGGGAAAATTGCTGAGGTGAGAAATAATAATTCAAAAACAGCTTTCTGCCCTAAAGTAGGATTTTTTCATGATTCTAATAACATAAACTATGAAAATCATAATAAGTAAAATATGAGAGACGCAGTGATTATAACATCTGGCCAAATCAAATTCAGACAAAACGTCAAAAAAATTACGTTTGTGGTGTGGGAGCCCTACGTAAATAACTTTCTGTTTTTAGTATTTGATTTTAAAACGGCGACAACTTACCAGTAGCAATAACCATAACAATGCTTGACTTATAGTTAGTGACACAACTATCACGGTTCATGAGATACAGCCTGGTGATAGACAGAGAGACGACGAAGTCTCTTAGTTCACAGTTATATTACCTCTGACTAACAGCTCGTCAATCGTTTTCTGTGTGTTGGCATTGCAGTAAAGTCGCCCTATCGCCCAGCCTAAGACATTTTACCGAATTAAGTGGAGATTATAACATCCAACCTTTAGCACGAATAGTTTTGTTTTTCTAGTCACAATAAACTTAACTTCACTAAGACAGTGCTCCTGTTACTATGCGATTGTATTTAAGATTTATTTATTTTTTATGAATTTCTGAAAAAAGTAACTCACTACCACCACTAACAAAGGCGATGTTGCTGCTTCCACAACGTTCCACATCTCAAATAATGGTCACACCCGAAAAAATCACCAGCAATACATGCAATACATTACATGGGAGAAACAAAAACTTATTGGGGTAACACAGCAATCAAGATAGGCAACCTAAGTGCTAGAGGTAATATATCTCTGAACGGACTACAGCAACTGTCACAATTTCCCGCGCTGTCAGTAGCTCGCCGCCATAATGGCCGCTCACTTACCATAGAGTATTGGGGCCTGTGTAAACTCCGTGATGAGTTACGTGCGAGCGCATACAGCGGCCTGTTTACTTCGATATTGGGTGGGGACTTTGAATTAAGGCTTCTGAATAGTGACCCCTGCTTTATAAATATAATTAAATGCTATCATCATCTTTAGTCACAGTTGCCAACTTAATAATAGATATTTTTATAAAAGTACGTGTATGCGCTAGCGTATTTACCGTTCCCGTGGGATAACGGGAATCAAATATAGGTTATCGCTATGTCATATATGTATAGTGTAGCTACCCACAGTAGAAGAATTTTTCAAATCGGTTTAGTAGTTTTGGAGCCTATTAAATGGTAACGCCTACAGTATGGGGATCATCAAAAGGGTCTTAAAAGGTTTATACAGGGTCGGTAACTCGAGTGTAACAGCCAAAACGTACATAGGCTGTGGTGACCACTGGTACATCTGATGGGCCGTCTGCCACCTCAGCAGTATATAAAAAAAGATTTGATTGTTAGTTTGCAAAAAAAAATTTATTCTTTCTCACAGTAGCTTGACTTGGCGGGGGCACATAGACATTCTTACTAAAGACATTTCACTTGTTGCAGCGACCACAACGACAAAAGAGCACAGATCTCCAGAACAGGAGGAACCGAGGTCGTCTCCAACTCCTGGGCCACCTAGTCCGCAGAACAACGGCACAGCTGGTAAGCATTACAATCCCGGGTTCTTCAAGCGGAGCGTGAAGAGACACATCATAGGGCCGCCAACTTGAGGACCACTGTCATGTCTTACGGTCCACTGTGAAAAACCACTTCTAATGGTGCGTCCACTGTACAGCGTGTCGAACATGTAACTCGTAGCTGCATTTTTGAACGGTACCGACACGCGAGTCTGATACGGTAATAGAGAAATGTGCCGGAAAATGTTACAAATGTGGTCGCAGCATTGTCCTGCGTAGATACTTATACGGATGCAGGGCTGATTGCGAGCACTCAAACGACTTTTGAGGTGGTAGAGCGGTCATACAGCTCAGCTGATGGCTAGGGGCGCCGTAGCCTAGCATAGGGACATTAGCAACACCAGGGGTGATACTTGTTCCGCTGAAACTGAAAAAACCATTCGTAACATTCCTCATCGTAACTCTAAGTGTCAAACGCGGAGTAAGTTAATAATAATATCACTTTTGACCCGGTGAGAAATCGATTTTATGATACGAAAAAGTCAATATTCAAGTGCAACCATTTTATGAAACCAAAATTCAGAATTCAAATATAACTAAATTAACAAGTAAAACCTGCCAAGTGCGAATCGGACTTACGCACGGAGGGTTCTGTACCAAAAAGACAGACGTCGAAGTGTCATCAATAGGGTCCCTAATTTACCCTTTTTTTTTACGTGAGGGAAAATCCTCAGAGGATGTTATGACTAAAAAAAACCTCACGTAACGCCTAACAGCCTGTGATTGGAAGTCCCGGGTAAGCCCTCAGAAGGATGTCCCGGGACTCAACAACAGACCTACGGCCGCAACTGCGGCCTCGCTCAGGGGTAGTTCGGGTGCTATCCCGCGTCTATAGGGGGTTTCGGGTGTGATCCCGCTTCTAAGGGGGGCGTGCGTGAGTTGCTTACGTCACACTGCCGTCATGGGCCTGCTTCTGTAAGGACGGTGAGCCGCCCTCTCACCGTCCTCAGACCCACCCCGTATTTACTCTTCGGTACGGAAACCATAGAAACAGATTTAAAGAAAACTTCTTTTGAATCAGTGCGAATTGAATTTCCCTTCACTCAGAACTCATACTTAATTTTACCTCTCTCTCTCTCATAGCAGCTCTGTCATCCACGGAATCCCTCTCCCCCCCGTTGGCTGAAGGTTCAAGGTCGGCTCCAGCCCTCCAGCGGCTGCGAAGGTTCCTGTCAGCGCTGCAGCAGTTCGCGACAGATGTTGGAGCTGACACGGGGGAGAGAGTGCGGCAGCTCATTTATAATCTTGTGGTAAGTGGTTGGCATTACAAAACTAAGGTATCTTAAGTAAGGTAATCTTTTTAAATTTTTGGCCCGCCAAAATGACTCTACCATCTTGATGGAAAGTCATGGCGACGTTTAGCGATTGCGGGCCACTCTTACAGTCAACAACATAAGTGACGGTTGTGAACCACCTCGGTGTAAATGTTTTAGATGAAAATCTTAGTGACGTTAGTTCATCTGAGGTTACAATAAAATTGGTTTTTTTATATATTTAGCTCGTCAAATTGACGTTGCTACCAGCCTGATGGAAAGCCGTGGCGCATCTAGCGATTGGGGGCCACTTCTGACAGTCCGTAAGACTTCTGACATTCTTAGTGGTCCTCAAGTTGGCGGCCCTGTGATGTGCACTGTCAATAGTTTTGTGGAATGTGAGAGTGGACGCCGATGACGGCATGGCTTTGTATCTTATTCCTTTCAGGTCCATGAAAAAACAAATGTGCGAACCGCGAGCTAAAATAGACGTGCTATTTAAGCTAGGTCGCCCCACTATCATCAATCATCAATCAGTACATATAATAAAATCCTAACAGGTCACTGTCTGTACATTGAAGATATATAAGAAAAAATATAGGGGGGCTTTATGACCGGAATAGAACCCAAAACAATGATTTTTAGAATTTTTGTCTGTTTGTCTGTACGTTTGTGCACGCTAATCTCAGCAACCGCTCAACCGATTGCAATGCGGTTTTCTTAATTGCGTTGCGGTTTGCTCTACTTAACATTTAGTGTTTGTTTCATCTCAATCGGTTCATAAATAGAAAAAGTTATATCAATCTAAAGAATTTGCAGCGTACGAAGTCGCAGGCAACAGCTAGTCATAAATAAACAAACATCTGATATAAAATATTGGTATCAATATAGTTACCTTCCTTCCCAGTCCGGCACAGTGAACATCGAGGAGTTCCAGACGGGCGTCCAGGAGTGCACCAACTACCCGCTCAGGGCGTCGGTGCCGGGCTTCCTCAGGGCGCTGCTGCCGCTCGCTCAGAGGGACCTTCACGCCAGAGCTAGGCGGGCTAAGCAGGTAACGTTTTAGTGACAGAAATGTATTGTCTTTTTTGAGAAGAATACCTACATCTGTAGAATTGTAGCTAGCGCCTGTGGCGTCATCAACGGGGAATAGTGTTCCCCGTCCCACTTCCCATGGCGACTTATTGCCGGAATAAAAAGGAGCCTATGTGTTGTTCTGGACTATGATCTATCCCTGTACCAAGTTTCATCCAGATCAGTACAGCCATTAGAATGTGAAAGGGTAACAAACATGCGACTCGGACTTTTAACTAGGGTACCTTTTTATTTTTTTAACGTGAGGAAAATCCCACATGGATGCTATGCCGGACTCCTACGCACTTAAAACCACACGTATCCTACCTAACAGCCTACAGTTGTGAGCCCCGGGTAAGTCCTCGGAAGGATACCCCAGAACTAACTACCCACTTAATTTGTAACTTAGACATCTCAAGCTAAAGCTACAGTTCATATAATTCGCTTGAAAATCCTAATGTCCATACGTCTCCCACAGACGCCTCTCCAATACATCCGCAGCCACGAGCACCTAATCCTGGAGTCGGGCGGCGACTCGGCCGACATCTTCGCGCACCCGCCCGGCGCCGAGACGGGCGTCAAGAGGAGAGCCAGCGACCCGTGAGTACCTATATCTGAGATCATTTTAAAAGCAAGTAGCATGTTTTTTTAACGTTTGGAAATACGTCATAGATGCTATGCCAGACTTACGACTAAAAACCACACGTTAAATAAATATTATAAAGAGGAAAGATTTGTTTTTTTGTTTGTTTGTTTGTTTGTTTGTAACGAATAGGCTCCGGAACTACAGGTCCGATTTGTAAAATTCTTTCACTGTTGGGAAGCTACACTCTTTGCGGTGAACATAGGCTATATTTTATTCCCGTATTCCCACGGGAACGGGAACTACGCGGGTGAAACCGCGTGACGTCCGCTAGTATTAAATATTTTGAGTAAATAAAACACGCGCGGTTACTATTTAAAAAACGACACACCGTCCATTCGTCTACTCGGCACAATCGCGACTGCGGACGCCTGCTTGCGTGCTGAAGTCCTGCCGAAAACGAGAATTGTAGGTATAGCTCGCGCTTCGTCCGTATGTACGGAGTTACAATACTGGTTAAATGTAAATATACTGTGATAAAACTATCGCGCTGTTATCTTGGACCTGCTTCTGTAACAATAAAAATACATTATCCAATTTAGAACAAAATATTAACAAAAAGGGGGGGGGGGGGGGGGAAGAAAACAATGTGCAAGAATGTTGTAATCATATCTAGGTGTCATAGAATTCCTCCCCATCGCAATCAACTGGTAAGGTTTCAAGAAGGGTGGCGACATGACCACGTTGGATGGCAATGCTTATTCTCTAAGCGAAAAAGAAACCAGCCTTATGGTCACGAGAAGTAGGTATGCTAGCTAAATTAAAATGTACAAAAATGTACCGTGCCTATCATCGCTAACCGCAGCTACTTGAACGATTTCATATTAAAAATTTTCACTTAACAGAAATGTCTCTAGATTTCTGCCACTCAAAATCATTTTATCCTTTTCTCTAGTAAAAAATATGCTCAAAAACCTAAATAGGATGATTTATTTGTAATTGATGACCTGCTGGAAAAAGGTCAGGTCAAGAGTACCCTTAACCGGCGAGCGTGTATGAAAGCACTTATGAAAGTAGAAGAAGCGAAAGTGGTATGCCAGGATCGTAGCAAGTGGAAAGTATGGCTTTCCACTTGCCTACCCCGATGGGAAACAGGCTTGATGATATGTATGTATGTATTTGTCGCTACCTTGTATACGTCACCGGAAAATAACAAGACTCGTAAGTTGATAAATTTTCTAGGAAGTTTATAAACTTTCGTAGGATTCTAAACGGGAGATAAATTGTAAAATTTTACGTCCACATTTTCGTAAATTTATCAATTTCCGACGTCTTGCCGTTAAATAATCCGACGAAGGCGAAGTGTATGTTGATTGGTTGAACAACTCACGTGAACACTTTGATGCAGAGTTACAAAAGTACTACAGTGGGCTTTTTTTTTTTTTTTTTTTGTTTAACGTGAGGGAAAATCCTCATAGGATGTTATGCCGGACTCTTACCGACTAAAAAACCTCACGCCACGCCTAACAGCCTATGGTTGGGAGCCCCGGGTAAGCCCTCAGGAAGGATGTCCCGTGACTCCCAACAGACCTACGGCCGCCGCTGCGGCCTCGCCCAGGGGGTGGTTCGGGTGTAATCCCGCGTCTATGGGGGGTTTCGGGTGTGACCCCGCTTCTAAGGGGGGGCGTGCGTGAGTTGCTCACGTCACGCTGTCGTCATGGGCCTGCTTCTGTAAGGACGGTGAGCGGCCCTCTCACCGTCCTCAGACCCCCGGTCATGGAGGCCGATAGTCTTCAGCGAAGACACGTCGGCGGCGCCCAGGGCGCCGACTGCGGAACTCGGGTGGGAGAGTTCTCTCCCGTACCCGGCCCGCCGCCTCCTTCGCGAGCATAACCTGCTCGCAGAAAGAGGCGGCGCAGTCCCACTTACTCCCGCTGGAGAGCATGGCTCGCACCATGGACTCGAGCGAGAGAGTGTCCACGCCCAGACCCACTACGAGGACCTGTCGCTGTTGTGCCCACGCCGTGCACTCCACCAGCGTGTGGAGCGCTGTGTCATCGCTGCGGTCCTCGCAGTGCTGACACTCGGCCGTGGTTTCCCGGTGTTTTCGCCACAGATACCTACCGAAGCTACCGTGCCCGGCAAGCATCTGTGTCAACCGGTAGGAGAGAGCACCGTGTCTTCTCTCCAGCCACTCGTCCATGACCGGTCTGACGGCCGCGATTGTGGCGAATCCCCCCTTTGGTTGCTCAAGTCGCACCTTCCATGTCTCCACGGTTTCCTGGTGGAGCAGGGTCCGCTGGGCCTCGATTTCTCGAGACGCAGGCCTTTGGCCCCGCTCCAGCGCCTCCTTGCGCCATCTGAACAGTGACGCAAGGGCTCTCGCTTCCAGGTCTCATGGAGGGGTCCCGGCTAGGAGACATGCCGCCTCACCGGAGATCGTGCGGTATCCTCTTATCACCCTGACGGCCATCATTCTCTGCGGGCTCAGCAGTCTAGCCTCATTGCTGGCCGTCAGGGTCTCCGCCCATACGGGAGCCCCGTACAGGGCCATGCTTCGCACGATCCCCAGGTACAGCCTCCTGTAGGGAGCGTTGGGTCCCCTGATGTTGGGCATCAGCCGCGCGAGTGCGGCCGATGCTCCCCTCAGTTTTGGGACCAAACTTCGGAAGTGATGTCCGAAGTTCCACCGGCCATCGAGTACGAGCCCCAGATACTTCATCGAGGGCTCGATGCCGATGCTGACGCCCCCTACCATGGCTGGATCCCGCAGGTGGCCCCATCCGAGGTCCGTGGAAGCACAGAGCCTCGGATTTGTGAAGGGCGACCTCGAGACCCAGCCGCCGAATCCGACCCACGACCTGAGCAACCCCTGCCGTGGCCTTAAGTGCTGCGGCACGGTGCGTTGCTCCCCGCGCCGTAACGAGGGTGTCGTCGGCGTAACACGTTACGCCGACCCCTCTGAGCAACGGACCACGCAGCACCCAGTCGTAACCGATGTTCCACAGGAGCGGCCCTAAAACCGATCCCTGTGGAACACCGCACGACACATCTCGCCGACCCGGCCCTAGCCAGCTCGGGTAAGTTATGGCTCTCTCGGAGAGATAAGCCCCGACAATTCGACGGAGGTAGGGAGGCACTCCATGATAGATAAGCGCCTCCCTGACGCAGCTCCAGGGCAAGGTGTTGAATGCGTTGACGATGTCGAGAGACACCGCCACCACCACCTCACCCTGTGAGACTGCTTCCTCCGTCAGGCCTCTAATGCGCATGATCGCGTCCACGGTGGAGCGTCCCTGACGGAAGCCAAACTGGCTATCCGCCAGATCAGGCCCCACGCGTGTGAGGTGCCCGACGAGGCGTTGTGCAATAATGCGCTCAAAGAGCTTGCACACCTCGTCGAGCAACACGATCGGCCGGTACCCTGATGGGGAATTTGCCGGCCGCCCCGCCTTTCGAATCAGGACCAGTTTCCCTGTCTTCCAGACCTTGGGAAACTGGCCTTTCTCGAGGCATGCGCTAAAGAGCCCAATTAGTCGAGGCCCAAGCTCTTCGAGAGCCAGGACCCACGCTCGGCCTGGAATGCCGTCGGGTCCAGGGGCGGTGTTTCTGCGGGATTTAAGCCGCAGTACAGCCGCCCCTAACTCACCCTCGGTGACTACGGGCACGTCGTTCTCGCTGCCTTCCGCGTTGGGCGCCTGAGACGGAGCCATGCGCGGAGAAATATGTTCCTCCGCTCTCGACGGGAACAAGGAGTCCAGGACCTCCTCCAACCGCTCCGGCTGGAGACTCTGTGTCAGTGGGGGCGCCTTAGGGCGTAATTTGCCCCTTACCATAAGGTACGGGCGCCCCCACGGGTTCCGCTCCAGAGTCTCCATCAGCTCATCGCGGCCCAGCTTTTTGGACCGCTTGATGGCCGTCTGGAGGGCCCTCTTGGCCTCCTTGTACCCATCGTTGAGCTCCGTCTCTCGGGCTGCCGCATCGTCTGGGCGGCGACGCCTCCGGCGGAACCTGGTGTACCGGCGGCGCGCGGTAACGCACTCCGCGCGCAACTGCGCGATTTCCGGCGTCCACCAGTACACCTGTTTCCTCGCCGGCCTGGGCCTAGCCCTGGGCATCGCCGCATCGCAGATGTGCGACATAGCTCTCCCGAACCACTCCACCTCGGTATCAACATCGGCAGGCCTGTCCGCTGACGGAATCCAGGCCTGCACGATGGCCGCCTCCAGGAGAGCCTCCCGATCAAGGCGATGAAGTGCCCAACGCGGTTCCGGGGGATTCGCAATTGCTGGCGGCAGGTTTGGTGGAGGGGAGACGTCGAACCGAATATATCGGTGATCTGACAACGTCTCCTCCTCCTCCACCACGCGCCATCCCTGGACACGGCGGGCGAGCTCAGGGGTCGCAAACGAGACGTCTATGACCGAGCTGAGCCCCCGCCGCGTCCAGGTTGCGACATTCCCCCGGTTCAGGATGACTAGGCCACGTGTTGTGACCCAGTCCTCCAGTTTCCTCCCCCTGTCTCTGGTTTCCCGGGAGCCCCAAGCCTGCGACCAGGCATTGAAGTCTCCCAGGACCAGGACAGGGCGAGGCCGGCATGCAGCGAGGACGACGTCCAGCTCAGGGAGCCATAGCTCGAACTGATGCTGGTCGAGGCTCGGCGAAATGTAAACGGCCACGACAGCCACACCCTCGTATTCCGCCGCGACACAACCCGGACCCCTAGCGATGACCGCCAGGCGCGAGTCGTCCGCGCCGGTCCCCCCAAAGATAGTCGCCATGCCGTCCAGATCCACCGGGCTTCCCGGGTGAACCCAATACGGCTCGGCGACGACTGCGATGTTAATGGACCACTGCCTGATGCTCTGGTACAGAAGGTCCTGAGCACCAGTGCAGTGGTTCAAATTCACCTGCAGGATGCGGATATGGGTGTCCATTAATGGACGTCCATTTCCGCACCCTGCGGCGGGCGTGCCACCTCACTCTCAGCCCCCCGTGCGGACGGACGGGGCCTCGGCCTTGAGGCAGCGCAGGACTTGCTGCCCGCCCGGTGGTCGGCCTCCTTGCCCTCCGCCACGCATTTATAACACCGCGGCGGGGCGTCACAGGCAAGGGCCTTGTGACCGGGCTGACTACAGCGGAAGCACCGGTCGCCTACGGTGACTTCCGCCGCACACTGCACCCCCACATGCCCCACGCCCAGGCACCTATAGCACCTGGCTTCGCGGGGCTGCAGGAGATGCACCTGCGCCCTCAAGAAGCCCCCAATAAGGAGGCTTCGTCCGTCCGCCACTTTCTGGGCCGCCGCGACGGGGCAGCTCACGACTGCCGACCCGTGACCGGTGGGGCCAAAGCGGATTTCGCCTGACCTCACCTGATCACGGGGACAGCTGCTCGCCTCCACGACGGCGGAGATAAGCTCGTCCGTCGTGGCCGCGTCATCCAGACCCGAAATGCGCAGGGCGGCGCATTTGTTGGGTCTGGTCACGCAGACGTCGCCCGCATTCAGCGACTCCCGCAGCTTCGCCACTAAGGCATCCGCTTTGGGGCCGCTGGTGGCGCCGGAGACCTCGAGGAGGCGTGCTCCGGTGCGCGTCACCTTGCACCGGAGACCTCCCTCTATCTCGAGGGCCTTGAGGTCGACTGAGGCTTTCGCCTGCCTCAGGACCTCGGCGTACCCCACGCCCTTCGCCTTGCCCTCCGTCGTCACCGTAATGACGACGGCAGTGGAGCGGGGAGCGCGGAGCCTCTTCGGCGCCTTCGTCGCGGCGGCCTTTGCCGCCTTTGCCGCTTTAGCGGCGACCTTTGCCGCTTTAGCGGCGACCTTTGCCGCCTTCTTGGCGGCCTTCGCCGCCTTTTTGGCGGCCTTATTGGCCTTCTTCTTGGCTCCTACCACCTCCCAGACCCCCTCGTTCGAGGTAGTCTGGGGTGCAGCAGGAGCGCTGGCTGTTGGGGAAGCGGGGTTGCCACTTCCCACAGGTGCCGTCTTCTTGGGGGCAGAGGGGGCGGAGGCCCTCGGCTTGGGACCAGTCCCGTTGGGTGCAGCCGTCGTCGCGTATGACGCGCCGACGGGAGCCGCCAACGGTGGGCGGTATGCCCGGTCCTCCAGGACGCCGAGGCGTCGCTCGATGGCCTCCAGCAGCTGGACCATCGAAGGTGTCGTCTTGGGTGGTGCACGGGGAGCGGGGGTTTTTACACCCCGAGCTTCCCCGGCCCCCTGGACCAGCTGCGTCAGCTTGTCAACCTCCTCCCGCATCAGCTGCTGCTGCTCACGGGAGTCGGCAAGCTCCGCCTCCAGGCCCGCAACCCGAGCCCGGAGCTTCCCCTCCTCCTTGGAGACACTCCTCTCGAGGAGCTCCTCCAACGCTTTGGCGGCGCCTGTGACCGCGTCCGCCACAACCTTCTTTTTCCCGGCCACATTCTTGGCACCCTTTACGGCGCCAGAAATGCGGGCAAGAGCCGCCATGATTTCTTTAGCCGCCGGCACCTCCGTGACCTTCCCGCTTGGCAGCGGGGGCACAATCGCCGGCGGCTCTGCTGCTACTCTACCCCCTTTCGCTCTGTAGAGGTCGGTTTTCCGACCTCTACCCGCGGTGGTAGCCACAACCTTCCGAGGAAGGTCCTCCTCACTCGTGGATGTTTCTGACCCAGGCCTACGGAACAGGCCTTCGCCGCTCGACCTGGGTCTCTTCCTTTTAACGTCGGCATGGTTACCCTCGATGGCACCCTCGGTTTCGGTACCCAT
Source organism: Miltochrista miniata (assembly GCA_933228765.1). Classification (NCBI taxonomy): domain Eukaryota; kingdom Metazoa; phylum Arthropoda; class Insecta; order Lepidoptera; family Erebidae; genus Miltochrista; species Miltochrista miniata. The sequence goes on from OW121769.1 coordinate 25,795,456, forward strand.
GTCGACCGCCGACTCCATCTCCGAGCCAGCACGGGTTGACGCGACCTCCGCGTCACTGGGGGTGGTTTTAAGGCACACCCCTGGGCCTAAACTATGGTGACCCCTCCCATATACCACCAGGGATGAACCCTGGCGGGGGTCGCCATGCCGAGACATGGCAAGCGATTCCCCGGACACTGTCCGGGTGCGCTCCTGGGTAATAACTTTCGTCGTAATTTGCTCCATAGTGATTTTTTGCGTTTTGCGTCCGCCGACGTAAGGGTGGGAGTGGGGAAGTTGGGAGAGGATGTGAGGATGGGAAGGGTGGGAAGGTGGGAGTGACGCCCTAGGCACTGAGTTCCCCCCAGCGATACATCAAATTGCCGGGCGTCAGAGCGTGAGATTTGGGGTAATTTTTTAAAGAGGTTTTCTTCCTCGCAACTCCAAAGAGCCACCGTGCCCGTCTGTTGCCAGACGGGGTTACGGCTCGACCGAACGATGGTTCCTATGGAACCGTGTACTTCGCCACTGATCACTCAGTGGCGAAGTACTCGTCGCCCTGGGAGTTCTCCACTAAGTACGCTCTGCATAACAGAGCGCATGTGGAGAACTCCAAACCGGCCATAAAGGCCCCCCCTCCTTGGTGGACTATTGGCCGTGGGCGACGACGTGCGCCTCAGGTGAAGTCCACATCGTCGTCCACGTTACCAGGATGCACCACGTGGAGGTTGTCCTACCCAGCACCCCTACTACAGTGGGCTAACCAAAAATCAAAAAAAAAAATTGGGGTGATAACCATTCACTTCCAATTTATAGTTTGTCAAGTCTGATTGTACCAAAGTCTATGGTCACAAGCTATGAACATTGACCAATCAGAGAGCAGTGTGTTATTTTACGTATTTCAAAGATGCGTATATTTAAAAGAGTTTCTGTGATTGGTCGAACCATATTAAATCTTACGAATAGATATACGTTAGTTTATAAATTTACCGTGTGACGTCGGAAATTGATAAATTTACTAAAATGTGGACGTAAAATATTACAATTTATCTCCCGTTTAGAATCCTACGAAAGTTTATAAACTTCCTAGTAGATTGATAAACTTGCGGATCTTGTTATTTTAGGGTGACATATATAGTAATATAGGTACAGCCCACAGAATTTCTAAACACCTCGAAATCGAATCTTCAATCTACTACTTTTATAATAAAGAGCCTCCAATAAGCCCTAAACCGCGTCAATCAATTCTGTCAGCTGTGTGCCTGTCAGGCCACAGCCTCAATCGACACATGTATCAATGTAGCGATTGTGCGCAGGTAGGGAATGCAATACCGGGATACCGGGATCCCGAAATACCGGGATCCCGCAGTATTTTTGCGGGACCAGTCCCGCACGTAAATCGTGCGGGATCCCGCGGGATTAGCGGGATTGTGCAAAGGTAAACGCCATGTGTTATTCTGTAAGCGGAAGCGCACAAACTGATTCGGTTTGAGAAAGTTTTTTGTAATTGTGACGTAATATACACATAACCTAATGACGTACTTATTTGATTTTAGTGATTTAATCAGGGAGATTTGATTTTTCTTGTACTATAAAAGTATTCAATTATCTCGAACATTGCTTGCTGGCTATCTGACATGTAAAGTTAGGAGTCGTTTGGCAGACAAAAATTTTGACATGCTATGTTTTCTGCGCTTCTAATAATTTGCAGTAGCTATTTTATTACTTATATGTATATCGGTTTAATAATCTCAATACAAAAGTAATATTAAATAATTTATTTTTCCTTGTGCCCCGCGGACTCAGTGTTCTGTAAAAGATCACTGCAGTAAGTTATATTTACTATGGCCGGTCCTTAGATGGGTGACCACTTTGTGACATTTATTTGAGCGTTGCCGTGCTTCGGATGGCACGTTAAGCCGTTGGTCCCGTTTACCGGTAAAATGGCAGCTTAGTCAAGTTGAAGGCCCGGCTCGTTGATACGAGCCGGGCCATTATGAGATGAGTCTCATAATGTCCTTTTCTCGAAATGTCCTTTCTCATTATGTCCTTTTCTCGAAATGTCCTTTCTCAAAATGTCCTTTTCTCGAAATGTCTTTTTCTCAAAATGTATTTTTCAAGAAATGTCCTTTTCAAGAAATGTCCTTTTCAAGAAATGACCTTTTCTCGAAATGTCCCTTTCTCCAAATATGTGCACTACAGGATTAGCCCCGCTCAATCCGATTTGATAGGTTAGGTTAGGTTATAAAAAAAATAACCACGAAGGCTAATGCGGAAGCTTCGCTGCGCTCCGCTCCGGCCTTAGCCGTCTAACCTAACCTATCCAAGTCGGATTGAGCGGGGTTAATCCTGTAGTGCACATATTTTGAGAATGGGAAATTTTGAGAAAAAACATTAGGTATGAGATGAGACCATATGCGTCGTCCTGCCTACCCCTTCGGGGAATAAGGGGGTGACTATTTTTCAGTTCTAGATGGATGTATGATACAGAATTCTATTCTTTTCTCAATGACTTTCAGAAATATGCGGGATCCCGCAAATACCAGGATCCCGCGGGACTGAGATTGCTCAGTCCCGCAAATACCGGGATTACAATCTTGTTGCGGGATTGCATTTCCTATGCGCAGGTGAATGTAGGCGACACGTAATTTGTACTTCCACCCTACTATGTGTGGAGATTTGTAGGGTGCACGTGCTTGTTATTGGGCGTTTAAGAAATACAGGGTTTTATTATATTCTTAATATGGAGGATGTTGTGTAGATAAAAATAGGGCTTAACTTTAGATTGTCCTCCCACGAGTTTGGGGTTCATATTTTTTTTACACAAAGCTAATATTATTAGAAGCCTCCACACGAAGTTTTAACTTGCGGAGATTAATGGTTAACGAGAAAAAAAAAAATGAAAATCATAAAAATTTACCAAAAATTGTCACTTTTGACCACAGAATACCTACACTCTCAATGCTCTTGACATTCGGCTCGGCATTAAACGTTTCGTTTTACATATGGTTTACGCACTAAAATGTTTAACTTCATTTAATAATGAAATAAATAGGTTTATTCAGTGACTATGTAATATTTTATGCATATTTTATAATAATACATATATTTCGTTGACATAAATGAATGCTATTACTTAAATGTATTCTCACAATAATTTACCGACTATTGCCGCTATGTAAAACGCCGTCGACGCGCTGTCACTGTTAATGTCTGACAGTTATATTTTTTTTGTAATACTTATTTTATGGCCTTTAACTTCAGCCTTTCAGCCAAACTATTGTTGATTATCCAACTATTGTTGGTTAGGTTAGGTTGGAACTGTGACCATTGACGCGCGACGGCGAGCGAGCGAAGCGAGCGTGCCGCGGCAGCGGCCGCCGAGCGCCAGAGGTGTCCTTTATAATATTATTATATCAATTTCAGACCAAGAAAATCCGAAAGTTTGGTTATAATATAAAAAAAATCGTAACTCAAAAAGGGGGGGCGTCCGCAACTTTTCCTTCAAGGGGGGGGTTCTACACCCCCTCCCCCCTCCCCCCCACCACCTCCCAGCCCTTAAATCGTGGGAGGACAATCCGAAGTCCTACCAAAAATAGTTATAATTAACCCGAACTGCCGAAGAAAGGAGGGTAATGTTTTTCGAGATAATGTATGTATGTATGTCCAATTCTTTGTCACGTCCTACAGCCTGAACGGCTTGACGAATTTTGACATGCGAGGTGTCATTTGATTCGTCGTGATTATGTGAGTGACACCAAGTACATTAATTATTTTGATATTAGCATTATTTCTCAAAAGAGTCAGTTTCTATGTATAATAAATATGTATGTATTTAGAAATATATATGATAAGTATGTCTATCAGTCGTCTAGATCCATAGCACAAGCTTATATTAGTTTATTTTGGGCTAGATGATATTGTGTGAGAATGTCCAAAAATATTTATTTATTTATACTGTTGATTGATGGCGAAACTAACTGCACGTATAAACCCTCAAAGGTTAACATAAAGTTTAAGACATTTCTTAGTAATAGGTATCACCTATTACGTAGTAATGTGAACTTTAATTACAATTAAAAAATATAAAAACCGTATAAAACCGTACGGTATACAAAACCGTAAAAATGATCTTTCCTCCATCAATCCGATTGACGTTGTCATTTTTGTTTTATTACTTTTATTTCAAACTTTGAACAGATGGTCCACGTGACCTAGTGACGTAGTTTAATGCAACACAGTCCCAGACTACATACAAAGTCTCGCTTAAGCCCCTCTGCACTCTATTTCGTTGAGAGGGGCTAAAACTAAAAATAATGCGAATTTATTAGAAAACTCGTTAAAACCATCTTATAACGTACACATTCGCACAACCCGTATAATAATGTAACAACCGATCAGCCCCATCTGTGCCCGCTATTAACCGAAGCGCCTGCCGGTGACGTTATAGCAAACTCCTAATCACACTAATTGCTAACACTAATTTGGCAGGCGTTTCCACTCGTTACCTTAATATTTTAAGTTGTGTAATTAAGTGCTTAGTGCTTAAGCAATCTGTATAAGTTTTTAAGTATTTAGGACTGATGTAAAATTGACAAAGTGTCGTTGGGATTTGTGTACGGAGAGTTCCGTATCAAAAATCGCCATAAAATCACGTTTGATGTTTGGAAACCCCTATAATATTTTTTTGTTTTTACTATTTTTGACAGAAATGTGTCATATGTTAAAATACAGCCTGTGTATAACGTCCATGATATATAGTCAGTAATAAGGTCCCATTTTACACTTTCAGTACGGAACCCTAACAACGTCAGCTGCTTTGATTACAATTTCAGATTAATAAACTTAAGATTACGACACAAAAAGCTTTATAACCTAATTCAGGGCTAAACTTATCAACCAATAGCCAAGAAATTTTAATAGAATCTAAAAACGGGAACTTTAATGGTCCTGTAAAAGTAACTTTCGGAATTGATTTAGACATTTTGGAGTTATGAAGCAATAAACATAAAAAAAAATTCTAGCTGATTTATTATCAACTTCCTTTTATTGGTTGTTTTAAAATACCATCCAAGTGCGAGTCGATTAGGTATTTGTTTCTGATCTTAGTAGGTATATGTCGCTATAGTAGCAACAGTAATACATCATCTGTACGTCATACAGACTACAGACAAACAGACAGGCAGACAGACAGCGGAGTCTAAGTGATAGGGACCCTTAAAAAGGGGAAAAAGAAATATAATTTCTGTTGTAAAAAAATGTAAGTACTAAAATAACTAAATCCTATCCTGTCCTACTAAAATTATTTGATAGTTTGTGGAGATATTTGGATGTTTAGATGTTTGAATGTTTGTTACTCAATAACTCTCTATCGGCAGAACGGATCGAGCTGGAATTTGGTACCGGGTTAGATTAAAGTCTGGAATAACATATTGTCAACTTTTCATCCCGGTAACATGTTCCTATGGGAAGCGGGAATGGTAAGCAAATTTCACAGCTAGTTTCTACTAAAAATAAGTACAAAACACTTGGCAGAGTCCTACGGTCGTGTTCTAATAAATAAACTCACGCCAGCTAACGAAACGGCGCGGGCAGTATTTAAAAGCCGGCGCGGCCACAGCATTCTCTGCCAAATTGTGCCATAATAATAATTTAACGCACTGGTTAGGGTGGGACCTTTGGATAATATTTTTCTAATAGGTTATGTTGACCGATCGGGTTGATAGATATGAAATTTGTAAAAAGTGAAAGGAATTCGTGAAGCTGTTATACATGTTTTTAAAATAAGTAATAAAAAAAGCAGAAGAAAATGAAATAACTTCGTACGATTCTAGACTTATTAGACCATTTACCTATTACACAGTCTAAATTCTATGCCTATAACAGCTTAACAGGAGACCTCCTAAAATAAGTAAATAAGATTTTTTTTTTTGGAATGCTTTTTTTTAACCTGAGGGAAAATTTTCATGTATGCTATGCCGGACTCCTACCGCCTAAAAATACCTCACGTAACGTCCAACAGCCTATGATTTGGAGCCCCGGGTGGTTTACCCTCGGAAGGATGTCCCAGGAAAAGGATCTCCCAGGATTTTTGGAATACAATGGAAAATTATTGAATCAATGTCTTGCCTTTTTTCTTTATTATATAACATCAGTCAGGTGTTATTTTTTAAACAAGCAAATAACTTTTTAAACGTAAAAGGTACCTATTTGTCTTCAGTTTACACTTTTTCTGACAAATTGGAGTCAAGAAATCGAGCATTGCACGAAAAACAAGCTCAATTTTGACTATTTTATATAGTTTGACTATATCCTACCAAATATAGACTCTGAAAATGAAAAATAATAACCTAAATAGTAGCTTTATTTATTAATGTTCAACAAACAAACTTTTCAAGTTCAAGTGGCGCCTGACGTTAGAGGCTGGCGGCAGCTGCGTAAAGTTGTGATCGTCGACTAATTGCTAAGAGAAAACTGGCAGGCGCTGGTTGGAGCCGCGCGAACATGTGTTGCGTACGAAATTACTGTTTGTGCGCGTTTGATGTATAACTGGATGTTTATTGGGATGATAAATTAGTATGTTGCTAAGCTTATTTTAATATACGATATTCTGAGCAAAAATAAACATCTCAAAAAGCCCACTAAATCGTCTATATTTGGCAAGCTGTACTCTTTGTACCTTCTTTACCCGTTACAAACTTCGAATTTCCGTTACACCTCACACTTTAAGTTGTAACTTCTAACCAAATCTATGCATTCTAAAAAAATTCATTTTTGTATAGTATGTATGTTTAATTTTATTGTTTACTCTAAGCTCTTGTGGATGGTTTGGCCGTGGACATTCTCTCGATGGAGACCATGTTGCAAGTCATGATCTCCAGTGGGAGTAAGTGGGACTCCGTTGCGTCTTTCTGCGAGCAGGGTCGTAGCTCGTGTAATATGCGGCAGGGAGGGAGCGGGAGAGAACTCTCCCACTCATAGATTTAGATTGAGAGTAGCGAAAAATCCTAAATCTATGCTCCCACCCGAGTTACGCAGTCTGTGGTTTTTAGTCAGTGGAGAGTCTGACATAGCATCCATGATGGTTATTCCACAAGTAAAAAAAAGGTCGCAGTGAATATTTTTTATGTTTATTTATTAAATTAAATATCGTTTAGTAGTAGATAAAGAAACTAAAAGAATGTTCAGGTAGCTCTCTAAAAAAGTAAAATTGTACCAAAAATTCACCCACATGTCCTTCGGCAATCTAAGGCCATTACTTTTCAAACAGAAAACACACGCATACGAGGCCATATCACAGAGACCTGCACTTATGCACTCGACAGGGTACAGGGACGTGCCTCCGAATCAAACATTGGCAAACGCAAGCATTTAGTGATAAGCGGCAGCGGAAATGCTGATATCGATACGCTGCTTGCTGGGTGTTCTGTAAATGATCAGTTGTAATTGACATTGTCAATTTTATTATGGAGACTTTCCGTGTTTTTATACTACTTTTAGATAAGGTTATTGGTCTTGGAATGTGGTTGCCGTAGCCCATGAACGTTTGCAACACCGGAGGCTCTACGCCGCACTGCCGACCCTGCAAGAACCTTCTAACCCCCATTTTATGTAGGTGTTTGGGAAAACGTCTGCAGTATGGGGTTCATCTGACATTTCATAATCCATACATGCGTGGAAGAAAGTCTCTACCGTATTCGAATGCTCCGGACGCAAAATCTTCTACCGTGCTCGAACGCTCCTGAGGCAAAGTGCGAGGTTGAACACCCTGCCTGTGCTTCGGTTAAGACGTGAATCTGTTGGTTGTGGCTTACAAAAACATGGTAGTCGTCTGTAGGTATGGTCTATTGGAGGGCCTTGGCTTAAAAAACCCAACAGCAGGTATGCAGCTATAATTTGTGCCTGTTTATTTCAAAATAGTCCCACGTATTACAGGAGTCCCCCAATTACCTATTTATTAGCCAACAATAACGACAATAGATCAAGTCTTTTTATAACCAATGTAGGTATTTATTGAAATCATTCCCAAGCTTGGAACAGTACATTATTTAATTTGTGATTCCACCATTTAGGTAACGTGAGAACGGTTAAAATTTATTTTCCACTGTACCATCAAGGGAACAGCCAAGGGTACACAGGAAAACGAGGGAACTGAACATCTGCTTGTCAAAATACTGTTACGAGTATTGGAAACGTGTAAATTCAATCATAACTTAATTTATAACTATAGAGTTACAATCCTCGCCTCGACGTCGTGTATTTAATATGCTTTGTGAATTATTCGTGGCAAAATAAGTCATTTTCTAAAATGAAGTAACATAGGCTGATCGATTTTTGTATTCTTTTTAATTGTATTAGTTAATAGCCGTAAGACACCGTAGGGAACTAATGGGAACATAAATATTCGTATGTAAGTGATGCTTTCTCCCGCGGGACTACTGGGACTTGATTTATTAGTTTTTAATTTATGTTTTGTTCCGCGGAACTACTGGGACTTAATTTATTAGTTTTTATTTTATGCCTTGTTCCGCGGAACTATTGGGAATGAAATTATTAGTATTTCATTTATAATTTGTTCCGCGGAACTAATGGGAACTGAATTATTGATGCTTTGTTCCGCGGAACAACTGGGAAAAAAAGTCTCACTAGTTCCGCCACGGAACTACTTCAACGGAACAACTGGGAATAATCGGTATTTTTTATTACAGATTGTAATGACCCTAAATTATTTCTTTTAAAAAATAAGGTACATACAAACTTATTCATCATTTTCATATAATCTGATGCGTATTCCATAAATCCCGAGGTGGAGCATCTACTTATACCTACCTAAAATATTGTCTCGTTGAAGTTAGTTTAAATAGAACTTTTATAGTCCAACTTCTACAGGACTGGTTCCGCCATCGCCTTTCATGTCTCCACCGCTATCGAGTGCGGGCGTGGTATCTCCCTTGTTTAGATTATTATTTATCGCATCGATTGCATTGAGCGTTCAGTTTATCTTTGTTTGCTTACCTACTAGTGTTTATGGTCCAAGTCATAAGCATTGACAGTTTTATTTTTATCCCCCTGCTTCCGTTTTCCCAAACGCCTACAGTATGGGGTTCTTCGAAAGGGGTTTTAGAAGGTTCTTGAAAAGACGGCTGTGCGAGTGTTGCAAACGTTCAAAGGCTACAGTGACCACAGTCCATCAGGTTGGGCCGTAAGCTTGTTGCCGCTTTAGTAGTATAAAAAATCTGTTGATGAAGTGGCTTTTGTACTGGATTCCATACGTCTTTTATTTTTAGTGATTTCATAACCATGGTTAAAGTATGACTGCAACTTGAAATGAAAGTAAATGATAATAAAATTGCCATAGGATCACCTCATTAAATAGGTACTAATTAACAACTTTTGTAAGAAGGAAAAGACAAAACCGCCATAAAATTCCTAAACTTCCCGAAGGCTACCGACACGACATGTCTAACCATACCGCAATATCTATTGTTTTTGTACTTAAAACTATTTGTGTTGAATTTGCAACTTTATTATCAGGCAGTTAAAGATTTTTTTTCGTCTCCTAAAATACCTTGCCTTGTCATGCCGCCAAGGTGCAGTACTGTCGCTTCAATTGCCCGCTAGCATCGAGACCACAGCCTAAATAATCCCGCTAACCTCTCCAAACTTACACCAAAACCGTATAATTTATGAGCAATTCCGTGGCTCGTTTGCACAAACTTTAGCATTGTCAATAAATTCCACATCATTGAGCGTGGGTAGGTGGTACTCGAGAACCATTGTGCAAATCTTGGACTAGTCTAATTGGTTTTGTAATTAATGATTCTGTATTAACGGAGGCTGTTTTTGAATTGCATTGTTATATTTCTTAAAACTTTGGAGTTTGAGTATGAAGTTTAAAACTTCTTCGGTTCAAGTCATGGTAAAGTATTGCAGAAAGCGTGACGTTGGATGATAATTATGATAATCAATACATTATAATAAAATCGTAACAGGTACGCTGTCTGTACGTGGTAGATAAATAAGAAAAAATATTATAGGGTGCTTTATGAACGCAATAGAACTCAAAACAATGATTTTTAGAATTTTTGTCTGTTTGTCTGTATGTCTGCGGTATATCTGTTTGTCTGTACATTTGTGCACGCTAATCTCAGTAACCGCTAAACCGATTGCAATGCGGTTTTCTTTGTTGTGTTGAGGTTTGCTCACACTTTAAGTCTATTGCTGTCTCTAACCAATGACAGAGTATGGTTAGAGACAGCAATAGACTTAAAGTGTGTTTTAACTAAAATAGGTTTAATAAACGATTATGAATAAGGGGGTTAGTGTTCATTTCATGTCAATCAGTTTATAAATAAAAAAGTTATATCATTTTAAAGAATCATACATAGACATATGAATCTAAAAATGGGTAAATCTAAACTGGCGTGTTGGCTTAATCATAAAAGAGACTTAATCTTTAAGCTCTTTTATGATTAAGCAAAAATGTCAGTTTCACACGCTGCTTGATGAGTTTCATGAAGCAATCCCTACCTCTCCTTTCATACACTTTATGTGACGTTACCAAAGTTGCGGGGTCAGCTAGTCCCTAATATGTAAAGGTCTCACTCACGCATGCGGAATATATGTATACTTACTGTTATAATAATGGCCATAATCGCCACGTCAGCAGGGTAGACGAAGAGCAAAATCCTCCGTCTCAATACAACGAGTCTTCGCTCTGCCGACTGGATAGGGTCAATCTTCCAATCTTTTTGTGTACGATTGCCATTCAGCGACTTGTGCACTCAAGATGGAAGATGGAACTGTGGGATTTTCTAAACAGTAAACAGTCTGTACCTTAACTATAGCTTGAAGTTTTGAAACAGAACTAATATTTTACACGTCGACTGTAAACAACACGCTGCCGAAACATAACAATATTTTTTATACTACTTAAGAGGCAGACAAGCTTACGGCCTGTTGGCTGAACTATAAAAATTTTCCAACACCAGAGGCGCTACCCACGCGCTGCTGGCTCGGGCGCTGTTGGTGACGAGCCACTGTTGAATATTTTCTAGCCGCCCTTATCGCCTTCAACTTGGCTTTTTTTTTCTCCTTCTTGTTTTTGAACTTTCTCGGTTTGCGGGTATGCCAAAGTCAAGTAAATTTCATTGAGAAAATAAAAATCATTTTCATGGTAAGATTCGTCTTAACAGCAGCGTATTCATGTATGTACAAGTTTAGACTAAGTTCTACTCTAGTAGTGGTGGTGGTACTTTACTGGGGCTTGCTATGGAATTCGTCGACAAACCTAAAAACTCGCGTTTCACTGCGCTATAACACTTTCCAACACTTTTGCACGTTGTCGAACCTTTATGTTTAATAATCTACCATAAATTACACATAAACACTCAAAAATACTCTAGTTTAGAAAAATTATTATAACGAAATGCAACGCTTGTCTGAAAGTTTCCCGCCGACTCCTCAACTTGGCTTAACGACTGACATTTTTCTACAATTTGTATTTACATCCACAGATTCTACGAAGCTCCTCAAACGAACGGCTCCCACGAGGAGTACCCTACACAAGCCAAGCGGGCCGCCTCCAGCCTGTTCCTCAACCAGTCTCCGTTCCTCTACCCGTTACCCAGCAACGCGACACTCTTCGACTACCCACACCCTTACCACGGGTACCATGGGAATCAGGAGGGAGGATTTGAGAGGAGAGATGGTAAGTATTTTATTTTATGGTTTAACCCGCGTAGCTCCCGTTCCCGTGGGAATACGGGAATAAAAGATGGCTTATATCACCCGGGGATAGTGTGGGTTCCCAACAGTAAAAGAAGTTTTCAAATCGTTTTAGTAGTTTCGGGGCCTATTCGATGAAAACAATCAAATCTTTCCTCTTTATAATATGGTATGGTATAGAACCTAACCTAACCTAACCTATAGATAGACCACTCGGGGGGGCAGCACACCAGAGGCTCTTTTGTCGCTTCCGAATATGCAAAAACCTTTTAAGACTCCGAAGAATACTGTTTTTTTTTAACGTGAGGGAAAATCCTTAATAGATGCTATGCCGGGCTCCTACAGACTAAAAAAAAAATGTGTGCGTGTACTAGTGTACACACGTAAGAAGTGAAACTTCTTCATAACCTTATTTTTCAAGCCCAAAAGCCCAAAAGCCCAAAAGCCCAAAAGTCCAAAAGTCCAAAAGTCCAAAAGTCCAAAAGTCCAAAAGTCCAAAAGTCCAAAAGTCCAAAAGCCCAAAAACCCAAAAGCCGAAAAGCCGAAAAGCCCAAGAGCCCAAAAGCCGAAAAGCCGAAAAGCCGAAAAGCCCGAAAGCCGAAAAGCCGAAAATCCGAAAAGCCGAAAAGCCCAAAAGCCGAAAAGCCGAAAAGCCGAAAAGCCGAAAAGCCCGAAAGCCGAAAAGCCGAAAAGCCGAAAAGCCCAAAAGCCGAAAAGCCGAAAAGCTCAAAAGCCGAAAAGCCCTAAAGCCCAAAAGCCCAAAAGTCCAAAAGCACAAAGTCCCAAAGTCCCAAAGTACAAAAGTCCAAAAATCTACAAACGACATGCTATCCCTGGATAAAGTACTCTTAATTCGAATCCACCGTGTTGGGGACGAAAACAAAGATGGCGCGTAACGAAAAAACGTGACGTGACGCAAAATTTTTTCCAACGCCGATAAAGAAGTTTCACTTCAAAAACCTCACGTAACGCCCTACGGACTATGGACGCCTACGGCTGGGAGCCCCGGGTAAGGCTTACCCGGGGAAGGATGTCCCAGGACTCCCAACAGACCTACGGCTACCACGGCGGCCTCACCTAGGGGGTGCCCTAGGCGCGGGCGGCGCGGATTGGGTTTCCAGTCTATCTGCGATGCTGCTGAACTTCAATATTCTTCGTGAAGAGACTGCCATCTGACCTCCACAACCTACGAATAACATAGATTTGTTATTCGTAGTCCACACCCAATTGGCAAAGTCGAATCCATCAAATCCCCCATCAAAAAACTATCTGCCCCAAGTGAAAAGGGTTCTCCTTTTGTAAAGGTTTACTTTTTTAGGGTTCCGTACCTACAGGGTAAAGAAGAGATCCTATTCATGAGACTTCGCCGTCCATCTGTCTGTCTGTCTGTCCGTTTCGAGGCTGTACCTAAGGAACCGTGATAGCTAGAGAGCTGACATTTTCACAGATGATGTATTTCTGTTGCCGCCATAACAACAAATACTAAAATCAGCAAAATAGGAGGGAGTAAGAATTTTTTGCCGTTTTTGGTACGGAATCCTCTTGCCGGTTTTCTGTTTTCTTTATTTTCATTTCATTTTATCATTTTACCCAGGCGGTATAACAGTTCGAGACGTCTCCTCAATGAACGCGTCATTCTCCGAACCTCGTCTGGGCGCCAATACATCAGGACTCCTGAAGACTGACGACGAATGGAAGAATATCAACACGATGCTGAACTGCATCCTCAGCATGGTGGAGAAAACGAAAAGGGCGCTGGCGATACTGCAGCAGAGAGGTAAGATTCTTGAACTGTTCACAATGAGGCAGACTGCATTATGAAAAGCAAATACTACATTCAATGCCGAGTTATATTTTCAAGTCGAATCAAATATTTGTTGGATCCACAGTAATGTTCAGCAAATCGAGAGAGCATAGCCAGTCATAAGGTACTACTAGGTAGGTAACGACTACAGAAATCAGAAGAAAATAACCGTGGTTCCGCCCGTTTGGTGAAGATTCCCGTACCAAACTTGTTCCCGGGTTAAACAGAAACCTATAAAAAATCCACTCATAATTTAGTTTTTTATTTTACCTTTACTTACATTCCTCATGGATGATATGCCGGACTTCTATTGACTATTACCACACGGCGGAAACTCCATTCAAATGATTCGTTTTCAATTCTGTCACCAACACTAAAACACGTTATATTTGTACACAGCTTGAATGTGTGTGTGACCACTAAGGCTAAGCCAACGTTCCGTCAAAATACCCTCCAGCTGTATGACAGCTATGTTGGGGGTGGGGAACCTTGCTCAGTGAGGGCTTTTGCTTTTTTGAATTTTTACGGTCGGGAGTATCTACATCCGAACAAACTTTAGCTTTATAATATTAGTTCCCTTAGATGGTATTCTGGTTATCACAGGTGTGGAACCCACAGAGAGTAACGACATAAAGCGCGCCGCCAGTGAGATCATGGCGGCGGCCGTCAGACAGACGGAGGAGAGGGTCGCTGAGGTGCGGAGACGGGCTGAAGATGCTGTTAACCAGGTACGAACTACTGGAGTTTCTGGACTTCGTACCAACACTAAGGATAAATGGAACCCTATTACTGTCAGCAGGCTGTATTTCGTAGATGATCTAGATATTTCTGGTTGCCGCTTTAACAACAAATACTTGTCGGAGTAATAAGAATAATACTTTATTACGTAGGAGAGCGCCCTGTATGAGCGCTCGAGATATCTTAGTCGATTTGCCAGATCGAATACAACATTTATTCATATTCACTCATTGAGTCAGTAGCGCAATGTGGGAAGATGTCTATGAATGGTCAAACATGACATAATGGGGGCGGTCTCATGCCAAGCTGAGGCAGTGATGTGTTGGTGACAACTCCCGCGTCGATGTACGCACTTGATTCTTACCGTTTTCTTCACAATGCGTGTAAAATGGTCGTATCCGATCATAATTTCGATTAAGTATCCATTAAAATTTCCGATTTACTGAAATTATGGGGTGTTCTCACAACAAACACCGAGATCAAGAAAACTCACTTTATTTATACTGTCTGTATCACACCATCGCGTCCGGCCGTCTCTGAAAATCAGCGCTGTCTGCCTGTGCCACACGCAGACAGCACTACGCTGAGATTCGGCCGTTTTCCGTAATGTGTGGGGCATTTATGTTTATTTTAAACGTAATTTTATCTAGGTATACTAATATTATAAAGAAGTAAAGTTTGTGTTTGTATATTTGTTAAATTGTAAGTCGTAATCTCGGGATCTACAGAACCGATTTTAAAAATTCTTTTACCAATAGAAAGCTACGTTATTATGGAGTGTCATAGGCTATATAGCATCACGCTACAACGAATAGGAGCGGGGCAGTAATAGTAAATGTTTCAAAAACGGGGGAAAAGCTATTCCTTTTGAGAGCTTCGTTTCGTGTGCTGCGAAAATATTTATAGTTATGTAATAAATATGTACTACAAAATTGTTCCTCTTAAAAAAGTGATAGCATGAGTCGATCTTTGGGTTGGTGCACAATAACCATTTTAATGGCAATCATTTTTTTCTACAATAATGTCACGGGATACCTCTTTCATAAACGAAATTGTTCTTAAAAATAATGCGACGGGAATACACGCGACGAGAAACCTCTCTCTCTATCTCTCTCGCGTAGTATTGAATATTAACGACGAGACGCTACAGGAGTAAACGCAACGCGACGGGAGTAAATGCGACGGGAACAGGTAATAATCTTTCTTATACGGTGCAAATGAAGTTGCGCGGGTCGGCTAGACATTATGTTTTTAAAACAAAAGATTTTTCTTTCTTTCGTTCTTGACTTGGAAGCCTTTTTTTGGTCGGTTCAAAGTTTCGGGCTGTACCTGTAATGTATAATTATAAATGTATTAAATTCAACGCACTCTTCCCCAGGTGAAGCGCCAAGCCCTACTAGAGCTACAACGCGCCGTGGGGGCGGCGGAGTGCAAGGCGCTGGAGCTGGTGGCGGCCGAGCGCGGCAAGGAGCGGCGCCACTCGCCCCCGCCCCCACCTCCGCCCCCCGGCCGGGAACTGAGCCCTAATGCTACTAGTCAGCAGAATGTGAGTGTTGATATGTAATTATTAAACAAACACTTTCCTTAAGGTGAGACGTCAAGTCTTATTATAGCTCAACGTGCAGGGAACTCAGCTCCAGCGTTACCAGTCACCAAACAGTCTCACCAGTAAGCAAAATATAAGTAGATACATTTTAGAGCAAGATTATGTTCCGTGAAAACCTAGAGTGTCAATGCGCAGTGGGGGCGGCGTTGCGGGGAAAGCAACGCCGCCACTCGCCCCCGCCTCCGCCCCCCGGCCGGGAACTGATAAACTTTTAGGAATTGAACAAACTGTTACCTGGAAGAAGCACTGAACAGTCAGTGAGCAGGTAAGAATGGCTTATTTTTACTACGTTCTTTGGAGACCCAATCCCTTCTAGAGTATCAATGCGAAGTGGGGGCGGCGGAGTGTAATGCTCTGGAGCTGGTGGCGGTGGAGCGTGGCAAGGAGCGGTGCCACTCACTCAGATGCAGCACCCTGTCACTCAGCGAACAGAACGTGAGGCGTCAAGCGCTACTACAGCTCTTACGCTATTCGTTATTTTTTGCATTTTTGAAGCGATTACAGTATCAGTTTTTTATTTAATAGAATCTCAGACGTCCATCAATAGTCTTGTTTTTTTTTTTCACCGTCATCAGGGGGCTGCTAAGACGGTGTGTGTGAAAAATGGACCGTTCTACCCACAAAATTCCGCAGTGTTCCTCCTAACCCTATAGCCGGGCCGAGGAATATCAAGACGATAATTCACATCGACCCGGCTAGGGGCGCCCCGTTAATTCGGGGTTCTCCTCGGGGGAGCCAGATGGGCGGCTCCCCGGAGCGCTAATGGGCACCCCCGGTACACAGGGAGGGTGCCCACTGCCATGTAACCGTTGGGGGGGGGGGGTCTTCCGTTCTAATGCCCACGATCAAGAAACAATCGGGGGAGCGCGGCAACGCCCCCGAACTGCACGGCGGCGCCGAAGCGGGAGCATTTACACTTACTCCCGCTCCCGCGCAGTGTGCCTACCGCTTTGCCGCCATCACCTCGTTAACTGACTAGGTGACAAGAGGCCTTTAACTGCTGCTGCCGGTCGGGCCGTTAGTCATAGCCGGCAGCAACACACACCACCGAGCAACCCACGGCTGGACTGCTCTCGCCTCGGCCGGAATTAGCCAGAGTTGCATCACTCCCCAACAGAGGAAGAGGAGTGGGTTACTACTCTGTTGACCAAAATACACCACGAGTAGGATCCGAACCATTGGGGTTCTTCAGATGTTAGTAGGACCCCGCATCCCACCAGCAAGTCTTGTAGGTCAGAGAGGCCTAGTTGGTTTATTACCCTATTTTTTTCAAATTTCATAACAATACATATAATAATTACTCACAGTCTTTTTTTTTCGTACGAAAATCCGTCATGGATGCTATACCGGACTCTTACCGACTAAAACCACGCAGTAGCCTACAAACTGCCAACGATTGGCAGTCTCGGCTTTCTCTCCCTCGGAAGGATGTCCCAGGAACTCCAGCGATACTAAAACTAAGTGCCACAATAACCCATATCTCCATACTCTGTTCCCCAGTGTTGCTGGAACTGCGGACGCAAGGCCCAGGAGACGTGCTCGGGGTGTAACGCTGCTCGCTACTGCGGCGCCTTCTGCCAGCACAAGGACTGGGAGCACCACCACCAGGTATATACTGTTTGTTGGTTCATGGGAGGTGTGGGTTTGAATGCCATCGGTGGGTCAATGTTTGTGGGGGCCATATTGTGTTTGGACCAGAGTTTGGGTGTTTCTATTTACTTATTATAATATGAAACATAAATATGTGTGTAAAAATATGTAGGTATGTTTTCATCAGTTGTTTAGGTCTCATAGCACAAGTTAATTTTGGTAAAATGTCGGCTAGATTACGCACAACGTATTTTTGGACATTTTTACACATAAGAATGTCCAAAACTCTGTATTTGTTTATTTGATGAGTTCATAAGGTGCCTTCTAACATTTTTGGAGTCCTAACCAATTTTGATTGTAAACTGGTGTAGCTGCTGACAGATGAAGTTCTAGTTAATTTTTTTTATAAGTTTTTAAATTGACTCCCACCTAACGAACAGCCATGGCAGCTCACTCTCACAGCCCTCAGACTATTGACAGTGGTTCTCAAGGGAGTCTTACAATTTTCTCGTGAAGGGGGCGCGTCCGTAAAAAATGCACTTAAAATTCTGGTAATATTCAAGAACTCACTTCATTAAATGACACTAAATGTGGACCTTTCGACGCAAATGACCCGACACGCAAATGACCATATTTTCATCAGCAAACGACCAGATACGCATATGACCCGAATTTATTTACGCAAAAGACCAGTATTTAAGGCCGCGTGGGTCAGATTTTGAGTTTTTTGAAACAATCCTAGTCAAAAAGTAAAGGGTTTTTAAATCTGAAAAATATATATATAATAGTTAAGGATATAAGCTAAACATATTCCGAGCCCGTTACACGATCCAATAAATTTCACTAGATGGAAAAAAATCCCAAAGTTGACTCTCTCAGAAAAGTTTTTTCAAAACTGTGGCTAAACTATTAACATTTTATATTTTTTTTTTGCACTCAATTAAAGGTATTAAGTTTTTATACACATTTTCCGAGCGTTTTTCTATAAACAACTATTTACATAGTTATCATGTACGAATATCTACCAAACGCAATAGAATTGCGCCGCTGACGGCCGATCAGTCTCGCCCTGGCGCTTGTGGAGGCAGGACCTGTGTCAGTTTTTTTCGCAACTATTTCGTAATTATTATGCCAAATTACGTTGAAATCGCGCCACAGTATAAAAATATCAGTAATGGGCAAAATGTAATTAGATTAACCGTTACAAATACATACGCGACTCATGGTAAAAATGTGGTGATCTTTTACTTTTTAAGTGTTTTCACGACATGGTAACCAGCTACCTAATGCATTAAAATGTCTACGAATTACATGATAATTTCGCAATACAGCATGGCAGCCACGCCGTAATCACAAAATTTCATGATGGGTATCGTTTAAGGGGTTTTTTGGTATGCTGAGTACGAAGTACGTGATAATTTTGCAATCCAATATGGCCGCCGCGCCGTAATCACAAAATTTCATGATGGGTATCATTTAAGGGGTTTGTTCGTATATTGAGTACGAATCACGTGATAATTTTGCAATCGAATATAGCCGCCGCGCCGTAATCACAAAATTTCATGATAGGTATCGTTTAAGGGGTTTTTTGGTATGCTGAGTACGAATCGCGTACTAATTTTGCAATACAAGATGGCCGCCGCGCCGTAATCACAAAATTTCATGATGGGTATCGTTTAAGGGGTTTTTTGGTATGCTGAGTACGAATCGCGTACTAATTTTGCAATACAAGATGGCCGCCGTGCCGTAATCACAAAATTTCATGATAGGTATCGTTTAAGGGGTTTTTTGGTATACTGAGTACGAATCACGTGATAATTTTGCAATCCAATATGGCCGCCGTGCCATAATCACAAAATTTCATGATGTGTATCGTTTAAGGGATTTTTTGGTATGCTGAGTACGAATCACGTGATAATTTTGCAATCCAATATGCCCGCCGCGCTGTAATCACAAAATTTCATGATGGGTATCGTTTATAGGGTTTTATGGTATGCTGAATACGAATCACGTACTAATTTTGCAATCCAAAAAGGCCACCGCGCCATAATCACAAAATTTCATGATGGGTATCGTTTAAGGGGTTTTTTGGTATGCTGAGTACGAATCACGTGATAATTTTGCAATCCAATATGCCGCCGCGCCGTAATCACAAAATTTTATGATTGGTATCGTAAATGGTAGTATCGTAAGTATGGTAGTATCGGAAATCATACGTAGCAGACTGTAGTGTAAAAGAGATAGAGACACATGTTCCATTCTTCGTTCTCACATTTGGGTGTGGTTGGATTGCATGGAACGACAGACTAAAAAAACTTGTTCGGTTTACTGTGAGTTAGTTAACCGCGTGCCAATTTGAAACTGTGCAAGACGTGGTCAGAGTTAAGAAGTTATTTATTTAACTCAGAGATTACTTACTCTATATTTATATATTTAACTCGACTCTCCGCGCAAGTAGGCCTAAATAGCTTAGGCGGCCAAATTGAATTCCAAAATGATCATGTTATTCGTACTCAGCATTCGAAAAAACCCATTAAACGATATTCATTACGAAATTATGTGATTACGGCGCGGTGGCCATTTTGGATTGCAAAATTATCATGTGATTCGTCCTCAGCATAACAAAAAACCCCTTAAACGATAACCATCATGGATTTTTGCGATAACGGCGCGGCGGCCATATTGCATTTCAAAATTATCACAGGATTCGTACTCAGCATACCAATACACCCCTTAAACGATACCCATCATGATATTTTGTGATTACGGCGCGGCGGCCATATTGTATTGCAAAATTATCACGTAATTCGTACTCAGCATACCAAAAACCCTTTAAACGATACCCATCATGAAATTTTGTGATTACACCGAGGCGGCCATTTTGGATTGCGAAATTATCACGTGATTCGTACTCAGCATACCAAGAAACCCTTTAAACGATACCCATCATGAAATTTTGTGATTATGGCACGGCGGCCATATTGGATTGCAAAATTATCACGTGATTCGTACTCATACATACATACATACACATACATATGGTCACGCCTTTATCCCCGAAGGGGTAGGCAGACGCATATTATATGCCCACATTTCACCTTTGTATAATTTGTCCCACGTAATAGGTGGTGAGCCGTATTGCCGTGTTTAAATTGACAGGCGCAGGTTGTGACTGCCTGCTGTTGAAATAAAGCCTTCAACTTAGCTTAACGACTGCCATTTTACTGGCAACCGGGACCAACGGCTTAACGTGCCTTCCGAAGCACGGAAACGCTCAAATAAATGTCACAAAGTGATCACATGGATGGTCACCCATCCATGGACTGGCCATAGTGAAAGTTGCTTACTGCAGTGATCGTTTACAGAACACTGAGTCCGCGGGGCCACGAGCGCTTCTAGATTCGTACTCAGCATACCAAAAAACCCCTTAAACGATACCCATCATGAAATTTTGTGATTACGGCGCGGCGGCCATCTTGTATTGCAAAATTAGTACGCGATTCGTACTCAGCATACCAAAAAACCCCTTAAACGATACCCATCATGAAATTTTGTAATTACACCGCGGCCGCCATTTTGGATTGCAAAATTATCACGTGATTCGTACTCAGCATACCAAGAAACCCCTTAAACGATACCCATCATGAAATTTTGTGATTACGGCGCGGCGCCCATATTGGATTGCAAAATTATCACGTGATTCGTACTCAGCATACCAAGAAACCCCTTAAACGATACTCATCATGACATTTTGTGATTACGGCGCGGCGTCCATATTGGATTGCAAAATTAGTACGTGATTCGTACTCAGCATACCAAAAAACCCTTTAAACGACACCCATCATGAAATTTTGTGCTTACACCGCGGCGGCCATTTTGGATTGCACAATGATCCCGTGATTCATACTTAGCATACCAATTTTAGAAAACTTTAGAAATTTTTATGACCAGCTATTATGTAATTTACATTTTTTACGCAACTGTAGCAAACGTACGCAACGGAAACTCTCAAAAGAAATGAAATATCCTAGTTGTCGAAAAATGTTTCGTTGCTGCTAAGCTCTTATTCGCCTTAGCGTGATGTTATATATTTTGATATTTATAAAAAATGGACATTCTGTTAAGAAACTCTTGAAATTCAACTAGCAGTCTCTTAGACTCTAGAGTTATAACAACTAAACAAACAAACAAACTCTTTAGCTTAACAATAATAGTATAATATACATAATTTATTTACGTATAACTCTTTTATTTTTATTTACGAAACTAATAAATCACTACACTTAATAAAGTTAGATGCATTTACTACGTCAAACAAAGTTAGCATGCTGTTTCTTTCTACTATACTGTTTACTGTGGCATGAGAGTTGACTGCCGCTGCCGGCGCGCGGTGTGTCTTGCGCCCGGGGCGAGGGGAGCGCCAAATGCCTACTTGTGCGCAATAACCGCCCCTTAATAAATACGCATAAGACCAGAGACGCATAATGACCTGAATTGATGAAACTACGTTAACTCCGTGTGATTTTTACAAAATAATTATTTACATTAGAAAAAAACACCTCTCAATATTATTAAAAATCGTCGAAATAGCAGAATAATTAAATTGACAAAGGTAAATATCGATGATTTTCGGAGGTTTTTTCGCAACTAATAATTATTTTCTAAATAGCACACGGTGCTAAAGTAGTCTCATCTATTAAGAAATTAAGGTTCCATTTTAGTGTCATTTCAGAAAGTGAGTTCTTATACATTTCTAAAATCCTAAATGTCTTTTTCAGCATTTTGCGGACGCGCCCCATTAATTTAATAATGAAATAATATTTCATAACTTATTTTATTTATGTAAACATTGTATGTATAATTTTTTTTTTTTTTATATTATATTTATTGAGAAAACCAACAGCGTTACAAAAGATAACACAATCTTAACTATTACAACTAAGCAAAGCCAATAACAGGTTTCCCTAAATTATCCAATAACATTAAAAACATGCGAACGAACGAACTTATTTACACATTGACTTGAATAAATTCAACAATGAGCAAATGCAAGTGATTAGATAACAAACCCGATGCCACCCAACCAGCCCGCCCCAATCTTTAGATAAAATAATATAAAATAATAATATAACTTAAAATTAATAATTAAAAATAACCAATTTGTATGAATATGAAATGTCTTATCTATCACCATATTACTATTGTCATCACCACAAAACGACTAAGTATATAACTTCAAACCCCACTTTCTTCACCAGGTGTGCAGCGGCCGCGACCTAAAACCCACAACCCTTCGCACCTCTCCTCCCGCCACACAACCCTCCCTTCCTAAACCCCTCGCCCGCTCCACAACCCCTATAACCTCCACCACTACCAACCCCAACCCGAACCCCTCGACGCTACCGGACACTCGACTCTCGCTGACGACACTCAATACTGCTGAAAGGCTACTCAGCACTCAGGTATGCAATATTTTACTAGGTAGTACTTCTGCGAAGAGTAGACCTCGCGAGCACCCAGGAAAAAATACAACCTGTGAGGAACCATTACTCCTCATGTTTCAGCCAAAAATCTTCAAGATCCGTTAATAAATATCGCGACAACAATCTTCACCCCCTTTTCTTCCCCTTTTTCCCCTCTATACAAAAGCTCTCGACAAAAACTGTATTTTAAATTAAAGAATACGTATGCCATGTTTCGTGAATATCGGTTAAGAAATAAATCCTCTAGACCGGAACTGATATACACACAGATATACTGACGAAAGCAAAATCGTCCATACTGTCGAATCGGGGACTCTCGCTCGCTTCGCTCGCTCGCCCAATAAATGCGAAAGGTAAAATATGCCTTATCAAGTTTGCTGATCGAGAAGAGACAGACAGACAGAGAGAGAGAGAGAGAGAGAGAAAGAGAGACTGAACAAGAACCACCACGTACAGCATACAATAAGTTAGGAAATGGGGGTCATTAAATTACTGACAGTTTGAAATGCCAGAGTTTTATTGCCAGGTTCTTTTCACTCCGGCTCTACCTATTGCATTACAAATGTGGCAGTAAATGTAAAAAGCAATTATTTTGACGTTCATAAGTGTTACTTTGTGACCTAGATATATGACTATGGATACGATTCCCACGGGTATTTCTATGTATTTTTAAAATGTATTTACAAAATTTTTCATTTCCAGGAGAGAACTGAAAGGTTGACGCTGGGAAGCCTCTCAACTCAAGGACTCATCGGCATCGGGAAGAAATGACGACTCAGCAAGGAGCCCCTCGCCGCCACCGCTGCCAGGTTCGCTAAGAAGGTTCGCAGGTAGACGGCTGAGGACAGCAATTGTATAAAGTTAATTTTATCTTGTTCTATAAATTTTTATCGCAAGACTAAGAATATGACTCAGACTCATTTTTTTCATTTCAATTTTAAATTTCACATTTCAGTGTTATTTCAATGTTATTATATAAAAAAAAATGTTATTTCAATGTTATTAATTTCAATTTTACATTTCAGTGTTATTCTTTTAGTCTGAGTGAGGAATATGATTTAAAATCAACTGTAATAAAATTGTACGCGTAACTCAAAATATGTAGGTATGCAACTGTATTTTTTAATCGTTCTTGGATCTACTCGAACAAAATTTCATTAACATCGATTCAGGCGTTCTCAAGTTTCACACTGTATAACGCATTTATACATAAAATGATACAAATTAAACTTAACATCTTTCTGCATGATTGTTATCACTATCAGTTTTAATGTTTTGTGAACTGTTTAAATTATACTTACATTATTATTTTTAGCATCATACCAAAGATTCGTTTTTAAATCGTGTATAATATTAGCACTTATGTATAAATAAATAATCCACACATCAATTTACAATTGACAGTTAAATATTCACGATTTTAATATTCGCACTAAATAAATTTGTAATAGTTATGTAATATTGTAATTTATACCATATTGTATAACGATATCTGATAAAATTGTAAATATTTAGATTAATCAGCCATATGTGTATAATAAAGATATTAATTTTATGTGTTATTTATTGCAAATTTAATAGATTTATATTTCATTTTATTAGAGAAATTTTAGTTAGTCCATGAATGGTTGTAAATATATAAACTTTGTAAAATATTAATTTATATTACTTTTATGTAAAATTCAGTGAGAATATTATTTTAGAGTATAATTAACATAATTATAATAAGTGCACGAAGCATAATAAATATGATCAACGACAGAATAAGTTTTAATTTATAATATCATAATAGATTTATTTACGTAACTATTGTATACGACACAATTATTAATAAATTAGTAATTATTTAGATATCTGTGTTTTGTATACTATAGATATAAGCAGTTATACTTTCTATTCTGTGCTATGCTATAACTCTGTAATTATGTACTTAATATCCTATCTAATTTGAAATATCTATAATAAATTTTATACCAATCAATCAATCAATCAATTTAGCCTATAGCAGTCCACTGCTGGACATAGGCCTCTCCCAAATTTTCCAAATTGTATACCACTATGAATTTATTTTATTTATTAATATTTATTTAATCTCTCTAAATCAAACTCATTCATACTAATATATTTATTTTATACATATAAACATCTTATATTTACTATACACTTTAATTATTATATTTAATATTTTACTGGCATGAACTGAACTTAAAGATATCCCTAAATATCTAATCCTAAACTCCATTTTATTATTATTATGTTATTATTTGAATATAATATTCCTCTTTGTATTTAATGTGCAATATTATTAATAAATTATTGTTATTGGTGTATAAAATTTCGAATTTAATAATGTTTAAGTGTAGATTAATAATGT
Source organism: Miltochrista miniata (assembly GCA_933228765.1). Lineage (NCBI taxonomy): Eukaryota > Metazoa > Arthropoda > Insecta > Lepidoptera > Erebidae > Miltochrista > Miltochrista miniata. The sequence goes on from OW121769.1 coordinate 25,820,757, forward strand.
TTTAGTTCTTGATAAATAATTGCATAATTACGTCTTAATATAATAAAAAACATGTTAGAAAAATTTCGTGGTTTTAATTTCTTCTTTCGCCTTATCGTTAAGTCCATGTTACATTACTAGACTTTCATTAATTTATTTTTCTTTTTTTGACGTTTAAACTACTATACTAAGATGGCATACGATTAGTACACCTGATCGAAGTGTTCACCATAATCTATGCACGTTTGCAAAACCAAAGGTATTTCACTTGCGCAAGGTACCGAAGTGTCCTGTTGACATAGACAGCAATGCTGTACCTTAATCGCTCTTAAAAATGTTATACATACATACATATAATCACGCCTTGATCCCCGAAGAGGTAGGCAGAGGCATATACGCCCACATTTCACCTTATAGTTTTATGTCCCACGTAATACCTAGGTGGTGAGCCTAATGCAGTGTCGAAATGGTCAAGCGCAGGACCCGCATCCAGCAGAAATTTTTCAAGCCGCCCATAAGACCTTCAACTTGTCTTAACGATTGTCATTTTACTGTCAACCGGGTTTCATTTCGAGTTTTCCTTCTCTACGCCATGGATCTTTTTGCGAAAGTGTTCCCTTAGTCGCCTCTTACGACACCCTCGGGATGTATTGGGTTGGTATATCCTTAAAAATTTAAAGCCACCTAAAATCTAGAAGCTAGGCTTTATGACCGTGTGGCCATGTTACTTGCATCCCCGACAAGCAACGCTCTGCCAAGTGCTTCAACAGAATGCACAAGAAACGCTTGTAAAAGTTAAAAAAGATACTTTCAATAGCTTTTTAAAGCGGAGATTTGTACCGGACCCGAACCCACTAAAAACATACGGTCACAACCTGTCCATAGCACCACCTGGCGATCTCCTCGGAAAGACGTCCCAAGATTATAGGCAGACTAGCTACCACCGCGACCTCGCGTCTTCAGCTAAAGGCCTTGTTGGTAACGACTATAACCTTCGAAAGGTAAGCTACCCGTCTTCTTTTTTTTTTATACCACTAATGTGGCAGACAAGCATACGGCCCACCAGAAGGACCGGTGGTCACCGCAGCCTATGAACGTTTGCAACACCAGAGGTGCCACACTCGCGAACGGTAAGCAGTCTGACCTTCGAACGGTAAGCAGCATTGAAACCTCGTCACCAGCAGGTTAGGTTACTAACCTAGAACTAGTCACCTTTGCCTAAGGATAACCGACCACAATATCTGTAATATAATGATCAAACCGTTTTATAGGGTCATTTTGTATAACTGCAAACTTGCTAGAATTACTGGGAACTTAACATCTTACACATCTTACTTACATAGTTATGGTTATTATACCAGAAGGGGTAGGTAGAGGCATATTAAACAATAACATCCATATTAGGTATATCTTTAATTTTTTTCCCCATGTATGGTGAGCCATATTGACGTGTTGAAGTGAACACGTGGAACTTGGTTGTGAACTTGTGACTGCCCGGCTGTTGATTTTATCAAGCCAGCCTTCAACCATTTTTCTTTTTTTATATTGAGCTCGCCAAATTGACGTCACCACCAACCTGATGGAAAACCGTGGCCGTGGCGCATCTAGCGATTGGGGGCCACTTCTGACAGTGGTCCTCAAGTTGGCGGCCCTGTGATGTGCCTGTTCACGCTCCTCTTGAAGAACTCGGGATTGTAAGATGAGGGAAACACGTGCGCTGGCAGGTCGATGCAGGTTTTTATGGTTCGACAGAGAAACGATCTTTTGAATCGTTCCGTTCTAGCGAAGATTCTCTCCACTGTGAGAGAGTGGCACCTCTGTCCAGCACGCGTTGTTTGGGATCGGAAAGGAGAGGGCGGGATTAGGTTGAAGAGTTGTTCAGAACACTCACCGTGATAGATACGGTAGAATGCAGCCAAAGACGCAATAGTTCTTCGCTGCGCCAACGGCTCCAGACTTTCCGTAACCTCATGGTAGTTAGTCTGGCATAACATATAGTTTATTCCTACCATCGGATCCAGCTATCTACGCGGGAGCAGCCGCGGGTGCCATCTAGTATATGTATAAATTTATGAGCAAAAACCCTGACGATTCTTAGAATCCTCATTAAATTAATATCACGACCTACTTAGAACAAGTTTTATGGAGTAGGCACCTAGTATTTGTAATACATTGTGGTCACGCCTTTATCCCCAAGGCCCAATGGGTAAGCAGAGGCATATTATTCGCCTAGATTTCTCCTTTAAATTTATTGTCAGTAATAGGTGGTAAAATAGCGGTTACATTACAATAAGATAAAGAATTTCAACTTGATTCAGTACGGTCCCGTAATGGGTCTCTTACACGTAACGAGTACAGTGGCGAGACAGTAAAACGATACTCGGCCGAGAGAGTGGGCATTGGGCCTAGCAAACAAATAGTAGTTCTAGTGACTCTCTGCTCGGCCGAGTCACTAGTCAAAATGTTCATACGTACCACAGAAATCAGAAAAAAGGAGAAATGGCATGCGCGCGTATCGGTGTCCGTCCTATCTGACAAAAATGATCAGGTTTGTCGTGAGCGGCGTGTCAGAGTGATCAGTGTTGAGTTGATTGCGACAGTGAAATAGTTCAAAATGCCGCCTTGTTCCGTCACTGTATGCAAAAACCGAAGTAACATAAAAAACTTTACTACCCATGGCATCACTTACCATATGTAAATACAAGTAATTCATTGTATTTATTATTAAATTCAATTAAAAACAACAGCCGACACATATTTGTTACTGCTTACTGTGATATAGCAGTATTACCGCAGTAGACGTAGACTCTTATTGTGTTTAAAATACATGTCGTGCTGAGTAGTAGTAACTAAGTTCGATACCACATCCCACGACGCAATGGATAGAACGCGGGTTACGCGGGAAAGAATCGTACTCGATTCATGAGTCGATTAATACGCTCGCTGCATGGAGAAGCGAGTTAGGGATGTGGTCATTCAGATCAAATATCGGGAAGTTATCGATAACATTTTCTTAGGAATATTTTATTTTATAGATTGGTGAGTGAATGTTAAATATTTTTAAAACATATTTCAATTATATTACAGTGTACAAAAAATGACAAACCAGAACAATACAGTAAGTTTATTTGAAATAAAGTGAAGGTTAGTGAGTTACCTACATAGTTAGGAATGTGTTAAGTGCTTTACTGTGCTTGTGGTAAATATCCCTTTTATTCCCATTCTAATGACTTGATGGGTATTACTTATATTTTTTGCACGCTTACACTGTTTTAAATGCACATTTATGTATGGCATGAATTCAATATTGGTTTTGAAGCTTTCTATGGGATTATTTTGGAAATTTCTTTTTAATGAAAATAAGGGAAAGCGTTTACAACAAATTATCATCCAAATATGTATATAGATAAAAAAAAATCTAGCCCCAATAAAGCGCGGGGCCAAAGGCCTGCGTCTCGGGGCCAAAGGCCTGCGTCTCGAGAAATCGAGGCCCAGCGGACCCTGCTCCACCAGGAAACCGTGGAGACATGGAAGATGCGACTTGAGCAACCAAAGGGGGGATTCGCCACAATCGCGGCCGTCAGACCGGTCATGGACGAGTGGCTGGAGAGAAGACACGGTGCTCTCTCCTACCGGTTGACACAGATGCTTGCCGGGCACGGTAGCTTCGGTAGGTATCTGTGGCGAAAACACCGGGAAACCACGGCTGAGTGTCAGCACTGCGAGGACCGCAGCGATGACACGGCGCTCCACACACTGGTGGAGTGCACGGCGTGGGCACAACAGCGCCAGGTCCTCGTAGTGGGTCTGGGCGTGGACACTCTCTCGCTCGAGGCCATGGTGCGAGCCATGCTCTCCAGTGGGAGTAAGTGGGACTGCGCCGCCTCTTTCTGCGAGCAGGTCATGCTCGCGAAGGAGGCGGCGGGCCGGGTGCGGGAGAGAACTCTCCCTCCCGAGTTCCGCAGTCGGCGCCCTGGGCGCCGCCGACGTGTCTTCGCCGAGGACTATCGGCCTCCATGACCGGGGGTCTGAGGACGGTGAGAGGGCCGCTCACCGTCCTTACAGAAGCAGGCCCATGACGGCAGCGTGACGTGAGCAACTCACGCACGCCCCCCCTTAGAAGCGGGGTCACACCCGAAACCCCCCATAGACGCGGGATTGCACCCGAACCACCCCCTGGGCGAGGCCGCAGTGGCGGCCGTAGGTCTGTTGGGAGTCACGGGACATCCTTCCTGAGGGCTTACCCGGGGCTCTCAACCATAGGCTGTTGGGCGTTACGTGAGGTTTTTTAGTCGGTAAGAGTCCGGCATAGCATCCTACAAGGATTTTCCCTCACGTTAAAAAAAAAAAAAAAAAGCCCCAATAAAGCGACAATTAAATTAACTATTAACTGTTTTTTGTTACTTTTCTTGTTGCCAATCACCCTCTTTTATGCAAGATCAAAGTAATATGTAACCAATTAAGATTTGCTATTAAAAATTTACTATTTTTGGGTTTTCACAGCCTTCGCATGTGAGGTTTAAAAGTAACATTGCAATTAGATGCTTTTATCAAAAATGTGCCTTGCGTTGTCTTTACAGATTTCCAAAAGATCCAACTTTTAAAAAGAAATGGATCGATGCTACAGGGCGGCCAGATAATTGGTTCCCCACAAAAAAATAGTACCATATGCTCAGTTCATTTTGAGCCTGAAATGTTTCAGCCTCTAAAAATAAAGCAGAGTTTTGTTTTGTTATGCCGCCGTTTCTAAGTAGAAATGAGATTTCACCAGCAAATCTCGGCCTACAAGGGGTAGGCCGAGAAATGGTTTTATAGGGTTGATAACTACAATTTATTTTTTAAATCATCAAATTTGTGTTTTAAAATGGTAATATGCGTACACTTAAGCACACATGATTGAAATTCCGAGTATAGTTAATAATCCTAATTCAAAATTTTAAGGGACCTAGATTATAAGAAACTATTACATACATACATACATAATGGCCACGCACGTAGAGACGCAGAGGCATATTATATGCCAACATTTCACCTTTGTATAATTTGTCCCACGTAATAGGTAGTGAGCCGTATTGCCGTGTTTAAATAGACAGGCGCAGGTTGTGACTGCCTGCTGTTGAAATAAAACCTTCAACTTAGCCTAACGACTGCCATTTTACTGGCAACCAGGACCAACGGCGTAACGTGCCTTCCAAAGCACGGAAACGCTTAAATTCCAGTCCGGTTCGCGATGCGACAGCACGCGGTCGCATCTATGTCGGTATTTTTGATGACTCATTGTGTCTGTTGACAATGACGAATATTGTGAAGTGTGCGAGTTGTAACGTTGTGATCAACGAACTTCTGGCATTTGTTAGAAACGTAATGGACTTTATGGATGAAGAAAGTATACACCAGCTATGTACTACATCCTTCTCAGTAGACGATATTGCGAAGGCAAAAACACTGCTCTTTAGTGCAATACCGAGCACTAAGAAGATGCCTGTGAGACGAAAACAGGACAAGAAAAGAATGTCTAGGGACCTCGACGACATCATTAGTTTAATGAAAAGCGCTGACCCCCAGATATTTCCTGTATTTGTAGCCAAAGACTTGCATCTGTTACCTCCTGTAACATTCGATCATGTGGATGTTACACGGTTTTTGAGGGAACTTCTGTGGTTGAAAAATCGATTGAGTACAATGGAAGAGAATATTGTGACCTCGGATCAATTCACTCAACTAAAGCAAGAGGTAGACTATATGAAACATGCCTCCATAGTAGATGATTACTCCTCAAGGGTAAATGTAAATAAAAGAAGAGGAGCTTGCTTGCAAAACAGTCCTGAGATGGATAGTGGACCCATTGGACTTCCGTATGTACCCACATATGTATCAATAAAATCGCCACTAGTATCAGCAGTTTCTGAGGTCAACAACCTACCTACTATGACAAATAAAAATAATAATTCCAGCTCTCTCAGCTGCAAGCAAAACGATGAGACAAGTTTGCATCGGCGCGTGGAGGCACTGACTGTGGATTCGCCGCAGCAATGTGATAGTGAATATCGCACGAAAACGGTATATAATGTTGGCGCAGGTGCGGTCGAGATGCAAGACAAATCGTCACGGGTGGAGGCCAACGTAAGCGCTGAGGTCTCGCAACAGGGGGCGGAGCCGGTTGTAGGATCCCCGCCATGCGCACGCGTCTCGTCCGGGAACCAGCGAGCCCCTACTAGTAAACATAGACCGATGATATCCGAACAGCTGATGTCTAATACTGTGAACTCGGACGACGCGCGACGTTTATCTTTGTGTACTGCTCAGAATGCGTCGAGTTTAAATGTAAATAGTGATCAAATGGTAGGGGACACGGAATGGCAGATTGTACGGAATAAGTCTGCTAAACGTTATAGGCTGTTTGGACAAAGGGGGTGCGCCCCCATCGCGAGTGATGGTAAATTTAGGCCAGCTGATATTAAAGTGCCTCTTTTAATTTCAAACGTTAGTAAAGACACGAGTGAAATGGACATAACAAATTATATAAGAGAGAAAACAAACGAGAGTGTAGTGCTAAAAAAGATCAATATGAAAAAAGGTAAAATGTATGATGCTTATAAGCTGTATGTCTCAAAGTACAAATTAGATTTATTTTTAAATGATGAGTTTTGGCCTAGCGGTATAACGTTTAGGCGGTTTGTACATTTTATGTACAAACCGAAATTGAATAATATTGTTAAAGTTAATAAATAGCATTTTATATGGATAATAAAGGTCAGTGTATTACAATGGTCAGTTTTAATTGTTGTTTTGTTTCTAGATCTTTTAGGGATATACAAAATCTCTGTAATAAATCAGACCTAGTGGCTCTCCAGGAGACGTGTTTACTCCCCCATGACATAGCTACATTAGGAACCATATCGACTGATTTTGAATACACCGGTAAATCGGCTGTGGACACGTCTGCTGGACTGCTAAGGGGTCGACCTTATGGGGGAGTGGCGATTTTATGGAGGAGGGGCATTTTTGACAGTGTTTCTGTAATAAACTGTAGTAGTGTACGCCTGGTAGCAATCAGAGCCACAGTCTCCCAGCGTTCTGTCATAGTATTCTCTGTCTACATGCCTACTAACTCGCCGGAGAACTTAACTGATTTTACTGAAGTGTTGGGGGAAATAAGTGCAATTGTAGAAAGTGAAAATGTTGAGAGCATATTTATATTGGGGGATTTTAATGCACATCCGCAAGAGTTGTTTTATAATGAGCTTTGTAACTTTTGTTCCGACCATGGTTGGCGGTGTGCTGATGTAGATAAACTGGGTCTTATGTCTAATGCTTATACTTTCGTCAGCGGGGCTCATGGTAGTAGGCGTTGGCTGGATCATTGCGTGGTCTCCGAGTCTGCTGCCAGGTGTGTTGCCGAGGTTGAGGTAATTGAGGACGTGTTTGTGTCGGATCATCTTCCTCTTTTGGTAAGATGCGAGTTGAAGTCTGTCCGGCCGAAAGTACCGTCTCGCCGAGTAGATAGAAGCTCAGTAGTGTGGGGTGAGAGAGATGATGTTCAAATATATAATTATCACGAGATGTGTCACAATAGTCTGCGAGAATTTGATTTCCCCCCGGAGTTTGCTGTTTGCAGTCATGGGTCCTGCAACCTGAAGGAGCATAAGCTGGTGCTAGATAACTTCTATATGAGAATTGTTAGGGCTCTAAGTGACGCGGCGTCAGTGACTAATGTCAGGGACGTAGAGAGGTCTAAAGGGCGTAATAAAAGTAGACAGCTCTGTGGTTGGAATAAATATGTCCAGGAGTCTCATCGTTTAGCCAGGCTTAATTACCAAATTTGGCTGTCATATAATAGACCCCAATCTGGTAAAATTTATGATGACATGAATGAGTCACGTAAAATTTTTAAAAGTCGACTTAAGTGGTGTCAACGTAATCAAGACCAGCTAAAAATGGACGTATTGAACAAACACAGAGCTGCAAAGAACTTTGGCAGTTTTTGGAAGGCCACTAAGAGGACTGATGCTAAGCCCAGTCTGCCGACGAGAGTGGGAGGGGAGAGTGACCCGGCACAAATAGCTCATATGTTCATGGACCATTTTAAGGTACACTCCCCTCTAGGTTCCTCGACCACCACAGTAAGTAACTTGGGTGAGTGTCAGGGTGATATGCCGCTATTGCGCGTTACTACAGCGCAGGTTCGTAATATTATTTGGGAAATGACCGGTGGGAAGTCTCCTGGCCATGACCATATTAGCATCGAGCACTTAAGACATGCGGGGGTTCACCTACCGAGGGTATTGGCTCTTTTCTTCACAATGTGCATAAGTCATTCGTATTTACCTCAGGACATGTTAAAAACCATCGTAGTGCCCATTGTGAAGGATAGAACTGGCGATGTCTCGGATAGGGGGAACTACCGCCCTATCTCCTTGGCAACCACGATTGCAAAAGTACTGGACAGTGTGCTTAACTCTTGGTTAGAGAAATATTCAAACATACATGATGCTCAGTTCGGATTTCGACCTGGACTTTCCACTGAAAGCGCTATCGTCGGTCTTAAGCACACTGTTCAGTATTATACAAACCGTAAGACGCCGGTTTACGCCTGTTTCCTGGATCTCTCCAGGGCCTTCGACTTGGTGTCGTATGATGTGCTCTGGAGGAAGCTTGGGGACAGGGGTGTACCGGCGGAAGTCTTAAATATATTTAAGGTTTGGTATGCCAATCAAACAAACCATGTGAGGTGGGCTGACACGCTCTCAAACGCATATAAGTTGGAGAGCGGGGTGAGGCAGGGGGGGTTAACCTCTCCCACGCTCTTCAATATTTATATCAATGACCTCATTGTGGGGCTGAGCAGCATGCGTGTTGGATGTAGGATTGACGGTGTTAGTGTCAATAACTTAAGCTACGCAGATGACATGGTGCTGCTCAGCCCGACTATGGGGGGACTGATGGACATGTTGAGGGCATGTGAGGACTATGCACTGGAGCATGGGCTCACATACAATGTGAAAAAGACGGAGTACATGGTCTTTGAGGCTGCCGGTAAGTGTCCTAAAATCGCATACAATATAACCCTTAATGGCTTGAGCATCAAACGTGTAAACATGTTTAAATATTTGGGACACATTATTGCCGACGACCTTAAAGACGATTTCGATATTGAGAGGGAGCGCAGGGCTCTAGCGGTTAGGGGTAACATGTTGGCTCGCAGATTTTCTCGGTGCTCCGAGGATGTTAAAATCACGCTTTTCAACGCCTACTGCCAAAACATGTACACGGGGAATCTGTGGGTTACGTGTACCAAAAGGTCTCTGGATACTCTGCGTGTCCAATATAATAACATCTTCAGGATGCTGTTGGGACTGCCCCGCTTCTGTAGTGCATCGGGGATGTTTGCCGAATATCAAACTGACGGTTTCGCAGCGATCATCCGTAAAAAAACGGTATCCCTGATCCGCAGAGTGCGGACCAGTCACAACAGTATCCTGATGACCCTGGCGGATCGACACACTTCACCGCTCTGGAAGTGCCTCATAAGGAGAGTAATAACTGAAGGGAATAGTTACTAGTTGTTCGCATTAATTTATTTATTTAAATCGAATTCTATTTTAAAATTTAATTTTAACTTTTATGACGTTTTAATTTTATTTTATTTATTGATTTTGTGTCCATTGGATTATTTATTTTCAATTCGTTTTTATTTCCAATTTTAATTTTAGTTATGTTACAAATTGATCGGGATTTATTTTTATTTTTATTTTAATTAATTTTAATTTTAATAATTTAATTGACTGGATTTTTATTATTATTATATTATTTTTATCATTCAATTTATTATAATTATGTTATTTAAATTTTATTTTTATGTATTGCGTGTTTGTCTGTGTGTATTATGTGGTATTTTAATTTTAATATGGATCCATGGATATCTGAAATAAACAATTTTTATTTTAATTTTTATTTTTATTTTATTTTTTTATTTATTTATTTAAATAAATGTCACAAAGTGAACACATGGATGGTCACCCATCCATGGACCGGCCATAGTGAAAGTTGCTTACTGCAGTGATCATTTACAGAACACTGAGTCCGCGGGGCCACGAGCGCTTCTTTATTACTATTATTCAAAATAAAAGGTCCTATGCGTTGCTATAGTTATGTAGCGGATCATAAAAATGTGACATTATTTATTTCATTTACTTAGTACTAAGATTGTGATTGACTTCATGTTAATTAAATGAGTAAACACAGTATTAGGTATTTGTTTTTAATCTAACCACGCATAGATACAATACATAATACAGGTCCCTATTATAGTTATAAAACATTTAGGTACTTCCCAATAAGTATATCACAAATGTTTATTCACATAGGTACATTATTCTCTAAAACTGTATACAACTATCGATACTGTACCATTTCTAAAAATATTGCCCCATCACTAGAGCTATTTCATTGGCAGAGAAACCGACTTTTTTGGCCAATGCTTTTGTTTGCAGCAGCGGAGCTGAGGTGTGATTGGTTTTTACTATTCCGATGATTGGTCGGGTTGATGCGTTGGGCACGGAGTGGGGCTCAGCTAGCGACACCCGGTTTTTATACATTTCCTTACTCAACAGCATATCTCCTTTTTTTTGATATCTGTGATACGTACCGAGCACTCGGCCGAGGGCACTGTCTCGCCACTGTACTCGTAAGAGACCAAATAGCTCAATTGGTTAGACTAGATCATTGCCGTAGTTTAGGCAAAGGTTGCGGGTTCAAGTGGCGTCTGGGCCCTGGGCCAAGTTGTCTCTTTTCACTTTATATTAAAATACTAAGAAAAAGGTGAGCTGTATTGCCGTGTTGGAATGGACAGTCGCAGGTTGTTGCTGTACGATATTCAAATTTTTCAAGCCGCGCCAGTCTTGCAATTTGTCTTAGCGACTGCTATTTTACTGGAAACGTGCCTTCCGAAACACGGACACGCTCAAATAGGAATATTAATCACAAATTGGTCACCCATTCGAGGACCAGCCACAGCGAAAGTTGCTTACTGAGTGATCGTTTACAGAACACTGTGTCCACACGGACACAAGCGTTTCTCTACTAGATTTAACGTGAGATAGACGGACTAGGACTTCACTAAGACCTTGAAGACCTTGGCCAACCTGCCCCCTTAGACAAGTGGCACGAGGGTAAATCGCAAACGAAAGGAATAGAATAGGTCGACCAATCACATTCAATCTCGTCGCCAGTGTACGACGCGCGCGCTGTGGCGGGATCACGAGCTTGGGTGTGATTGGTAGATATATTCTATCCTTTCGTTTGCGATTTACGATTGTGCCACTTGTCTAAGGGGGCAGCTCTGCTACAGCCTTATAGCCTTAGAGTTCAGATGGCTGTAGCTTTTAATACTAAAATACAATAAAAAAAGTGTGTGCGTGTAACCTTTACGCACCTTTGAGGTAAAACTTCTTTGCCATTGACGGCATCAAATGTTTCAAAATTCAAATAGTAAGCGTTACTTCCGTCAGAATAAAAAATTGAGTTACTCTCTAGTCGCGCCTAAAGTAGTTTACTTCAAAAATCAAAACATAGGTGCTCCAACCAACAACAGCGGACCCCGAGCCAACAGTAGCGCCTCTGGTGTTGAAGATATTCATAGGCTACGGTGACCACTTTCCATCAGGTAGGTCGCAAGCTTGTCTGCCACCTTAGTCGTATAAAAAAGCGACTGGAAAAATGCTGATATGAAGAACAAGTATTTGACAAAGTTTTATGTTAGTCATATTTTGGAAAGGCAGAAAAGCATACGGAGTCCTGGCCCTGGGGTATCCTTCCGAGGGCTTACCCGGGGCTTCCAACCGTAGGCTGTTAGGTAGGATACGTGTGGTTTTTAGTCGGTAGGAGTCCGACATAGCATCTATGTAGGATTTTCCTCACGTTAAAAAAAGGCAGAAGCATAGGTACTGTACCGATAAACGACTAGATACTTACTTTACTTAGGAGACAAGAAGCCGAGTGACGGTCTCACCCAACTGCCCCTCTGTGAAAGTGAAAGTTTACTCCGATTGACGTTGTCATTTTTGTTTTATTTCAAACTTTGAACAGATGATCCACGTGACCTAGTGACGTAATATAATGCAACAGAGTCACAGACTACAGACAGAGTCTCGCAATAAGCCCCTCTTTTATAGAGAGGAGCTTAAAGGTGCAAAAGTTATTATTTTTATTGAATTAAGTCTTAGACCATATAACACGGGACTAGCCTTTGCGAACCACCGCATACAAAAATATTCTGCCAGTTTTCATACAAGTGAAGGGGGAAACACAAAGACATATAAAATTTCATTGCATTTAAAAATGTATTAATCGACAAACGCGTAATGGCTGTTGTGTGTTAATTGTTATTGTACAGTCAACTACAATGAAATGTACTAGTTTAATCATATAAAATGATGTACTGATGTACAGGCTTTTTATAAAGCCAAAAGACCAAATGGTCATGTGCAATGGCAGAAAACAATGCTTAAGTAAGGCGCATCCTGTTGTTAGATGATCTAAGAATTAAGTAGGTATCTACATACTGCCAAATTAGACGGGTGGTGGGAGTACCTAATTGTACCTTGGTGGGTAGGTACTCAAGTTAGTTTCATTTAGTAAAAATTATACTTAGCTACGTAATTTGAGAAAATTCTAAGTTACAATTTAAATCAAAGCACCTTAAAATCTGTCAAACAACAAAAACCCCTTTTACACATAACACACTAACCTTTCAAAACTTCACATCCAGGGTTACCACAGCAAAGAAACGTCACATCTTAAAATATTCCCTAAACTGGCAACTCTTTGTATTTAAATCAAAGAGTTGTCAGTTTAGATTATACAAAGGTCTTGGCTTTTTGACGTTTGATGCGTCTTTGATACAAAGAGGGAGTCAGGAGCGGTTTGTGGTGAAGAAGGAGTGGACAAGTGCCCTGTCAACGGGTTGACATCCTTGTGGCTGGTTTGCTCTGAAATTCTCAGTGTGTAGCCTGCGGGCAATCCAGTTTGGGGTAGAATTATGTTTAATAGGCTCAGATTAACTGTAAAAGGTTGATTAATTTAAACAAGAAAATGAAGCTAGCTTTTGAAACAATATTTTTCGCCTTCTCTGGGCACATTTGAGATGGGATTTATAAGGCGAGAGTGAATGGGCAATCTGGTAGAGGTCGACCGCATCGCACTTATGTTGACCAAACCAAACCTTTTGAAAAAAGGCCACTGTTACCGTCACGGTTCACCAACATTTCTGTATATGAGTAGGAATGTGTCTACATTTATTGCCTCCGGTTTTTCTTGACGATTCAGAAAATACACACGTAATTAAGTTCAAGTCGTCACTTCTAGCGATACCTAATCTCGAAGATCTTTGTGACGATGAATAAAGTTTATTCATTTTCACGTTTGAGGCCCAGAATATAATTGAATCACATCTAATTTTATAAAAAACTAGCTGACCCGCGCAACTTCGTTTGCGCCCCATAAGAGAGAGAGTATTACCTGTTTCCGTCGCATTTACTCCCGTCGCGTTGCGTTTACTCCCGTAGCGTCTCGTCGTTAATATTTTCCCCCGTTTTTGAAACATTTACTCTTACTGCTCCGCTCCTATTCGTTGTAGCGTGATGCTATATAGCCTATGACACTCCACAATAAGGCAGCTTTCTATTGGTGAAAGAATTTTTAAAATCGGTTCAGTAGATCCCGGAGAGTACCCCTTACAATTTAACAAACACACAAACTTTACTTCTTTATAATATTAGTATAGATAGTATAGATTACAGAGGATATTACAAACCCATTAACTGTGACTGCCTCAGTGGCGTTGTGGTTTGAGAAACCCAACGCATAAACCTCATGTGAAACTCAAATCCTGTTAGGCGGGTCGCCCACACGAGCTGGAGTCGAGGCGGCGTCGAAGCACGGGCGCATATGCGGCGCGCCGCTTCTACGTTTCCTTCAGCAATATATGGCAGTGCGCTCACACACTAGAGTCGCGTCACGGGCGATGTTGAGTCGAGGCGGAGGCGGGGTGGGGCTGATGCGCTCGACCGCGCCGCGACTCCGTCACCATTTTGTCGTTTTGTTTCGTGCGTAGACGTGTTTACACTCTTCAAAAATGCGTGACGATTATGAAACTACCGTAAACTTTATTAAAATTGTACGAATGAATCCGTGTATTTTTTATCCCCAAAGGGGAAGGCAGAGGCATATTATTATATGCCCACATTTCACGTTTTCAGAATTGGTCCCACGTAATAGGTGGTGAGCCGTATTGCCGTGTTGAGATGGACAGGCGCAGGTTGTGACTGCCTGCTGTTGAAATTTTTCAAGTCGCCTAAAAAGGCCTTTAACTTGGCTTAACGACTGTCATTTTACTGGCAACCGGGACCAACGGCTTAACGTGCCTTCCGAAGCACATAAACGCTGTGTGCAAGCGCGTCTTCATCTTCTGACGACGGCATGGTGAATAAATTGGAATGTGTAAAGGAAGCATAGCCACCCGCGCCTCGACTCTACGTTCACGCGCCGCCGCGCCGCGACGCCGCCGCTACCGCGCCCCGACTTACCAGTGAGCGACCCCCCTAAGAGACAACCTGGCATACAAATAATTGCAGGGTAGAAACGCAACGCACTCTCATACTGATGGCTACGTAATTAAGTGCTAGTGTGATGGAGCAGCCATCTGTCGAGCTTCATAGGAACCAACACTCGGGGGTACTCGATGCAACTTCGTTTTACACTCAACTGTCCATTATTTTTGGTTTTTACAGGACAATTTAATTATTATTTTTTTGAAAACTCGCTGTATACGGATGACTGATCTTAGTCATACGTTAAAAGACAACTTAACTTATTATCGTCTTTTCGAAGGCTAGAAAAGACGATTCAGATGTAATTTGGAAAAGTGCAATGATGAATGAATTGACATCCCATTTTGACATTTCATAAAAGACAATTGTTTTCATATTTCATATTTATTTATTTGCACAACATATGTTTATTACAGATTTTATAAATTTTAGATTATTAGGAACAATATGGACCCTGTCGGGCACGGCAAAATAGTTTTGGCAGTCGCCTGCAACTTTTAGCAGTACCATCTGCAAGTAAGAAAATAAAGTACTGATGCCGTAAAAAGAGTTGCGGACTGATGCTATTAGCATCCAGGTAGAGGCTAGGTAAACAAAATAAACTTTGCAAGACAAGAATTTTACTATCAGGATTATTTAATAAGTGGATACAGAGAGATTTAAAAAATGGTCGTTATTCACAGCCTTCCTTCGGAAGGCGCGACAAAGGTCAAGCAAATAGTGAACGCCTTCTTCCGTGTTCAAGCGGCAACGCACATTTTTGCGTAAGTATTTCTCTCTCGCTCTCTCTTTATTTTTTTAATTATTAATTTGTGTTTCAAAGCTTATGAAATAAATAAAAATGCCATAATTCCAAACGCCGTCGATGAATGCGTCTTGACCTTAAGCCGTTGGTGCCAGTAACATCCTAATCAATTAATCATTAGCCAAAATAAAACCTGAAGAGCTGGTTAAAAAGTTTCAACACCAGTATAGTCACAACCTGTCAATACCTGCCTGCTGGCAATAGACTTACTACTACATGAGGATTAAATACTGCTGGTGGAACGTGGATGTAGTACGGCACTGCGTTTTTTTTTTGAAGTAAAACCTCTTTATGCGCAACTAGGGTGTAACTCAGATTTCAGACAGATATTAATATAACATTTGAATAATCTTTTTAAAATGCATGAATAATAAATATAATTTGAAGCGCTCGTGGCCCCGCGGACTCAGTGTTCTGTAAACGATCACTGCAGTAAGCAACATTTACTATGGCCAGACATGGATGGGTGACCACCACGTGGACCACTTTGTGACAATTATTTACGAGCGTTTCCGTGCTTCGGAAGGCACGTTAAGCCGTTGGTCCCGGTTGCCAGTAAAATGGCAGTCGTTAAGCCAAGTTGAAGGCCCTACGGGCGGCTTGAAAATTTTCAACTGTGGGTCGTCACAACCTGCGCCCGGGTCGGCAGCGCGTGTGTAGCGCCTCTGGTGTTGCAAACGTCTATAGGCTACGGTTACCAACCTTCCGGTGGGCCGTAAGCTTGTCTGCCACCTAAGTAGTATAAAAAAAAAAAAAAAAAAAAAAATATAATTAAATTATTCCACTATGATGAGGTAGGTTAACTTGACCAGGTCCAACCATGAAGGAACGGGTGAAAATTTTTGTTTTTTGTGTTTAATTGTGTGTGTAAATTGTATGTTGACATTTTGTATTTAATACATAAATGTCTAATTAAATTATAATATGATATTCATTATTTAAGGTAAAATTTCATAATTTCAGTGATATATGCCGTCAAGGGCAAAGAAGTTTTACTTCAATCGCGCGTAAAGGTTACACGCACACATTTTTTTTGTATGGAAATCCTCGTGGATGCTATCTACCGACTAAAACCACACGATGACCTTCCATCTGCCTGGGCTGAGAATCCCGGGTACGCTCCCGCAAGGATAACTTCAGGGCTCCCGATACACCTATGGCCATCAAGTAAAAAAATAACCCTTAATCACAGAGTAATTTGGTCACCCTACACTAACACGTCCCGTACATACTCCAACAAAAGTGCTCTCCACAAGCGGCCCACTCACCAACGGATTTAATCATCGGCCGTCACTGCGACAACGACATGTCTAGCCGACTTGTCGCGTGGAAAAATCGCACAGCTGTCAGCTGTCACATGCAGATTTTGTTAACGAGATATTATTCCGTCAAACCCCGTTGTATTGGGTTTTGTGATAGTTGATTTTTAGAGATTTTTTGTATGTACATACATTACACAACAACGTATATGTATTGATGATTCGGTTTCCTCCTGGAGCAATATCGGAGTTGGTGTACCGCAGGGTGGCGTTTTGTCTCCTCTATTGTTCGCAATTTTTATTAATTCCATTACAAAACAACTAGTTTCATCCTACCACCTTTATGCAGACGATTTGCAAATATACTCGCAAGCTACTTTAAATGACATTCATGAGGCTTTTACCGTGGTGAATTGTGATTTGGAACGTATCTGTGCCTGGAGTAACAGCTATGGTCTGAAAGTGAACCCTACTAAAACTCAGGTAATCCTTATAGGCAGTACCGGGATGATTCGTAAAGTGAACTGGGCACAGTTGCCACAAATAGTCTTTAACGGGATGCCGCTACCTTTGAGTGATAAGGTCAAAAACCTAGGGATTTATTTTGATAAGACGCTATCCTGGGGGCCACAATTGCAGGAAGTTAATCGCAAATTGTTTGCCTCAGCTGGCTCTTTGCGTAAACTGCGCAGCCTTCTTCCGATTTCGACGAAGATTTCGCTTGCACAATCGTTACTTCTTCCAATCTTAGACTATGCTGATGCCAGCTACCTTGATCTCACGGAGGAGCAACTAAATAAACTTGAGCGCCTTCAAAATTTCTGTATAAGGTTCATATTTGGTTTACGCAAATATGATCACGTTTCTGAATACCGCAATCAACTCAGGTGGCTCCCGATTCGCCTTCGACGTAATACTTACATCCTTTCTTTACTATATAATATATTATTTAACCCTCTCACTCCCTATTATCTCAAGGAACGGTTCGAGTTTCTAGGAAACAAGCACTCTAGGTACCTGCGATCGACGGAGAACTTAAGCCTGCTTATACCAGTGCATTCAACAAACTTTCTTGATAAGTCTTTTACAGTTGAAGCTGCACGATTGTGGAATGCACTCCCGGTTACTATCAGACGAGCTCAAACGTTGGTAACGTTTAAGGCGAGGGTGAAAGAATATTATCTTTCCCATTAAGCTAGCTATATACTGAGCTATGTATATGTATTTTTATATGTATGTATGTATATAATTATGAATGTAGGTATGTATTTATGTATCTATTTATGTATGTATGTTAAGTGTGTGTATCTATGTATACTATATATTATGTGTAATGTGTAAGTATGCATTGTTATGGAGAGATTATCAATATTGCATTTGTCACAATTTAGAAAGCCCGATATTTCATTTCTGATACGGTCATGTCCATCTAAAGGTTGCCTGGCAGAGATTGCTGTTTTTGCAATAAGGCCGCCCATTGTACCTTCTTAATATTTGTAACATCTAGTTTTAAGTTTAATTTTCTTTGGTGTACAATAAAGCATATTATTATTATTATTATTATTATTACACACATATTTATTTATCCTCGAAGGAGTAGGTCGCATAATAAACATGTCAACCACATTTACACCTTTTAGCCCCTCTCTATAAAATAGAGTGCTTATGTCGAGACTTTGTCTGTAGTCTGTGACTGTCGCATTAAACTACGTCACTAGGTCACGTGGATCATCTGTTCAAAGTTTGAAGTGTATCCACGGCAACGACGTCAGTGTCAGTGATGTGATTGATCTTTCAAAATAAACGTTTTCAGAGGGGCAGTCGGGTAAGATCGTCTCACGGCTTCTTGTTACATTTTGCCCCACGTGAGCTAAGATAGGTGGAGAGCCTATTGCTGTGTTGAAATGGACTGGCGCAGGTAGCGGTTACTCACTGCCATTGTTGTATAGATCTCGCCACTTGATCTACTGAGAATGATCGTCGAAATGAAAAACGTAAAGGCGTCCTAGACGGCCTTGTTACCTGCAACGGCAATCAATGACTGAGCGTCGCTTCTGTTTCTGTAGCACGGAAACCCTCGTAAATTGAAATGCCACAAACGGTTACCCATCTCAGAATTTAACGTTTCATAAGATGATTTTTAACAGAACACTGAAATAGTGCACTCAACACAGGCTGCCTCTGTGGTGTAGTCGGTGTGATACCGCCTGCGGCGCTGGAGGTCGTGGGTTCGACTCCTGGGTCGGTCCAAATATTTGTGTGATCCACAAATGTTTGTTTCTGAGTTTGGGTGTTTTCTATGTACAATATGTATGTATTTAGAAATATTTAAGTATGTCTATCAGTCGTCTAGATCCCATAGCACAAGCTTATATTAGCTTACTTTGAGCTAGATGATGTTGTGTGTAATGTCCACAAAAAATATTATTTGATTATAGGCAAAAAAGTCTCATCAAACGCGTAACAGAAATGCTTCTCTACTTTAGCTTTTTGGTAAACTTAAAAGAAACCGGTCAAGAGCGAGTCCGAGTTCCGTACCAAAAAGTCAAAAACTCACGTTTATTGTATGGGAGCACCCCTTAATTTTCCTTCTGATTTTAGTAAGGTCAGGTGGGGTAAGAGGAACTACGGGGCAAGGGAAACAGCAGTTCGTATAACAAAAACTATACACAATTTCTCTATATCTACGCGGTTGATGAAGCAGTAATGTCAATTTAATTTCAAAGAAAAATCATAGATGGCTCTTTCTCACACCAAAATACAATTATGACGCAATCAAAAATTTTGTGCGATCTCCGCGGATACGTGAGCTCGACATGCTTTTTTCTGTTAGTAATTTGTGCATCAATTTTTTTTGCTGGAAGTGTATAAGCATTGGTAAGTGTTCTGTTATACTTAAAATTAGATTATAGTATCTATGAAACGTGAAAAACTATGCAACACACATAAATTAACCACTTGTTTTGAAACCTAACCTAAAAATTATAAGTGGGGTAAGCGGAACTGTGCTGACTGGGGTAAGTGAAACATATGTTTCTCTTTGCCGATGTCAGAGGGGGTAAACCTTTTAAGATCTGGTTTGACGTAGGCCCGGTTTCCTATCCTAAAGTGAATAATATGTAGTGTGTTTTATTATTATGAGCACATTTAATAATGTTCGTTCGATCGTGTAATTGCTATATTATTTGTTACAGAAATGCAGAATGCCTAGAATTTATGTGAGAAAGGCTTTTATCTATTATTGGCCGAAGAGGTCACATAAGCTTCAACATGTCTCTGATTCTTTTAATTTACACTACTTGAATTTACAACTCCTAATTACTTAATACTAAATGAATAAATTGTTAGTTATACCTACATGTGTGTGTTATTTATAGTACCACAAATATTGCTTGAGCTATATTTCTCCGGAACACCACGGTTGCATGACCAGTCGCCACCACTAACAAAATGTTTAAATTGGCGGCGCTTTTTGTATTTTGTTGGTGGCTTTTTGTATTTTGGTGGTTTTTTGTATTTTGTTGGTGGCGGGTGACTGGACGCGCTGCCGCTGCCGTGGTGCCGCGATGAAATATATAGCCCATATTGCCTTGGTTGACAACCCCTGTCTGGGTGTCGTATGTTTCCCTTACCCCGAATTCCGTTTTTTATTATTGTTTCCCATTTTGAACTTTATTTCTGACTAATAGAATTGAAATTTGATTGACAAAAGGATAAACTATGAAACTTGCATACATCGCATTGACAGATAATATTATTGACACAATTATGGAGATAGTTTCCCTTACCCCAAAAACCGGGAAAGGGGAACAACAGGACTAGGCTGATGATTTTGCGTTTTTCATCAAAAGTACCAAACATAATGGAAAACCCCCTTTCATATCGTCGAGCTACATGTAAATAGAAGTCACAAATTTATGAAATATATTACTATGTCATTAAATATTCAAATTAAAACACAATATATCACAAGAAAAATAAAGTATGTTTACCTTTCCCCACCTAACCTTATGTTGTTATAGCGGTAACAGAAATACTTCTACATATTAAAATGTATAACGACGCTTTACTGTGTGACGTCATAAAACTACGGCAGTGGTCTTCAATGTGTCAGATGTCTCTTTATATCTTTGAACGTATGAGAAAAAAAACCTTATATCACTACCTGAAGCACGGATTAAATAATAGTTAATACCCTAAAGCCCCTATCGGTCCTTAGGTACCGTGCTTGAATGCTCCGGACGCAAGCTGTGAGGATGAACACCAAGTCTGTGGCGAGCGGTGCGATAATAGAAGTCCAAGACTCGTCGATTCTATTCACTGTATTTGCGTACCTATTTTTCCTTAAGAAAAGAAAGCTTAACAATATTCTAGGAAGACACACTTCAAATTTCGGACTACAATGTGTCATGATCTAAATATTATCCAACTTATTGTGTATTACCGCATGTTGGTACATGTGACCACTGATTGGGTCTGAGACTGTGAGTCATGAGGTCAAGTCAAGACTGAGTCACTGAACGCGCAGTATTGAACGAATTGATTTCAATTACTAGCATTAAGTACCTGCATTAACTTCTGGACTATGGGCAGTGCCGAACACTAACCCCCTTATTCATGATCGTTTATTAAACCTATTTTAGTTAAAACACACTTTAAGTCTATTGCTGTCTCTAACCAATGACAGAGTAGGTAAGGTTAGAGACAGCAATAGACTTAAAATGTATTTTAACTAAAATAGGTTTAATAAACGATTATGAATATGGGGGTAAATCTATATAATAAAAAAACCGACTAAGTGCGAGTTGGACTCGCCCATGAAGGGTTTCGTAGCAGCAAGTAACATAATATAAAAGTTCTTGTAGTTTGTTGTAACTTTCATTGATGTTTTAACATGTTCGCAGTGTTAGTGATTTTTCTAGGCGAAAATTGCGTCCCGGTCCCGGTCACACGGCACTTGCCTGTGACGCTCCGCCACGCTGTTTTAAATGCGTGGCGGAGGGCAAGGAGGCAGACCACCGGGCGGGCAGTAAGACCTGCGCTGCCTCAAGGCCGAAGCCCCGTCCGTCCGCACGGGTGAGGGTGTGGGTGCACGTTCGCGGCAGGGTGCGGATATGGACGTCTATTAATGGACACCCATATCCGCATCCTGCAGGTGAATCTGAACCACTGCACTGGTGCTCAGGACCTTCTGTACCAGAGCATCAGGCAGTGGTCCATTAATATTGTAGTCGTCGCCGAGCCGTACTGGGTTCACCCGGGAAGCCCGGTGGATCTGGACGGCCTGGCGACCATCTTTGGGGGGACCGGCGCGGACGACTCGCGCCTAGCGCTATGACGGTGTGGCTGTCGTGGCCGTTCACATCTCGCCGAGCCTCGACCAGCATCAGTTTGAGCTATGGCTCCCTGAGCTGGACGTCGTTCTCGCTGCATGCCGGCCTCGCCCTGTCCTGGTCCTGGGAGACTTCAATGCCTAGTCGCAGGATTGGGGCTCCCGGGAAACCAGAGGCAGGGGGAGGATACTGGAGGACTTGGTCACTACACGTGGCCTAGTCATCCTGAACCGGGGGAATGTCGCAACCTTTACCTACGCTATTCCTCATCTATGTCAATGATTTGTGCAGGATGACTGCTCTGCCATTTACAGAACTTCTTATGTTTGCCGATGACACGGTGTTGGTGTTTCATGGTCAAACTTGGGACACTGTATTTGAATTGGCGGAGACGGGGTTAGCAAAGGTGACTACCTGGCTGGAGAACAGTCTTTTATCGCTTAACACTAGTAAAACTAAATATCTTTGCTTCAGTAAGACTACAGTGGGACAGCCGGCTTCTACAAAGATCCTCAAAATTCACACCTTTCCATGCAATCGGAGCGAGAACCACACAAACTGCGACTGTACAGAACTTTTACGTGTTTCCCATATAAGATATCTGGGTGTTATGGTTGATGACAAACTTAACTGGACTATGCATCTTGCATCAATAATAGGCAGAATCAGAAAATTAGTATATATTTTTAAAAAGTTGCGCTCTGTAGCCCACAATACATTGTTAACACAAACATACAAGGCATTGTGCGAATGCATACTGAGATACTGTATTTGTGCATGGGGAGGTGCAGCAAAAACACATATGATTGAGGCGGAGCGAGCACAGCGTATACTACTTAAAGTACTCTTCTACCTACCGTTCCAGCATCCTACGTCGCTCTTGTATGAAGAGGCCGGGGTCCTCACAGTAAGAAAGATATTCATATGTGAAATGCTACGTAGATATCACAAAAAAGTAGTGCCCAAATTACCACTAACACATAAGCGCGTTGAACGTTGCCCGGTCCCTCGTACTAATTCAAAAGTTGCTCAAAAACACTACAATTTTCTCGCACCCTATGTATATAATAAGTGCAATAAAATTAAAAAAATACGCACTTTACATAATAAAAAATTTAAGAATACTGGGATTGAGTGGTTAAAATCAATGGAGTATAACTCTGTAGAAGACCTTCTACAAGTGCCTTAAATGCACACACACACACACACACACACACACACACACACACACACACACACACACACACTGACACGCACGCACAGAAATAAGCACGCATACACGTTTGAACGCTCAAGTGTAGGCATGCACTTAAGTCTTGCTTTAGTTTTGTTTTAGTTTATATCCCGGATGTGTGAAATATCTTTATATTTATTAGATCTAGTGTTAACATATTGTCAATACTTTGGGGGAGGACACTGATATCTGCAACACAGTTTTTACTAGCGCAGGTATCAGGGAATTCCACGTTCATGTAAAAACATAATTTATGACAATAAAGACGATTTATGTTATGGACGCGGCGGGGGCTCAGCTCGGTCATAGACATTTCGTTTGCGACCCCTGAGCTCGCCCGCCGTGTCCAGGGATGGCGCGTGGTGGAGGAGGAGGAGACGTCGTCAGATCACCGATATATTCGGTTCGACGTCTCCCCTCCACCTAACCTGCCGCCAACAATCGCGAATCCCCCGGAACCGCGTTGGGCACTCCATCGCCTGGATCGGGAGGCTCTCCTGGAGGCGGCCATCGTGCAGGCCTGGATTCCGACAGCGGACGGGCCTGCCGATGTTGATGCCGAAGTGGAGTGGTTCGGGAGAGCCATGTCGCACATCTGCGATGCGGCGATGCCCAGGGCTAGGCCCAGACCGGCGAGGAAGCAGGTGTACTGGTGGACGCCGGAAATCGCGCAGTTGCGCGCGGAGTGCGTTACCCCGCGCCGCCGGAACACCAGATTCCGCCGGAGGCGTCGCCGCCCAGACGATGCGGCAGCCCGAGAGACGGAGCTTTACGATGGGTACAAGGAGGCCAAGAGGGCCCTCCAGACGGCCATCAAGCGGAACCCGTGGGGGCGCCCGTACCTTATGGTAAGGGGCAAATTACGCCCTAAGGCGCCCCCACTGACTCAGAGTCTCCAGCCGGAGCGGCTGGAGGAGGTCCTGGACTCCTTGTTCCCGTCGAGAGCGGAGGAACACTATTCTCCGCGCATGGCTCCGTCTCAGGCGCCCAACGCGGAAGGCAGCGAGAACGACGTGCCCGTAGTCACCGAGGGTGAGTTAGGAGCGGCTGTTCTGAGGCTTAAATCCCGCAAAAACACCGCCCCTGGACCCGACGGCATTCCGAGCCGAGCGTGGGTCCTGGCTCTCGAGGAGCTTGGGCCTCGACTAATTGGGCTCTTCAGCGCATGCCTCGAGAAAGGCCAGTTTCCCAAGGTCTGGAAGACCGGGAAACTGGTCTTAATTCGAAAGGCGGGGCGGCCGGCAAATTCCCCATCAGGGTACCGGCCGATCGTGTTGCTCGACGAGGTGTGCAAGCTCTTTGAGCGTGTTATTGCACAACGCCTCGTCGGGCATCTCACACGCGTGGGGCCTGATCTGGCGGATAGCCAGTTTGGCTTCCGTCAGGGACGCTCCACCGTGGACGCGATCATGCGCATTAGAGGCCTGACGGAGGAAGCAGTCTCACAGGGTGAGGTGGTGGTGGCGGTGTCTCTCGACATCGCCAACGCATTTAACACCTTGCCCTGGAGCTGCGTCAGGGAGGCGCTTATCTATCATGGAGTGCCTCCCTACCTCCGTCGAATTGTCGGGGCTTATCAGCAGTCGGCGCCCTGGGCGCCGCCGACGTGTCTTCGCCGAGGACTATCGGCCTCCATGACCGGGGGTCTGAGGACGGTGAGAGGGCCGCTCACCGTCCTTACAGAAGCAGGCCATGACGGCAGCGTGACGTGAGCAACTCACGCACGCCCCCCCCCCCTTAGAAGCGGGGTCACACCCGAAACCCCCCATAGACGCGGGATTGCACCCGAACCACCCCCTGGGCGAGGCCGCATTGGCGGCCGTAGGTCTGTTGGGAGTCACGGGACATCCTTCCTGAGGGCTTACCCGGGGCTCTCAACCATAGGCTGATAGGCGTGGCGTGAGGTTTTTTAGTCGGTAAGAGTCCGGCATAACATCCTATGAGGTTTTCCCTCACGTTAAACAAAAAAAAAAAAGGCGAAAATTGCGGTTTATGACGTATTAAAAACAACTAACGACTCGATCTCGTTCAAACCAATTGTCGTTGGTAGATTTTATGGCAATGTGCATCACATATTTTTTTTTTTAGATTTATCATTCTCTTAGTTTAGAAGTTAGAGGGGGGTTTACACACATTTTTCCACTTTGGAAGTGTCTCCTGCGCAAACTATTGACTTTAGATAAAAATAATGTTAGGAAACTCAATAGCATTTTTGAAGACCTATCTATAAATAGCCCACACGCATGGGCATGATGAAAAAAAAAATTTTAGTTTGTAGTTTCATGATGGAACTTCTGGTATACGGCGTGAACAGCTTGGTAGGTTATGGAACTACTGGGATTTTTGTTCCAATAGATCAACATGGAATTGAACTACTGGTATACGGCGTGGACAGCTTTGTAGGTTAAAAAAACCCTCAAAATTTGATAGTTCTATCTGGTTCTATCATTGAGGAATGCTTAGATGCTTTAGGTATCTTTGTCTATTATATATATGGAATCTGGTTTGATAAAATGAGTATAGTCCGTTCAGAGATATATTACCTCTAGCACTTAAATATGTTGCCTATCTTGATTGCTGTGTTACCCCAATAATTTTTTATTTCTCCCATGTAATCTAACTTTTAGTCGAAACTTACTTTCTTGTTTTGCTATTGTTTTTTCGGGTGTGACCATTAATTGAGATGTGGAACGTTGTGGAAGCAGCAACTTCACCTCCGTTGGTGATGGTAGTGAATGTTTCATTTTAGTTATTCATAAAAAAAAATTCTGAAATCCAATCGTACCTATACTTAGTTATAAGAGCACTGTTTTAGTAAAGTTAAGTATATTATGATGTCATGAAAAACAAAACTCTTCGTGCTAACGGTTGGATGTTATATAATCTCCGCTATAATCCACGACGTTTCCTTAGATTATTTAAAGTTTCATACAAAAGCCTTTAAGGCGAGAGTTCACGTGTCGGTGGGTCTATCCGCTATGTGCGTGACGAGCCTGTGAATGACCCTACCATGGGATGGATTCTACACTTACCAACCCGTCTGGACAGTAGTATCTTAGTAGTTTTATAATGGAACTGTACACGCACTCTGTAACACAGTTGTGACTTGTGTTACAGAATTATTAGCATATGTAAGGTCCGGCTACTTTCTGCAGTGGCAACACTAAATAATGACCGGGTGGGGAATGTTACGCCATATTGTGGGGCTCAGTCTTAAACTAGACGTCGGTAGATAAAGTATAATAATACGGGCAATGGGGAGCATTGTTAGCAGTGGAAGGTGAGCATTTATGCGCATAGTAAAAGCGGCCGCTTCAAACCTGCAGATTGGGTTGCAAGTCCCAGACGCTGTTACAATGTTCCTCCTTGTGCCGCGCGGTATTAGGTTTCCTAGTTTTTAAATTGATTCATTGTATAGTTGAGAATAAACGAGTGCTGCCATCTCCGTGTTTTCTTCTGAGGTCTAACATCTCAGAAGTGGCATTATAACCCACGCCATGTAAGTACACGCATAATTTCGTATAAAATGGTTACTTTAGCTAGTAGGATAAAACTATGTAGGTATCTGCCTTGCCATAACCTGGATTTTGTAAAAAGGATAGATATTGCTGGTTAAGATTTAATAATGAAGAATAGATAATGCTGGTTAACGATTAGTAAGGCGAAAGATATTGCTGGTTAATTCAATTGGTACTTTTCATCTAACAGTATGCTGAGTTTTGCCAAGTGATGGGAAAATGGGCCGTAAGGTTTTACCTACATGGTAGCACAGATTTCACAGACATGAAGTCAAAGAATTTGCAAAGTAATTTCGATACTGGTTTGTACGCCAGTGCGCGTAGCCGAGGGTAGGTTTGGAAAAGGTAAGAACATGAGTTTGCGTTCTGTACCTTGTTGTTTTATGCTAGTAGTTTAAAAAAAAAGTGTCGCGATCCTGTTAATAAAAGAAAAAAAGGAACAGGTGGGTAAAAAAATAAAGTGCAAGTTTAGTGATTAGGTTTATTGTGTAGATTCGGTACTAATGAAATTGAATACATTATCGAATCATGAAGTGAATATTCAGATCCTTAATTGGTTTGTGTTGGGTGTTTGGTGTAAAAGTTCGGTTCTACAATGGATTTCGCAGTTAACATGCGCTGGTCGCCTAGTAGGTACTCGGTCACACTTTCACGATTTTTTTTTGTAATTTTAGTGTTGTATAGGAGTGTATTGGGTGTATGAAGGTCAAGCGTTATAGTATCGGGAGGGAGTGTGAAAACAACTTGTGGTACCTACTGCGTTAAGAGACTAACAAATACGTATCTTATTGATAATGTGACTGGTTAAAAGTAGGCATCCGCCCTATTAAGGTTGTGTGTATAGGAAACCAAGGTTCAGGGGGCCAGCCAGCCGTGTTATACGACGACATTGAGAGGCTCCTCTTGTACAGTATGATACAGGGTTCATAGGGGATCCTGGTTAGCTAGCGCCATGTCGTTGAATGGTCGTATAGTGAGTAATACAACGGCGTGCCAGGTTTTCCTACTTCGTTATATTGGGTTCTATTGTAGTTGTGCTTTTGGTGTGACTGTTAAGGCGTGAGCGTGACCGTGACCCACGTGTTTATATTTCTCACTGTGGTGTTTCATTGGGCTGTTGGTGTAGATGGTTGACAAGATTGTGGCTATGGCAAAATAAATAGCTCTGAACGAATAATGAGATTTTTCTAGTTTAGCTTTGTCAGACCTATTGGGATACTGAT
This sequence comes from Miltochrista miniata, assembly GCA_933228765.1. NCBI lineage: Eukaryota > Metazoa > Arthropoda > Insecta > Lepidoptera > Erebidae > Miltochrista > Miltochrista miniata. Next base: position 25,848,717 of record OW121769.1, read on the forward strand.
GGCAGTCGTTAGAAAGATTTGTAATATAAAAGAAAAGAGGGTTAACTTAGTTGGTATGAATGCTTATATGGGAAAGTGAAAGCTCAGTTACAGGTTATTTATATACCTATATTAAATAAACGGATCCCGTGTAGTTTTTGAGGGTTTCCGATGCTGTTAGCCCCTGAAATGTTTCATAGTGAAAATTTTCAATATCTCAGTTACAGATGTTTAACGAAGAACTACGTTTTTGTATAGGTGTGATAATAATATTAAATCGAAACCAGTTAGAATTAGTATGATCTACAATGTAAAATTAAAGTGTTCTAGAACGGGTGCATCCAAGACCGGGTTTTAAGTATAGTTTTGCAACAGATTAAGAGATCCAGCCAGAGGTCTAGATCTATGGTTCGGTTAAAGGTTTTGGTTAAAAGAATATATATTTACCTACGTATGTTGGTTGGGGATATGAAAAGGTCCGTTAGTTACCCTGGACTACACTGATATGAAAGTGGTTCTGGTTGTGTCAGCTTAAACGTTTTCAGGTTCAAACGATCAGGAGGTAATTCGATGCGATAACTAAACTCGGCTGTGATGAGTGTGTCTGTGTGTATGTGATCATATTTTGTGAGAATTGTTGAATTTCAGTTAAGTTGGAAGTAAAAGTGAATTTTTCAAATTTACCTACCGACGGAATCTTCGTTGATACCTGCGTGATGTTATTTTTTGTTAACATTGGGTGGCCTTCGATGGTTTGAATCAGTCTCAGCCTGGCGGATGGTGCTGCAGTCGGTATTTAGGTTGTCTAATGATGTAGACGAGGTTGATCAGGTTAACTAGAGTTTTCTAATTGTGGTTATATTTTTATTGACCGAACGTGATTGGGATGGACTCCAGAAGGCAATCCTCGAATGACTGATGTTATCTAATCGTATTCCCTTAGAAAATTATAATATAATTCATTAGGTTAGAAGATATCAGACTAAGTAGTGATTAGAGTTGTAACGTTGTTGGGTATAGATAGGAAATGTAGGTATGAGCCACCGTCGCTTATATCATGGACGGGATTAATCTGTTCAGGAAATGGTGTGGCCACTGCCATGCCATTCCTCATAACGTTTTTGTGGAAGACATGTACAGTAACTGGCTACTGGTGTACTTTAACTCTGAATTTTGTAAACTTTCATGTGACGAGTCCGAAAAATGATCTGGAGAGTGCCGAGGCCTCGGTAACCTTCACCGTGAGCGGTTGTGCTGTAGCCGCTGTCGGTACTCCATCGCCGGCGTAGCGGAGAAGCAGAGCGCGGGTCGACGGCGGCTTGCGCGGGCGCTGTGGACACACAGCGTGAGCACAAGCGGCGCCGGCATGGTCACGTGTTGTGTCGGAGCTACGAGAGGAGTAGCGTCATTGAGCTGCTGAGTAGTTATGAAAATCGACGTGCTACGATGATGGACATTGGACATTACAGGTCACGTAGTCTTTTTCCATTAAGTAGGATACTCAGATGATGAAGTTCTTAGACCCTTTACCATCTCAGCTATTAAGTTTCAAAAGATTTGTATTAGTTTGGAACAAATTTGATTTCTACTAGAGAGATTAGAGATTATTGTGTCCAAACGTTTAAGAATAGACTAATGCTATCACGGATTACTTTGTGGAGCTTTTCGGGAGAACAATTTCATCACACATGATTGTTGCGGGTAGAGCGTAGCTCGCTTTCTGTTACTGAGTTAGTCTGTTGTAGTAACGGAGTGTTTGGAACAAGATTCCCAACACCACGGGCTAACCTCGTGGATAAACTTGTTCTCATGCTTGACAATTGATGGGGAGACTGAAATTTCACACGGATGCGAGATTTGATTTGACTTTCCATCGCGTCCAGTGGCGTGTTACCTTCTATGGATTAAAGAAACTTGCTGTAAATTGGTTACTTCGTGGAAAATGGTTTAAAATGGCACTACCTCCAATAAGCTGCATTACATTTGTTTCAAAAATACCTACTAATTTTTACTCTGATAGAATCGCGAGATAGTAGTTTTAACCATAGATTTAGAAATTTTCGCAAGTTTGAACAGAAGTTTGACGGTTAGGTAAACTGGTTGGGTCTAAAGGTGTCATGTCGGTTAGTTATCGGATTTGTCTGTTGTGTCGGATGTATTTTTGTCTGTGATATTAGTATTTATCACACCTCGTAAAGGTAAAGAAAAAAAAAAGAAAAAAAACAAATTTCGTTTTTGCTAGTAAATTATACCCTCGAAGTTAGCGTACACATAAAGCAACATTTTACGAGTTAATAATCGAGTTATTCGGTAAATTTTGGACGAGTACCTAGATCCAAATTGAAGAATGATAACAATGTTTTTTTTAATTGCACGAATTTACATACACACTTTTGGTTTATCTTTTGATTTCAGGTCAAGACATTACATGAAACGGTGTCACGCCTGACAAGACTTGGTTGACATTAAACCACCCTAAGAAACGGATTGGTTTTTTTGGACGGAAATGGAAACGGATTGGATGAGATCCCTGGATGATAAATACGAGTAATAGGCAGTTTTAGTTAAAGAGTCAGTTTAGTTAAGTTGCTTTAAAATTATGTTCCTCAACGTCGATAGATAGCGTTGTACGGCTTTGTGAACCACGATATGGTTTCGTTCACACATTTGCGTAACTGTTTGGCGAGTTACTAAATAGTTGCAGTTCTTCTATAGTACATACATTAGTTAGAGTTTAAATAAGCAGATATTCCATGGATATTGGTTAAGTTTGAGCAATCAGTCGACGGGTTTCTAGATGATAATCGTTTTGTGTATTAACTGGTTATTATGTCGATTTTTAGTGTGACAGTGTTAAAGTGTTATAATGTTGAGTGGTTCAGCAGTACTGTTGGTTGTTAAATACATAATGGTTACGCGAAGTCAAGCGAAAGTTAAGATTTCCCACTGGTCAGATACCTAAATAGTTTGGTATTGTTTAAGCGAATTGTTTAAAAGATTTGCCATTGTTCAGATATAATTTGTTTTGCCACTGTCCAGATAGATAGTTTGATCGAATAGTTACAGATTTAGGACGGCAAACCTTTAAGATTGTAAAACGTAGTTTTTAGTGATTTAAGTACCTATAGTGATGTATTAGGTAGGATGTGAAAAATGATTGTAAATTATTGAGTACATAGGTACGTATGCGTGTGTATTAGTGATTGATGAGGGATTTAAATCATAAAATTGAATTGAGCCTGAATAATGTATCTACCTATTAGCTAATTTCGGCGAAGACACTGCTACTTGCTCTTCAACTGTAAACAGTGTCAATGAGTAATTGTAATTTAATGATATGAGATTGAATAGTTACAGATTTAGGACGACAAACATTAATGATTGTAAAACGGAGTGAACGCATAATTTTAGAGTGATTGAAATATAGTTATAGTGAGGGTGCTCTCGAGCCGGGCAAGATTGGCGTAAACGACCTCGCCGCCCACGATTGGTAAGAGACATCGCAGTTGTGTGTCGTTCTGGTGAAAGAAGTAACCTTTGCGGCATGCAGCTATACCATAGTAGTGACGGGTGTTCTCGAGCCGGGCAAGATTGGCGTAAACGACCTCGCCGCCCACGATTGGTAAGAGACATCGCAGTTGTGTGTCGTTCTGGTGAAAGAAGTAACCTTTGCGGCATGCAGCTATACCATAGTAGTGACGGGTGTTCTCGAGCCGGGCAAGATTGGCGTAAACGACCTCGCCGCCCACGATTGGTACGAGACATCGCAGTTGTGTCGTTCTGGTGAAAGAAGTAACCTTTGCGGCATGCAGCTATACCATAGTAGTGACGGGTGTTCTCGAGCCGGGCAAGATTGGCGTAAACGACCTCGCCGCCCACGATTGGTAAGAGACATCGCAGTTGTGTGTCGTTCTGGTGAAAGAAGTAACCTTTGCGGCATGCAGCTATACCATAGTAGTGATGGGTGTTCTCGAGCCGGGCAAGATTGGCGTAAACGACCTCGCCGCCCACGATTGGTAAGAGACATCGCAGTTGTGTGTCGTTCTGGTGAAAGAAGTAACCTTTGCGGCCGGCTATACCATAGTAGTGACGGGTGTTCTCAAGCAGGGAAAGATTGGCGTAGTGACCTCGCCGCCCAAGATTGGTAAGAGACATCGCAGTTGTGTGACTTACTGGTGAAAGAAGTAACCTTTAAGCCACGCAGCTATACCATAGTCGAAGAATCTGTAGTAGTTTAAGTGTATGTAATTATACACGTACAGTAAAAATCTTAATATTGATGATTATAAGAGTGATGCGAGTGATACGTTCAATTATTTAACAAAACAATGTTGAATAGAAATATAAGTTATAGTTAATTAGAACGAAGGGACTCGTTCCCATAGGATGGCCGACTGTTACAGAATTATTAGCATATGTAAGGTCCGGCTACTTTCTGCAGTGGCAACACTAAATAATGACCGGGTGGGGAATGTTACGCCATATTGTGGGGCTCAGTCTTAAACTAGACGTCGGTAGATAAAGTATAATAATACGGGCAATGGGGAGCATTGTTAGCAGTGGAAGGTGAGCATTTATGCGCATAGTAAAAGCGGCCGCTTCAAACCTGCAGATTGGGTTGCAAGTCCCAGACGCTGTTACAATGTTCCTCCTTGTGCCGCGCGGTATTAGGTTTCCTAGTTTTTAAATTGATTCATTGTATAGTTGAGAATAAACGAGTGCTGCCATCTCCGTGTTTTCTTCTGAGGTCTAACACTTGCATTGCTGTCACTAGATCGCGTTATTTGTAAATTGTATTAGTCTGAATCTCCGAATCGCGGTGTTAACATTCTCAGTAAGAGTGTAATCGTACATCGCGATATTGAAATGTGCGACTCCCGAACTGAATTTCGACAAATCCTTCTACGACGAGATTTTACTTCGACAACAGGAAACTCCGATACGACTTAATTTCGACAAAGGAAGATACGCTGTGTCGGAGTCGGAGTACAGAAGTGTCGACATTAGGTTGTATCGATCTAAAATATTGTCGAAATTAAGTCGTATCGGAGTTTCATGTTGTCGAAGTAAAATCTTGTCGTAAAAGGATTTGTCGAAATTCAGTTTGGGAGTCGAAATATGCATTAATATGATTTATAACACATTTGCTCGTAAAGAGTCTCTTATTTGACCCATTTCACTAACGTAATGTATCTCATTACGGCCTAGTCCGGTAATGTAAAGTAAAACGGACGATTGCGTCTAAAACGAACGGTACTTTTTTTAAATCTTAGCAAAGAGTTTGTATGTCAGAAAAGTGGTGAACATTTTATGAATAAAATTAACTTTGGGAGATAAAATATAATAAAATAAACATGTAATTGTTTAATTTAATTAATTTTGACAATAAATTACAACCATTTATGTGAAACCAATACAAACAATATTAATTTACTTTATTATTAATACTGGCTGTTTTTGTGCCTTTGCCTCTTAAGAAATAAGAAAAAAAGAAAGCGTTGTGAACAAGTAAAATTCCGCGCACTGATGCCAGATTGGGGGGATTCCCCCCAAATTTGGGGGTTTTTTATAGTTACGGGGGGAAATTTGGGGGGGCAATATTTTTGGGGGGATATTCGGAGGGAAAATAATGTGTTTGGAGGGAATTGGGTGGAAGCCAGTAATTTGGAATCCGTGATTTTTATTTCATTCTTTTAAAATTAAACACTATACTAAATATAGAATTAAATTTCGCGCGCGTACCTGGCGAGCGCGATGACCAATGACATTCGATTCTAGTGCCTATGGGAGAGGGAGAGTGAGCCGTAGACAAAGATGAGAAATTTAAGAATATAGTTTCTCTGTCTATAGGCCTCTTGGATATCGTGCCGAAGCTACGGCAGCGCCAACTGTCGGTTAGCGGTGACAACTCGAGGTCGTTCTTCACATGACAGTGAACATTGATGCGCATACAAGTCGCTACAAATTTGAGATTATTGTTTTGTTTATCGTCATAAGAATAGTTATTTAAGTATGCCACTGTCGAGCAATGAATCTCGTACCACCCATTTTTCGTTTTTGGAGAGACCCCTTTTGAACGTTTTTGAGAGAATTACAAACGTAAACCGTACAGCTGACCGCACTCTAACGTCCACGTATTGCCTATATCGGCCACCACGCGGCGCCACTAGAGTTGTCCAAGAGGCGTATTCTGTGAGCCAAGTTGTTGTTGTCAATTTGCGCGCGCTTTGGCAAGTTCTGTTTAAGCCGCGCTGTCACGGGTTCGATTCCTGGGTCAGTCCAAATATTTGTGTGAATCACAAATGTTTGTTCTGGAGTTTAAGTGTTTTCTATGTAAAATAAGTACGTATTTAGAAATAATTATGTAAGTATGTCTATCAGTCATCTGGACCCCATAGCACAAGTTTAAATTAGATTAATTTGGGCTAGATGATGTGTGTGAATGTCCACAAATATTTATTTAATTACGTGTCTTCACTTTGCAAGAGACAAACACACACGTTTTCTATGGGACTAGGTGCTCTGGAAACCCTGTAAAATATATGTTTTTCTTGTAATCCTAATTGTAATAAATATGAAAGTTTGTAAAGATGTTTGAATGATTGTGGCTCTATGCCACATTAACAATTGAACCGATCTGGTTGAAAGTTGATGGATAGACCAGTGTCTAGATTAAAACATAGAATATTTTCTATACTATGGAAATCTAGAGCAATAAAACAATGTGACGCGGGTGGCGCCGCGCCGCAGGTATCCTCTTGTTAATAGCTTAAAAATTGTTCTGTAAATTTTGGGGGGTTTTTTTAAGAAAATCCTAAATTTTGGGGGTTTTCGGAATATTTTTGGGGAAAATTCTAAACAGTCATCTGGCAACACTAATTCCGCGCGCTTTATTATCGCTATTTTTTGCTACGTTTTTTTGTTAGTTTATGAATGTCCCCGTTTTATTTATTTCCTTGTTTCCTCGCAAATATGTTATAATATGATTTACCTCAGGATGTATTTTCTACCAAATGTACTTACTTGACAAATACACCGAACTAGAACTAGGTTGTTTTACTATTTATTGGTGAACCCTTAATCAGTTTACACTCGAACTCCAGAACAGAAAGGTTGTTCAGGAACTGTACTGGATTACGGCGTGGACAGCTTGGTAGATTATGGAACTACTGGGATTATTGTTCCAATAGATCAGCATGGAATAGAACTACTGGTATACGGCGTGGACAGGTTGGTAGGTTAAAAAACCCCTAAAATTTTGATATTTTCTATCTGGTTCTATTTTCTTTTATTATATATAGTCTCTATTTTTTTTTAATAAATAAATATTCACGGACATCTCACACAACGCTATCTGATCCTAAAGTAAGCTAGGAATGACCTGCTTGTGTTATGGGTATCAGACCACGGATATTAATACTTATATACTTTTAAATACATATCTACATATTATACATAGAAACACCCAGACTCTTGAGACAAACATTTATGGGTCACACAAATATTTGTCATTGAGGAATGCTTAGGTGCTTTAGGTATCTATGTCTATTATAATTATCTGGAATCTGGTTTGATAAAATGGTTTACAGTAGACAGTGCAGTAGAGGTCAGGAAATGTTTTGTAGACATAGTGACGTGGCGTAGCGTTTATGATTCGTCATACTCACAAAAAGACGAACAAAAAGATTCATTCATTGAATTCGTCCATGTTGTATGAGTTTGTGTATAAAGAACATAGATTAAACTGTGTGCAGATACCTACCTTAGGTACTTAACACAGTAAAAAGAAGTATGCGTAATAATTGATTTTTTCCAAGTTTAATTGGTTAATATACCTGTTGCTACCTATTACGTGGAACAAATTCCTAAATTGTGAAATGTGGGCATATAATACGCCGTTGCGCTTCGGTAATAATAGCGTGAGCAGATCATAACATACCATACCACCATGCTTTAGTTCTGAACTAATGATAATGAAGCACTAAAGAGAGGTCTTAGGGTGTTATTAGACCAATCGGTCGATCGTCGATCGACAGCATCGATCAACGTCGATCGATATCGATCGACTGGTGTCATGATTAATAGCTTTCATTAATCGACGGATCCTGTTCGACCAACCAATCGATCGATAACCGGTTGATGACATCAGTCAACGTTGACGACGTGACGGCGTCGACTAAATCATTCTGCCATCGATCGATTCCGTCGATCGACCGATTGATTTGATAGAAACAATCGATCGACGTCGACTAAACCATTCTGCCATCGATCGATCGATTGGTATGTAGAAATTATCGATCGACGTCGAGTAAATCATTCTGCCATCGATCGATGCCGTCGATCGATCGATTGGTCTAATAACACCCTAAGAAGGTTCTTGCAAGGGAGCACAGTGTGTGTGTAGCGCCTTTGGTGTTGCAAACGTTCATAGGGGCTACGGTTACCACATCTAAAAGGAAGGCTGTGAACTTGACTGCCACTCTAGTGGCAAGTATAAAAAAAACCAGCAAAGTGCGAGTTGAACTTGCGTACGGAGGGTACCGTAAAAAACGCCCCTTAAATATTATTTTTCAGAATTTAGTACTTTGTTGTTATATTACAACAGAAATACATCATCTGTAAAAATTTCATTTTCTAGCTATGAACAGACCGACAGATAGACAGATGGACGGCAAAGTCTCATGATTAGAGTTCCGTTTTTACCCTTTGGATACGAAATCCGAAAAAATGAGACACTAAAGTTTATATTCTTATCGGTGAGTTTAGAGGCAAAAGACGGGTGTTTGAGCTAGATACACACTTCCTTACGTAGATATTGAGACTGTATGATATCATCACAAGAAACAAAGAAGACAGGTTTGCGTGGCCTATAATTTTAAGTACAAATTAATTATCCACAAAACCACAATGCGTCATGTCATTACTGCCAGTGTTTTAATCTTTGGTCGCCATTTTTATTTGTAAACACAACATGGACATGACACCTACCAGTTTGTTATTCAGCCTTGTGAAGCAGACACGTTTGGATCTCACACAACCATGAAGCTCGCGGTATGTCTTTTTGCAATGTTTTTCAATGTTTATTGCAATATTATACACGATTATTACCATAAATTATTACGCAGTAAGAAATATTCTAAATAACATAACTAAGAATGATGAATTCGTTCAACTTATTGGAAGTATTGACTGATAACAGTGCTTCGGTTTCGGCCAACACTGATTTAAAAATAAAAACAAAAGTGTGTTCTATTTTTAAATCATGGTTACTGACCTCAGAACAACGAACAGTTATCAAAATGTTTACGGAGGTTATTTAACTTAAGGCATGTATTTAAATCGATATCTGTTTATTCCCTTTTTTCGAACAAAATATCACAAAGTTAAACCAAAAATACTGACTTGCACACTAATTATGCACACTAAATAAACCAAATTCATTATACTGTTTAATGGTATCTGCAGAACTGTTTTACTGAACGAATAACTATTATCAGAATAGTAGGTATATCTAAAAATTCCATTGTTCAACAAAAATATTAAAACTTTTTTAAAGAAATTTATCACCTAATTTACTTTTAGGAACATCGTTTATTCTAAATAAATCCTCAATTTAATCAGTCACCTCTACAAAATTAAATTTTATTGATCAAAAAAATAAAAGTCTAACCTAACCTAACCTATTCCGTTATAAGATAGTACTATTTAGAGTGCAAGTTAGTATTTTTGATATGCAATTCGTATTTCTGTATCACAAATCATATATTCGATGTACGAACCACATTTTTGGTGTGAATTCGATTAAAAAGGTCAACTCGTTCTGAGTAATATTTAAGTTTTTTAAGTAGGACATGTTTAGTTAATCAATTGGTTATTCTGCACAGCATTTAATTTTCTGGTTTGCAGTCAGTAAATTAGTGCAGTTACCTAGTGTGCAGAAAAATTAAACAGAGGTGCATTTAAAAATATCCCTTAACTTAATAGGTGTATTTTGTAGTTACAAAAAGTTTAAGAGTGAAAGTGTTCTAAAACCTCTATCTGTGATAGCCGTCGATGTCGTCAACCGCGATTTTTGGGGGTTCGATTCCCACCACGGTACAAATATTTGTGTAATCCATAAATACATTTGTCTCGAGCATCGAAAAATTCTAAATCTATGGTTTCGAGAGTCCGGGTGTCTCATAAAAGTATCTATTACTTATTTATGTATTTACGAAATAAAATAGATCTACGAAGTAATAACATTCGTTGACCGGTAACCATAATACAAGCAAGTTAATCCTAAGGTAGCTTACTTTGGATTCAGATGGCACTGTTTATAAGCAAAATGTGAATTTATAGTTTAATATGCTCATAAACTCTAGCATAGGTTCTAATCTTGTAAATCGTATTACGAAGAGGAATTGGAAATTTGGTATAGAAATAGAACCAAGTTTTTTTTTAACGTGAGGGAACATCCTTCATGGATGCCGGACTCCTACCGACTAAAAAGCCTCACGTAACGCCCAACAGCCTACGGTTGGGAGCCCCGGGTAAGCCCTCGGAACTTAGATCATCTAACCACAGGATGCGCCTTACTTAAGCATTCCTTTCTGCCAAGCCAATAGACCATTTGGTCTTTTGGCTTTATAAAAAGCACTGTACATCAGTACATCATTTTATATGATTAAACTAGTACATTTCATTGTAGTTGACTGTACAATAAAAATTAACACACAACAGCCATTACGCGTTTGTCGGTTAATACATTTTTATATATAATGAAATTTTATATAATATATGTCTTTGTGTTTCCCCCTTCACCCGCTATGAAAACTAGCAGAATATTTTTGTATGCGGTGGTTCGCAAAGGCTAGTCCCGTGATATATGGTCTAAGCCTCGGAAGGATGTCCCAGGACGAAATAGAACCAGGTTTTCAGCAAAAATGTGAGAGAGTTGTTAAGATAATATTGTTCACATTAAACATAGTTTGCCTTGGTTGCAAACCAAACAGGTTTGTTTACGTTATTAACTTTGCAGATATTAATTTCAATCTGTAAGTACTCATACCTATAAGACGGTTCTGGTTCATCATCACGCCTTTATCCCCGAAGGGGTAGGCAGAGGCATATTATATACCCACATTTCACCTTTTTATAATTTGTCCCACGTAATACGTTATAAGCCGTATTGCCGTGTTTAAATGGACAGGCGCAGGTTGTGACTGCCTGCTGTTGAAATAAAGCCTTCAACTTGGCTTAACGACTGCCATTTTACTGGCAACCGGGACCAACGGCTTAACGTGCCTTCCGAAGCACAGAAACGCTCAAATAAATGTCACAAAGAGCCCATCCATGGACCGACCATAGTGAAAGTTGCTTACTGCAGTGATCGTTTACAGAACACTGAGTCCGCGGGGCCACGAGCGCTTCAAGACGCTATAAGACGGGTTATTAAATTTGTTGTTTGAACCCGATAATCTCGGTGAACCCAACCGGGAACCATTGGTTTCCGGTCTACTTCTATACCATAACTTCGTACATTATATAAAAGTTAGTAGATAAATAAATATTTTTTTTTTTTTTTTTTTTTTATACCACTAAGGTGGCAGACAAGCATACGGCCCACCAGAAGGACCGGTGGTCACCGCAGCCTATGAACGTTTGCAACACCAGAGGTGCCACACTGGCGCTGCCGACCCTGTAAAAACCTTCTAAGACCCCTTTTGAAGAACCTATGTATGTTAACCTAAATATGTTATTTTTACTCGTGACGGACAAACAGACGGACAGACGAGTCTCAATAATAGGATCCCGTTTTTACCCTTTGGAGACGGAATGCTAAAAAATAGTAATGAATAGAATTATAACACTACTAGCTGATGCCCGCAGCTTCGCCCGCAAAAAAATTGTTCCCGTTCCAGCTTCCTGTGGGAACTTATTCCCGGGATAAAAACTGGCCCATGTGTTATTCCAGACCATAATCTATCCCTGTACCAAGTTTCAGCCAGATCCGTTCAGCCGTTAGACCCTGAAAGAGTAACAAACATCCACACATCCACACTCACAAACATTATATTATTATAATATTAGTAAGATTCCGTATTATGTGACTTTAATGCTGAACGACCTGCATGGCAATTTTGCGGTTAGTCTGTAGGAGAACCGCCTCCGCTAGTACGACCAAGGTTGGCTCCATGGTTAGGAGGAAAACAAGGGTCTGGATATGCTGTGGTCACTGTGATAGTACGTACTACCCGTTCGCTCTAAGTTTGCCACTCAACTCCCATACGACGCCTCTACACTAGCCTCTACGCCAGCGGCAAACTTAGAGCGAACGGGCTATAATGTAATGTTCGCTAGGACCAATGGATAAGTCACTAAGCAAGTCGCTTGTCTTTTAGCAACTAGCTGGGCACTTACTTACTACAGTATAAAGAGAAAATTATGGTGTGGCCTTAGCCTTACCTACTAATTGACCGAGTGAACGAAGCGAGCGAGAGTCTCTGATCCGACAGCATGGCCGATTTTGCTTTCGCCCCGATTTTCAACAAACTTAGGATACATGTTCTTTGATTTGAAATACAACTTTTGCCGACAGCTTTTTTGATAGGGGGGAAAATAGGGAAGAAAAGGGGTAAAATTTGTTGTCACCTTATTTATAACCAGATCTTGAGTTATTTTTCTCCTGTGTGCTTGCGAGGTCTACTCTTCGCAAAAGTATCAGTTGTAAATTCGGGCGTGCTAAGGGAATCATAGCACAGGCACAGTTTATTAATATGTATACTATGGCACAAGCAAGCTATTGACCACTATAATTGCCCCCGTTATTCCCAAAGTGGCAGACAGGCCTGTAGTAAGCCCACGTTTCACCAGGAGTTATTTCCCATTTAATAAGGGGCGAAAACTACTCCTGGAACATTCTTTCCGGGGCTACCGGCCGTAGGCTTTGGTAAGACACCGTGTGTTTTAGTCGGTAGAGTCCGGCATAGCAACCACAAGGGATTTTCACTCGTAAAAAGAAATAGGAAGCGAGAGGTTATTATTGCCACTTAATCATTAATATTGTTTACAATTTCAGTTGATACTGTTGGCTGCATGCCTGGTGGTCAGCATGGCATTGAACAGCACAGGCCAGAGGCTGATCAACCGGCCCAAGTTCGACATCTACGGACATCGGGAGAAGAGATCACCAGATGATGACGTTAAAGGGACTAGAACCAAAGGTATATTTTAGAACTATTCCCATCCATTCCTTAAATTAATGTGTCTCCAGCATTCAAGCATTCCACCATCTTCTATCCAGCCCTCGAGAGATCCAAAAGTTTCAAATAAAAAGAATTAAAGAAATTGATTTAGGGGTAAGAGCGTGATTGAATACCAAACATCTTCATCAACTTTCACTATTATTATTTTACTGTCAACCTAAATACTTACCAACAAAATTCAATCAAATCAGCCTATATCAGTCCACTGCTGGACGTAGGCCTCTCCCAAATCACGCCACAACACACGGTCCTGCGCCTTCCGCATCCAGTCTGTCCCTGCAACCTTTATCAGGTCATTGCTCCATCTGGCAGGGGGTCGTCGTTCCCCACGTGTACCAAGTCGCGGTCTCCACTCTAGAACTCGTTTGCTCCACCTACCATCAGTTCTCCGACAGATGTGACCAACCCACTGCTACTTCAAACTACATACTCTGCGAGCTATGTCGACCATTCCAGTTCTCTAACGGATAACATCGTTCCGGATTTTATCCCTCAGAGACACCCCAAGCATAGCTCGTTCCATTGCTAGCTGTGCAACTGTGGGCTCGGACTAGCTTTTCTGTGAGTGTCCACGTCTCGGCACCGTAGGTCATATCTGGTAGAACGCACTGGTTACGTTATAGACTCTTGTCTTCAGGCATTGCGGAACAGGCGAATCGAAAAAAAACCATCCAACCAACCAACAAAATTAATAAATAATATTTCGAAATTACGATCTCAGACTAGAGAGCTGAGCAAAGACCAGGAAAGTTGCACCATGCAGACAGGTAAAGTGAGGTTGACTATCCATCCCCTTCAAAGACGGGGGACAGTACCAAAAACAATCCGAGTTTGCAATGGCGAACAAAGTCCGTGGCTGCCTTTTGAAGGCTTACCCGGGACTCCCAGCCACTTAGGTGGCAGACAAGAATACGGTCCACCAGAAGGACTGGCGGTCACCGCAGCCTATGAACGTTTGCAACACGAGAGGCGCCACACTCGCCCTGCCGACCCTGTAAAAACCTTCTAAGACCCCTTTTGAAGAACCCCATACTGTAGACGTTTGGGAAAACCGAGGCAGGAAGATCGTTCCACAATCCATCCAGAATAATAATATCTTTTTCTTTTCCAGTCCACCCGCTGTTCCAGTTTCCACGAAAGAAGCCAGAACCCAGTTTACGTAAAGGGGAATACATGTGTGGCAACAAGGTGTGCAAGCTACAACCGGGAGTCGAACCTAAGAATTGTAACGGCATTTGTCAGTATCCGATATAAAAATTGAAATGGTTTTTAACACGCTTTTATTAGCTTCACTTGTAACTATGTATGTAAGAAAATCTTGGAATGTTAATTTGACCCACTTCCCGTCCTTCGATCAGGCTGAAATTTTTCTGATGACAATACATGACTAGCTAAAAAACGTCATTACAAATCCAATATGGCGGCCTCCCCAAAATGGCGGACTGGCTGTTTGAAATCCACCCCCATGATTTGGGTATCGAATGAAAGGGTTTGCTATCAGGAATACGAAAAAAATAGTTACGTGACTTAAATCCAATATGGCGGACAGGCTATTTGAAATGCACCTCCATGATATGGGTATCAAATGAAAGGGTTTGCTGTTAGGAAAACGCAAAAAATTGTCACGTGACTTAAATCCAACATGGCGAACATCCAAGATGGCGAATTGGCTATTTGAAATGCACCCCCATGATATGGGTATTAAATAAAAGGGTTTGAAGCGTGTTTTTTAGTTTGTTAAACTATTTTAAAATTATTTTTACTGATTTTTACCGAAGTTCATTACACAGAGTTGAGTCTTGAGACCGGTACTTACACGTCTTTTCATGCTTTTATATTCCATGAAAAAGTTCCGGTTCCTGCAGTCAAGAAGACTGACAGGATGACCTATAGCAATCATCTCACTTTTATCAAAGACTAGCGGACGTCACGCGGTTTCACCCGCGTAGTTCCCGTTCCCGTAGGAATACGGGAATAAAATATAGCCTATGTTCACCGCAAAGAGTGTAGCTTTCCAACAGTGAAAGAATTTTTCAAATCGGTCCAGTAGTTTCGGAGCCTATTTGTTACAAACAAACAAACAAATAAACAAATCTTTCCTCTTTATAATATTAGTATAGAAGTATAGATGATGGAGCGTGTAAGCTCCTGAGGTAGGGCAGACCGGGGCTGGTTGACTATAGGGGTAGGTAGACTAACTATCAATAACTCGGCCTAAGCAATGGCTTGGAGCCAACCGATGACACCCGAGAGTCCGCTACCTCTCCCCGCTCAGTCACTGGCGGCGCGGTGTCGCGCACGCGCACCGTTTAAGTGAAGGATACTAAAGTTAAAAATTAACGTACGTAAGTAATTATTTTCATCGTAAGGTTTTTCGTAATAATGCCTATTTATTCATGGTTACTGATTGTCAAAGAATTTATAGTGGATGTTTGATTCATGTTCTTTCTTTTATGTATGATGTTATTTGATTTCTTAGCAGTTTTGTGGGTATGTCATGTGATTGAAAATAAAAATGTGGTTCGGGGCTAGTAGACTAATGTATAACGGGGCTGGATGACCAATAATCGTACATAAAAAAAAGAACATGAATCAAACATCCATTATGATTTTTTTGACAATCAGTAACCATAAATATATAGGCATTATTCCAAAAACATTACGATGAAAATAATTACTTACAACGTTATTTTTCATCTTTAAATTCCTTCACTCAAACGATGTGCGCGCGCGACGCCGGCGCCGCTCTCTCGGTGATTTATTGTATTTGTGTTTTATTTTCAATAAAAAATAATAAAAATAATAACTGTTTATGTATGTTGCCTTTTATCCTATTTCCTCGTAGATTTTGCCTTTACAAGTCCATAGGTCAACTTACCCCAGGCGAATAGTCAACCTACCCCAAGCATGGGGCAGGTTGCCCAGTTTTTCTTATTGTATAAGATCTAGCCTGTACCCTATATTATAATGAATTAGGTGCTTTTTGCTATATTTTTCCAAAACTTAATAGTTAATCTATGAAATAAACCTGTTTTTGAATTAATATTCTATAAAGAAATAAAAATATAAGCCTTTAAGCTGAAACCTAGTCAACCAGCCCCGGTCTACCCTACCTTAAGGCACACGACCTGCTCAGTGACCGGCAGTACGGTTTCCGTCAAGGACCGCCTCCGCTGGACTGGTTATCTTCTTGTGAATCGCCCACACCTCTGGGCGACAACTATCGAGAGTAACAGCGAGGCCGAAATAAGGTTAAGGCCATAAATGATGAAGAAATAAGGTTCAGTATTGTCTCTCACTCTGTTTTTGCTGCATATCAATGACACGCTGTCTATTCATAATGGCGTTCATAATGTGCGGATTGAAGCGCTCATAGCCCCGCGGACTGAGTGTTCTGTAAACAATCACTGCTGCACCGTATTTAGCAACATATTAGTTATACTACTAGCTGTAGCCCGCGACTTCGTACGCTGCATTATCGTTAGATTGATATAACTTTTTTATTTATGAACCGATTGACATGAAACAAACACTAAATGTTAAGTGGAGCAAACCGAAACGCAATAAAGGAAACAGCATCGCAATCGGTTGAGCGGTTGAAAGAAAAGAAGAAAGAAAGAAAATTATTTTTTATTCCACATTCATAGCCACCACCACCACTAACCTAACAAAAAAATATGTTTAAAAATAAATACATTTACAACTTTTTTTTTAATATATCGCACACATTGTGGAATAAACGGCCGCCTCTCAGCGTAATGCTGTCCGCATTGCTGTTGCTGAGATTAGCGTGCACAAACGTACCTACAGACAAACAGACAACAATTCCAAAAACCATTGTTTTGGGTTCTAGGCTTTTTCTTATTTATCTTTAATGTACAGACAGCGACCTGTTACGATTTTATTATATGTATTGATGGCAAGTCATCGGTGGGTGACCATCACATGACCACTTTGTGACATTTATTTGCGAGCGTTTCCGTGCTTTGGAAGGCACGTTAAGCCGTTGGTCCCGGTTACCAGTAAAATGGCAGTCAAAATGGCCGCCAAGTTGAACGCCTTTTGGGCGGCTTGAAAAATTTCAACAGCAGGCAGTCACAACCTGCGCCTGTCCATCTTAACGCGGCAATACGGCTCACCACCTACTACGTAGGACAAAATATATAAAAGTGTAATACTGCTCTCACCTTTGGGACGACTCCGCGAGGTACTTGCTTGACGCGCTGGACTCTATGCAGCGGCGTGCTGTTCGCATTATCAACTGCCAGGATACGGAAGGTCTGGAGCCATTGGCGCAGCGAAAAACTATTGTGTCTTTGGCTGCATTCTACCGTATCTATCACGGTGAGTGTTCTGAAGAACCCTTTAACCTAATCCCGCCCTCTCCTTTCCGATCCCGAACAACGCTTGCAGGACAGAGATGCCACTCTTACACAGTGGAGAGAATCTTCGCTAGAACGATTTAAAACATCGTTCCCTGTCGAACCTTAAAAACCTGGAACGACCTGCCAGCGCACGTGTTTCCCTCCTCTTACAATCCTGGGTTCTTCAAGCGGAGCGTAAAGAGGCACATCATAGGGCCGCCAACTTGAGGGCCGCTTTCTATAGCCTTACATCGAACGACGCCGACGGCAGCATTTTGGCATGCCAAAATAAAAAAATGTGAAATGTGGGCATATAAAATGACTCTGCTTACCCCTTTGGGAATAAAGACGTGACCATATGTATGCAGGACCAAAGTTTGTGTATTCACCACTAAAAAAAATCCCTTTTAAAGTGGCGCCGGAATTCCAGGCACCATATTTTCTTCAATTGAATAGGGATCCTTGGTGTTGACACCTCCAGACACGTCAAGCTGGCCCAATAAGCTCAGAAGTGCTCAACAGGGTGCGGCGGCACCTACTTAACTGCGACGCGACGTAAACACTGCTGCACAGCTCCTCTATTGATATTGCGACAACACATGGAGTATACTGCCGTCACCATTGGGCTGGGACACCAGAGGGTCAAGTGCGAGTTTTTGCGTGAGCTTGTCGACATTCACGGCGCGCCAATTCGTATAGAATAGAATAGAATAGAATAGAATAGAATAGAATAGAATAGAATAGAATATTTATTTGCTAGATCGTATGGAATCTACACCCCGCCACCTAGCTGTATTCGCGGGAACTTGTCTCGATTCCATACAAATCGGCAATAACGCGCTCACCCGTGAATGTCGAAAGGTGCTCGCTGGAACTCGCACTTGCCCCTCTGAATTCTACTACTGCCTGTGTGATGGTTTGTGCTCTGAGGAATTGTTTGCTATGATGCCCAAGATCTGCGCCTGTTCATTTCAATGCTGCAATAGGCTCAATGTTACTAAATCATCATCATTAACGCGAACGCGTTCATAAATGACGCGACAACAATCTTCAACCCTTTTCTCCCCCATTTTCCCCCTATCATGAAAAAGTAGTAAGTATTTTAAATCTTTGGGGGTCTTATGTTATTGTGTGTATGCGTATGGAAGATGCGGAGAGATAAATCAAAGATAGGTTGCGTGTTAATTTGTACTGTAATTTCCGGCAATATAATTATCAAATTCACAGACAAGTTACTACGCCAAGTGAACGCGCGAGGGTGAGGCAGGGACACAAGCGAGCGGGCACGTTGGTTAGGGACAACTGTCGAGTTTGAGACGTTTGCGCTCTCGTTCGACATTAAAATTTGCGTACTCAGCAATAATGTATAGCTAGTGTGTATGCCTACAAATCAAAGAAAAACGTATGTCAAGTTTGGTGAAAATCTGTTAAGAAATGCGTCCTCTAGAGCGGAACTGACATACACATAGATATGCGGATGAAATCAGAATCGTCCGTATTGTGGAATCGGAGACTCTCGTTCGCTTCGCTCGCTCGGTCAATTATTATGTTTTAACACGTAAGTTATTCGAATCCTGTACATTGTCGAGAATTCGAAATGGACCTGTTTATTGTTTAGGCACAAACATGTACACATACAGCTCTACATATAAGTGAAAATGGAAACCCCTTTCGTAGCATGCTTCTATACGTACGTCTACTTCTTGCTAATAAATTATTATCAGGCGTTACGCGCTGTCGTAATAATGTATTCGGGAACCCTGAGGGCTGAAGATATCCTTCCGAGGGCTCACGCGGAACTAACGTCCGTCAGATGGTCCCTACCATCTTCATCTTTTCATCATCACCAAGTGATTTTAGCCGGCAGGAGTCTGATATAACTGCGAAAATGAAAAAATATCGACCGGTCTTTTTCCTTTGTTCGTAAAATCTATTACAAAGGTTCATCTTTGATTTGTGGGCATTATTTTACACTACGAGTATTGTTGATCGAAGAATACGAGCTATGGTTATGATCGGTTCCTGGGGACATCCTTCCGAGGACTTACCCAGGGACTCCCAACCGTAGGCTGTTAGGTAGGACACGTGTCGTGCACGGATTTTTAGTCTGTAGGAGTCCGGCATCGCATCGCTGGATATCTATTACTACTCACTCAAAAATGTCTATGATTGGAGTCGTGTTGCTGTCTGAATTAATCTAAGTATTAATAACTAGCGTCACACGGTTTTACTCACGTAGCTCTCCCGTTCCCTTGGGAATACGGGAATAAAATATAGCCAGTTACCCGGAGATAGTGTACCTTTTCAACTTTGTGAAAGAATTTTTGTAATCGGTTCAGTAGTTTCGGAGCCTATTCGTGCAAACAAACAAACCTTCAAATCTGTCCTCTTTATAATATTAGTACAGAAAAATAATACAAGAGCTTGTTAAGTTAAAGCACAGTATAAATATATGTTGTTTAACCAGTATTGTAGCTCCCTACAAACGGACGAAGCGCAAGCTATACCTACGATTCTCGTTTTCGGCAGGCCTTTCAGCACTCAAGCAGCGTCCGCAGTCGCGATTGTGCCGAGTAGACGAATAGACGGTGTGTCGTTTTTTAAATAGTAACCGCGCGTGTTTTATTTACTAAAAATATTTAATATGACAACTAGAGTCTATTGTGCTTGTTTTGGGTTGCATGAATTCGTCAATAACGCACCCAGAGATAACGTTTTTTAGATTACCTGGAAACTCCGAAAGGTAAGACTATAAATTGATTTTACTTAAGTACTAATTGGTACTATACTACTAGTTGACTAAAGTTAAACAAAGTGATTGACACGAGTGAACTAGGTAGTTACATGAAGTAGGTATGTTTGTGTTTAAAACTAGACTTGTGCTTGCTCAGTCAGTGAACGGTGCGATCCAATATAGTACAATATCCAAAAAAAAAAACTTGAGAGGTGTCAAGGGACACCCGGATGGAACGAAGTTCCTTTCGATTAAAGTGAAGGAATTGTAATAAAATTTTATTTTAATTTTAAAATTTTATTGTAAGCAAAAACAGAAACAAAAACAAAAAGAAAACAAATATTAGGTGCTTACACATCAAATTGGCGTTTTTCGTACTGGCCACTTTAATTACGATTTTCTCCTCTTTGGTAAGGAATTCCAAATTCAAATTTTCCCAGCTATTTACTCATGTATTTATCCTTCGATGACCGTCATTCATTTGTTTTTTTCTTCTGTTTTTTTCTGTTTGCGTCACTCATTTTACAAAATGGAAAACTTAAAATATCGCATTATTTACGAGTACGAGTTCCGCCGTGGCACTAGTGCTGCGGAAACGACTAGAAGGGTGAATGATGTGTATGGCGGTCATGTTGCAAAAGAAAACACAGTTCGTTTTTGGTTCCAACGTTTTCGTTCAGGAAATGTCGACCTGCAGAACAAGCCCCGTGGACGGCCTGAGACTCAAGTTGATAATGAAGTATTGAAGGCTATTGTGGAAGCGGATCCATCGCAAACCACGTCCGAGTTAGCTGCAGGCTGCGGTGTTAGTGATAAAACTGTTTTAATTCACTTGAAGCAAATTGGGAAGATTAAAAAGCTTGAAAGGTGGGTACCTCA
The DNA here is from genome assembly GCA_933228765.1 of Miltochrista miniata. Lineage (NCBI taxonomy): Eukaryota > Metazoa > Arthropoda > Insecta > Lepidoptera > Erebidae > Miltochrista > Miltochrista miniata. Next base: position 25,869,920 of record OW121769.1, read on the forward strand.
CGAATTGACTGAAGCAAACCGGCAAAAGCGCGTCGACTGCTGCGTTACATTACTGAACCGGCACAATAATGAAGGTATTTTAAACCGAATCATTACCTGTGACGAAAAATGGATTCTTTACGATAATCGAAAGCGCTCAGCGCAATGGTTGGATCCTGGCCAGCCAGCCAAATCCTGCCCCAAGCGAAAATTAACCCCAAAAAAGTTACTTGTAAGCGTTTGGTGGACTAGTGCCGGTATTGTTCATTACAGTTTTCTCAAATCTGGCCAGACTATTACGGCTGATGTCTATTGTCAGCAATTGCAAACCATGATGGAAAAGCTAGCGGCTAAACAACCTAGGCTGGTCAATCGCTCCACGCCACTGCTGCTTCACGACAACGCTAGACCACACACTGCACAACAGACGGCTACCAAATTAGAAGAGCTTCAATTGGAATGTCTAAAACATCCTCCGTACTCCCCGGATCTTGCTCCAACAGATTACCATTTTTTTCGAAATTTGGACAACTTCTTGCAAGGGAAAAAATTCAACTCTGATGGGGCAGTCCAAATCGCCTTCACAGATTTTATTGATTCCCGTCCGACTGGTTTTTTTAGTAAAGGGATCAATGAACTACCTATGAGATGGCAAAAATGCATAGAAAACAATGGTTCATACTTTGATTAATTAAATATATTATATTTAAAAATATTCGACTTTTTGTTCCTCCTATACAAAACGCCAATTTCATATGTAAGCACCTAATATAAAAAAAAGTGAGTGCGTGTAACCTTTACGCGCGACTGAAACTGAACAGAGCGAAACTCCTATTTGCTTTGGTGTTGCTCGTAGAGTTCATGTTCATCCCCTGGCTAGCACTAGCACTACCACTACCACTATCACTACCACTACCACTACCATTACTACTATTACTACCACTATCACTACCACTATCACTACCACTATCACTACCACTATCACTACCACTATCACTACCACTATCACTACCACTACCACTACCACTACCACTATCACTACCACTATCACTACCACTATCACTACCACTATCACTATCACTACCACTACCACTATCATTACTACTATTACTACCACTATCACTACCACTATCACTACCACTATCTCTATCACTATCACTACCACTATCACTACCACTACCACTATCACTACCACTATCACTACCACTACCACTACCACTATCACTACCACTATCACTACCACTATCACTACCACTATCACTATCACTACCACTATCACTACCACTATCACTACCACTATCACTACCACTATCACTACCACTATCACTACCACTATCACTACCACTATCACTACCACTATCACTACCACTATCACTATCACTACCACTATCACTACCACTATCACTACCACTATCACTACCACTATCACTACCACTATCACTACCACTATCACTACCACTATCACTACCAAAAGTGTCGTTACAACTTTTCGTGAGAATTTTTTCCGTCTAGCCCCCTTTCACAACGCGCGATAAGGAACTTCGTTCCAAAAACTAGTTCAGAACTCTAGTACGTGTAGGTAGTACATTTAGTTCCGTTGTCAGTTCGTAGTTATTTAATTGAGATCAATGATTTAGGTATGTTTCAAGAGTATTCATTTCTTTGTGGATGACCGATGTTACAGTATAGTATTGACAGCATTTTTGTTACCTTTGATTTTTATTACACGCATAGAGACAAATATGAACTTCCAAAATTTAACACAACTTGACAATGTACGAAAAGTACTAGTGTACTAGAGACTGACTAGTACTTTCAAATCGAAAAATAGTTTATATTTGTAAATCAAAAATTTAACGCAATGATTATAAAGACTAGAATTCCGTGATTCTATCACTGACGAAACATGTGATGAGCCGATTATTATTGTCTACGCCGCTTACTTGTTTTCAAATTTCTATACCCGTCTCACTCAATCGTTAGTAGATAACGGGCGCTGCGCCGCCACGCCGCCGCCCCGCTCCGCCAGCCGTTGCGGGGATATTATATTATTACTCACAAAGTATTTTTTTGTTTAAATAAAAAGGTAGGTACATATTTACTCGAAATGAAAGCCGGTTGTCAGTAGAACGACAATCCTTAATACAAATTGAAGGCCTTGTGGGCGGATTGAAAAATCTCAACTGCATTACGCTCACTATCTATACGCGTACGTAAAACTATAAGGTAAAATGTGGGCGTATACTATGCCTCTGCCTACACCTTCAGGGATAAAGGCGTGACTATATGAATGTATGTATGTACATGTTTACAATCGCAATACTAAATAGATAATCAAAGTAGGCACATATTATTAAAATACTGTAGGTGGGCAGCCCTATCGCATGCTTACGTAACGCGCGGCTGTAGGCATTTATTTCTAAAATCCGGCCGAGTCAAACTACAGTAAACAGTGATAGTGCTCTTGACTGGTCGGGCGCGTAGGTCGTGTGGTCAGTGTTAGCCGAGAGCTAAAACCAAGGAGCGAAACGGATATTTTTTTTGTAATAGACATACTTACTTAGATAAATAATAAATAAATAAATATTCACGGATATCTCACACAACGTATCTGATCCCAAAGTAAGCTAGGAATAACCTGCTTGTGTTATGGGTATCTGACCACGAATATGAATACTTATAAACTTTTAAATACATACATGTTATACATAGAAACATCCAGACTCTTAAGACAAACAATTATGGGTCACACAAATATTTGTCTCCGGTGGGAATCGAACCCACGACCTCAAGCGCCACAAGCGCTAGATGGGTACCTAATGGACAATAATTCTTTGTACATTTAGGAAAATAAAAACATGACAAACAGAAGCTTCATGTTAAAAAACTATTTACCTACTTAACATTCAAATCAGGGTCTATTATATCTAATGGCGGCTGTACACACTCGTCGAGAGCCTCTCGCCGAGAGCCTCGGCCGAGAAGGCTCTCGACGAGAGCATGCCTGTACACACTCGTAAGCTCAGAGTTTCATAGCACTCCCGCGACAATGGACGTGGAAATTGCTGCTGCTGTTTGTTTTTGTACCGCAAGCTAATATATTATTAAAATGTTTATTAAATAAAAAAACGATTATAAACTGATTCCGCTGCAGCTCCAGACTGAATAGAGGCAATAAACTATAATTCGAGTTCTTTAGACCATTTAATGAAATTCGTTTGTTCATTAAAACTTTCTGAGGGCAACTAAATGAACGAGTGTGTACATGCCCGCTCTCATTTACCTCGCGAGAGCCAACGAGACCCTTTGACTCGGGCGCAAAAACCGACACTCCACCGAGAGCGACCGAGACGAGAACGAGAGAGCGAGACGAGACGAGTGCGCCCTGTACACACTCGCACTCGGCCTGTCTCGGGGTGTCTCGACGAGTGTGTACAGCCGCCATAAGATGATCTCACCAGCTTTAAAATGCAATAAGCGTTATAATACTAAGAAAATGGTTTTATTTGATGAGTTATCTATGAGCAAGCCCCGCATAAAACCTACCCGTATACCTGGCTATTTCTCCTGGTTGCTTAAATTTGGTGGTCACACGCTTATATTTTCTAAACCGTATGAGTTAGAAATAAATGTTTTAAAATAGTGGATAAAACAGCTATTCAGCTATAAAATACATGAAATTTGTTGCAATAGAAGTAAATATTCATACCAAAAATTAATACGAAAGGTCAAAATCCGGGTCATTTTTCGCATTCTACTTGTGTCACACTTCCCGATTCAGTTAAAAATTTGGTCACTGCTTCACCAAATTTCCATAGATTTTGAAGTTACATACACTAAATTCACCGTAATAACATACACTACACACACAGTATTACAAAAAAAATCTTCTAACTATTATTTAGAACTTAAAACACAATATACATCGGTCACATGAATCTAGGTACTCTAAATTTGCGTAGTAAACGGTTTACTGTTGACCAAAACGACCGCCCCAATAACAAAACTCAACTTAACTGAACGTTATTCGTGATCGGGCATCGCGTTAGTGCGACGTGCAACTCCTGGCTCCTTGAGAAAAAAAAATATCTGTAATTTTCGACATTTGACACTTAATTCGAGTACTTTTCGTGGGTGACTTTTTGTACATTGTATAATAGCTATTGAAGTCAGAGTTTATTCATCGAAACCGCAAATTAATTGAGATATTTATGTAGTATTTGATTTAAAACGTAACGGCTAAACTTTGTCGGAATTTTAAAAAAAGCTATGTTTTCGTTACCTTCGTGTGAGTTTATGCCACGAAGGTGATCTCTGACTAGTTTCAGTAAGAGTGGTACTCTTTTAGATTCGTATTGTAGTAGATATGTAGCGGAATAATAGTAGAACAAATAAGTAGGTACCTACAATCATGGCAAAGGACAGAGCAATACCTATAACATTCCGTGTGATGCCCTTTTATAGGAGTAGAAATCCCACCGGACGTTATGCCAGATTCAAACCATCTAAAACCCACATCGTAGCTACTTACCCGTCTAGTATTAGGCGCCCCGGACAACTCCTTAGAATGATGTATCAGGGTACCCGACAGGCTTAGGCTATCACCGTGGCCTCGCCTACGGGTTCGGGTGTTATCTTGCGTCTTTTGGGTTAGTTCAGATGCTTTTTCGCTTCTTGAGGCGTGCGGCATGCTAAGAACTTTTGAACAAAGACACAATGACCTTCGCGTCCAAGTCTCAAGAAGAAATCCTGGGAAAGAGTCATGCCACCTAAAGCTTAATCAAGGCACCTACTACCTTATACTTATATCAACTTAAATACATTTCGGTACCTAGTACTCGTCGAGTTTTCCGGCAAGGCGGTTTGTTACTACTCTCGAGAACAACTTGTAAACATGGCTAAGGAGTGAGATGGGTATACAATTCTTCAGCAAGGTCTTGTCACCTTTTTTTGAAAAACAGAGCCACCGCACTCCCGCTCCACGCTTTAGGTGTTTGTCCCTGTTAGAGGACGGAATTAAAGAGACTCGTCCGCTCTTTGAGAACTAGAGTCCCGCCAGCTATAAGAAGCTCAGTCGTTATTCCGTCCTCTCCAGGGATTTATTGGTTTTTAGTTGTTCGAGAGCAGCCCTGACCTCGCCCTGGTCAATATCCAGAATGTCTTCGGTATAGTGGCGCATTAGTAGGGCTCTGTGGTCACGGTCGCTAGGTCCCGTCGGTCTTTTTTTCCGTGATGCATATAGTTCTCTGTAGAAGCTCCTAACTTCTTCGAGAATCTCGAACCTCGAGGTCTCGGTTTTGCCACCCGCTGTCTTCAATTTTGTCAGACGAGGTCTTCCGAGCTGTTGGGCAAAGTCTACGATGTTGGTGTTATAACGTCTGAGGTCGCGTCATAGCAGCTTTCGAATTTTGATGTTTAAATCTCTCTGGTCTGACGAAGACCAAAAGTAAGCAAAAGTACTTAAGTATGCATAGATTTTTATTTTTTTATTGAGGTTTGCAAACTGGATTATCGGCAAAACTATTCAACATCGCTCATTTAGACTAAGTTCAGCCGAGAACTCAGTGCGAACACAGCATGCATCCTAATTTTCGCACTTCAATGAAATGTAGATGGCGTTTCCCGTCTGATTCTCATGAGCTCGAGGGTCTCGGGCGAAAGCTGGGAACACCTATTTTTGCTTTTTTCCAGACTGAAACCTTCGGGACACTTGTTGTAGCGTCCTGACTACAGTGTCGGCCTTATCGTGATCGTTGCCAGTGGTTTCCAGCAGATCGAAACGATTTTGAAGCTCCAATTGAAACTTCTCGGCACACAAAGCTATTTGGAGCGCAGTAGGTCGGAGAGTAGGCTTCATCATCCGGGCCCTTTCGACGCGGAAGTCTAAATTCAGAGACGCTCTGACGAGTCGGTGATCATTTCCAGTATTAAACCTGTTGATCACAGAGACATCTTCTCCAAATATACACCTCCTGTCCGACATGATGAATTTTATCTCGTTCCTTGTGACCTTGTTGGGGCTTCGCCAAGTCCACCTTCTATGGGGTTTCTTCTTAAAGAATGAGTTCATCAAGAAGAGCCCCTGAGCCTCAAGAAAGTTGATAAGCATACTGCCCCGCGGCCCCCGGTCATTTCTACGCCCAACACCAAAAAGTCCGATTTTCGTTTCACCTCGTTCTTGTACTCCAACTTTGACAGTGAAGTCCCCTATCATAACATTGTAATGAGTCTTGGCAGTACCGTGTAATGCTTTCACCACGTCCTCGTACACGGTCTCAACTGCCTCGTCAGTGCTTCTCGAAGTTGGGGCATAGGTACACCTGAATCACCTTCAGGGAGTCCTGTTGGTAAGTCTCAGTATTAAGTATGCTACCCGAGGCGAAACACTCCTGATCTTCATAATGCTGCTAACGAGCTCCTTTTTCATCGTAAAGCCGACACCGCCCTCGGAAGAATGTCTTCCATCACCTTTCCGAAAGTAGAATAGGTCACCCGACCCAAGGGTTAGCGTGTCCTCCCCCTTTCTTCGGACTTCACACAACACCAGTATGTGCCAGTTTAGGCGACCCAGTTCTACCTCGAGTTCGGTGAGCCGATCGTCCAGCCGCAGAGTGCTTCCATTATAAGTAGCCAGGTTCGGACATTCTCACTCAACATCATCTAGCCCAAATTAAGACAATATAAGCTTATGCTATGGGATCTAGACAACTGATAATTTGCCACTTTGTGCCAAAGAGATGTACTGTGTTATTTTTATAATATAATTATGGTTCCAGAATAACTTTTACGTCAAAAGCATGTGTCTCTACTAGGATCTGGTAATTGTTTTTAGTTAAGTAGCTGTTGCCATATAACTGCCGAATAAACAAATTAACTTATAATTTGTACTTAAATAATGATTAATAATGTCTGTAAAGCTACTGCGTCACCTTCGTGGATCGTCGCGTCACCTACGTGGGATCAAATAATTCAAAACCTTATTCTTCCAAATCTGACTCAAAATTTTACTTGTTGACTTATATATGTTACTTAACTTACCAAACGCTTTGTGTTTGTTTAAAAAAAATGTTGAAATAATCAGTATTTAAAATTTACCATGAAGGTGACGATGAGAATCGTAAAAAGTAGAAATAGCCACCTACTACTCGACCAAGCGTTTTAGATCACAGAAATCAGAAAAAAAACTCTTTTCTGAAAAAAGCTCTGTTCTGAAAAAAACTCTTTTCTGATATCTGTGTTTTAGACTGACGACGATACCGGCGACGCGTGGAATGAGCCCTTACTGCCTGCACCCTGCCTCAGGCACCAGAATCGCCTTTAGTATGATCAAAGATAATAATAATAGTATTACGTAGAATATATCCGTGGCTGGCGTGAACAACTTGACATCTCGACTTGTATGATTTTCTTTTTATTAGCTTAATACGATCCTAACGGTATGAATTTATATATAAAAAAATTACAACTGAATATGTACATAATTTTTTTTGTAATCACGCTTGGTAGTATGTTGACATCTCGTATTTTATCGTCTCTAATTTGATAAATCTACATGCCTAGTTATCGATTATTTATTTTTTGTGAACGAAAATTGATATGTGGTTATATCAAGATATACTTAGCTACCAGGATAATGTCGGTTTCTGGATATCTCGACTTACACACTTATGACTGTCTGAAAAAATGAGAGATTAAAAATGACAAATTGATATATTAAGTTATGTCGAACTGAATATTCTGTTTGAATTCTGACATAATGAGATATCAAGTTATAGACAGCCGTCTTCCTCAAATTAAGTCATGATAAGTTATGATGTCAAGTTATGAACAGGTTGAATATTTCTGTTCAATACGTGACATATCGAGATGTCCAGTTATGGCCGCACATTCCTAGCTCGCAATTTGGTAAACAAACTAAAAATAAAAAATCAATTCAAGATTTAAAGCTTGTTAAAGGTCACATTTCCCAGCTATGAGAGCCATTATTGTAGAAAGTCGACTGGTAAGAAATATTTAGGCGTTGAACAGCGGTTACCTATTTAGCAAAAATTTACAGAGTTTTATTTTTATCGTGACGGAAAATCCTCATGGATGCTATGCCGGACTCCTACCGACTAAAAAACCTCATGTAGCGCTCAACAGCCTATGGTTGGGAGCCCAGGGTAAGCCCTCGGAAGGATGTCCCAGGACTCCCAACAGACCCACGGCCGCCGATACGGCCTCGCCTAGGGGGTGGTTCGGGTGCTATCCCGCGTCTTTGAGGGGTTTTAGAGTGTTCTTCTGAAGGGGGGGGGGGGGGGGCGTGCGTGCATCCCTCACGTCACGCTGCCGTCATGGGCCTGCTTATATAAGGACGGTGAGCAGCCCTCTCACCGTCCTCAGGCCCTCGGTCATCGAGGCCGATAGTCTTCGGCGAAGACACGTCGGCGGCGGATCTCGGGTGGGAGAGTTCTCACCCGTACCCACCCCGCCGCCTTCTTCACGAGCATCACCTGCTCGCAGAAAGAGGCGGCGCAGTCCCACTTACTTCCGCTGGAGATCATGGCTCGCACCATGGTCTCGAGCGACAAAGTGTCCACGTCCAGACCCACTACGAGGACCTGGCGCTGTTGCGCCCACGCCGTGCACTCCACCAGCGTGTGGAGCGCCGTGTCATCGCTGCGGTCCTCGCAGTGCTGACACTCGGCCGTGGTTTCCCGGTGTCTTCGCCACAAATTCCTACCGAAGCTACCGTGCCCGGTAAGTATCTGTGACAACCGGTAGTAGAGAGCACCGTGTCTCCTCTCCAGCCACTCGTCCATGCCCGGTCTGATGGCCGCGATTGTGGCGAATCCCCCCTTTGGTTGCTCAAGTCGCACCTTCATGTCTCCACGGTTTCCTGGTGAAGCACGGACCGCTGGGCCTCGATTTCCCGAGACGCAGGCCTTTGACCTCGCCCCAGCGCCTCCTTGCGCCATCTAAACAGTGACGCAAGGGCTCTCGCTTCCAGGTCCCATGGAGGGGTCCCGGCTAGGAGATATTCCGCCTCACCTGAGATCGTGCGGCCCCCAAGTTGAAGGGAGTGGCGTAGTCGTTATCACGACTACTGCCTATCTTAAGGGGGCCTGACACCTCTTGCAGAAGACTATGCTGCGTCCGTGCGATCCATGGCTCTTTACGGGGCTCCGGTATGGGCAGGGAATCTAACGGCCAGTAACGTGGCAATACTGCGACGTCCACTGCGGCTGCTGGCCGTCAGGATTATAAGAGGATAACGCACGGTCTCTTTTGAAGCGGCAACTCTTTTAGCCGGTACACCTCCATGGGACCTGGAAGCGAGGGCCCTTGCAGCACTATACCTGTGGTGCAAAGAGGCAGGGGAGCGAGATCTGAGACCTGCTTCACAGGAAATCGAGGGACAGGGGTCTCAGCTCCGCCAAGTAGTCGTGGAGGAGTGGAAGGAGCGACTTGGACAACCAACAGCCGGGCATGATATAGTTGAGGCGATAAGGCCTGTAATGAAGAACTGGTTGGAGAGGCGTCATTGCTGCCTCTCCTATCGGCTGAGGCAGCTACTCACCGGGCATGGTTGCTTCGGTGTGTACCTGCATCGGATAAGGCGGGAGCCAACGCCAGAGTGCCACTACTGTTCTGGCTGCTTACCGGATACGGTGCTCCACACTCTGGCAGATTGCACAGAGTGGACGGATCAACGATGTGGCCTTAGGAGTGATAAATATCACGCTCCAGGCCATGGTTCAGGCTATGGTCAACAGCGAAAGTTTATGGAACTCCGCCGCCTTGTTTTGTGAGGAGGTGATGGTTGCAAAAGAGGCGGCGGAGAAGGAACGGGAGAGGAACAGCAATCTTCCTAACCGCAGGAGAAGACGCGCTGGGAATCGGAGATCTCAGAACGATCTCCGTCCCCCATAAGCGTGAGCCCGGCGACACTCAGGGCTAGCTGTCGCCCTGGCAGAGACAGGCCCAGGGTGGTGACGCGTGACGTATTCTGGCACGCACCTCAATTAGACAGAAGAGGCAATGTGTGGTCTCTCTCCACGAGGAGGGGTCGCCGGTGAATGGCCACCAGGGCTGGTCAGTGTCCCTGGGATTTCCTTTCGAGGGTGCACCAGGTACCCTGGCAACATACAGCCAAGACATCTAACACTGATCCAGATTTGGACGAAGCAATTGATTATTCTACATTGATTACTCCTTTTACCATATGAAACTAATAGAATCATAGCATTTGATTTTAATATTTATCCAGTTACCTCTTTTTTTTTGAATTTTGATAATGATGTTTAAATAGTAAGTACCTACCTCCCTTGTTTTTGTCAGTTAGGTATCATGTATTATAAAAAAAATTGCGTGTACTTAGTGTACACACGTAAGAAGTGAAACTTCTTCATAAACTTAATTTTCACCTCACCTTAAATTAAGTCAAAAAGTACAAAAGTACAAAAGTACAAAAGTCTAAAAGTCCAAAAGTCCAAAAGTCCAAAAGTCCAAAAGTCCAAAAGTCCAAAAGTCCAAAAGTCCAAAAGTCCAAAAGTCCAAAAGTCCAAAAGTCCAAAAGTCCAAAGTCCAAAGTCCAAAAGTCCAAAAGGCCAAAAGTCCAAAAGTCCCAAAGTCCCAAAGTCCCAAAGTCCCAAGGTCTCAAGGTCCCAAAGTCCCAAAGTCATAAAGTCCCAAAGTCCCAAAGTCCCAAAGTTCCAAAGTCCCAAAGTCCCAAAGTCCCAAAGTCCCAAAGTCGCAAAGTCCCAAAGTCCCAAAGTCCCAAAGTCCCAAAGTCCCAAAGTCCCAAAGTCCCAAAGTCCCAAAGTCCCAAAGTCCCAAAGTCCCAAAGTCCCAAAGTCCCAAAGTCCCAAAGTACCAAAGTACCAAAGTCCCAAAGTCCCAAAGTCCCAAAGTCCCAAAGTCCCAAAGTCCCAAAGTCCCAAAGTCCCAAAGGCCAAAAGTCCCAAAGTCCCAAAGTCCCAAAGTTCCAAAGTCCCAAAGACCCAAAGTTCCAAAGTCCCAAAGACCCAAAGTACCAAGGTCCCATCTAAAAGTCCAAAAGTCCCAAATTCCCAAAGTCCAAAAGTCCCAAAGTCCCAAAGTCCCAAAGTCCCAAAGTCCCAAAGTCCCAAAGTCCCAAAGTCCCAAAGTCTCAAAGTCCCAAAGTACAAAAGTCCCAAATTCCCAAAGTCCAAAAGTCCCAAAGTCCCAAAGTCCCAAAGTCCCAAAGTCCCAAAGTCCCAAAGTCCCAAAGACCCAAAGTTCCAAAGTCCCAAAGACCCAAAGTACCAAGGTCCCATCTAAAAGTCCAAAAGTCCCAAATTCCCAAAGTCCAAAAGTCCCAAAGTCCCAAAGTCCCAAAGTCCCAAAGTCCCAAAGTCCCAAAGTCCCAAAGTCCCAAAGTCTCAAAGTCCCAAAGTACAAAAGTCCCAAATTCCCAAAGTCCAAAAGTCCCAAAGTCCCAAAGTCCCAAAGTCCCAAAGTCCCAAAGTCTCGAAAGTCTCAAAGTTCCAAAGTCCCAAAGACCCAAAGTACCAATGTCCCATCCAAAAGTCCAAAAGTCCAAAAGCCCAAAAGTCCAAAAGTCCAAAAGTCCAAAAACCCTTAAATGACATGCTATCCCTGGATAAAGTACTCTTAATTCGAATCCACCGTGGTGGGGAACAGAACAAAGATGGCGCGTAACCAAAAATCGTGACGTGACGTGACGTGACGTGACGTGACGCAATTTTTTTTCCAACGCCGATAAAGAAGTTTCACTTCAAAAAACATTGCTTGCCCAAGAAAACAATACTTATTTTGATGGTGCCTAAGTTGATAACTACTGTAAACACTTTTATAGTTGCTGAGAACAAGTTGATAATTCGGTGATTAACTTGATAACTCGTCGGTGAACAACTTGACAAGTCTAATATTGCCAAAACTGTAAGGATTTTGTCTCATTTACTATCATAGTTTTAAAATTGGCCTAAAATAATATGGAAAACAATACATACTCTTAAATTTAACTAATTTACCGATTTACCAGAAACGGTCAAACTTTCAAATGGCCGCCCTCTAAAATTGACATTTTATACTTGTCAACTTATTCACGCCAGCCACGGATATATTTTTTATTTTTTTTTGACGCGGGGAACGCATTTACGCGCCTTCATCCCAACTGCGGGGGCAGCTGGGATGGTGTGTGGGACTCCCGGCCCGGTCCGGAATGGACCGTCCTACCCACTAAACCCCGCGGTGTTCCTCCTCACCCTATAGCCGGGCCGAGGGATATCGAGAGATTATTCACGTCGACCCGGCTAAGGGCGCCCGTAAATTCAGGGCTCTTCTCGGGGGAGCCAGATGGGCGACTCCCAAAAGCTCCTTAGGGAGCTTAAAACCACGCCTGCACCGCTCTCGATTGCCCCTCTGCAATAGAGGAGACAGAGAGCGGCTGGCGCAGGCGGCGCTAATGGGCACCCCCGGAACACGGGAAGGTGCCCACCGCCATGTGACCGTTGGTGGGCGGGGTCCCCCGACCTTACGCCCACGGTCAATAAATATTCGGGGGCGTGTGCAAGCTCCTTGCGACGACGGCGCCCCGAACTGCACGGCGGAGTGGGACCAATTGTCGAGTTGCTCCCACTCCCCCACGCAGTGCGCCTCCCGCTTTGCCGCCATCGAAGCGATGGCGACTCAGCACGCCTGACTGCCGACCATGGCTTGCACTATGACCAGCAGACAGGCCCCTGCCGGTGCTGTACGGAGCGGTCGCACGGACGGAACGGCCGCACAGGCGGAACGGCCACACAGACGGAACCACCGTACATGCGGCAGCCCGCACACACGCAGCAGTCTCTGGCAAACTGCCGCGGCACGAAACTGCCGCACAGGTGGACTGCCGTACAGGCGGAAACAGCCGCACAGGCGGAACAGCCGCACATGCGGCCGCTGCCGCACAGCAAACTTGCTTCAACCGACCGCAGCCGGGAGCGATACTCCACACTGTCGCGACCGGGCTTCCACCGGGTATCCGGGAGCTGTCGCAACACCACGGGCCGTGAAGGCCCGCCATACCACGACCCCCTCGTGCAATGGGGTCAACTCCGTCAAACGACGGCCGAAAAGCGGTCCCAATGCTTCCACCGGCCAGAAAGCCGGGAGTACTGGGGCGTCCGCCAAGGTGTGTTGCGGTGCAGAGACGGCGCAACACCGTAGGCCTAGCAGGCCCACCCAACTGCGACCCCCTCGCCATGGGGTCAGCTTGCCGGGATATTGGTACGTCGACTAATGGGGGCAGCACGCCGCACCCATTAGCCGATGTTCCAGGGTGCACCGTCTTAGTCCAGTTGCCACTCCCCCCGGGCATATAGCCCAAAGGGATAAAAAACCGGACCAAGCTCACTAGGGCTTGAACTCCGGAATTCCGGAATTGACATAATTCCGGAATTCCGATGAAATCTAATATCGTTCTCAATTCCGGAATTGGCGAGATCAATACCGGTATTTCGATATTGGAAAAAAAATTATTTTCGCTTCTTTAATTTCATTACAAACAAAAATGTAGATTATAAATTATATTACCTTTAATTACTACAATGTTGATAATATAGGATTTCCCTATTAACAAATTAATTCGATTATGTAAGTACTTAGGTATAAATCATTTTATTTAATGATATTTCTAAAACCTACTAAGGAAGTAAATCCATAAAATTAATGGTATTTGATAGAAAACATACAATTTAAATAATAATAATATTATTGTACACGTTTTTGTATTTTTTTACATTTAGACTTCAATTTATAGTGCCAACTTAGACTTAGCTCTGACTTATGCTACGAGTTAAATTTAACTTTGCTTTGATAGAAACGCTGTAAGAATTTGACAGAGGTCTCGCTCTAGTTCTAGCAGTTCGGACGGAACTCATGGCGCCCGTACCTTATTATTAGGGGCAAACTTTGCCCCAAGGCGCTCCACTGACCCAGAGTGAGGAGGGTCCTGGATTCCCTGTTCTCATCAAGGCGGAGGAACATATTGCTTCGCACATGGCTCCGTCTCAGGCGCCCGACGCTGATTACAGCGAGAACGACGTGCCCGAAGTCACTAAAGGTGTGTTCGTTCCAGGCCGAGCGTGGTTCCTGACTCTTAGATTTAGATTTAATTCTTTATTGCACACAGAAACAAAATACATTAACATTAAATACTAAGAACAATGATGTACAAAGGCGAGCTTAACTCAACACTGAGTTTTCTCCCAGCAAACCTTTGGGTAATAGGAAAAGCACAACGGAAGGTTTAAGAAGTGTGCAACCAGATAGAAGATAAGATAAAAGTTACTAAGTTTTATAGTATTACATACATAGATACCATGACTATTATATACATACACGTCGTACACATAATACTAACACATTATACTAACACACAAAAATGGATAGGAACTTAATAGTAGTAAGTATAAACATAATACTATATGCATCTCTGCATCAACATATCGTATACATGAAGAAATACACTAAATATACACTGTACTTACATACTTATAAATTTGAAGACAGAAATAGTTCTTTAACTCTATCCTTGAATACACCCAAAGAGGTACTTTCCCGCACAGAATGTGGCAATGAGTTCCACAACCGTACTGCCCGAATGGTAAAGGAACCGTCATAACAATCCGAAGAGTGAGAAGGCATACGAAGAAGAAGTGAAGAGGATGTACGACAAGGTTTACCCCTAGGGACAAGAAACTCAAAGCGTTCACGTAGATAAGAAGGTGAATGTGACTCTTGAGGGTCTTGGGCCTCGAGTGATGGTGCTCTTTAGTGCATGCCTCGAAAAAGGCCTGTTTCCCGATGTCTGGAAGACAGGGATACTGGTTCTGATCCGAAAGGCAAGGTGGTCGGCAGTCTACCGAACCGGGGATCGGCTGATCGTGTTGCTCCGTTGAGCAACTCCGGCCGATCCCCGATCGGTCGATCCCAAACAATGATACGCTCAAGGAGCTTGCATACCTCGTAAGGTATGCAAGCTCCTTGAGCGTATCATTGCACAGCGCGCAGTCGGGCACCTCACACGCGTGGGGCCAGATCTGGCGGATAACCAGTTTAGTTTCCGTCAAGAGCGCTCCACCGTGGATGCGATCATGCACATTAGAAGACTGACGGAGGAAGTAACATCGCAGGGTGAGGTGGTGTTGAAAGCAATGGCGATGTCAAGAGACACCGGCATCGTCTTCAACACCTTGCCCTGGAGCTGCGTTAGGGAGGCGCTTATTTATCATGGAGTGACTCCCTACTTCCGTCGAATTGTCGGGGCCTATCTTTCCGAGAGAGCCATAACTTACCCAAGCTGGCTAAGGCCCAGTCGGGTCAGCAAGATACGTCGTGCGGTGTTCCGCAGAGATCGGTCTTAAGACCGCTTCTGTGGAACATCGGTTACAATTGGGTGTTGCGTGGTCCGTTGCTCAGAGGTGGCATGTCTCGAGGATCTGGCAGCGAGGCAACTTGCGTCCTTGTTTAAATCAATTAATTATATTTCTAATTTATTCTTTTCTGGTGCAAGGAGGCGCTGGAGCGAAGCCATAGGCTTACGTCTCCAGAAATCTAGGTTCGGCAGTTCCAGCTCCACAAAGAAACCGCGGAGAGCTGGACATGAGCAACAAACCGAATCACCACAGCACATCACACAAGAGGGGAATCGCCGAATCGCCACAATCAAGGCGGTCAGACCGGTTATGGGCGAGTGACTAGAGAGGAGCCACGGTGCGGGTGCTCTGTCCTACCGATTGTAACAGATGCTTACCGGGCACGGGAGCTTCAGTAAGTATCTGTGACGAATACACCGGGAAACCACACCTGAGTGCCAGCACTGCGAGGAACGCAGTGAGGACACAGTACTTCACACATTAGTGGAGTGCACAGCGTGGGCATTCTCTCGCTGGAGACCATTGCGCGAGCTATGATCTCCAGTGGGAGTAAGTGGGACGCCACTGCGTCTTTCTGTGATCATTTAATGCGGCAAAAAGTGATCGAGGGAGGACGCACCCACCCGAATTCCACATGTCTTTGCCCAAGACTATCGGCCTCCATAATCAGGGGCCTGAGGACGGTGTGAGGGCTAATCGCCGTCCTTACAAAAACACGCCCAAGACGAAAGCGTGACGTGAAAGCTTAACGCACGCCACACGCCCTGAGATGCGGGATAACACCTGAACAAGTCCCAAATACGCGGGATAGCACCTGAACCCACTAGGTGAGGCTGCAGTGATAGTCAAGGTCTGTGGGGAATCCTGGGGTCATCCTTCTGAGGGCTTACCCGGGCCAACCGTAGGCAATAGGTAGTTTGGAAACGTGTGGTTTTTAGTTGGTTACGTTAAAATAATTATGTAATTTTACTGGGAATCAAAGTAGTTTATCACTAATCACGTAGAACTGCCAGCTCCCGCTTTTTTTTTACATATCACTATTTTGTACAAAACGAAAGTTGATTGAGTTCCGGAATTCCGGAATTCCGGAATTCAAATACTGAATATCGAAACCCAATTCCGGAACTGAAAAAGCGTCCGATATTCAAGCCCTAAAGCTCACTAGGAGGTTTCCCGACCTAGCACCCCACGTAGAATATATTATATTATATAATCTGTGGTATTACATACAGATAGGTAACATAACTTATTTTAGCCCCTCTCACTAAATTGATTGCAGAGGGGCTTATGGCGAGACTTGTGTCTGTAGTCTGTGACTCTGTTGCATTAAATTACGTCACTAGGTCACGTGGGTCATCTGTTCAAAGTTTGAAATAAAACAAAAATGACATCGTCAATCGGATTGAACTTTCACTTTCACAATAAACGTTAGAGGGGCAGTCGGGTGAGACCGTCTTACGGCTTCTTGTTTAGTGTAAGTGACGAATTGAAAACGAATCATTGTCTGGATTTTCCGCCCTGTGGTAGGTAGGATGCAAACCGAGCTCATGTATCCGTGTTCGTAAGTAGGTACCTAAAGTTAGGGACTAAGTACCTATTTACAAAAATCTATGTACATAAGTACCTATGTACATTATAAATGTGAAAGTTTGTGAAGATGTTTGGATATTTGTTACTCATCACGCTATAAGTTAACGGCTGAACGAATCTAGCTGATATTTGTTACTCATCACGCTATAAGTTAACGGCTGAACGAATCTAGCTGATATTTGTTACTCATCACGCTATAAGTTAACGGCTGAACGAATCTAGCTGATATTTGTTACTCATCACGCTATAAGTTAACGGCTGAACGAATCTAGCTGATATTTGTTACTCATCACGCTATAAGTTAACGGCTGAACGAATCTAGCTGATATTTGTTACTCATCACGCTATAAGTTAACGGCTGAACGAATCTAGCTGATATTTGTTACTCATCACGCTATAAGTTAACGGCTGAACGAATCTAGCTGATATTTGTTACTCATCACGCTATAAGTTAACGGCTGAACGAATCTAGCTGAAATTTGTTACTCATCACGCTATAAGTTAACGGCTGAACGAATCTAGCTGAAATTTGGCACAGAGGTGGATTATAGTCTGGAATAACACATAGGCGTTATCCCAAAAAACGTTCTCCGAGGAAGTGGGAACTAGAAGAGAATTTCTCGCGGGCGAAGTCACGGGCATCTGTATACTAATATTATAAAGAGGAATGATTTGATTGTTTGTTTGTTTGCATTGAATAGGCTCCGAAACTACTGGACCGATTTAAAAAAATTTTTTCGCTATTGGGAAGCTACACTTTCCCCGAGTAATATATTTTATTCATTCACATATTATATATTATTCCCGTGTTCCCACGGGAACGGAGCAACGCAGGAGAAACCGCGTGACGTCCGCTGGTTTGAAATAAAAACATTTTGCATTGAGAATAGTTTTTGAAAAGCAGTCGTAATTTTATTTCCTTAAAAGTAGATAATTAAGCTGTTGTTTTTATCACATTAATAAATTACATTATTACTTATTATTATTTTACATAAATAAATACGTAATAGTCACGCCTTTATCTCCGAAAGAGTAGGCAGAGGCATAGTATACGCCCACATTTCATCTATAGTTTTATGTCCCACGCAATAGGTGGTGAAAAGGACAGACGCAGGTTGCAACGACCCACAGTTTAAACTTTTCAAGACCTTTATAAGGCCCTCAACTTGGTTTAACGATTTTCATTTTACTGACAGGATCGTTTTGCGAAAGTGGTGCCTCAGTCGCCTCATACGACACCCTCAGAATGCATTGGGATGGCGACATTTTGTGCTGTTTCCCGTGCACTTATTTATTTAAAATACATTGCACGGCATCTAATTTGGCAAGGTTTTAGACACAGATACCAGAAAAGATGTTTTGGAGTAGTGGGGGTAATTTCGCGGGGTGAGTGGCGTTTTCACCCGTTCCCGTTTCCACCCGTTCCCGTTGCCACCTGAATCGTTTTTGCCAGTAGGTACAGTCAGGAACATAAATAATAAATAATTTATTGTTTAATCATTTTTTATTTGAAACATAAAACGTAAATCACAGTACTTTAGTTCGTTATAATTCTAATTTTGTATCACAGAAATCATTAGTTTCCTTCAGTTTAAACTACCTAATTTGTAAAAATCAACAACTCTCATAGATATCTAAATTAACAAAAATCAACTAAGTAAATAATAAAGAAAATTCTTACCTATCCGAGTCGGGGTACTCTGAGTCGGGGTGTTAACCATTCACTTATTAGGGTAGGTACTGGGTATGGTTAACACCTCGACTCGGATAGGCTAGGTAAGAAGGCTAAGGCGGGAGCTCCGCTTCGCTTCGCTCCCGCCTTCACGGACTGGAATAAGCATTATACACGAACCTCCTTAGACTGACCATAGCAGCCTCTCAGCACTGAAAGTACGAGCGCTTAGTAAATTGTAACAGGAG
Organism: Miltochrista miniata; assembly: GCA_933228765.1. Classification (NCBI taxonomy): domain Eukaryota; kingdom Metazoa; phylum Arthropoda; class Insecta; order Lepidoptera; family Erebidae; genus Miltochrista; species Miltochrista miniata. The sequence goes on from OW121769.1 coordinate 25,888,795, forward strand.
CCCCTAGGTGAGGCTGCAGTGGTAGCCGTAGGTCCATTCGTAACCGTAGAGAGAGTCCTGCCTGGGGTATCCTTCCGAGGGCTTACCCGGGGTTCCCAACCGTAGGCTGTTAAGTAAGATACGTGTGGTTTTTAGTCAGTAGGAGTTCGGCATAGCATCTATAAAAGATATGCCTCAGATTAAAAGAGAATTGTAACAGGAAAATCTATGTCAACAATATAAGTAAACAGTTTTTTTTTATTAATAGTTCTTATAAGTAAATTTAATATGTGGTCGTACTTCAGAATATATATTAGCGGTCGGCAGTCGCTTCCGGCCAGTGGAACCTTCGCGGTGTTCGTGAATACAGGTCTGGACGACCGTTCTTATTATTTACTTGTAAGTACCTATAATAACTATTAAATCAACTTAAATAATTGTGTTATGTGTTCGTAGATTGTTATTTATTAGGGTCCGAAAAGAATGCCGGTAATCCTGAGACATCCTTCCGAGGGCTTACCCGGGACCCCGGTCTTAGGGAGTTGTAGGGCATCGTGTGTTTTTAGTCGGTAGGAGTATGGCATAGCCCTGAAGACTTTCACACCTTAAAAAAGTTGCCCGATAGGAGTGATTAGTTGAATGTCTATGAATTTGAAAAAGAAAATGTTTTTTTTTACTTTTGTGTTGTGAATTATGTATTGTCGGTGTGTCAGTCAGGCCGACAGGTATACTGCCCAGCTGATGAAAAGTAATCACGGTATAATATGGACTATATATATTGCACCAGAGCTAATAATACAGATCAGTGACCAGAGCACTACGACCGTGTGTTAAATAAAATTGAGGCATACGGAATCCGAGGCAACGCATTTGATCTGATGAAATCATACCTTTCTGATAGAACCCAATTTACAAGTATCTCAAAAATAAACATTAAAAATAAAAATGAGACGACCTATAGATCTAAATCACGAACAACTACGGTACCACATGGGAGTGTGTTAGGGCCTCTCTTGTTCATACTGTATGTTGTATGTGAATGACTTACCTAAACATACTAAGCATCGAATTTCCCTGTTTGCAGACGATAGTACAGTATCCATACAATACCAAAATGCTTATATGTATCTGAGTGACATTGCCAGCTGCTCAGCTAAATTTTTAGGTGTCACTATTGATCAAAAACTAAACTGGAAGCCACACGTTGAAGAAACAAAAGTCAGCAGCTCTGCGCTTTATATAAGCTAGCCCCAATAGTTAATACGGATGCCCTGCTTACAGCGTACCATGGTCTCTCTGGGTCCATACTTCGTTATGATCTAATTTTTTGGGGAAATTCGACTAACAGTGACTTAGTTTTTAAGGCTCAGAAACGATGTAGATTGTAGAATAAACATTTGTAGATAACACAAATATTTGGAACGACCCGGGAATCGAACCCAGGACCTCAGAGCGGCAGGCGGTTACAGTACCGATTGCGCCACCGAGACAGTCAATAATTTTTACGTGTGGAATCGTTACGGAAGTCATACCAGACTTCTACCGGCAGATATTACACAGTGGCTTACAATCTGCCTACGGGCAGATTTTACCGGGAAAGCCCTCGGAAGGATGTCCCAGTGGCCTCTACTACGGGTTCGGATGCTATCCCGCGACTTTGAGAGTTGGTTCGGGTGTAATAAAGCTTCTTTGGGCGTAAGGCGTGACGTGAGGGTTTCACGCACGCCCCGTGAAACACCCGAACAACCCCCCAAAGACGCGGGATAGCAAACGAAATTGGTGAGGCCGCAGTGGTAGCCTGTTGGGAGTCCTGGGGTATCCTACCGACGGCTTACCCGGGGCTCCCAACCTTTATTATTAGGTGGTTTTTAGTCGGTAGGAGTCCGGCATAGCATCCATGTAGAATTTTCTCGCGTTAAAAAAAATATAAAAACGCTGTCGTCTTGGGTCTGCTTCTGTAATGACGGCGAAAATCCCCTCCACTTGTAAAATTTTCCCCCAATACATGAGAATACGCGGAACGAAACACCTGCTGGACCTTGCCTATAACAGTAATTAATTGTTTTTAAGCCTTGCCTATTAAAGCCTTGGATATTATTATTGTTTATAAAACTTCCATAAGGTTTCATTATGTTAATTTCTATACTTTATAAATTAAATGATTGAATGACTCACTCATTTTTTATCAAATTTATCTCATGCATAAAAACTTGAAAATTTTATTGTAAACTACCTACCCTCAAAATGTATTCACATAAGAAAGTGTCCAGCGTTATTGTAATAGGTATTTTTAAAAAGAGGACTAAAAAGGTACCTAACTTTTCGTAGGTGGACCCTAAATTTTAGGGGACGTTGGTGAAAACGGTCATAAGTTTCTTAGGGATTTTTTTGTCTGTAGCATTTCCAAACCCTCAGTAGAGTCACAACAATTTTTTTTATTTATTTGTTTCATTTAAAAAAATACATGCACCTTACTTATTACTAGAGATGCGCCGAATGTTCGGCCGAATATTCGAATTCGGTACATTTTGTCAGGTTTTGAAAAGTTCGTATTCGGCCGAATATTCGGTTTATTTGCCGAATAATTACCGAATGTTAAAATTATTATTAACTAGCAGACGTCACGCGGTTTCACCCGTATAGCTCCCGTTCCCGTGGGAATACAGGAATAAAATATAGTCTATGTTCACTGGGAAGAGTGCAGCTTCACAACAGTGAAAGAATTTTTCAAATCGGTCCTGTAGTTTCGGAGCCTATTTGATGCAAACAAACTATCAAATCTTTACTCTTTATAATATTAGTATAGACAAAATTAATAATTATTGAATAGCTGGGGTTTCCCAGAATTAACGTCATGGTACAGAGATCTTTGGTGATGCACAGTAAAGTAACGTAGTTTAGTAAAAGTAACATTTAGGTGTTAAGGCTAATATGGCGTCCAATAAGCTTGGAGTGCTCGACGTTGCATCTGTAAAAATGCCCGATTTTGACCACGAGCAGAGTAGACCCATTATTGAATCCATTTAACTCGCAATAAACTCACAAACTACTTGTTTTCCCACCAACAAATGGTCGAGATGAAAGGACCGAGTGGCAGAAATTGTTGTAATGAGCTGGCTCAGTTCTAGATAGTACGGAGTCCGTTTTTATCTGTTCCTCTTTAAGATACAGTATACAAGTACGTTTCTTCACTTGATTCCGTGTCACACGACATCAAAACACGACCGCACACAACCAATCCAAAGCTCGCAACTGAACTAACTTTCTGTGAAAATGAACTGCTCATTTTCTATTTCACATTTTACATTCACCGCACTCATTTCAATCCTAATTTTTATTTTGAAAGTCTTCGTTGGTGGGAAACAAAACCCATTTCATTAAAAATGCTAATTAGTTTTTCGGCGCGTTCGGCCACACATAGAGTGCTGTTGTCATTTTTGAGCTGGTGTTCCTGAATACCAGCTTTGCCCGTTCGACTTGGTATAGAGGCGTGCTGTAAGGATCATTAACGATCCTCTACTTAGGGGCCTTGACAGCTTTGATTTTTACAGCTTGCAGGATCTGTAGACGTAAGTGAACCACTATTATAATAGTTTCTCTGCATAGATGGAGATTTACTGGTGAAATATTTGTGACTAAAGGTGAGATAAAAGACATTTAGACTGTAAACTTTTTTCACGCTTGCAAGCCGTTTGATTAAGAATCGGCGCCCTGGGGTTGAGGGCTGCGCGCCTAGCGTTGAAACTAGTTGAAAGAATGTCGCCAGCCTCGTTGACTGACCTGTACTAGCCTGTTAAATTAACGCAGTATAATTTGAACCGAATAGTTCGGCCGAATATTCGGTTCGGTACATTTTATACCGAATATTCGGCCGAATGTTCGAATTCGGTTCAACCCGCATTCAGCGCATCTCTACTTATTACCCTTTTAGAAAATTTCTCCACCAAAGACATAAGGAGTTCAAGTATGCCTGCCATTGAGTTTTGTGTTTATATAATACTATACTATACTATACTATCTTCACGCCAAATCCCTTGCGGGGTAGGCAGAAAGAACCGAGCGCCACACGGCACGGTCCATACACACCTCACTCGCCTCTTCAACTTTCATTTTTCTTTTCATGCATGCACGTCGGTTCCTACGGCTCTTGACACCACCCTCCACTAACACATGATTAATTTGGTCATGGTAGGTGTGTCGTGGCCTTCCCCGACTCCTACGTCCATCCACTTTCGCGTTGTATATCTGTTTTGTCATTCTTTCATCTCCCATTCGTTCCACATGCCCGAACCATCGTAGCATGCCCTTCCTTACTTTAACACCGACACTCTCTTTCAGACCAACTCTCTTTCTTACATCTTCATTCCGAACGCGATCTGCGAGCGTTACTCCGCAGATTTTGCGTAGCGCGCGCATCTCGACCGCGTTTATTCTACTTTCATGCGTTTCCTGCCATACCCAACTCTCGCTTCCATACGTTAGCGTAGGTATCAGCACCGCATTGTGTACTGCGAGCTGGGCCTTTTGACTTAAGGCCTTGGTACCTAAAAGTTTGCCTAACGCTCCATTCACACTATTTCCCGCAGTTACCCTCTTTTCTACATCAGCGGTGTACCGTCCATCCCTGCTAAATGCACATCCAAGATATACAAACTCATCCACCTGTTCCAGCACTACATCATTTACAGTTATCCTGGCATTCGTTCTGTCCTCTTCTCTTTCGAATACCATCACTTTCGTTTTAGTCGCGTTCAAATGTAAGCCTCTCATTAGACAATCATCTTTCATCGTTGTGACTAGTGACTGTAGTTCTGATGGCGATTCGGCTATGAGCACGGCATCATCTGCATACAGCAAACAGTTCACAAGTAAGTCACCCATTCGCAATCCAACATTCATCGATCTTACTCTCTTAAGACAATCGTCCAGGTACAGGACAAACAGCAGAGCCGACAGCACGCAACCCTGTCTGACGCCAATGTTGACGTCAAACCAGGGAGACAGGCTGCCGCCCACCCGCACACATGCCGTACATCCCACATATGTAGACTGCACAGCACGAAGCAGCGCACCATCAATCCCGTATCCTGGCAATATATCCCAGAGATCCTTCCGTACAACTCTGTCAAATGCTTTCTCCATGTCCACAAAACCGCAGAAAACCTTCCGGTCTACAGCCAGCTGCTTCTCTACGATGTTGCGGAGAGAGAAAACTTGGTCCATACATCCCCTTCCATTTCGGAAACCACCCTGCGCCTCCCACAGTAATCCGTCAGATTCCACCCTCATTCTCCTTTCAATAATTTTGCCATACACTTTAGCTGCTATACTGATCAAACTGATGGCCCTATAGTTGGCGCACTCCATACGTGAGCCCTTGCCTTTATACAAGGGCACGACGATAGCACGCCTCCAGTCCATTGGGACCCTTCCAGTCTTCCAGCATAGATTGCTCAATGACCAGAAGGCGTCCCGGACGCAAGGACCACCTAATTTGATCATTTCAGCAGATATCCTATCAATTCCCGCAGACTTTCCATTTTTCAAGCTTCGTATCGACCATTCAATCTCTTCCAAAGTAATATTTCCGCTTGATGCTTGCACCGCAAGATCAGTTATCGCCTCCCTCGCAGTGCCCGCATCCGGGAGATATTCATACATTTCTCCAAAGTACTCATTCCACCGCTCTAACACCTCTAAGGGGTCCGCAAGAATGTCCCCAGCTTTACTCTTTATCTTATCCATTCTGGAAACTGACGAACAGCTCCGAGACTTCTTGACCTCCCTCCAAAAGAGTTTGGTATTCGTCTCGAAGTTCCTCGTCAGCTTCTCTTCCGCAATCATATTTATCCTTTCACGCTTCTCTTTCACTAAAGCTTTGGCTTCATTCTTGCAGAGGCGGTAAATTTCTTTCTTCGTGTCTTTCATACTGTCATTCAGTTGCAAAGATGAGACATAATCCAACCACGCTTTCTTCTTTCTTGCTACGCAGGATTGAACTTCTGCATCCCACCAGGCATCACCTTTCGAATGTTCATGTCTCTTTGCACTCCCACATGCTTCTTTTGCACTATCCACTATACTTTCTTTCATAATATTCCAGCATTCATCCACATCTAAGTCGGAAAGGCTCGCGTTTGCAAGCCTTTCACTGACTAAGCCAACATACATACTCCTTACGCTTTCATCTTCCAGTTTTTCACTCTTTATCCTTTCATAGTCTCCGAAAGGGACACGCACTCGCCAGTGCCTCCACTTCTTGAAAAGACCAACAAACCGGCTTACCACCAGGTAGTGATCAGTTTCAAGAGTGGGGCCTCTGTAGGCTCTTGTATCCCTTATAGCCTGTCGAAGACGATTGTCTATCAAAATCAAATCAATCACACTTTTTTCTTCCTTCCGTCTCCATGTATACGTGTGGATATCTTTGTGACGGAATAAACTGTTCGCCACAAGGAGGTCTCGTTCCAAGCATACGTCTAAGATTGACTTACCAGCATCATTCGATCTCTTATCTCCATACGGACCAAGGACAGCATCGAAGCCATCTCGCTTGGTCCCCACCCATCCATTCAAATCACCACACATGATCAACTTTTCATTCCCGTCAGCCAAATCGAGGACGTCCCTAACGGATTCCCAGAACTCCGCGAGCACTTGGGGATTAGCCGAGCTGACGGGAGCATAGGCTGCGACCAACAAAACTCTCGTGATCCCCAGTTTTATACGTACCCACAGGAGTCTTGGGCCTACCAATCCATAATCTTTCACTCCGGAGGCCAAACGGGAGGAGAGCAAGACACCCACTCCCTTACTGGCATGATCCTCTTGGTCCACTCCGGACCACAAAGCAATTATTCCGCCAGGAAGATCGTCGATGCCGCTCCCCTTCCGCTTAGTCTCTGTGACACACAATACATCCAGGCATCGCTCTTTCATTACATCCATCAATTCATTCATCTTACCTTCCATACCACCACGCACATTCCACGTGCCTATCCGGCACTCGGCTCCTCGCATCCCGCCAGAGTTGGCGCTGCGTGAAGGGTGGCGGCCCCCTTCGCCGCGTGCGCATGCAGTCGTACCGACGGGGGCACACCGGTATGCGTCGCCTCGGGGGGACGCCCTAGCCCTGTCGGGACTCATTTCTCGGTAGTGATTGGTTTCGCGTTTTCGCTTTCGCCGCTACTTACGGGGAGGGCCCGAGCACAAGGTATCGCTCTTCGTGAAGGCACACTACATCCCCCCCTATATACCCCCCCTATATACCCTATACGTGTATATATAAGATACTAGATATGTCCCCTGGTCAGCTCCGGCCCGCGAAAGCATTTAATTCGGCCCTCCGACGGTCATACGCGATGTATAATATATGGCTCGCGATAATCTTATTTGACGGTCCAAAAGTATTAAGTATGTAAAACAAAAGACACATGGGTGAAGGTGCCAGCTAGCAGAAAAATATGGCGGTGTTTGCGTCGTCGTAGGGTGCGAACAGACTTGTCGGCTATGAAATTACGGAAAATCAGAAACCGACTTACTGATGAACAACTTCGCGCTATTGAAAGTTACTACGTCACATCTCGAACCTGCATTCGAAAAATGCATAATGTTTCCTATAAATTTGGCCCAATACTGATTTTTTTTAATTTTTCTGGCCCCCTAGGTATTAAGAAAGTTTTCCCGCCACTGGCCTAGGCTATCGGCTCTATTATTTATTTTTTTCTAAAATAAAGTAGCCGATACTCTTTATAAAATCAGTTATCTGCCAAATAGTGAAAATCTGTCCCGCCGTTTCAGAGATTAACCGAAACAAACAAACAGGCCGACAGACATTTTTTTATGTTATGTAAGTACCGTATAATTCTTTTATAATGCATTTAGTGAAAATAATAATTATTGTCTATTTATAAAAAACTCGATTTAATTTATCAATTTATACAGATATTATTGACAACTTATATTATAATTTATTTACAACTATTATAATAAAATATCTACAAAAGGCTAAAACAAACAAACAGTACAATTTAACTTTTAAATAGATGTAGTTAAGTTAGATTTAAGTGATGAAGGTTGCTAAAAAACCAAGCTATTTATAAAACAGTTGATAATAAATCTATTTTTACTGTCCGAATGTAAATTATTTCCAAGAATTAGGTACTTATGTTAATAGGTAGTACTCATAGCTGATTACCTTGACTTCAAGAGTTTAATTCAATACGGATTTCGAATTTTTTTTCGGAACTTATTTGTCTCTTGACAAAATTAAATTACCTATCTTTATTCATATACCTAGGTCAGGGGTCGGCAAGGCGCGGCTCGCGAGCCGCATGCGGCTCTTTGGGTGTAGCCTTGCGGCTCTTTAGTTGCATACATAATTATCATATTATTCATTTTCAAGAACATTATCACCCTTTCATTTTTAAAAATACCACAAAAGTCTTACTAGTAGTTAAACAAGCAAACTCGCCTAATGGTGGTGTGCTGCGCTTGAAAGCGTTAAATGGAGCACCATTTTCTTTCTAATAGGATTCTGCTGCGATGTCCGCAGCGGGCCATAGCCCAGAGAATAAATATATAAGAGACGGCATGTCTAATTCTGACAGTCCGTCGCGGAACCTAGAGGCCGCAGTTCTGGCAAAAAGGCCCAATGCTTTGGGGCGTCAAAATGGCAAACAACCATCTTCGAAAGAGATTGAAAGCTGGCGTGTTAGAGCGCTCAATGATCTCATTCATAAATAGCGTACCAGGCTAGAGCTCGGCGGTAGGCATTGAGCTCGTCTCTGCCATCATATTTATTCTGAGGTCCTGGGTAGAAAAGCGGCACTGACATACCTACCACCTTACACAGCTCCTCACGGGTCACGGATATTTTAGTAAATACCTGCATGAAGTGGTAGGCATTGAGCCTGAGGCAACAAGGACATCCTTCCTGAGGGCTTACCCGGGGCTCTCAACCATAGGCTGTTGGGCGTTACGTGAGGTTTTTTAGTCGGTAAGAGTCCGGCATAGCATCCTACGAGGATTTTCCCTCACGTTAAAAAAAAAAAAAAAAAAAAAGCGAGGACGGCGTCATGGATAAAGCGCTGCACACCCTCGCTTTTTGTACGGAGTGGAGTGGTGAGCGTACCGCTCTAAGAGTCCTAAATTGGCCCGGTCGCGTCGCTGTCTATTATAGTTTACGCTATGTTAGACAGCGAAGAAAATTGTTTCGACTGTTGTTTTGACGTCAACGGCAATGAGAAAAGGGCTGCGGGGTGGTCTAACACTTCCAGTATGCCAACCTCGCACGCGTGGCCGACGATGGAAGCTTTATGACAGCCGTGAGACTGACTAAGACGCACCCCTCGTGTTCAGGCGTCGCGGCAGTGAAGTTTCGGTGGGTAATATTTAGACCCCCAGAGTCGAGACTGTTGCAGGTAACTGTTGTACGCTTGCCTTCCCTGTGACCCAACAATAGTGACAAGAAGGAACATCCCAGGGTTTTAGTGGGAGAATCCCACATAATCACTCAGATTTTTTTAATTGTGGAAATTCTCCAAAACCACCCTGTGACTTACCATCTGCCTATGGCCGTAAGTCCTGGAGACGCTCTTCGAAGAATGTTCTCAGAGCTTCCGACAGACTTTGTTTGTCTTTAAAGCAGACTTTCCCCGCATTCTGGTCCACTTCTTACGGGGGGGGGGGGGGTCGTTGGATCAAGAAAGATTTAGTGGCTCTTTAAAAATGTTGTAATTTAAAATCGTCATTTTTGACTCTTCCGACTCAAAAGGTTGCCGACCCCTGACCTAGGTCACAAAATACTGAACACTTATAAACGGCAAATCTTCTACATTGACCGTTACTGCCAGATTAACTGCTTTAGGTAAAGCCGTAAAGGAATCTAGTCACTATTATTCCCGACTCGCACTTGGTCAGTTTCTACTCTATGGGTACGGAACCCTATAAATTTTATTACTAAATCTATACTCTAATCGATACTAATAATATTATAAAGAGGAATGATTTGTTTTTTTGTTTGTTTGTTTGTAACGAATAGGCTCCGGAACTACTGGATCGATTTGAATACGGGAATAAAATATAGCCTATGTTCACCGCAAAGAGTTGACACGCTTCTGGGAAGTCCGTAGTGTTCCCCAGGAGTTCCCAGGCGGTTCAGTAGTTTAGGTAAGGTAATTTGTCCTGGAGTCAATAATGCACGAACTCAGAGTATTAATATTTTTATTACAACTTCACCAGTAATAAACTTAAATCTAACTTATAACTATGTACTCATCCGGATGGGACTTCCTTCCTCCAGGATATGTAAAATAAGTAGTATGGCTCTACGCCTATATTTTCAGCAAAGATATATTACGGGTATAAGCAGGGGTTTTTTAATCATAAACTTGGAAGCTCATTCTGAAAAGAACAAACAATATATTTTATATACACCCTCTTCAACCATAGATATCCCTAAACTTTCCCTTATTACTAATTTTTACTCCCCATTTTAAAACATTTAATATACCAAAGAACATTACCCCTTTTCTAAATTTCACATACGCCTGCCTGATAAAATAAATTTACTTAAAATATACTTTTTTTTTTTACATGAAAATTTATGAAGTTGATGCTTACCAGAGCTTCCGTTTTCAATGTTTAATTTTATTAAAATACTTGGGCTACGTACGCCCTCACTGGTATTTCAATGAAATATATTTTATAGAATAACTAGCTGATGCGCGCGGCTTCGCCCGCGTGAAATTTGGTTCCCGTTCCCGCTTCCCGTAGGAACATTTTCCCGGAATAAAAAGTAGCCTATGTGTTATTCCAGACTATACTCTATCCCTGTACCAAATTTCAGCCAGATCCATTCAGCCGTTAGAGCGTGATTGAGTAACAAACATCCAAACATCCAAACATCCAAACATCTTCACAAACTTTCACATTTATAATATTAGTAGGAAGTAGGATAGTAGGAATAGTAGTATAGAATAATTTACTTTGATGTAAATTTTCTTCGACAGTATGAAGTAAAATAAATTAATTTTAGTTAGTTCCTGATTTTCACTTCTACTATTGTGCACGCTTATATATAGCTTACATCCCACCATATCTCCTTCCATCAACTACCCCTACTTTGACACTATTAAGGACACACCCATTATACCGACCTAAGTATACCCAGATATACCTACGCTTAATAGCGCCTAATAAACCAATATAGCAAATCTATGTTTTACGCCACAATATCCCCTCCCCAAGAGAAAATTTTGTCCCTATAGACAAAATTTAAGACTAATAATTCAATTTAACAAGATTGAATTATAGTTATATAATATAATTCTCTAATAACTGAATTAGTAGATAATATTTCCATTTAAATATCTCCATAGAGTAATTCTGATGGTGTTCACAAGATAGATAGAAAAAAGACGTATTTAAGGCTTAATATTAAGAGATTCAGGTAATACGAACCGCCTGAATGTAATATAGAATATGGCTTGAATTGAAGACTGAGATTTCTATAACCGTCTCAGAGAAGAAAATTTATATAACAACATATACAACGGTGTAATAACATTGTATATGTCTATATAACGGAAATGCAATATATTTGCATAATAATAAGCAAGCCTTTAAGAGCTTCCTATTAGGTACTACGTAAATCTACGAGGGCAAGCTTACAGCTTCCGAGTGGCAGAATTTACTACTAAAACCAAGAAACAGAAATATAGCACTGAATACACCTACAGAATCATCCTACCAGAATTCTAACCAAAAATATACAAACAACCCAGAAAAAAAATATCATATGTACCAACCTTATCATTTCACTGATATCCAACATCCAATAATATATGTATTAACGTTTTCAAAACGTATGCATCACTATTAACATACTGCATGTGCATAAAACTTTCATAAATTCGTAATTCTTAATACTTTGTAATTTTATAAACTCACGGCACGTACACAACTTTCACTTATCATGACAATGAATTCACAATGTGACCTTAAGCTTAACAATATTTTGAGGTACCCTCATAAATTTTCACAATTATTCATAAGGTCTCTTACACACTGACTCAAATTTATCGTGTATGTTTGACTGTCCGCGACAACATCCAAAAGAAAATCAACACTCATTTTTAAATCATTTACCTGATATTGCTATTCTTGGCTTACTTACTTTAATTTAACTTGATAAAAATTTAAAAATAAAATGAAGTTAATTTTGTTCTAGAATAGGGGAAAAAAAAAAATTTTTGGCGATGCAGTTTATTTGTATGCAAAGTTATTATTGACTATTTCAACTTTCATAATTCACCGGACTCACCCATTCTTTTGAATAATGTGCCTTTCATACTCTCATATTCATACCTTTCATACATTCATTCATCTCATACAATTCCCGCTCATAAAACACTCATGCACACTTGTGTCATCAATACAATCACATGATGACGCAGTACTTATATATAAGAGAATTTAGCTTAAATTTTACACTAAATCTCAACATTTTTCATTAAAACCGTATACTGTCCTTACGCTTATGGAATTATAATAGCGTGATGAAATGCAGTCTGTAAGCAGCCTAAAGATATTCACATGATATTCACAACTACCCATACTTAGGAGAAAAAAAAATTTACTACGATTTACTTAGAAAATATTTTTGGTTATGAAGTTAACTTTTGGAATTATTTTATGAAGATTATAATTAATTATTTTTGTAATTATTAAGTTTAAATGTGCGTATTGCTAACGAGTACCGCACTATTGAAATGATTTTAATGAAGAATATTTGTTACCTACGCCAAAAAAAAAATATTACTAAGGTGGCTATCGATATAGAAAAGACATAACTTTATGAAGGTGGCAGATAAACATACGGCCCCCCAGAAGGACTGGCGGTTACCGCAGCCTATGAACATTTGCCTCACCATAGGCGACAAACTCATGCTGCCGATCCTGTAAAACCCTTTTACGGCCCTTTTTAAAGAACCCCATACTATTACTGTAGAATTTGGCTCAAAACCGCGAATAACTTTTTCATTAAAACCGTATACTGTCCTTACGCTTATGGAATTATAATAGCGTGATGAAATGCAGTCTGTAAGCAGCCTAAAGATATTCACATGATATTCACAACTACCCATACTTAGGAGAAAAAAAAATTTACTACGATTTACTTAGAAAATATTTTTGGTTATGAAGTTAACTTTTGGAATTATTTTATGAAGATTATAATTAATTATTTTTGTAATTATTAAGTTTAAATGTGCGTATTGCTAACGAGTACCGCACTATTGAAATGATTTTAATGAAGAATATTTGTTACCTACGCCAAAAAAAAAAAATATTACTAAGGTGGCTATCGATATAGAAAAGACATAACTTTATGAAGGTGGCAGATAAACATACGGCCCCCCAGAAGGACTGGCGGTTACCGCAGCCTATGAACATTTGCCTCACCATAGGCGACAAACTCATGCTGCCGATCCTGTAAAACCCTTTTACGGCCCTTTTTAAAGAACCCCATACTATTACTGTAGAATTTGGCTCAAAACCGCGAATAACTACTTCATACGTTAACTTATTTTTATTGAGCAAAAAATACCTAATTTTATTAATATCCATATTAAACGGTTCTGGTAAGCACCGAATCACTCACAATTTTTAAGACACAAATCACTTTTTCTATTCACACAGAACTACAATAACATTCAGATTTTCCTGAAACAATAGCAATTTATATAAAACAAAACCTACCGTGAATGGTTTGCATTCATAAATCTTTAAAACATTAACAAATTTTATTTCTAACAAGAAGGTTCGTAACAATTTTACTAATGTGGGTATATTTTTTGCGTTAAAGTTACTACAATTAATTATCAAAAAACAATGAGGGTAGAATTTTTTCCTTACGATGAACAATACAAAATATGAATATGACTATAAGCCAACAATTATATAATGAAAGATATTTTACTATTACAGTTTCAAGTAATAAATAACTGTAATTAAATTTGGGGACAAGCTACGTTATTAAAATGATGTTAGCAAAATTTCGGAATACCCGTTTAGCCAAAAAAAGTATGTAAAATGCAAAAAAAAATGTTCAAAATTCGGGCATCCAGACTCGCATAGGCCAAGGGCGTCTGTTCCTTGAAGTAGCACAAATTTCGGGGGAGGCTACCTGCTAGCGGGAAACACCTTACAATAAAATTTATTATTTATCTAGGAGTCACTAGACCCAGCAAATCTGTAATACCACAATACGCTATCAACTACCAGGACAATTAATTGTGTTCGGGCGCCATGACACGCTTCTGGGAAGTCCGTAGTGTTCCCCAGGAGTTCCCAGGCGGTTCAGTAGTTTAGGTAAGGTAATTTGTCCTGGAGTCAATAATGCACGAACTCAGAGTATTAATATTTTTATTACAACTTCACCAGTAATAAACTTAAATCTAACTTATAACTATGTACTCATCCGGATGGGACTTCCTTCCTCCAGGATATGTAAAATAAGTAATATGGCTCTACGCCTATATTTTCAGCAAAGATATATTACGGGTATAAGCAGGGGTTTTTTAATCATAAACTTGGAAGCTCATTCTGAAAAGAACAAACAATATATTTTATATGCACCCTCTTCAACCATAGATATCCCTAAACTTTCCCTTATTACTAATTTTTACTCCCCATTTTAAAACATTTAATATACCAAAGAACATTACCCCTTTTCTAAATTTCACAAACGCCTGCCTGATAAAATAAATTTACTTAAAATATACTTTTTTTTTTTACATGAAAATTACCCACAATTAATTTACTTAATAAAATTTATGAAGTTGATGCTTACCAGAGCTTCCGTTTTCAATGTTTAATTTTATTAAAATACTTGGGCTACGTACGCCCTCACTGGTATTTCAATGAAATATATTTTATAGAATAATTTACTTTGATGTAAATTTTCTTCGACAGTATGAAGAAAAATAAATTAATTTTAGTTAGTTCCTGATTTTCTCTTCTACTATTGCGCACGCTTATATATAGCTTACATCCCACCATATCTCCTTCCATCAACTACCCCTACTTTGACACTATTAAGGACACACCCATTATACCGACCTAAGTATACCCAGATATACCTACGCTTAATAGCGCCTAATAAACCAATATAGCAAATCTATGTTTTACGCCACAGAGTGTAGCTTCCCAACAGTGAAAGAATTTTTCAAATCGGTCCCATAGTTCCGGAGCCTATTCGCTGCAAACAAACAAACAAACAATCAAATTTTTGTATTACTTTTCTCTATTTTTTAGTATAGATATAGATTTGATAGCTTCTACATTTACTGCCAGATTCACAAGGTACTATGTAGAGACGAAGTGAAAATAATCTAGCTAAGCTACTTTTACCCAACTCGCGCTTGACCAGTTTTTACTCTTTGGGTACGGAACCCTATGATTTGTTTTAAGCAAAGTTGTTAAGAGTCTGTATGACGCAAAATAGACTAGTACCTTAATCTAGATCTCAGGACTCGTGAGGTCTGCTGAATTTAAATTTCTACACAGACAACTTCAGTTCATTAACTAAAAACGCACTAGGCTAAAAACACGATTGCTGATAAAATCCTCGATAGATTTTTGTGTTGAAAATACCTCGATTTCTTGAAATTTTAACCTAGATCTCATAAGTTTTAAATTGTTTTTATAATATAAAATAATATTTATAAGAAAGACAATAGTAAAATCTTCATTTGCACTAGACCACTTTTTTAATATTGGTTATAGTATTTTTATAATTAATTTATTTCGTTAAAAACGCACAAAAACCGATCGCATCTCTCTCTGTCTGGCACGCTAAAATGTACATCCTCTATCTTCTTTCAACAATTTGGCGTCTGATAGGCTCTTAAATAGCAAACTGCTCTTTACAGCTTAAAAATGCTACACTGGATATTGCTTCTACCAGCGCTTTGTGCGCTCTCGGCTGCCTCACCGCAGTTCGCTGGAGCCTTCAAGGGGATCACGGACGTGGTCACCAAGGAAGTGGCAGCTGTTAAAGATCCTATTGATAAAACTGCTGTTTATGTTGGTTTTAGTCAATGTAAGTTATTATATAATTAAACATTAACCTACTAATATTATTATTAAGAAAGTTTGTGAAGATGTTTGATTAACGCTCTACCTACCGGCTTCGAATCTGGCTGATATTTGGTACAGGGATAGAGATTCTGAAATAGCATATAGGCTAGTTTTGGTTCCAGGAATATGTTCTCATGGGAAGGGGGAGCCTGAAGCGAATTTTCCGCGAGCAAAGTCGGAAGCATCATCTACTTAGTAGGTACCTACAATCTACATAGATATACAAATAATAGTCACGCCACAATATTTCTTTTTTTTTTACGTGGTGATCTATTGATTTCGTTTTCGCTGAAATTTTCGAATAAAGCCTTTAATTTAGCAATGTCTAACTCTTGAATCTGTAGGTAAAATCATTTTTGAGATTAGTGTAATAAGTACAAATTTTTGGTCTGGCTAGCCTTTTGTAAGCAATAAAAAAGCTCTTCCAAGTGTGTTAAATACCTATTGGAATTGTTGGAAATTAATGACGTATAACATAATAATACCAACTTTTGTGACATCAGGCAAGCACGTCAAAAGAATACTCGGCGTGGACTATGAGCAGTACAGTGCAGAGCCAGATTTCACCCAGTTGGCGCTTGATTACATCACCAGGTAACATTTATAGATATTTTCACATTTACTTACTTAGGTTAATTTTTATGGATCCATACATACCTTAAGGGTACCCTGTCGGTCTGTCTCTCAGGCAAACAGACAGTCGGACAGGCTGAATCATCCTTTCAACAGTGATACCTGAAATTTTCACAAATGAATTATATCTGTTGAAGCTAATCAACAAAATAATACTAAAATGAGAAAAACAAAAGTTAAATAGGGTTTTCTTCCAAACATCGAATATAAACTGGTTCGCCCAAGACTATTGGCCTCCATGACCGGGGGCCTAAGGACGGTGAGAGGGCTGCTCACCGTCCTTACAGAAGCAGGCCCTAGACGACAGCGTGACATGATAACTTCACGCACGTCACACGCCCCAAGAAGCGGAATAACACTCGAACAACCCGCCAAAGACGCGGGATATCACCTAAACCCCCTAGGTGAGACCGCAGTGCAGCAGTGGTAGCCAAGGTCTGTTGGAACAGTCCACGTTATAATTTCGAAATAATCTGGCCGACTGTCAAAATTCCGAACGCTCATTTCGCCGATGATGAATTCAAGGAATGGTTGTATGGTCGACTGTTAAAATTCATTTCGCCGATGATCAGTTTTACGAATGATTGTATCGGGGTAGGTACTCTGAGTCGGGGTGTTAACCATTCACCTCGACTCGGATAGGTTAGGTTATCCCGCCTTAGCCTTCGTGGTTTTTTTTTATTCCCATCCAACACCAACATCAATTTCATACAATCATTCGTAAAACTTTATGATATGTATAGGAATGCAAGCCTTTGTAGATGTGCTATCAGACTTCGCACACGCGGTACAGGATAAACTTGACCGTACACATAAACCTTGCGTCTTGATGTTAATAGACCAACTAAATGACGTGCAAAGAAAATTATCCATTTGACATTAGAAACGGAATCATATTCAAATTTAGATGAAAAACAAATAGACCGACGCGATAATTACCATGGAGTATGTATACCTCCAGTAGCAATCTCCATGGTGTATAACTTCAGAACTTCGCAAGATTATCAGATCTTCGCGACACAGGTCGTTCCAAGTTTTTATAGTTCGACAGAGGAACGATCTTTTGAAACGCTCGGTTCTGGCGAAGATTCTCTCCGCTGTATATGAATGGCATCTTTGCCCGGCACGCGTTGTTCGGGATCGGAAAGGAGATGGTGGGATCAGGTTAAAGAGCTCATATTTGTTATATGTATCCTCTTTGCCCCTCCCCTGCTTTATTTATCGTTCTATGTAATTTTGTACATTTATTTAACGATCTTATAAATCTCCAGCGAAATAAAAGTCCAGTTCAACCTGACGGCCCTGACTTCAGTGTCATCTTCGAAGTGGTTCAGCCCGAAGCGAGGGTTGACTATCTACCTCCATGGGTTCACGGACGACCCCACCAAGAACAGCTATAAGAACATTAGCAATGCTTTTCTTCAGCAAGGTGAGTGGTTTCGAAATTATTTTGTCAACATTAAAATCAAACTCCCTAAGAGTTTGATTTTAATGTTGACAAAATAATTTAGTTGCCCCATTTTTGCCAGGCGTCTGGTGACGGCTCAATTTTTTTATTAACTTGTCAAAAAATTACTGAAGGCAACTTTCAGAGAAAGTTTTTAATTTCATTTTTGAAAAGTTGAGCTTTCGAAACGCTCTTGTGGCCTCGATGACTCTGTTTTGTAAACGATCACTGCTGCAAGCATTTTTGCTATAGCTGGACCTCAGTTGGGTTACCGCTTGTGATATTTCCATTTACGATCACTTCCCTGATCACATGATATTCATTACATCATTTTCATCACGTAGGGTAGCTAATCCTTTGGTCCCGTTTGTCAGTAAAATGGCAGTCGTGAAGTCACGTTGAAGACTTTATGGGCATCATTTATTTATTTTACCTGCTGATGTAAAACAACAATTAAAGTACCTGAATCCATATTGCACGGACATATAAATTGGCCACCACTTTCATACCGTAGACGTACTCGTACATGCCTACGTCGTCGATCCGATCTTTCTTTAGATGTGTAGAAATAACGGATCTTATACCTATATTCCAGGAGCTGGCAGTATCCTGGCTCTAGACTCGAGCTCGCTCATCCACTGGCTGTACCTGCGCTCCAGCACCATGGTCAGGTTCATTGGACAGAAGCTGGGCCAGGCTATCGCGCCGATGATCAAAGGTATTGCTGCTTTATTTGACAGTTTAGTTCCGTACCTATAGGTTAAACAGGAAGCCGTGAGACGGTCTCACCCGACTGCCCCTCTGTGAAAGTGAAATTTCAATTCGATTGACGTTGTCATTTTTGTTTTATTTCAAACTTTGAACAGGTGATCCACGTGACCTAGTGACGTAGTTTAATGCGACAGAGTCATAGCTACAGACAAAGTCTCGCCATAAGCCCCTCTGAGTCTGCACTCTATTGGGTGTAACAAAATTGACTCTCCAAATTTCGTCACGTGACGTGGCATCAGTCAAGAAACATTACAAAAATGAAGAAAAAGAAATCACATGAATACTTTAACCGTAATTTCGTTTTAAAAGTCCTTTAAATTTTCATTTTCACCCTTTCTATCGCTACTGAGCAGCAGTAGAAAGCGACAACGACAGCCAGACGGGTGTTCCGTGTTTGTTTTGCCACGGCGACCATGTTACCTCGAATTGCCGCGGTAAAAATTGTAAAAAATGAATTCTTATTGTGCGACAAAAAATTAAAAAAAAATGAAAAAATTTACCCCCCTTTTTTATTAAATATTTGTATTTTTTTTATATATTTGTATTTAATTTCCGATGCCAAGTCATCTCATGAAATTTGGAGAGTTAATTTTGTTACACCCAGTATAGAGAGTGGCTAAAACGGGACCAACGCTCTTCATGAGACTTGACTTCACTGTATGTCTGTCACGAGGTTGTATCTCATGAACCGTGACGTCCGTGACAGCTAGAGCTAAAAATTCCACAGATGTATTAAATGAAAATCGTGTTGCTTCTGTTTTACGACCGACGACTTTATTACTTTTCAGAATGTAGATAATGGCTAACAATACAAAATAGTTTGTTATAAAAAGTATAACATGATGTATTTCTGTTGCCGCTATAACAACAACAAGAAGCCGTGAGACGGTCTCACCCAACTGCCCCTCTGTGAAAGTGAAAGTTCACTTCGATTGACGTTGTCATTTTTGTTTTATTTCAAACTTTGAACAGATGATCCACGTGACCTAGTGACGTAATATAATGCAACAGAGTCACAGACTACAGAAAAAGTCTCGCCATAAGCCCCTCTGCAATCTATTTTATAGAGAGGGGCTAAAATGCTTTATTTATTTATTTATTATTTAAGGGGGTCACATACAAGAAACGCGATTTTTTCTGGTGTTTGTTGGTACGAGACTCCGACTCGCACTTCGCCGGGTTTGTCAAATTGATGCCGCTCGCCTGATGGAACGCCATGTTGACATCTAGCGATTGAAGGTCACTCTCACTCGCCGTAGGACATCTGACAGTGGTCTCTGCCTACCCGGGGCCTGATGACGGTGAGAGGGTTGCTGACCGTCCTTACATAAGCAGGCCCATGACGGCAGCGTGAAGTGAGGGATTCACTCACGCCCCCCCTTAGAAACGGTATCACACCCGAACCACCCCCTGGGCGAGGCCGCGGTGGCGGCCGTGGGTCTTTGGGTTGGGAGTCCTGGGACATCCTTCCGAGGGCTTACCCGGGGCTCCCAACCATAGGCTGTTGGCCGTTACGCGAGGTTTTTAAGTCGGTAGGAGTCCGGCATAGCATCCATGAGGATTTTCCCTCACGTTAAAAAAAAGCATTTTATAGGTATTCGACAGAGAAACTATCTTTTGAATTGTAGTCCAGTCATTACGTCGAAAAAATCGGGTTAGAAATGCAAATGAACCGAGAAAGCCAAATTTTGGATATTACGTGTGGAGGGGCTAGAAAAGCTTAAGTTCAAATTGTCGACCAAAATAACCTGGTGGGTTTTCCGCCATCTTGAAAAAAGGGTTATATTCAGTTTTTTCATCATAATTCGGTTCCCCGTTGAGATATGAAAATTTTAATAAAAGCCTTTTGTTGCTCTTTGTACGATCTACAATTAAGGTCTAAACATTTTTCACGTATCGATCACCGTTATCGAAATATCGATCCAAAAAACCATAAATTTGGGGAGAAAAATTGTTTTTAGCTATTTCCTTCTTTCTCGTGAAAGATATCGAAAAATGTCCGTAATGAAAATTGGTGAGCGTGTTCAGACCTACAAATTATTTTTTTTATTTTTTATTTTCGATAAGAATTACGACCGCTAGCGCGGCGCAAAGTCAGTAAGACTGTGCCCGGTTTTGATTTAGCCGCTCGCACGGTTGTATCCATACGTCGAAATGGATGAATGGTTGTTCAAGCAATTATTGCAATACAAAATAAATTAATAAACCAACATTATAAATCAAACATGAAAATTATTGATCAAATAATTTTTATGCAGCAAAAAACAAAATTTACAGGTGGTAATTTTTTTCACATGTTTTTCGCCGTTTCGATGGTCCTGGCTGTAGAAGTTCTTCCTCGGCAGACTCTTCGAGTCGTGAAAACTCTTGAATCGCAGTAAATGATGCTGGGACGGATGAAAAAAGCATAATCATCATCATCGTGATTGTTGCATGTCTGTCCACTACAGTGCAGGCAAATAACGCAGCAACTAATTCCTGCATTCCTGCACCCACAAGCAGCCCCACGCTTTCCTTTACATTTGCACGAAATGAGTTTTAAAAGTTCAGGTGGAGCGGGTGCGGCTGTGGTGCAAATTGGTTCAAGCCCGTAATTCGTCTGTCGCCAACCCCATTCCTGAGGATCTTTGAAAATTCCGAGCCACGTTTGTACCTGTAGATATGTCCGGAAAACGTGTTGGCGGACTGCGCTTTCCGTTGGTGGGAGTAGTGAAAGATTATTCATCTTATTTGTCGTCATTGATTTTGCAAAGCGGTGGAATCGCAAACTATCCATCGTTGTATCCTCTTTATGACCACCATACAGAGCGATAAGGAATAGTTTTCCCGCACAAGCTAACTAGTCTTCAGTCTTATTGGGCTCCTAATTTCCGCACTTAGGTCCGCCAGTGGACGCATTGTACGTGAGTGTCGGCTGTCACTCCAGCCAACCCAGCTCCGACCAGAAGCGTAGGATCCTCTTCGGATCCTCACAAGCTTCCCGGAGTGTTGTGGTGCTGCCAAGTATGTTGACTCTGTATGTAACCAGGCTCTCGCACTCCAAGATTGCGTGAGCTATGGTTTCTTCTTTCAACAGGCACGCTCTGCACAGCGTGCTGTCCGTGATACCGAAGACATTCAAGTGCTTATTTACTGTGCAATGACCCGTTATTGTGCCTACCATGGTTCGTAGATCAACTTTATTCAGATGTAGCAACGTTCTAGCTAGTTTTGGCCTGGGTCTCGGTAGAGCTTCCCTTGATTGCCTACAACTAAGCTATGCTAACTAAGCTAACAAGCTAACTAGTAATTTTCAAACACGTGTACGCTCGCTTCAAAAGACTCGAGACGCGCTGGGGCCGACTTTGTGGCGCCATAGAGGTCGTAATTCTTGTCAAAAATAAAAAATAAAAAAACTAATTTGTAGGTCTGAACACGCTCAACAATTTTCTTTACAGACATTTTTCGATATATTTCACGAGAATGAAGGAAATAGCTAAAAACAATTTTTTGTCCCCAAATTGCGGATTTTTGGATCGATATTTCGATAACGGTGATCGATACGTGAAAAATGTGTAGACCTTAAATGTAGATCGTACAAAGAGCAACAAAAAACTTTCAATTAAAATTTTCGTATCTCGACGGGGAACCGCATTATGATGAAAAAACTGAATATAACCCTTTTTTCAAGATGGCGGAAAACCCACCAGGTTATTTTGGTCGACAATTTGAACTTAAGCTTTTCTAGTCCCTCCACACGTAATATCCAAAATTTGGCTTTCTCGGTTCATTTGCATTTCCAAATGTATATAATGACTGGACTATTGATCTGTTCTGGCGAAGTTTCTCTCCACAGTGTAAGAGTAAATTTGTTTCTGTAGAGCCGACATCTATTTAAAAACCAGTGACGAAGATCCTCTGATGCATAAGAGGATGCATTTACCAGGCAATGTGATTACACCTGTGCATGAAGTGTCATTGCACCTTTCATAATTGACCTGAACAATATGATGTATCAAGTTCCAGGATCGGTCAGACCGTTTGGGAGCTATGCGTGTAACAATAACAGGAACCATTCACGTAATACAACTAGGGGGTCGTCCATTAATCACGTGAGGCTCGAAAGGGGGGGGAGGGGGTCTGACAAAAATCACGAAACCTCACCAGGGGGTGTGGGGGGTGTAGTGAGATATCACGTGTATTTATTTTGAACAGCAACTTTACACCCCTGAATTAGAGATCACTGTAATTTCTGAACAACAAAACCTACAATATTAAAACTTGTATAGAATAATTCATAAAGCACTTAATTCATTTCTTACATCAGAAATTAATTGAAATCAGAATACCTATGCGTTGATCATACAACACAAAAATAATTTTGTTTTTCATCGAGTCTCCCAAAGGAACCGCGCAGAATATCGGCATCAATCCGATCAATAATAATCTCAAATTATGTCAGTATAATTTAAAATGGTTAGTACTATTTATGGTTTTGGCATGATAGACGAGAAGACATACAAAAAAACACTATTTTAGCTTCAGTATCGGATGTAATGAAAGTTACATAGACTGAATGTCCAGTAAAAAAAAATCTTGGAAAATAATTACCAAATATATTCGACTTACAGATTTTCGACTCTCTATAGCTTTATTATAAGTTATAGGTATATTATATTAGACTAGTAGCCGATGCACGCAGCTATGATGATCATTCGGGGGAAGGCACCTCTCCTTGTTTCGGAAATGCCTCCAAAGCCCACCCGCTCAACGCTCTCTACCCTCTGTGCTTCAAGAGAAGCGCTAGAGAGCGGTGCGATACGAGCGAAAACCCCGGAAGTGTTGGGAGCCCCCGGCCGGGCCGGGCTGACGTGAATAATCTTTGGATATCCATGCCGGCTGTATGATGAGGAGGGACATCGCGAGGTTTAGTGGGTAGGACGGTCCTTTTTCGGGACCGGGAGCCCTACACACTGTCCCGGCTGCCCCCGCAGCTAGGATTATGGTGCCAAACTGCATTCTCCCCGTAACAAAAAAAAACGCAGCTCAGTCCACGTGGATACCCAATAGTCGTGACCAAAAGCATCATGATCGCATGGGAATTCAACCTTGATTATTGTACTTTTGTTCAAAACTTCGCTTCTATTTAGCCGACTGCGATCAAACCAACGTAAGATTTTAAACTTGACAAACTGACACCTTCTTTATTAGCTCCAAAATAATGAATATTATATAGCAACACGATAGGAGTAAATGCAACGGGAAACATAATAAAATATTAATTCCTTATCTCTCTCTATTATGTGCCGGAAACGAAGTTGCGCGGATTAGCTAGTATTCGTATAGAAGTATGGATAGATATTTACAATAGAGACTACTTTAAATTTAAAAAAAAAACTTTGTGGTTGCTAAAAATACACGTGATTCGGCCCAGGGGGGTAGAGGTAATCTGAAACCTCACCAAATATCACCAAGGGGGAGGGGGGGTCCAAAAAATGCCCAAAAAAACCTCACGCGATTAATGGACGACCCCTAGTCATAAAATAGGTTTAGCACAGTAATACCATTGTAGGTATAATTTGCACAATTTATAGATATTTGCATTTCCCGTACATGGGATTAGTTTTTATGGCAATAATAAAGTTATTAGCTATTCAAAGTTTAAGGCCTCGATAATTCAAGGGAAATGGAAAACCTCATTTTGTAAGCGCCCTAATTGTAAACCTTACACTTACATTATTTAAGTAGGTAAGTACCAAGTGAGCCGTATTGCCATGTTAAGATGGACAGGCGCAGGTTGTGACTGCCTACTGTTGAAAATTTTCAAACCGCCTATAAATGCCTTCAACGTGGCTGGCATTTTACTGGCAACCGGGACCAACAGGTTAACGTGCCTTCCGAAGCACGGAAACTCTCAAATAAATGTCACAAAGTGGTCACATGGATGGTCACTGGTCACCGATCCAAGGACTGGCCATAGTGACAGTTGCTTACTGCAGTGATCGTTTACAGAACACTGAGTCCGCAGGGCCAAGAGCGCTAAGTAGTATAATAGAATCTGTGGTAGAATAAAACAGACTACGTAGGTAACTCGATGTCACATCCCACAAAAATGGTACAGCAAGCATCTACTAGTTTTAGCTATTTTTAAAAGACAAATATAATAAAGGCAAACGAGTTTTTTTTAATCCGATGCCATTACGTACATTGTATTATACCTTCTGTTTGTCGTTTGTTGCGTGATTACCAGCAATTATCGCAATTGTACATAGGTAATTGTCCTATTGTATAGGTAGGTAAGGACAAACCGGTTTGGAGCGCTAAGATGAGGAAATAAGACATTAATGTGATTCACATCGTTTACATTCTTACTAAAAAATCTTATAAAAGAAGAGGTTTTTAAATCAACTGTATGTTTTTTAGGGTTCTGGTACAATATACATAGTAAGCAAAGAACGCTTGTAGTGTCGTCAACTCTAGCAGTCTAACTGTGGTACCTACTTCGTGAATTATTTGAAACAAGAAGCTGTGAGACGGTCTCACCCGACTATCCCTCTCTAAAACGTTTATTGTGAAAGTGAAAGTTCCATCCGATTGACGTTGTCATTTTTGTTTTATTTCAAACTTTGAACAGATGATCCACGTGGCCTAGTGACGTAGTTTTTAATGCAACAGAGTCACAGACTACAGACAAAGTCTCGACATAAGCCCCTCTTTGCACTCTATTTTATAGAGAGGAGCTAAAACTCAAAATCTAAGTACGTTCCGATAAAGTTCATTTCTCAAAGAGTTCAGAAAACTTTATTCTTAAGGCGCTCCCTCACCGGGAGCATTCGCATGTAATGTAACGTTACAGAGTCGAGCATAACAGCAGTGAGGGAGGAGAAACGAGCATTGCAATGAGCACCTTGCAATTTTTTTTTTTTATACCACTAGAGTGGCAGACAAGCATACGGCCCCCCCAGATGTACCGGTGGTCACCGCAGCCTATGGACGTTCGCAACACCAGAGGCGCCACAAGCGCGCTGCCGACTCTTTCTGCCGATATTAGATACAAGAAGAGGTTACATCAGTGAACGAGGAGAACCGAGCATTACAATGTGCACCTTGTAATGATACAATGTGTAATGTTTTGATACAACTTGTAACATCAATGCGCTGACATAACGAAAAATCTATATCTACTATATGTTACATTACACGCGAATGCTCGTCGGTCAGGAAGGTAGGTGTAACGTAATGCTCAAAGTGGAATCTAATATTAGTCTATCTAATAACACGCGAATGCTCCCGGTGAGGGAGGGCCTTTAGTTGATTCATGAAGTGCTTTTTTCATAACACCCTTCCTACCAAAGGACCATTGAATGAATGCATTATCGCAGCTTCTCGCTCTCACTATACGATGTGAGGTGAAACAGCATGCTTATTTGGCCGAGTTCGAGCGACAGACTAGCGCCGCCTTAAGGGTAAAAAGCTCTTTCATAGAGCGTTCAAAGCTCTTCTTTCTTTTGAATCGCTCTGTTCTGTCTGTCGAAGATTATAATTATCTCTAATGTAGGAAAACATGTATGACCATCACCCGGCAGTTGTACGGGCATCTCTGCCCGGTTCGCGTTGAGAGGAGAGGACGAAGAGACTAACTTACTGTTTCTTAGATACATAATATGATCACGCCTTTCTTCCCCGAAGGGGTAGGCAGAAGCATAGGTATAATATTCCCGTATTTCACCTTTTTAAATGTTGTCCCACGTAATTGCGGCTTGAAAAGTTTCAACAGCAGGCAGTCACAACCTACGCCTGTCCATTTCAACACGGCAATACGGCTCACCACCTATTACGTGGGACAAATTCTGAAAATGTGAAATGTGGTGCATTTAATATGTCTCTGCCTACCTCTTTGGGGATAAAGGCGTGACCATATATGTATGTAATTGCCTTGTTGATATGGACAGGCGCAGGTTGTGACTGAAGCTGCGCGCTGTTAAAATTTTTCTGACTTAACGACTGCCATTTTACTGGCAATCGGGAATAACGGCATAACGTGCCTTCCGAAGCCCGGAAACGCTCGCAAATGTCACAAAGTGGTCACCTGATGGTCACATTGGTCACCCATCCATAACCGGGCACAGTAAATGTTGCTTACTATACAGTGATCTTTTACAGAACACTGAATCCGCGGACCCACGAGCGCTTCTCAGAGGTTTTATTTTCACGGGTTTGTTATAATGACTGAATTTATATCTTGCCCACAGCTGGACTAGACCCAAGCTCCATTCACCTGGTAGGCCACAGCCTAGGGGCTCACATAGCTGGCTTCACGGGCAAAACCGTGCTATCATTGACGGGCAAACGCGTGGGGCGGATCTCTGGACTGGACCCCGCCGGACCATGCTTCGCGGATGTGGAGAAGAATCTGAGGCTGAATAAGAACGATGCTGTGTACGTTGATGTGATACATACTGATGCTGCTGTGTATGGCTTGAATGACGCTGTTGGTGAGTGACTCAATAATTTTTTTCTTGCTTAATTAATAAGTTGGTCGAACGATCCAATAGGGTGGAGATGATCATGATGAATTAAGCGACCGACTGAGAAAAAATACCAATATTTTCTATAAGTAGGTACTAGCATATATTATATAATCTGTGGTACTAGGTACTAAGGTACCAGAAAGAAGCCATCATGCAGCATGGGCGTTCGTTCGCAACACCAGACACTCTACTCTCGCGCTGCTGGCCCTGGCAGATATCTTCTAAGACCCCTTTTGAAGAACCCCATACTGTTGGCGTTTGTGAAAACCGAGGCAGAAAGCCTATCAAACCCTGAGCTAATTTTAATTTCCAAGTTGGTATGGAACCTTAAATAGCCGTGGCTTAACACACACTAGGTATACTTTTATTTACGTGAGGGAAAATCCTCTTGCACCTCCTTGCGACTCCTACCGACTAAAAAACCATACGGATCCTGCTTAACAGCCTACGGTTGGGAGCCCCGGGTAAGCCCTCGGGAGGATACCCTACGACTTCCAACAGACCTACGGCTACCACACTGCTACCTTACATAGGGGGTTCGGGGGCAATCCCGCGTCTTTGTAGGGTTTTTCGGGTGTTATCCCGCTTCTTATAGGGGGCGTGTGTGAATCCCTCACGTCACGCTGTCGTCTAGGGTCTACTACTATAAGGACGGTGAGCAGCTCCCTCATGGAATATGGACCACCTACTTAATGTGTCGTTTCCAGGTCACACAGATTACTGGCCAAACCGCGGCTCCGAGCAACCTGACTGCCTGTTCCAAACCTGCTCCCACAGCAGAGCGTGGCTGCTCTTCGCGGAGTCGGTGGTCGACCCTAAAGGGTTCCCTGCCGTCAGTTGCAAGGACTGGAAAGAGTTTCAAAATGGCACTTGTGACTATAATAATTTTAGGTAAGTACCATTACCGGATAAGATCAGAGAAAAGAACAGCTAAATGTCCAACGACAGATTGCTGAGTTGAGCAGGATACATAAAAGAAGAAAAAAAAAGTACCAAGTAAGGCAAAAGCTGGCGTTACCTGCTAGTGGTACGTCTGATGAATAACGGACAAAGTCATGGCGAAGAGAGAAAAGCCGTACCAATCAGACGGATTGGTACGGCTTTTCTGGCCAGTGTGATACAATGAAGCCTATCAATAGAATAGAATAGGCCATCAGTGGACCACAATAAGCTGATTAATTAATTTCCAATTTATCCGTCCATTAACGCTGTTTGTGACGACTTCCTTTTGTAACTTTTCAAGACGCCCCGGCTTTCACCTTGGCTTAAGAGCCTACCAGACGCCAAATTGTTGAAAGAAGATAGAAGATATACATTTTAGCGTGCAAGAAACAGAGAGATGCGATCGGTTTTTGTGCGTTTTTAACGAAATAAATCAATTATAAAAAACTATAACAAATATAAAAAAAAAGTGGTCTAGTGCAAATGAAGATTTTACTATTGTCTTTCTTATAAATATTTTATTATAAAAAAACTTAAAACTTATGAGATCTAGGTTAAAATTTCAAGAAATCGAGGTATTTTCAACACAAAAATCTATCGAGAATTTTATCAGCAATCGTGTTTCTAGCCTAGAGCGTTTTTAGTTCATGAACTGAAGTTGTCTGTGTTAAAATTTTAATTCATTGAACCTCACGAGTCCTGAGATCTAGATGAATGTAATAGTCGATTTGGCGTCGGACGGACTCTTAACTACTGTCATATTACTGACAACCTTTATCGGGGACCAACGGCTTATCGTGCCTGTCGAAGCACGGAATTCTCTCGAGACTTCAGAAAGAGAACTTACCAAGAATTATCGCATTCATAAATAGGTTTTCATTTATTTCCAGCCTCATGGGTTACGGAAGCAAGCCAGGCACAGTCGGTCAGTATTACCTCCAAACTGGCATGACGCCTCCATACGCGCTGGGGTCTGCAGGCATCAACCATAAAGACAACGACGGGGTCGTACGCGGTATACGGGACCAGTTGGGGTTGTGGAAACGGTAGAGGGATCTCTGAAGAATGGATTACGTAGGTTTAAAATTGTTGTCTAGCTGTTGAGAGATGGCGTTTGAAGAAATTAATATAATGTCGCTATCTATTTATGTAGGTACTCGTAGATTAAGAAGTAAACGAGTAGGAACTTGTTAGTACTTTATGTACGTAGTTTTATAATTAAGATTATCTTTGAAAAGCAATTAGTATGCTAACTGATCATAAATTTCAAATATGGTTAAGGTTTCGGTGGCTAAGTGGTTAAGCATCTTGCACGGAATGCGCAGGTTCGAATCCAGCTCGAAACCAATTCTTTTCCATATTTGAAATTTATGTAGTTTTATAGTCAAGATACCAATCTCAATAGACCTCCAGTGGTACTCAGGCATAAAGTGTGCTCATGAACGACTTGTTTTGTCTTATCCTATGCCAACTAAAGCTAGATTCAAGGATGCTAAATACTTAGGTAAGCAATACTTAGGTATTGTGCTGACCGTATCAAAATGTTATTGTGGATATATTTCATGCTTCCACTCTGGAATCAAACTAGCGTCTGTCCCTTGCAGGGAGAGGTGCTTTGACCGCTAGGCAATCGAGCTACGCCCAAACCTGAATGTAAGTTACCGTAGTAGATACTGAAGGACGTAAAAGCTTTTATCAGCTTCCAGCGTTGCTCGATAGCTTAGCTTAGCTAGAGAGAAAAGAAGCTGTTCAGAACGCTAAGACACAGTAGTGTCTTAGCGTTCTGAACAGCTTCCCGGCAAGGACGCGAGTTCCAATCCGGTTTTAGCATGAAATATTGTCAAAGATGTACAAGGACAAACCCTTATGATTATGATATGAGATACCTACCTATAATTTATTTACGTTGTCTAATTTACGTTAAAAGTGTAAATGTTCGATTTTATATGATATTTTTATATTTATATGATATAAATTTTATACGATGACTGCCTCTGTGGCGCAGTCGGTATTGATACCGTCTGCGGTGCTGGAGGTCCTGGGTTCGATTCCCGGGTCGGTCCAAATTAAGTGTGAACCACAAATGTTTGTTTCGGAGTTTGGGTGTTTTCTATCTATACTATAATAAGAGAGTAGAAATCGTGTGTCTGTACAATTGATAAAATTAAAAAAAAAGTAGCGGGGGCGGTATAAAAACACCAATAGAGTACAAAAATGATGTTTTTAAAATTCTTTTCTGTCTGTCTGTCTGTCTGTATGAACGTCAGGATATCCGAAGATACTGAACGGATTCATTCGCTGTTTTCAAAAATAGATTAAACGCAACTTGGGGGAGGCTTTAGGCTATATTTCATCGAAATCGAATCGCAGATTAAAGAACTATTGTCGTTTAAAGTTATTATCAATTATTGCGTAAACGGTTAATTGTACGGTGATGAAACTCAGCACGAGCGTTGTTTGTTACGTTTCGAAAAAAGTAATTTTACCATTTTTGCAAATTCCACCTCCAAGGGTATAAAAAAGAAGGGTAAAGTTTGTATGGGAGAACGTGATTCCTTGGTCTGATTTACTTCAACTTTGGTATATAATAAACTTATAACAATACGAACTTATTTCTCAAAAGACATGTTTCGTATTTTATTAAAATTTATACTAAAACGAGCTATAAAGGGAATGTACGATAATGTGGGGCTTATTTTCTCCAGAGTTGATATCAATACTCCATATACTCATTATTTTTGATTTAAATTACTTTTTATTGTGACACATTTTTGAAAGTTCAATCCGATTGACAGTGTCATTGTTGTTTAATGGCACGCTGTCAGCAAAGCGATTTCGTAATAATGTTATATGTTTTCATGTTTTTACACTAAAAAATAATTTGTGAAAAGTAGATAATGCGAAGAAGCCATGAATAATGATATAAGTACGTAACACGCTTTACGTAAAGTGTCCAATGTTCATCGGAATAGGTAGGTAACACCAAATGTTACCGTGTTACCATCATAACTCAATTTTGTACGACAAACACTGCCGTATGGCCATAAGGGACTGGTAATTCAAAAAGCGTAAGCTGTATTCTATAATGCTGGCTACAATCTTTCAGATTACAGACTCACTAAGTTCTTGAGTAAAAATACTTATAAGTATGGTGACTTCATACGACGACTGCAAAGGCTTTCTAGCATTTCATTGAAAACAAAGACATCACGCGGTTTCACCCGCGTAGTTCCCGTTGCCGTGGGACTGGTCACAGTAGGACGATCTGTATTAGCATTAAGAGGACACAGCCTACAGCAGTAGGTACGGTTTGCCATAATGTGAATGCTTGAAATATAACTGGAATTACCTGAAGAAGAGCGAATTTACGATGTCGATGACTTAGGAGAAGTTTTGTGGCGTGTCTCTCTAGCAAATTACCGAAGACAGGATGTACTTAATCAATAAATTTACTTAGCTCAAAGTGATATGAATTTTAAATTTGTTAATCAAAAATCTATCTTTTTAATATTACAAACGGGAAAGTTTGTGAGTGCGAATGTTTGTTACTGCTTTCACTCTGATACGGTTGAAGGGATCGGGCTGAAGTTTGGTACCTACCTACAAAGATAGATAATAGTCGGGAATAATAAATTTTTCTATCCCTGAAATAAGTTCCCAAGAGACGCGAAAAAGAGAAAATTTCACGCAGGCGAAGCTGCGGGCATCAGCTAGTGTTTAATATGTATGTATTTAGAAATATATAAGTATGTCTATCAGTTGTCTAGATCCCATAGCACAAGCTTATAGCTTAGTTTGGGCTAGATGATGTTGTGTAAGAGTGTCCAACAATATTTAAAAAAAACATCCCTCACGTAACGCCCAACAGCCTATGGTTAGGAGTCCCGGGTAAGCCCTTGAAAGGATGTCCCAGGACTCCCAACAGACCTACGGCCGCCACTGCGGCCTACCTACCTATAATTTATTTACGTTGTCTAATTTATGATTAGAGATTAAGAATGTTGAAAGCAGTAGCGAAAAATCCTAAATCTATGGTTGAAAGTGTAAATGTTTCATTTTATATAAACATCAATGTACCTACCTAACTTTACATAGGTATTTAGATCTTTAGTATTGTCAATCAACGCACATACCTATAGGGTAGACAGAGACATAATTATTATACTATAAGCCCAAATTTCACCAGTTTCATAGTCTTGTTAAGTTTTGCAGTGTCATTTATACAAAGATCAACCGAAATTCGGACCTGTTCAAATTGCCTTCCATCCTAAGCATGGAAACGGTCATAAGAATTATCTAAATATCTGTTATTTATTTAAGAATGCTCAATGTACTTATTAAATAAGGAAAAATATAGTTTTAATACATAAAGATTGTTTAAAATTTTATCTAGAACCTGCCTCACAACATATTTCTGTTAACCTGAATACGAGTACAAAGGATAATACGACTTATATAATACTTATGATAGTAACTCTGTCTCTTACTTCTGAAATACTGAACCGCTTGTGATGAAGTTTCTTCTTCTCAGTCGGTCAGTGGTCGTGGCTACTGATAAGCCGGACTGCGATTCACCGTCGTCATCCTCTTTGGGGCTGTTGCACATCTTACTATGTCCCTCCACTTTTTGCAATTTTCGGCACTGCGAGAACATTGTACTGCGGTCGGCTGAATAGCAGTTCTGACAAGAGATCCATCCAGTGGGTCGGGGACCTACCCCGTGCCCTCCTCACGGCCCTGTATCACTAGTCTCTCCATTGATGATGCGTGATAAAATTTGGTAGAGATAGAATACAGCTTAGGCTTTGGGAAAGGAAGTGCTACTTTTTATACCGAGAAATGCTTCCTGCACAAACGGGTACGAAAAATTCAACTAACACTTTCAATATAAGAATTGATAGAAGTGATATTTTTTTAAGAAATTTCAGCGGTCTGATGGAAAGCCGTGGCGCATCTAGCGATTGGGGGCCACTCTTACAGTCCGTAAGACTTCTGACAGTGGTCCTCAAGTTGGTGGCCCTGAGATGTGCCTCATCTGACGTCTGACAACCAATTAGCGATCTCGGAGTACTGTAGGTAGACTATTATGGTTCTTTACTTGAGGCAGGTTGCTTTTTCACAGGAACGCTTCAATTGTAGAATAAACTCGTCCCTGGAGTTCTTCAAAAGGGGTCTTAGAAGGTTTCTTGCAGGGTCGAGAGCTCGAGTGTAGCGTGCTTGCAAACATTCATAAACTACGGTGACCAGTCCATCAGGTGGAGCCTTAAGCCTGCATCTTAGTAATATAAAAAAAAAGTGTGTACGTGTAACCTTTATGCGCGATTGAAGTAAATCATCTTTGCCATTGACGGCATGAAATGTTATATTAATATCATTCATTCGAATTATTTTCAAAATTCAAATAGTAAGCGTTACTTCCGTCAGCAAAAAAATCTGAGTTACTGCCTAGTCGCGCCTAAAGAAGTTTTACTTCAAAAATAGGAAATTCTCCTTTCGTATTAATAGAAAAAAAACTATAATTTACAAAATTCATTTATTATCTTTCTTCTTCCAAGTTTCCTCCCACTTTTTGGGCGACGATTTAAAACCAGCCACATCTAGTTTTGTCGCGATCAGTCTCCCAAAGGTCGTGCTGTTTAGGAGGTTGCTCTTGTCAGACAGTTCGTTGATGATCTTCAGTTTTTGGTCGAAGGATGCAACGGAAAATACTTGTTCTAGAGCGCGGGACCCGTACTGGGAGAGTGCTAGCTTTTGGTAGTAGCCCTGGAAAGAAATTTTACATCTATACTTATATTATAAAGAGAAAATATTTGATTATTGGTATGTTTTTTTTTGCATTGAATTAGGTGAGGCTGCAGTCCCTAGATGAGGCCCCTACGTGAGGTCGCAGTGGTAGCCGAAGGTCTGTTGGGAGTCTTGGAGACATCCTTCCGAGACTTACCAGGGGCTCCCAACCGTAGGCTGTTAAGTAGCGAGGTTTTAAGTCGGTAGGAGTCCGGCATAACATCGCTGTAGGATTTTCCTCACGTTAAAAAAATAGCTCCATAACCGAATTTAAAATTCTTTCATTGTAGGAAAAGCTGCACTATCTACGACTGACATAGGCTTTATTTTATACCCGCAAACCGCAAGCATTATCTAGTCCTTACTAAATTTGAATGCAAACAAGTGTTTGTTACTCTTTCACGCTCTAACCGCTGAGCAGATCTGGTAGAAATTTGATTCAGGGATAGATCATAGTCAGTAATACCACATAATAATGGAGGGTAGTTACACACAAAGTTACTCCCTGCATTCTCTTGATTCTTACCACAGGTCTAACATGTCCGAAACGTCGGTGCAAGTACTTAAGTGTATTTCAGGTGAAGTTCAAACTATAAGTACCTACAGTACGAAAGTCACGAAAAAAATTGCCCTCATTATTATTACAATAAAGTATTAGACCAGCGACACACCACACTCACTACGTCAGTTTTATTTGACACAGTATTACATTCAATCACTGAAGTCCACTAACCGAATTACTTTAAAAACTTGAATTTTCTAGAGTGCAAAAGAACCACGGTAGTATAAATCTCACTTTTAGCCAACGTCTTATCCCGAGAAGTTCCCGTGGGACACTGCTTAATAAATATCAAGTCCGTCGCGCAGTACCACCATCAACTGATCCGGGTTTAATTCCAAATAAGCAAGAAAGTAAAGCCCCTAACTAAACCTTAAGTCTCCATACTATATTGTCGACACGCTAAATACACTTGCACCGACGTTTCGGACAAATACGGACTGCGATGAGTGTCGATTAAATGCATGAAGTAATTTTGTAGTTAACAACCCTCCATTATTATTATAACGGAATATAAGGCTGGCGATATACCTCTCTTTTTTTTCTTTAACGTGAGGGAAAATTGGATGCTATGCCGGACTCCTACCGACTAATAAACCTCACGTAACGCCCAACAACCCGTTGTGTACCAACGGCCTATGGTTGTGAGCCCCGGGTAAGCCCTCGGAAGGATGTCCCAGGACTCCCAACAGAACATACCACAAGTCAGTTCTATTTGACACAGTTTTACGTTCACGTTTTTTAAACCCTAAATTCCACATCCCGAAGAGCTTGAATCATCCCTATTGAAAGCTTTTTGATCATCTAATTTCACATAGGTCTTTCTTGAAAAACTTGAAATTTCTGGGTATTTAGTATGAGTGTAAAAAAAATCTGTACCGTATACCTTCGTGTTGTCCTAGGAAGCTGCCGTGGGAATCACAGCTAAGTAAATATCAAGTCCCTCTCACCTTAAGCCTCCACACGAGTTTGTCCCGCGCCTTCACCCCCACACACTGTCCCGTACACAGAGCATCAGCCACGTGGCAGCCTTTAGCGTCGCACAGGACCACCATCAACTGGTCCGGGTTCAGTTCCAGCAGGCCGTTCACTGCTTTTGCTGGACGCTGGAAGCATTATATAATGTATGTTTACAATTCCAAAAAAATGGTTGGTCACCCTACCCCTTTGGGGATAAAGGTATATTAATATGACCACATTTCACCTTTAGTTTTCGTCCCACGTAATAGGTCAAAATCAAAATCAAAATCAAAAATCATTTATTTACTTAGGCATATACAAATGCAATTGTAAACGTCACTTATATAAACCAAAAAGTTACCACCAGTTCACAACGCGACCCACCTGAGAAGAACTGGCAAGAAACTCAGCGGGTTATTCTTTTAACTACTCTATTTACAACTTTATTAATGAATCTAAAAACTATGCATTTTAACAGTTTTTTGAGAATCTAGCAGAGCAGGTCATTTCCAGGCTTCCTTATCCATCAAGTAATCACCAACCGTATAGTAGCCCTTGCTGTATAATTTACCTTTAACAAACTTTTTGAATTTATTTAGGGACATACTCTTAATTTCCTTAGGTAACCTGTTGTAAAAGCGTATACGGTTACCCCTGAAAGAATTACTGATTTTATGCAATCTGCTATGATAAACAGCGAGGTTATTTTTATTTCTAGTGTTGACATTGTGTCTATCACTTAACTTATGGAAACTATGTAAATTTCTTTGTACATACATAAGATTTTCAAAAATGTATTGAGATGCTACTGTAAGAATATTAACCTCTTTGAATGTTTCGCGCAGAGAGATCCTTGGACCTAATCTATATATAGCTCTTATGGCTCGCTTTTGTAAAATAAAAATAGAATTTATATCTGCAGCATTGCCCCACAGTAGAATACCGTAAGACATTATACTGTGAAAGTAACTGAAGTAAACTATTCTAGCCGTATCTACATCAGTCAAGTGCCTTATTTTTTGCACAGCAAATGCTGCTGAACTTAATCTACTAGCTAGTTTTACAATATGTGGACCCCATTGTAAACCAGCATCGACCGTTAACCCTAGGAACGTCGTTGATTCCACAAGTTCCAACTCTCGACCATTAAGTTGAACATTGGTGTCTGACTGTGTTACATTCGGCAAGGTAAACTTAATACATTTAGTTTTATTATCATTCAGTCTAAGATTGTTAGTGTTAAACCAATGAACCACTTTCAAGATTGCATTGTTTACATCGTCATAGTTATCTATTTGTCGTTTGACTTTGAAAATCAAAGAAGTATCATCAGCAAACAAAACAATCCTGTTGTTGTCCCCCATGTAAAAGGGTAGGTCATTAAAATATATAAGGAATAAAAATGGGCCGAGTATTGAACCCTGCGGGACGCCCATAGTAACTACTGATCCTTCTGAACGTGTACCATTAACATCGACTCTCTGAATTCTATTGTTCAAATATGAAGTCAGAAGATCGAGAGCCTTGCTCCTTATGCCGTAATGGTGTAATTTCCTGATTAATGTTTCATGTTGGACGCAATCAAAAGCCTTAGACAGATCGCAAAATACACCAATTGCATCTTGTTTATCCTCCCAGGCCTCATAAATACATTTCAATAACTCTACACCAGCATCGGTAGTCGAACGTCCTTTAGTGAAGCCAAATTGTTTCTCATGAAACAATTTGTGACTGTTAAAATAAATCAGCATCTGCTCTAGTATTAATTTTTCAAATATCTTGCTCAAGGTCGGCAACACCGAAATAGGTCTGAAATTACCCGGATCTGAAGTGCTGCCAGCCTTGAACAGTGGTAATACTTTACTGTGTTTCATCAAATCAGGAAATACACCACTTGAGACGCAATCGTTAAACACAGTTGCCAAGTAGGGGGCAATGACATCTATAATACTTGAAACGGATTTCACTGATAATCCCCAAAGGTCAGCGGTTTTTTTAACATTAATAGATTTAAACGCTTTTATGATGTCGTTGCAGTTGACAACGGTGAATTCGAACGCGCCTTCACAGGTAGCAATGGATTCTGCTAATAATAGCTCGGCGGAGGTAGAAGACGACCGAAGAGTGTTAGTTATATCTATTGGTACATTACTGAAGAATTTTTCGAACTCGGTCGCTACTTCCATATCCTCCGAGACGTGGCGATTGTTTATCTTTAAATCGAAATTTCTTTCATTCACTGTACACCTACCACATTCCGCATTTATTATGTTCCAGGTAGTTTTAATTACATTCGC
Organism: Miltochrista miniata; assembly: GCA_933228765.1. Lineage (NCBI taxonomy): Eukaryota > Metazoa > Arthropoda > Insecta > Lepidoptera > Erebidae > Miltochrista > Miltochrista miniata. The sequence continues at coordinate 25,926,820 of OW121769.1, forward strand.
AGAGTCTAAAATTTTATTTCTAATGAAATTAGATTTGGCTAAGGAACAGGCTTGCTTAAATATCTTTGAATATTTTTTTACATATTCCTGAAATTCAGGGTTGAAATTATATGATTAAATGATGGTGGTGAGTCGTATTGCTATGTTGATATGGACAGGCGCAGGTTGAGACTGACAGACTCAAGTCAGTCAAGACTCAGTCGCGCGCAGACTGCCCGCGTTGAAGTTTTTCGTGCCGCCCATATAGGCCTTCAACTTAACTGCTGCCATTTTACTGGCAACCGGGACCAACGGCTTAACGTGCCTTCTGAAGCACGGAAACACTCCCAAATAAATGTCACAAAGTGGTCACCTGATGTCACCCATCCATAACCGGCCAAAGTAAATGTTGCTTACTACAGTGATCGTTTACAGAACACAGTCCGCGGGGCCACGAGCGCTCCTTCGCATTATAGGCAGTAAATTTCGTTCAGAAATGTTACTTTGAGATCTATGTGATTTTTTTTACAGAGATTACAGATTTATAAATGTAGAGAGGGCGACATTTTTGCAAAAAGCAACCTCTTACAGGCAAGGCAACCCTTAATATTAAGAGCCTATAGACGCCAAATTAGTAAAAGAAGATAGAAGATATACATTTTAGCGTGCAAGAAAGAGAGAGATGCGATCGGTTTTTGTACGCTTTTAACAAAATAAATCCATACTAATATTATAAAGCTGAAGAGTTTGTTTGTTTGTTTGTTTGAACGCTAGGATCTCAGGAACTACTGATTGGATTTCAAAAATTATTTTACAGTTTGATAGTCCATTTATCGAGGATGGCTATAGGCTATATAACATCACGCTAAGACGAACAGGAGCGGAGTAGCAATCAATAATGTTTTGAAAATGGGTAATATTTTTTACCGTCTGAGAGTTTCCGAGGCGTACGCTGCGTAAATGGTTACAGTTAGGTAAAAATTGTGTATCACAAAATTGTTTCTCTTAAAAAGTTCTAAAAAAAAGTCCGCGACAGCATATGTCTATGTTTTAAGGTTCGCTCACAATAACCTATTTTGTCTATCTCATAAGGTTCGCTCAGGATATAATGAAACTGAAGAGTTTGTTTGTGCTAGGATCTCAGAAACTACTGGTTGCATTTCAAAAATTATTTTACAGTTTAATATTCCATTTATTGAGGTTGGCTAATGGCGATTTAACATCACGCTAAAACGAATAGGAGCGGAGCAGCCATGAATAATGTTTCGAGAATGGGGATTATTTCTTTCTTTTAAGAGTTTCCATTGCGGACGCTGCATAAATAGTTAAAGTTACGTAAAAATTGTGTATTACAAAATTGTTACTCTTAAAAAGTTATAAAACATAGTCGCTAACAGCATATGCCTATCTTTAAGGTTCAATATTTAAGGTACAATAACCCTCTTATTAAGTTTTAAAGTATGAGCGACGCGACGGGAGTAAACTTGACCTGCAGTGGCAGCCAGTAAACTGAACGATAAAAACCGGCCAAGTGCGAGTCGGACTCGCACACGAAGAGTTCCATACCGAAAAACGGATGGGTGGAAGTAAAAGCGACGGGAAACATTATATCACTTTAACACCTCTTTTCTTCTCACTCTCATGTGACGCAAACGAAGATATGCGGTTCAGCTATAATGAATACAAGTGACGCGACGCGACGGGAATAAGCGCGACGGTGGTAAATGCAACGGGATACATTGTAATACTCGAAATATTAATACCATACCTCTCTCTTTCTCAATCTCATGTGACGCAAACGAAGTTGCGCGGGTCAGCTAGTTAATTATAAAAAAACTATAACCAATATGAAAAAAATGCTCTAGTGCAAATGAAGATTTTACTATTGTCTTTGTTATAAATATTTTCTATTATAAAAACAACTTATAACTTATGAGATCTAGCTTAAAATTTCACGAAATCGAGGATTTTATCAGTAATCGTGTTTCGAGCCTAGAGCGTTTTTAGTTCATGAACTGAAGTTGTCTGTATTATAATTTTAATTCATCAAACCTCACGAGTCCTGAGATCTAGTTTAAGGTAATAGTCTATTTGGCGTCAGATGGACTCTTAAATTATATTAGCTTGGGCTACTACTAAACTAGCGTCATTTTAATGGGTAAAATTTGACGTCTGTCAGTTTTAACTTCATAATGCTAATGATGAATGAGAAACTGAATGAATCAATACGGACTTGAAAGATATGTGAATTTAAAAAATCCATGTCCCATTATAATTTTTTCTTTCGTAAATTTAAGGAGCAAAGTAAGACCAGGTAGTACCACGTTTATAAGTTACACCGATGTACCTGCGCAGAAGTCTCATATTCGAAACGCGCGAAAAAATCTTAACCAATCACAACGTTCCGCATAGACGCGTCAAATATGGCCCTTTGATGCCGCCTGCGCGCCATGTTCGATGCCCGCAGCATCGCAGCGCAATGAGGAACAATGAGCGAGATAGCACTACTCTCTGGATTTATTGCATTTTCAATCTTAACGTAACGCAATAAAGTTGGTGTTTCAACAGCGTTGGCAATTGTCATTAATCGGCGCTAGCTTGCTCTCTTCTGAGCAGGCGAACTTTGTCGATGCGACTTATAAACGTGGTTCACCTGTACATAATTTGACTGTCAAATGATTGTGAAATTGAATTGTCAAATGTTACCTATTATAATTATTCCACTTTAACTTCATTTGTGAAAAAGACATTAAAACAGAATTAATCAGCACATACCTGAAAATCCAGCACACACTGCAGTACCACAGAGCCGTGTACATTAACAAAGTACTCTCTATCTAACGCCGTGATGTCCACTCGGTCCAGCGGCAACAGTCGCAGGCAACACACCGAGAAGTACTTCTGTTTGTCCACCTCGGAACATTTCAGGGCTGATTCTAGACTCTGTGTGGGAGAACACATAAATCTTAAACATAGTTTTTTTTTTTTTTTTTTTTTTTATACTACTTAGGTGGCAGACAAGCTTACGGCCCACCTGATGGTTGGTAACCGTAGCCTATAGACGTTTGCAACACCAGAGGCGCTACACACGCGCTGCCGACCCGGGCGCAGGTTGTGACGACCCACAGTTGAAATTTTTCAAGCCGCCCGTAAGGCCTTCAACTTGGCATAACGACTGTCATTTTACCGACAACCGGGACCAACGGCTTATCGTGCCTTCCGAAGCACGGAAACGCTCGTAAATAAATGTCACAAAGTGGTCCACGTGGTGGTCACCCATCCATGTCCGGCCATAGTAAATGTTGCTTACTGCAGTGATCGTTTACAGAACACTGAGTCCGCGGGGCCACGAGCGCTTCATTATTCACATAGTAGGTGTTGGAATCTACAAAAAATTGGGCAAGGGAGTGTCGAATTCGTCGATTAGGTTAAAGCCGCATTTGCGGTTACCGTGGCGGCAATGAATACAGACATACACTAGAATAATAGTTTCTTAGGCTGCTCTGAAGACAAACTTTCTGTGACACAAACTGCCGCTTGGCGGCGTTGCAGTCGCAGCGCGGCAGCCATTTTTAATTTTTCGTAGCGAAAGAGTAAAATCAAACTTTTACCAACTAGTACTTACGTTGATGTACTGCACTTGCTTCGCTTTAAGCCTAAGGCAAGCCTTAGCCAGCGCTACTAGGACTCCAGAGTTCCCACAGGCGAGAAGGGCTGATACTTTGTCACTGAGCTCTTCGAACATTGGTTCAAACTGAAATGTTAAACATTTGTAGAGTTAAAGAATATGAAGATGATAATTATACCTCACAGTAGTGTCCGACCGAAACTGGTTTTCCAGCCGAAACCGAAACCGAAACCGAACTTTCGGCCACAGGGTCAGTTTCGGCCGAAACCGAAACCGAAACCGAAACTCACGTGTTCATACTGAAAAAAAAAAACAGCCAAGTGCGAGTCGGATTCCCGCACAGAGGGTGCCGTTACAAAAATAGGGTACAACAATTACGTTTGTTGTGTGGATGCTTTTTTCTGATTTTAGTTGGTATTTTTTTTGTTATAGCGGCAACAGAACAGGGTGAGGTGGTGGTGGCGGTGTCTCTTGACATCACCAACGCTTTCAAAACCTTCCTTGGAGCTGCGTTTGGGAGGCGCTTATTTACCATGGAATGCCTATCTTTCCGCGAGGGCCATAACTTACCCGAGCTGGCTAGGGCAGGGTCGGTGAGATTAGTCGTTCGGTGTTCCATAGGGATTGGTCTTAGGACCGCTTCTGTGGAACATCGGTTACGATTGGGTGCTGCGTGGTCCGTTGCTCAGATGTGTCGGCGTAACGTGTTACGACGACACCCTCATTACAGCGCAAGGAGCAAGCCGAGACGCAGCCTTAAAGGCAACCTGCGGGATCCAGCTTACATATAGGGGGCGTCAGCATCGGCATCGAGCTCTCGATGACGTATCTAGGGCCCGTACTCGATAGCCGGTGGAACTTCGGAAACCAATTCCGAAGTTTGGTCCCATAGCTGAGGAAGGGAATCAGCCGCAATCTCGCGGTTGTTGCCCAATATCAGGAGGCCCTGCTGAGGCAACGCTCCCTGCAGGAGACTGTACCTTGGGATCGTGCGGAGCATGTCTCCATACGAGGCCCCCGTAAGGACGTAGATCCTGATAGCCAGCAATGCGGCTAGATTGCTTAGCCCGCAGAAGGCGACGGCTGTCAGGGTAATAAGGGGATACCGCACGATCTCAGTTGAGGCGGCATGTCTTCTAGCCGGGATCCCTCTATGGGATCGAGAAAGCGAGGGCCCTTGCTCGCGAAAGAGGCGGTGGGGAGGAAGCGAGAGAGAACTCTCCCACCCAAGTTCCACAGTCTGCGGTGGCGCCCCATACTATCAGCCTCCATGACCGGGGGCCTGAGGACGGTGACGGGGCTGCTCACCGTCCTTACAGAAGCAGGCCTTAGACGATAGCGTGACGTGAGAGATTCATGCACGCCCCCCTTAAGAAGCGGGATAACAACAGAACAGCCCCCCAAAGATGCGGCCGCAGTATGCATCATTTCGAGAGCATACTCGGAGCTCCCAACCATAGGATGGTAGGTAGGACGCGTGGTTTTTAGTCAGTAGGACTACTGTACAGTGAAAATTTTAGGCCTCTATCTGGTACAGTTCCAGCGATACATCCTCGTGACTAACAGACAGACGGACGGCTAGGCCTCATGTCTCGTTTATAGGGTTCCACTTTAACCCCTCCGTGCGAGAGTTCGACTGGCACTTAGCCGGTTATTTTGCCAATAGTGCACCTATTGGAAAAATAATAACCAACCACTCCATTATCCACCAACAAAGCAAGTTCAAATCAACGGTAAAAATCTTTACCAGTGTTCATTTTAGAAATATCTTCACTTAGAGATGAGTTTTTTTCTTTATGTGTGGAATTACTCATTGATGCTATTGCGAACTCCTATCGACTAAAATCACACGGTGCCCTGCTACTAGCTCTTGGCTGGTTTAGGTTACATTCTAGAAGTATACTGGGTGTAACAAAATTACCTCTCAAAATTTCATGAGATGACTTGGCATCGGAAATCAAATACAAATATTTAATAAAAAAGGGGGCTTAATTTTTTCATTTTTTTTTTTGGCGCACATTAAGAATTCGTTTTTTACCGCGGCAATTCGAGGTAACAAGGTCGCCGTGGCAAAACAAACACGGAGCACCCGTCTGGCTGTCGTTGTCTCTTTCTACTGCCGCTCAGTAGCGATAGAAAGTGTGAAAATTAAAATTTATAGGACCTTTAAAACGGATTTACGGTTAAAGTATTCATGTGATTTTTTTTCCTAATTTTTGTAATGTTTCTTGACTGATGCCACGTCACGTGACGAAATTTGGAGAGTCAAATTTGTTACACCCAATATAACTAAAACTGGACAACAGTGAGTCGGACTAGCGCACAAACAGTAGTACAAGAAAAGCGGCAAAAAATCACGATGTTGTATGGGAGGCCCCCTTTAATATTATTAATTTGTCTATTTCTATTATTTTTTGCTAAAGCGGCAACAGAAATACATAATCTGTAAAAAAAATAACTGTCTAACTATCACGGTGCATGAGTTACAGCCTGCAGACAGACAGGCAGACGAGACGACCAACGAAGTCACTGAAACCGACAACAAAGTGGTAGGGTTATGTAATGTCCTGGATCACCTTTTTAGGATTTCGTAAAAATGGTATTATTATAACTATTGATTGCAAGTCCTTTGTAACTCTGTAAATCTTTGGTTAGTAACATATTAACTAATTGGGCTGACCCCAACCACGTCGCCAGTAGAGCCAGGCACTCAAAATTCATGAACACGTGAGTTTCGGCCTGGCCGAAAGTTTCGGCCCGTTTTGGCCGAAACCGAAACTGCGGCCGAAACTCGATTTTTTGGCCGAAACTGGCCGAAACCGAAACTTCGGTCGGTCACTACCTCACAGAAGTCCTCATTGGGTCTCAAAGTGAATGCTATATTTGGCTACATTAGTGACGCAGTGGTAAGTGGTACTAAAGGCAAATAGTAGTTGATAGCATTTTCTTCTGTTTGTATGTCCAGAATAAATGCAAAAACTTCTCAACAGATTTGATTCAAATTTTGTATGAATGTTAACAAGACTTCTAGTATAAACATAGGCACAAACATAGTAGTCTGATAATAGGTAGACATTATCACGCTACTTTGCCTGGGGGCTGGGAAGAAAGCAATTTCATCCATTACATCACAATTTTTATGTGGATTTTCAGCTATCTATACTAATACTATAAAGAGGAAAAAATTGATTGTTTGTTTGTTGGTTTGCATCGAATAGCCTCCGAAACTACTGAACCAATTTCAAAAATTCTTTCACTGTTGGGAAGCTACGCTATTCCCGGCGACCATGGGCTATATTTCATTCCCGTAATGCCACGGGAATGGGAGCTACGAGGGTGAAACCGCGTGACGTCCGCTAGTCAATTATAAAGACAATAAATTTATACCCATACCTCCTCTTTAGCTTCACAGTTATCGATGAGCCTCTGCACGGTGTAATTCAACATGGGCATGGTAGCAAGCTGACCAAGTCGGTTGATGAAGCACCGAGCATATATCTGGGTGTAAGTTTTCTTCTTAGATACGAACAAGGCTGCTTCCAGCAACCTGGAAAAGGTTATCCATACTAATATTATAAAGCTGAAGAGTTTGTTTGTTTGTTTGTTTGTTTGAACGCTAGGATCTCAGGAACTACTGGTTGGATTTCGGAAATTCTTTTACAGTTTGATAGTCCATTTATTGAGGATAGCTATAGGCTATATAACATTACGCTAAGGCGAATAGGAGCGGAGCAGCAATCAAGAATGTTTCGAAAACGGGGAACATTTTTTACCGTCTGCGAGCTTCCGAAGCGTACGCTGCATAAATGGTTAAAGTTACGTAAAAATTGTGTACTACAAAATTGTTTCTTTTAAAAAGTTCTAATATAAAGTTCGTGACAGCAATGTCTATCTTTTAAGGTTCGCTCACAATAACCTAATTTGTCTATCTCTTAAGGACCCCTCACAATATTTTAAAACTGAAGAGTTTGTTTGTGCTAGGATCTCAGAAACTAGGTACTGGTTGCATTTCAAAAATAATTTTACAATTTAATAGCCAATTTATTGAGGATGGTTAATGACAATATACCATCACGCTAAGACGAATACTGGCGGAGCAGCCGTGAATAATGTTTTGAGAACGGGGAAAATTTCTTTCTTTGCTGAGCTTCCGTTGCGTACACTGTGTAAATGGTTTAAGTTACGTAAAAATAGTGTATTATAAAATTGTTCCTCTTAAAAAGTTATAAAAAAAAGTCTCCCTCTTAATAAGTTTTAAAATATGAGCGAGGCGATGACGGCAATAATCGTGGTCTGCAGCGATAGCCAGTCAAATGAACGATAAAAACCGGTCGAATAAAAAAAAGGACGGGCAGAAGTAAATGCGACGGGAAACATTATGTCACTTTACATATCAATACCACGCCTCTCTCCTTCTCACTCTCATGTGACGTAACCGAAATTATGCGGGTCAGCTCTAATGAACATAAGCGACGAAGTAAATGCGACGGGAAACATTATATCACTAAATATTTAACCACACTTCTCTCTTTCTCACTCCCATGTAACGCAAACGAAGTTGCGCAGGTCAGCTAGTAAATTATATATTTTTATGTGTGAATGGTGTTTTTCTTTTTTTAAATATGACGAATTAATTGTACCTACCTAGTTACTATACTTACTTATATTATTGAAGCCCCATTGAATGAAAAATGAAAGAAACCTGTCAGGTGTAAAGTAGATAAATGTTGTGGAACAGAACAAGTGGTTTTATTCAATACTAGCTGATGCGCGCGGCTTCGCCCGCGTGAAATTTGTTTCCCGTTCCCGTTTCCCGTGGGAACATTTTCCCGGGATAAAAAGTAGCATATGTTTTATTCCAGACTATACTCTATCCCTGTACCAAGTTTCAGCCAGATCCATTCAGCTGTTAGAGCGTGATTGAGTAACAAACATCCAAACATCCAAACATCTTCACAAACTTTCACATTTATAATATTACTAGCTGACCCGCGCAACTTCGTTTGCGCCACATAAGAGAGAGTATTACCTGTTCCCGTCGCATTTACTCCCGTCGCGTTGCGTTTACTCCCGTAGCGTCTCCTCGTTAATATTCAATACATAACTATACATATTTACGCAGCACACGCAACGAAGCTCTCAAAAGGAATAACTTTTCCCCCGTTTTTGAAACATTTACTATTACTGCTCCGCTCCTATTCGCTGTAGCGTAATGCTGTATAGCCTATGACACTCCACAATAACGTAGCTTTCTATTGGTGAAAGAATTTTTAAAATCGGTTCAGTAGATCCCGAGATTACCCCTTACAATTTAACAAACACACAAACTTTACTTCTTTATAATATTAGTATAGATATAGTAGGATGTGCAGCAGGTTCCACCAAGTGCCATCAACCAAAAGTATAAATCTTACTAATATAAATGCAAATGTTTGTGAGTGTGGATGTTGGTTATCTACTCTTTCACACTTGAACAGCTGAATGGATCTGGCTAAAATTTGGTACAGGGATACATTATAGTCTGGAATAACACAAGCTACTTTTTATCCCGGGATTAAGTTCCTACGGGAAACGGGTATAAATTTTACGCAGGCGAAGCTGCGGGCATCAGTTAGTAGAATAATAAAATAATGTGGCTTTCTATTAACAAGACTTGGGCAGCAGAAAAGGCAGTTAGATTGTCCGCGGCATCTCCACTAGAGAATACTATATGAAGTCTTACCTTACTGCAGGCTCAGATTCAAAAACAGGTGGTAGATTTGCAGAATTTACTGTCGGTACATCATTCTCTTCATCAACATCTTTCACATCCTTTTTATCATCATTTCCATGAGATACCCAATCCTCTGGAGCAAAACTTTCATCCAACAATTTACGAACTAAAACCTTCGTAGCGTTTTTATCAACATTCTTAATTGCATATAACAGCACTTGTAGAAGCCCGGAAGTAATATTTTGATATGCCATATCTTTAAATTGTGGCCATAGTGATAAACGTTTTACAAATTCAGAGACAATCTCTTTAAATTCATCAGGAACGTTGTTATAAGTCATCTTTGTAAGGTGCGGAGGAATTCCTTTACCATCATCAACAATTGTTTTAAATATGTTTACTTTTGGCTTTTCTCCAGGTAATAAAGTTATACCGCTAAGACATTTTAGTACACTACGTAGAATATGATTAGCATATCGGTCCCATACGAAATCTTCCAAATTATTTAAAGCATATTTTGACATTTTTATTGTGAATTCGTGACATTTTTGTATGTGCTCTGTTTCATATTTTGGCTCAGATTTTTTTGTTTCTAATTTAGATTTCTTTTTAGGAATTTCTTCGTTTTCTATTGAGTTATCATCTTCTGTTTGTAAATGTAATGTAGCTCTGTCACCTGCTACCCTAAGTAGGGTCTCCACTACATGACTCGTAAAATTATCGGAACAGAGTTTACGTAATTCTGGTGACAAAACATCCATCATCCGTTCCAAGTCTTCGGCTGCAGCAAATGGCAAGAGTAGTTCTACTACACGACATCCAAGTTGATTGCCAATAACATTGAGCTCTTCACCTTTAGTTCGTTCCAAAACGTTGTTGACAAGGGCGTCTGAAAAATGTATACATCAATGTAATTAATGGTAATGACTTTTGTCCGGACTCAGTGAAGCATCGGTGGCCTATGGACTGGACTGGATTTGTGGCTACCTGCTAGTGGAATTTTTAAGCTGCCTATAAGGCCGTCAACTTGGCTTAATGACTACCAAGTTACTAGCAAACGGGACCAACGTGCTTTGCTGTCTTAGGCGCGAAAATCACGAAACTTATAGACACAGAGTGAACAATAGAAATGCTTCGAAAAGGTAAGAAGACAGGCAACTTACGTCTTTGTTCTTCATTCTCAACTCCTTGCTTCATTGCATCTAATATACCAACAAAATATTGATACAATTCCTCAGGAATTTTGGTCCCACGTCCCATCTGACCTTTTTTCGCATACTTTTTGGCGTTGGCCAGGAAATTTTTACGTTTCTTTCGGGATCTCTTCTTATTGGGGTCATTACTGCTGTGATCTTCACTCATCTTGGAATCTATGTAGTATTTTCTGTGTAGAAAATATATTTATTTTCACTGTTCAATGTAAACAACAAATGAACAAAACATGAAAACACCAGTTTACACCAGGTGGCTCACTGCTTTTTTGAGGTTAGAAAAATCAAAACATGTCAATGTCAAAACAATTTTTTTACTCGTCTATTTGCTGGGCATTGGTTCTCTTCCTATACAGCCTAATTATTATTACTAACCTTAGATCATCTAACCACAGGATGCGCCTTACTTAAGCATTGTTTTCTGCCATTGCACATGACCATTTGGTCTTTTGGCTTTATAAAAAGCACTGTACATCAGTACATCATTTTATATGATTAAACTAGTACATTTCATTGTAGTTGACTGTACAATAAAAATTAACACACAACAGCCATTACGCGTTTGTCGATTAATACATTTTTAAATGCAATGAAATTTTATATGTCTTTGTGTTTCCCCCTTCACTTGTATGAAAACTGGCAGAATATTTTTGTATGCGGTGGTTCGCAAAGGCTAGTCCCGTGATATATGGTCTAAGTTACTAACACGTGAGTAACACTTAGATCATCTAACCACAGGATGCGCCTTACTTAAGCATTGTTTTCTGCCATTGCACATGACCATTTGGTCTTTTGGCTTTATGAAAAGCCTGTACATCAGTTCATCATTTTATATGATTAAACTAGTACATTACATTGTAGTTGACTGTACAATAACAATTAACACACAACAGCCATTGCGCGTTTGTCGATTAATACATTTTTAAATGCAATGAAATTTTATATGTCTTTGTGTTTCCCCCTTCACTTGTATGAAAACTGGCAGAATATTTTTGTATGCGGTGGTTCGCAAAGGCTAGTCCCGTGTTATATGGTCTAAGGAGTAACACCATGAGGAATGCTAATGCATTAAAATTGTGCTGTGCTATTTTAATGAATTGGACACCAGTAGTTATGACAGGAAAAATGTTTAAAACGTTACTCTCTGTAGCCTCGTCGTATAAGTTTCTACAATTTACATAACTTAAGTCTCTACTTTAAATTTTAAAAACCTGTTTCAAACATAGACAGTCAGTCCCTGCATTGGACAATAGATGGCATTAGCAGTACGCAAACCTAGTTACAGATTACACTTTAAAAAATGCTGTGAACATTTAAAACCATTTTGTGACACAGTGACACTTCCAATTTACGAGCGTTTCAGAATGTACATGTCGCTGGCCTCGGTAATCTTGTCAGTAGTATCTAAGTTGTTAAGCCAAGTTGACCACAACAACACAAGGGCTGACAAGCGGCTTGAAAATTCACAACCTGCGCCTGTTCATTTCATTTCGGCAATTGTTATGTTTGTCACCATCACAATTGCTAATGTTTCAGCAGGAACCTAGTTTGCAATTTGCAATTGCCTCTGCCAATCCCGTCGGGATTAAAGCGTGACTTTTATATGTATTTATGTAGCCTGTTTCTCCAAACTGGCGGACTACATGTAATTTCACCTGCACTGCAACCGCAATTTTGCAACGACAGTAATTCAATGGCGACATAACTTATAGCTGCAACAAAATTTTAAATGCTACCTACTTAAAACTTTCTCGGTTCGGCAGTTTAAAGATCAAAGAGTTTATATTTTGGTAAGTGAATATACTTAATTGACCCCATCGATCTATATGTACTACGTACGGTAGAATATATTCGGTAGAAAATGTCAATGATTGACCCCAAATGACAGCCATTTCTGCGTACTACCCGTTCGCTCTAACTTTGCCGCTGGCGTAGAGGCGTATACCCGAATTGTTATATAATTAGACGAAGTAAATTGACAGTAGCTAATGTCTCTTCGTCATAGAAAATACGCAACATTGTATGAAGAAGTGACATTAGTTGCTGTCAATATACTTCGTCTAATTAAAAATTCGACTTTAGTATGGAGCCGAGCGGCAAAGTTAGAGCGAACGAGCAGTACATGCGCTGCGTGTGAACGTTCGTGCGGTCGCGCCACTGTAACTCTCAAACGGTTTGGAGGATCCCTGCGATGAGAATTTTCTGTCCTGGGACATTGCTAAACATTCAGAAGAAATGCATGATTGTGAACGTCATGCGACCCGAGCTAATTTATCTCGTAGACTTTGATTAGATAAATACACGATCCTATCCAAGTACTAAAATTTTATATACTTAGGTACTTTTAAAAATGTGAACTTACTAAATACCTCTGCCTATCGCCTCATAAATATTCAACGCACATATCAATACTGATAACCTGTTACTACCAAACAACTATATCTATTGTCTTATTATCACGCTCATGGCATATTAACATCTTCTATCTAAGTCGGTTTCATTACCAAATTGATAAACTGACTGAATCATTCATTTCAATAGGCTTTATAAGTATGACGTAAACACTCCAAAGAGGGAAGGGTGATATATTACGTTCCTCTCTGGCATCAGAGGAATGGAGTGCAGCGGTGGGAATCCAAGCAAACGAACAAAACTAGTTTTGTGCCGCGCGCCGGCAACGATAGCGTCTATAACGCCTGCGCGTTTGTTGATAAAATTAAAATTAATATTTCGTGATTAAAAGTTTGTTACTAAAGTCTAATAAAAAAAAAAGGATAGAAAAAATGTGACATCATTTGGAATCTGTGGATGTGTCTTGATTTTTTTTTTATTGAATTTCTTTAGTAGAACCTTGTATTTTTTAAAAGTTCAATCAGGTTTCAAGACTTCAGTTTTGCAGTTGCTGCCTGATTATTACATTTTAAGGTAGGCAATATTTATAGAAAAAGTAGTGTGACTACTTGAGAAGTCGTTGACCGCAGCACTCAATAATGCATCGTGCCGTGAGTATTTGTGAGCGTGACGGGAACTAGCACTTGATAATTTTCTTGCATCTCGGCTAAATGCAATCCGAGATGCACTTACCTATTTTATTTATTTAATACTGCATTGTACCTACTGTACACCAAGAGTGTGTTACAAATTGTAACAAAATAGAAGTTTAATGGGCAGCCTTATCGCTAATAGCAATTTCTGCCAGACAATTTCATCTTGTTTAGATAGATTATCCTCTTTAGAATCTAATTTAAATGTGGGCAACGTTCGCATATCGTTAGGTAATTTATTCTATTGTGTTCATGCCCTTTTATTCCTAAAACCCAATGACTAAATTGCTACTTAAAATTCCTTTATTGGTGTGAGCTAAACACAAAAACATTAATAACGGGATATGAGCTGTATGGTTAACCACTTCGATAGTATAAAAAGTATAAAAACAAGTCTGAGGTAGACCGTGTGTGCGTGTGCCACAGTCCTTAAAAAATGAAAAAAAAGTTTGCATATTTTTTAAAGACGTTTCCCGCTCGCTATTTCTTGGAATGTAGCTTGAAGTGTACGTAGGTACCTATGCATTCAATTTTGATTCTAATGCAATAGGTTTAAAGTTACATTTCAATACGCTGCACTATTTTAAGTCGGTAGATTAGTCGGAGTCGGAGTCTACCTCACCTTTATGTCTCGGTTAGAGTTATTTTGTTTGTATCGCTGTGTGATTGCTGTCTATGACGAAGAGATTTTGTAAAGGTATGTGTGCTGTGTACCTACCTAATTACTTTATTTAGATGCCCGATAATATTTTAACAGGCTTCTTGTAATTTTTTAACCACTAAGGTGGCAGACTAACATATAACATACGGCTCACCTGATGGAAAGTGATGGTCATCACCGTAGCCAATGGTCGTGTGCAACACCACAGGGAGATTTTTGAACAAATTGTTCTGCTGTGTTTACTATGTACATAATATTATCATAACAAATCTCGTCATAGGTACTATATACTGTTACCTAAACACTTTTTCTTTATCAAATAATCCATTAGAATTTGAAACTCGTCTAATATAGGTAGATAATTAAAACTTTCGATTTCGCGATGTTTAACATGTTTTTTTTTGGGGGGTTTTTGGCTAAAATTAGAGAGAAGCGGACGCCGCGTTGTATAGTTTTTCAAGACTATGCTCTTAAATATAGCTTGATCTCTGTGACAGTTCTACAAACGTAAACAAGAATAGACTTTATGTCAACGGCATAAAGCTTTTGTGGTTCAAATGCAGAGAGTGAGGACACAGAGGTGCAAACTGTAAATAACAACTTTATACCTTTGAAATAAAAGTCAATTTTGTTTACGTTAATATAACTGTCACAGAGATCAAGCTATATTTTACGGGTAGGTATAGTGTATTTTTAAGTATTTATGTGTCAGTACCTAATTATGGTGAAATTTAAACACAAATGGGCTCTACAACGTGTCTATGTGTTGTAAAGTGATTATATAACGCATTTAAATGCGACTTTTTTTTTGTTGACTAATTCTACACACAATATTCAGTATATTCAGTATATTTTTCAACAACCTTTACATTGCGTTTGAACATAATATTAAGCATAGACATTGTTTACAAATATACCTACTTAGTTCCAGTTCCAGGAAGGTTCCACCGCTTTACTGGAGTAGAACTTATACTCTGTAAAATATAGCTTGATCTCTGTGACAGTTATACTAACTTTTATTTCAAAGCCATAAAGTTGCAATTTATAGTTTGCACCTCTGTTGTTCTCAGTCTCTGCATTTCAACCACATAAGCTTTAAGCTGTTGACATAAAGTTTATTCTTGTTTACGCTTGTAGAACTGTCACAGAGACCAAGCTATATTTTACAGAGTATAGTCCAAACCTGAACAAACATGCTGGACATACGCTGCTGTTTACGAGAATCTCGACATGAAAAAGATTTCTAACTTTAGCATAAATTTTACTTGACTCTGCCATAGAAGATTATTAATGATGTGGGGTGCACTTCGGAAAACCGCCCCCCTCAGATTGATCTGAAACTTTGCACAGACCTTCTTTTGGATGTTCTAAGACATCCCCTATAGGGATTTTTGGCGCATAGCAATGGTTTCCGAGAAATTTAAAAAAATGGATTTTAGCACGCGCGTTATTATAACTATCCCCGCTCAATCTGACTTGGATAGATTAGGTTATTTTTTATAACCACCTAAATTTTTAATAAAATAAAAATAAGTCGGGTTTTCCTTCCTGACGCTATAACTTCAGAACGCACGAACCGATTTCCACGGTTTTGCATTCATTGGATAGGTCTCGGGCTCCGTGAGGCTTATAGCAAAGAAAATTCAGGAAAAATTTCAACCGAAAAGCGGGAAAATCATTTTTCACATACAGCGCCATCGCGGGCGAAGCTGCGGGCATCAGCTAGTTTTTAATAAAACTTTAAAACCTCTGCAAAATTACAACTCAATCGAAGGTGGGGGGTTTTCGGAAGTTTATCCATCATGTGATTGGTGAATACTCGTAGTAACGCTGGTAACGCATCCATACCTAGCCATGTTCACGTAGCATAGCATATCTCATCTATGGTGAAAATGCACCCTAAAGTTTATAAAGCGACACTATACGGCTTCTTGATATTTACGAAACGGCTCCATTTCTAGTAAGTTGATACTTTACCTGAAACTAATTTTGTAAGTAAATTTATGTACTAACTAGCTGATGCCCGCAGCTTCACCCGCGTAAAATTTGTACCCGTTACCGCTTCCCGTAGGAACTTAATCCCGGGATAAAAAGTAGCCTATGTGTTATTCCAGACCATAATGTATCCCTGTACCGAATTTCAGCCAGATCCGTCCAGCCGTTCGAGCGTGAAAGAGTAACAAACATCCACACATCTAAACATCTACCTACATTCACAAACTTTCGCACTTGAATATTAGTAAGATATTTCAACAGAATTTGTAGGTATATTTGTAATCGATACATTGATTGTTTATTTGTAATCGATTTATCGAAACAAATCTGTCCTCTTCATAGTAGTTTCTGAGTTTATAAACTCTGAAACTACTGAACCGATTTGAAGAATTATTTCACTGTTGGGAAGCTTGGTACATTGTCCCAAAGCTTATCGGCTATTGTCACACACGAAACCCCCCAAAGACTTGGTATAGCACCCGACACCCCCCCTGGGCGAGGCCGCAGTGGTGGCCGTATGTCTGTTGGGAGTTCTGGGACATCCTTCAGAGGGCTTACCCGGGGCTCCCGTGATGGATTTTCAACTGCGGGTCGTCACGACCTGCACCGCCTGTCCATTTCAACACAGGATAGACTCACCACCTATTACGTGGGACATAAAACTATAAGGTGAAATGTGGGCGTGTACTATGCCTCTGCCTACCCCGTCGGGGGTAAAGGCGTGACTATATGTATGTAATGTAAAAACGGGCATGACGTATGGTTTACATAGGTGCTACGAAATTCGTAGCACATCACAGGCTAAGCTGTTGGACTAGTCCGTTCACAGTTAATTTTCCTCTGACAGATCGTTTTCTGTATGTTGGTATTGCAGTAAAGTCCCCCTATGAGTGCCGGAGATTATAAGATGTAAACGATAGCACTAACAATTATTTTTTAATGTAAATATCTAATTGTCAATTTACATAACTTTACTAAACACGTGGTTCTTTTACTATACGATTGTACTTAAGTTTTATTTTATTGATATGGATATTTAGAAAAGGCACTCATTAATTACCATCACCAAGGAGCGCGAAGTTACTCCTTCCACTTCTTAAATGATTTCCGCGCCCGAAAAACGGCAGCAATCAGAAAAGTAAAAAGAAAATAAGTTTCGACTTTAAGGTTAGAGTACATGGGATAAACAAAATCTTAGTATGGTAACACGAAAATCAAGGAAGCCAATATCAGCGCTAGAGGTAAATTAACTATGAACGGACTATAGCTAGTTTAATATTTATTAAATTAATATTTAAGCTGAGGAATAGCGCCAATAGCCGATACGTGGAGAATGAGTTACAATCTAATCCGCTAAAAAGATTTAAAGTTAAATTCGTACTGTTACATAAATTGATTTCATGGCAAATTTTGATTAAGCGGTTGGCATGGCAACCATGAGTACCGTTACGAATTCAGTAGAAAATAACTACATAACAGAAAATAATAATTAGCCCCTCTCTTTATAACAGATTGCAGAGGGGCTTAGGGCGAGACTTGTATCTGTAGTCTGTGACTCTGTTGCATTAAATTACGTCATTAGGTCACGTGGATTACCTGTTCAAAGTTTGAAATGAAACAAAAATGACAACGTCAATCGGATTGAACTTTCACTTTCACAATAAACGTTAGAGGGGCAGTCGGGTGAGACCGTCTCACGGCTTCTTGTTTTATGTACAGTCAACTGCCTATCGTAGGCATAGGCCTACGATAGGCAGTTGACTGAGTTTAGATAGCTAAACTGAGATATATTTAACCGACACCAAAAATGATCGTGGCCCCGCGGACTCAGTGTTCTGTAAACGATCACTGCAGTAAGCAACTTTCACTATGGCCGGTCCATGGATGGGTGACCATCCATGTGATCACTTTGTGACATTTATTTGAGCGTTTCCGTGCTTTCGAAGGCACGTTAAGCCGTTGGCCCAGGTTGCCAGTAAAATGGCAGTCGTTAAGCTAAGTTGAAGGTTCCTGGGACATCCTTCCGAGGGCTTACCCGGGGCTCCCAACCATAGGCTGTTGGGCGTTACGTGAGGTTTTTTAGTCGGTAGGAGTCCGGCATAACATCCATGAGGATTTTCCCTCACGTTAAACAAAAAAAAAAAAGCTAAGTTGAAGGCTTTATTTCAACAGCAGGCAGTCACAACCTGCGCCTGTCCATTTAAACACGGCAATACGGCTCACCACCTATTACGTGGGACAAATTATACAAAGGTGAAATGTGGGCAGCAAATAATATGCCTCTGCCTACCCCTTCGGGGATAAAGGCGTGACCATATGTACCTATGTATGTGTGTACCAAAAATTATACAATTCGCATTTTCAAATGTCTTGGGCGCCAGTGTTTGTCATGGTTCTTTGAACTATAGTTGTAGGTCAATTAAATCAACCTTTCGTAGTCTATTGCTGGACATAGACCTCGCCAAATTTTCGCCTTAATACATGATCATCCTGCGATCTTTTCAGGGTCACTGGACTATCTGACCTGGGGGCCTACCATAAACTCTTAAAACAGGTCAATAATAGCCGATAATTGAAAGGCTGGCATTATTTGTACTATATACTCGACAGATAGCAGGCGAGTCAGCCATTGCGTGTCAGACGTCACGTGATTAACATTTCAGCGGCTTGGCGTTACCATGAAGTGTTTTTTGACAAGTTGGCCATCCAAAACTGAGCTGCAGTGCTGTCTTATTTAGCAGGCGTAGAATACTAACTTTAATTGAACTGTTTTCTTTAATTTTTACTAAAAGGCGTAAATATTCGATATTTTGTGCTTAGAATAATATATTGTTGTATTTAAAGATTATTCTAAAAAAATAAATTCCATTAAATGACCCATTATTTTTGATGTATGATGAAGATGAAGTTTGCTCAAAGTTGCAAAGTATTTATTTAATGAGACGCGTCCACACAGAGTGAGCAGCCTTACTCGCGAGGTAATCGCCCTGGCGGAACTCGCCACCACATTTAATAATTAATAAATATTTTATTATATTGTACTAGCGGATTTCACGCGGTTTCACCTAGCGTACTTCCTATTACCGTGGTAATATGCCAAATATATCCTATGTTACCAGGAGATAGTGCAGCTGGTGCAGCTTCCCAACAGAAATCTTTCAGTAGTTTCGGAGCCTACTCGATGCAAACGCAGATCTTTCCTCTATAAACTTATCTATATCTATTTCTATACTAATATTATAAAGAGGAAAGATTTGTATTTTTGTTTGTAACGAATAAACTCAAAAACTACTGGACCGATATGAAAAATTCTTTCACTGTTGGGAAGCTACACTCTTTGCGGTGAACATAGGCTACATTTTATTCCCGTATTCCCATGGAAACGGGAACTACGCGGGTGCAACCACGTGACGTCTGCTAGTCATATTATGAAGAGGAAAGATTTGATTGATGAAAGCATAGACTTATAACACATAGACTGAGAGTCGCTCAATTATACGTACGCGCCCGCGAAGCCGAACCAATATTAATGTAGGTGTAAACTACTCGTCTTTATACTCGGTGACACTCACACAAGCTTACAGAAAATGTTGCCAGGAAATAAAATTTACCCTATAAATGGGAAAAAAATAAAATTGTTTGTATACATTTAATTTAACATTTAACTCTATTTATCTATATGCTATACTCTTCGCGGGGTAGGCAGAATGGTCTCCCATATTTTATTAATATGTAGTTTAAAAAAAAGCTAAATTAAACACTAACCCCCATATTCATAATCGTTTATTAAACCTATATTAGTTAAAACACACTTTAAGTCTATTGCTGTCTCTAACCATACTCTGTCATTGGTTAGAGATAGCAATATACTTAAAGTGTGTTTTAACTAAAATAGGTTTAATAAACGATTATGAATAAGGGGGTAAGTGTAAAACGACTTACCTGCTAACCAGTATAATAAACAGTTTAAGTTTTTACTAGTAGGCATACCTATATATACTTCTAGAGTTCCGTAGACAAAAGGTAAATAAGGTTCCTTATTTATGAGGTTCAGCCGTCCGTCTCGCTGTCTGTCTGTCTATTTCGAGGTTCCATCTCAGAAACCGTAATAGCCATAGAGCTGAAATCTTCCGAGATGATGTATTTCTGCTGCCACTATACCAACAAATTCTAAAATCAGTAATAATTTGTATTTCAAACTGTTGTAGTAAGTAATATATTATTACTACCGGCCTCCCTGACCGAGGGCCTGAGAAGGACGAGTTGGCTACTCGACGTTTTTCCAGAAGCATTCATGGTGGTGGAATAGTAACTAACTCTACCCCCTTCCCCAAGTGGCGGGATAGCACCCGAACCCTCTAAGCGAGGCCAAGGTGGTTGCCTAAGTCTGCCGGGAGCCCTGGGACATCCTTCCGAAGGCTTACCTTACTTATTAAATTAATAAACTTGTTTTAATTACAATATTTTACTAAATTATGTGGTACCCACAAAATTTTGCAAATAAAATTATTTAAGTAGATATGAAGCGCTTGTGGCCCCGCGTACTCAGTGATCTATAAACGATCTGATCTGTAAACGATCACTGCAGTAAGCAACTTTCACTATGGCCAGTCCTTGGATGGGTGACCATCCATGTGACCACTTTGTGACATTTATTTGAGCGTTTCTGTGCTTCAGAAGGCCGTTAAGCTGTTGTTTCCGGTTTCCAGTAAAATGGCAGTCATGAAGCAAAGTTGAAGGCCTTTTGAGGCGGCTTGAAAAATTTCAACAGCAGGCAGTCACAACCTGCGTCATCTCAACATGGCATTACGGCTCAGCCCCTATTACGTGGAACAAATTCTAAAAAGGTGAAATGTGGGCGTATACAATGCCTCTGCCTACCCCTTCGGGTGTAAAGGCGTAAGCATATGTATGTATGTGATAAGAGTATTTTTATAACAATAACAGTTCCTAAAACCGATATTGAAGCAAATAAGAGAAAATGTGGGAAAATTTTATTCTCATTGCTTGCAACATCGTCTACGAAAATGACGTCACTAAAATGTACGATTTTTGTTTCCTTAAATGAGGTGTTTTTAACAAAAATGTAACATATTTTGCAGTACTAACCTATGCAATGTGATCTTTAGGCGTTTGGAACAATTTTCAGATGAATTGTGGCATCCTTTCACTGCAGAATACGTCATTTTTAGACGAAAATTACTCGAGCTCTTTGCACTGACACTAGATGCCCGGTACTAAAGCGCCGATTGATGTAGGCAGCTGGTATCAGCTGCCTTGAAATGGCTTCACGTCGCTCGCGCGTATTGGGTTTCTTTGCGTTATAATTCTATGGATGAAAGATTGTAGATGATGTTCAGAAGTTTGGATACAATAGAGACTTGGGTAAAGCATAAGATAAGATTATGCTTCACTGTATTAAAAGAGTCAGTTTCCACTATTCATTCATTATACCTGAACCAAGTCGGTACCTACTGTGATGTAAACCAAAATTGATGAAAAACAGCCAAAATCTGCTTGAATCGGTACATTACAAACACGAATTTCGACACTTACACGCACGAATATCCTTATATTCGTGTATTCCCGACCGCATTAGATAAAGTTCACGATAACCAAGATGGCGCATAGAACGAGCGTGACGAAACTGCCCCGGCAGCGACCGCAGGATCATATTGTGTGGGTGACCGAATTAAGGCGGATAGCGTGCTTAATTACAGATTAAGGTCGGTGTCGTTTTCGTTAGTAAGAATGTGATACGCTATACTTAAGCGTGTATAAAACACGTAAGTACTTACGTATTTACTTGTACTTACCTACTTAAATTCGTCCAGAACATTTCTTTAGCCTTACAGAAAAGAAATTTAATTTTAAAATACCTAGTTAATAAAATTCGCAAATTTGACTAGTGTTGGGAAGTGATTCAGTGCGCAGTTGCTACATCACAGCATAAGTACGAATCTTACTAATATTTTAAATGCGAAAGTTTGTGAGTGTGGAACTGTAGATGAGTGGATGTTTGTTACTCTTTCACGCTGGAACGGCTGAACGGATCTGGCTGAAATTTGGTTCAGGGATACATAATAGTCTGGAATAACACATAGGCTACTTTTTATCCCGGGATTAAGTTACTACGGGAAGCGGGAACGGGAACAAATTTTTCATCATCAGCTAGTATAATATAATATGACTGCCTCTGTTGCGCAGTCGGTAGTGATACCTGGTGATACCGCCTGCGGCGCTGGAGGTCGTGTGTTCGATTCCCACCGGAGACAATGACCGGTGACCCATAAATGTTTGTCTCAAGTGTCTGGGTGTTTCTATGTATAATATGTATGTATTTAAAAAGTATACATATAAGCATTAATATCCGTGGTCTGATACACATAACACAAGCAGGTTATTCCTAGCTTACGTTGGGATCAGATAGCGTTGTGTGAGATGACCGTAAAAAAAACATATATAAATATGTAGGTATAGAATTATAGGTATCCAGTAGACATAAAACATCAAAATATGTATGTTTATCTATCCACTGTGTATGGGCGTACATTATGTAAGCTTACAGGCGCCGACCATCAAATTGTTTAGCAATAACAGAGGCTGTAAAAATGATGGTATAATAATTCTATTTCATGTAATTCTATTTCATGTTTTACGATAATTTTAAAACATACAACACTATCATCTTGCTTTGATCTCCGAAGAGGTAGGCAGGTGCATACTTTACCAGTTACATTTTGTTTCATCTCGCGGCTTTGGGGGTTAGATCGGGTGAATATCTCGCTTCTTGGGCGTGAGTGAAATTCTCACTTCACGCCACCATCTTAGACCTGCTTCTGTACGTACAGCGAGTAGTCCTCACGCTCAAATTCCCGGTCATGGAGGCCGAAAGTCTTGGGCGAAGACAAGTCCTCGCCGTAGACTGCGGAACACGGGTGAGAGAGTTCTCTCCCGCTCCCTTCCCGCAGGTTGCTGCTACTGGCTGTTGAGATTTTTTAAGCCACCTACAAAGCTAATACTTCATAAGAGTAAACTTCGTCTTTGTATAAGTAAGCCACGAAGGCGAAGGCAGAGAGCACTTCCAGTAATTTATTATATCGCTGCTGCTGCTTCTAACTGTATCTATACATATAATTCTAAACTTAGTTTTACGTGTAGTTATAAAATAATACAATTCAGTGTATTGGCCCAATGCCAATATAACGGGTATTTTGTAAAGCACACAGCCGTGAAATATTATTAAGCACTTATAATGCTACTACATAGTTAGGCACAGGTCTTATTGCTAGCGACAAGCGACTAGCGTTCTATTGGGCGATAATTTTTATCCGTACTACCCAAAAATCGTAGGCGGTAATTTACTAAATCAATGAGATCAGCCTATGGTAGTATACTGCTGGACGGTGGCCTTTCAAATCTAGAGGTCGTTTCCTTGTATGTGCTATCAATGTTGGGAGGACGAAAAAAAACGTGAGATAAAAAACAGGTCAACAGATACCTTTTAGCTGCGCTTTCCAGTAGTAGATCGAGAATGACGGCACTTTTCCATGGGACCTACGTATAAAGCAAAATTTATCAACATGAGATCATTCGGTAAGTATAGACTTAGGGTATTAACACTTAAACAGGGCTGTGTTAATTGCTGAGCCTAGCCAGATATGAGTTCAAGCGACTGGACAGGACCCCTAGTTCTAGCCTAACGGAGACTTTTTCGCTTTTTTGCGACATGAACGGTTTTCATGCGGCCTGAGTTTGAGCCAGTGAACGGAAAAAATCGACAAAGTTTAAATTACGAATGCGACACGATTGTTTCCGATGTTTCCCGAGCCCTAAACTACACTTTCGACACTGAGGCGAATCGCTACATAGGTTGTGATGGGACAAATGCCAGCACCTGGGTAAACATGGCTGTAAATATTATAATAGTTCTTGTGCTGTAATAGTTTATGCTAGTTTACATTCTTCGCTTACGAAATATAAACATTAGTTCAACTAACAATACACATAACTTCTCGCTGATCGCTGACCGAGCCTCTGCACACACACACACACGAGTGTGCAGAGGCTGTTTGTACCATTTTAATTCCTATTTACATATAATAGAATGATGCTAAGCTAAGTGACTATATGAGATTGTGAGGCTGGTTGGACAAAAGATGTCTGATACAAGACTCAGATCTCAGATTTGTTCCAGCGTGAAATACAATCTGGAGTTCTTCAAAAGGAGACTTAGAACTACTTAGAAGGTTCCTACAAGGTGAACCGCCTCCTCGTAGCAGGTCTGGACGTAGACAGTTGTTACTGTTAGAGTGGGACACCCCTGCGTTACGACACAGCGGTGTCCCACTGTATAATAGTACAGTAAGCAGTGAGAAGATCATGTTCGAGAAAGAGACGGCGGGGAGGGAGCGGAAGAGAACATTCCCACCCGAGTTCCGCAATCTTACTTGACTTGTCTGCGCCCAAGACTATCGGCCTCCATGACCGGGGCCTGATCACCGTCCTTACAGAAGTAGGCCCAAGACGACAGTGTGATGTGAAAGTTTCACGTACGCCACACGGCTCAAGAAGCAGGATAACACCCGACCACCCTAAGTGAGGCCGCAGTAGTAGCCAAGTTCTGTTGGGAATCCTGTGGTCATCCTTCCGAGGGCTTACCCGGGGTACCCAACCGTGGGCAGTAGGTAGGTAACGTGTGGTTTTTAGTCGGCAGGAGTCCGGCATAGCATCCATGTAGGTTTTTCCTCACTTTAAAAAAGTGTGAAGCACCTCTGCTAGTGCAATTGTCCATAGGCTACACGGGCTACACCGCTAAAGTGACCTCTTATCGTCTTTGTCTGACACCTTAGTGATATGGTTTAAAAAGGTATATATCTGGGGATTGTGGTTTCTTTAGTTTTACATTTTAAGGCTGGTCAAATCAATTATTGGACTATTTTGAAGTAATGGTAGTTTTTATTTTGGGACATAGGTGCTATTAAATTATGCTTATAATAACAATGATACACCATTCTATTGACTCAAAATAGTCTTGACTAAGTACAATAGCTGCACTTCTTCAAAGGTTTCGTAACAGACCGTCGGTTCCACTTCATCAGACACGACCGGCTTCGTCTCGCTCCGGTTACCTAATGAGCTTTCTCCGATGAATGTTGCTATTTGACATAGTCGATTTTGATCTAACTATTTTGACATGGTAGAAATTTCTATTTATTTTATTCATATTTTGTATTTGTATAACAGCATCTTGTGTTTATCTTGTAGAAGATGAAAATCTGTAATAGGAAATTATTACCTATTCCATCCACCACGTATTTTCAGCTCAAACAGCTAAACGGATATGGGGGCAATACCTATATACTACCCGTTCGCTCTAACTTTGCCGTTGGCGTAGAGGCGTATACCCGATTTTTTAATTAGACGAAGTAAATTGACAGTAGCTAATGTCACTTCGTCATAGAAAATAAGCAACATTGTATGAAGAAGTGCATTAGTTGCTGTCAATTTACTTCGTCTAATTAAAAAATCGACTTTTTTATGGAGCCGAGCGGCAAAGTTAGAGCGAACGAGCAGTACCTATAACCTACCACAGATTATATAATATAGAACCTACTAGATACATGTAATACAAACTTTGTACGTACCTCTCTAAGAAAATTGTGAAAACGGATGATTGTGAAATTTGACACAGTTTAAGTTAATTATGTAAAAGTAGTGCATAAGTAGGTACAGCATTTTTTTAGATGATTACTGCCAAATTTCAACGATCTCCCTTTAGTAGATAAAATACTATAACGAGGCAATAGGCATCCATATAAAATAAAGGATATGTTTGAAAATTACTCCCTATAATAGTATTATGAAAAATTCGAAGTCACTACGGAGAAATCATATTTTTTTATGCAGGCAAAGTAATCTGATACAGCAGACACATTCAATATTTACTCTTCTCACGCTATGAAAGTTCTCGGAAAGCAATAAATTATGTATGGTACGGGGAAATTACGAGCTACGATTATACAATACTTCATTTGCACTTTAATGTACCTACTTACTGAACTGTACTTACATTTTTGCTTCAAACTACATTTTCGATCGGTTTAAAAAAGGAAAATGCGAGTCGAACACGGAGTTTGATACCAAAAAACGGCAGAAAAAAATCCAAATGTTAACAAAGTCCGTGCGTCTGTTTGTCTGTCTGTCTGTCCGTCACGAGGCTATATCTCAAGAAAGGTGATAGCTAGAGAGCTGAAATATTCACAGATTATGATTGTATTTCTGTTGCCGCTACAACAAAAAATACTAAAATTAAAAAAAAAAAATTTAATAGGGGCACCCATACCATAAGCGTGATTTTTTACCGTTTTTCGATACGGTACCATCTGTGTCTGACTCGCACTTGGCCGGCCGACCGTACGAGGCCCTGATACTATCTACGGCCGAGAGCTCCGAGTAAGCCTTTGGAAGGATGTCCCAGGGTTCCCAACAGACCTTGGCTACCACCGCGGTCTCACCTAGGGGGTTTGGGTACTACCCCGCGTCTTTGGGGGGTTGCTCGGGAATTATCCCGCTTCTTGGCGCATGAGGTGCGCATGAATCTATCACGTCACGTTGCTGTTTAAGGCCTGCTTCTGTGCGGGCGGGGAGCAGTCCACCCACCGTCCTTAGGCCCCCGGTCATGGAGGACGATAGCCTTTAACGAAGACAGTCTACGGCGCAAGAACTCAGGGATCATTTCCCGCTCCCGATCCTCCCCGTCGCCTCATTCATAAGCATAACCTGCTCAAAACAAATATTTAAGGTTTAAGGACGGTTTCTATATAGCAAACATGTCAAACACAATGATATATGAAAACTATAGATACGTTACCAACACTGAAAAATGGCAACAAAAACGTCAGGCAATTGCCTTACTTTTCATACATGCTACCATAGATAATTTCATAGAAATTCTTTTTTTAAATCTATAAAAATTCTGCTGTTTTTGAAAGCCGTGATGTTCGTGTGTCTATATAAGTTGTAGATCTGCATTTTGTGACTTGCACACGTGACTCTACTGCCTATACACTCGTTAATATTTTGTGATAAAAAAAATGCAATGGTATTGCACAAATGCAGATGTACACCCAGTATGTAATATGTCGTTGGTTAAACACTATTTTTATTTCCTCTTTTCCAGTGTGGTACGATGCGCGAAAGCCTCCGCCGCCTCGCTCACTCATCAGACGATGGTATGGAGCGGCGCGGGCGCAGGATCGGCACGCGCCGCGTGAGGGTGGAACTGCTGGATTCTGAGCATATCACCTTGGATATAGACGTAAGTATTCCAATTGTTGGCATATTAGAGAACTGGCAGACTTTTAAGATAGTCCCAATCCTCATCAAGCAGATCTGCAGCTCCGAATTGGGGTCCCTATGACACAAGTTTACAGCTTGCCTCAAATACCTACCTACTCAAAAATACGTACCAGCTCCCTGACCAGATGAATATTATAATAACAATATTTGTGAACTTCACACAAAATCATCCAGCCCAAATTAAGCTTAACAATTTTTTTTTTAATAAAATAATTAACACCCTTTTTTATTAAATATTTGTATTTGATTTCCGATGCCAAGTCATCTCATGAAATTTGGAGAGTAAATTTTGAGACACCCAATATAAGCTTGTGCTATGGCCTATGGGATCTAGACGGCTGATATACATACATATTATACATAGAAAACACCCAAACTCCGAAACAAACATTTGTGGATCACACAAATATTTGGACCGACCCAGGAATCGAACCCACGACCTTTAGCGCCGCAGGCGGTATCACTACCGACCGCGCCACAGAGGCAGTCAAACTCAGAATTATATCTAAACCTTTGAGATGCTTTGAGCTGTTGACTGACAGACGGCTAGGCTGCTACGATCTACGATGCTTAAGTATTTGCCTGGCGCATGGCGGGCGCGGGGCAGTGGTAAGTGTGAGATTCAATTCTCGGGTTTGAACAAATATTTCTGCTGACAGTACCAACGAATGAACTGTAGTAAAAATGCAAGCGATCGTAGCCAGCTATAGTGTTATGAACAATCTTCGTCTATAGAACACATAGCTACATCTTTCTTTATTATGAAGATCCTCCCACATCTAAACTCCCAATCGTTTAGTAAGTCTGTCTGATTGATTTACATGTTTATAAACGAATGTCAGCTACTCTAGGTAGACAACATAACACAGCTGGCATTCCGGCACTTAGTTAAAGATGAATGTGGGTAGAGGAATTTTCCATAGCACTGCTATGTTTATAAAGAGGTACCAAGTCATTGAGCGGGATTATATTATATTTAAAACTAGCGGATGAATAAAATATAGCCTATGTTACCCGGGAATAATGTAGGTTCCCATTAGTGAAAGTATTTTTCAAATTGGTTCAGTTGTTTTGGAGCCTATTTGATGCAAACAAACAAACAATCAAATCTTTCCTCTTTATAATACCTATTAGAATAAATATTTTTTTATACCAATGCCCTGAGGTGGCAGACCAGCATACAACCCACGGAACAGAAAATACTTAATTACCTATGTAATTTCTGTTCCTTGACACGGCCCACCTGTGATCAGCCTATGGACATTTGCATCACAAGAGGTGATAGTGATACACTCTTCGAGGTATCGACCCTGAACTCTTCAAGATCACTATTAGACCAAGAAAGTGATGTTTAAAATTTTACCCGCTTTTTTTAAACGTGAGATAAATCCTACATGGATGCTATGCCGGACTCCTGACGACTAAAAACCACATGTATCCTACCTAACAGCCTACGGTTGGGAGCCACTAGTAAGTCCTCGGAAAGATGTCCCCAGGACTCCCAACAGACCTACGACTACCACTACGGTATACCTAGGGGGGTTCGGTTGCTATCCCGCTTCTTGGGGCGTGTGGCTTGCGTGAATCCCTCACGTCACGCTGTCGTCTAGGACCCGCTTCTGTAAGGACGGTGAGCAGCCCCTTCACCGTCCTCAGGCCCCGGAAATTCTACTAGTTAGGTTGTAAATTTGGTGTGTCTTGGGTATAGGTAATTTCGGCTCACAGCTAGTTTTTAAACTTAATTTCTCCGTTTCTATTTCAGCGTAAAGCCCGCGGCGGAGACCTGCTCGACCAGATCTGCGATAACCTGGACCTTCTGGAGAGAGACTACTTCGGCATGACGTACGAACAGCGCGGAGACCCCAGGGTCTGGGTCGATTTGAACCGAAGACTGTCCAAGACTTTTAAAAGTAAGTTTATTGTATTTCATTATTGCAGTTCCTCCTCGCCTCGTCCGCGTAGAGGTCGTTATTGTTTAAAATCACTACCCGTCCTTTTTTTTCATTTAATTCAGTTAAATAGTGGTCTATGGCCTTCCGAGGGACTCAAACTATCTATGCACAAATTTCATAAAAGCCCTTTAGCGGTCATGGTGCGAGCCATGCTCTCCAGCGGGAGTAAGTGGGACTGCGCCGCCTCCTTCTGCGAGCAGGTCATGGGAGTGAAAGAGGCGGCGGGCCGGGTGCGGGAGAGAACTCTCCCACCCGAGTTCCGCAGTCGGCGCCCTGGGCGCCCGCCGACGTGTCTTCGCCGAGGACTATCGGCCTCCATGACCGGGGGCCTGAGGACGGTGAGAGGGCGGCTCACCGTCCTTACAGAAGCAGGCCCATGACGGCAGCGTGACGTGAGTGAGACAATTCACGCACGCCCCCCCTTAGAAGCGGGATCACACCCGAAACCCCCCAAAGACGCGGGATAGCACCCGAACCACCCCCTGGGCGAGGCCGCAGCAGCGGCCGTGGGTCTGTTGGGAGTCCTGGGACATCCTTCCGAGGGTTTACCCGGGACTCCCAACCATAGACTGTTGGGCGTGACGTGAGGTTTTTTAGTCGGTAGGAGTTCGGCATAACATCCATGAGGATTTTCCCTCACGTGAAACAAAAAAAGAAAAAAAGAGCCCTTCAGCGGTTTAGGCATGAAAGCGTTACAGACAGACAAACAAAGTTACATTACGTTACACATCATACGTGTATTGTGCGTGAGTATGTCGCGGTCTCCACCAAAGAACCAAAGACTTCTATATAAACAGAGGTCCTCATCTTAATATACTTATATATAAATCTCCTGTCACGATGTTTGTCCGCGATGGACTCCTAAACTATTGAACCGATTTTGATGAAATTTGCACACCGTGTGCAGTTTGATATAGGGATAGTTTTTTTTTGGAAAGCCTAATCTACGACCGGAAGTAGCGGGTTACAAAAATCTTAGCCACAGCAACGCGTGGCCGTCGCCTGACCCTCTAGTTTTATATAGAAGTCTTTGCCCAGAACTCGTTTGCTATCGGCCGGCGTCGGTTCTTCTACAGATAGGACCAACCCACTGCCACTTTAAAGCGCTAAATATATACATACATACATATAGTCACGCCTTTATCCCCGAAGGGGTAGGCAGAGCCTCTGCCTATGCCTCTGCCTACTCTCTCTCCTTTTATACACCCACATTTCACCTTATAGTATTATGTCCCATGTAACAGGTGGTGAGCCTATTGCCGTCTAGAAATGAACAGGCGCAGGTCGGCGCGACCCACAGTTGAAAATTTTCAAGCCCGCCTATACAACCCCTCTATGGGACCTGGAAGCGAGAGCCCTTGCATCACTGTTCAGATGGCGCAAGGAGGCGCTGGAGCAGGGCCAAAGGCCTGCGTCTCGAGGAA
Source organism: Miltochrista miniata (assembly GCA_933228765.1). NCBI lineage: Eukaryota > Metazoa > Arthropoda > Insecta > Lepidoptera > Erebidae > Miltochrista > Miltochrista miniata. Next base: position 25,957,788 of record OW121769.1, read on the forward strand.
TCGAGGCCCAGCGGTCCGCAGTAAGTTCCGCAGTCGGCGGCCTGGGCGCCGCCGACGTGTCTTCGCCGAGGACTATCGGCCTCCATGACCGGGGGCCTGAGGACGGTGAGAGGGTCGATTACCGTCCTTACAGAAGCAGGCCCATGACGGCAGCGTGACGTGAGCAACTCACGCACGCCCCCCCTTAGAAGCGGGATCACACCCGAGACCCCCCAAAGACGCGGGTTAGCACCCGGACCACCCCCTGGGCGAGGCCGCAGTGGCGGCCGTAGGTCTGTTGAGAGTCCCGGGATATCCTCCAGAGGGCTCCCCCGGGGCTCCCAACCATAGGCTGTTGGGCGTTACGTGAGGTTTTTTAGTCGGTAAGAGTCCGGCATAACATCCTTTGAGGAGTTTCCATCACGTAAAAAAAAAAAGCCCGCCCATACATAAGGCCTTCAACTTGGCTTGCTAATTTAAATAGTTACCTGACGACTGTTTCTTGAATTCGACTTAGCCGTGCATAAAAGCTCCAAACTCCAGAAAGTGGTCCTTTTTGGTGTTGCAAATATTCATAGGTTATGGTGACCATTTTCGATGAGGGGGACCGATGCTTGTCTGTCAACTTTTAAGTTTAATAAAAAATACTATGATAGCTGATTTGATATTGCAGATGAACCTTGGGACGTCCGTTTCGCTGTGAAGTTCTACCCGCCAGAGCCTTCAGAGCTGAAGGACGATGCGACCCGGTATCAGATAGCTCTGGCGGTGAGGAGAGATCTTATTGAAGGTATGTATTTCCGTCATAGTAGGTATTATCAAAGTCTGAACATTGATAAGCATCCTTTCCTAAATCCGCATAGATCCTAAATCCGCATAGATGCTATGCCGAACCAAAGATAAATCTATACTTATAATAAATCTGTTGAGGGTCGAGTCTGTACATGGAAGATATTTAGAAAATTTTTATTGTAGGGCGTTCTCTAATCGATACTGAAGCCGAAAATATAATTTAAAATTTTCATGTCTGTCTGTCTGTCTGTATCCCGAATAAGTATCACGCCAAAACTACTGAATCGATTTGAATGAAACTAGGTACAATCAGAGCTTATAATCCGAGGAAGGTTCTAGGATACTTTGCATCCCGATATTTTGAGCGGTTCCTTTGGGAGAGGGGATGAAAGACAAAATAGTTTTTTAGTTGTAACTTCGCAATGCGTAGTCCAAATCCAAAATTTTTTTTAGTGTTATAAAGGACGTACTATAAGGATTGTTTCACACAAGTTTGAATTTTGAGGGTTTTGTAGTTCAGGAATTAGAGACATCTCAACTTTCGGCAAACCTTCTTCCTTTCAATGTAAGGGTAAATCTAAACTGGCGTGTTGGCTTTATCATAAAAGAGCTTAATGATTAAGGCTATTGTAAAATAATTCAGTCCGCGCCGAAGGCGTGGACTGAATTGTTTTAGAACGGACTTAATTTTTAAGCTCTTTTATGATTAAGCAAACAGGGCAGTTTCATACGCTCCCATGAGTCTGTTGAAGAAATACGTCTCCTTTCATAGACCTTATGTGACGTAAACGAAGTTGCGAGGGTCAGCTAGTATAATAATATACATACAGATCGGCAACTCCCTGCCTCCCACTGAGTAAGCTTCCCCATCCCCCGCAAAAGTTGACGTATCTATTGCCGTGTTTATGTATCTCCGTCATAGTAGGTATCATCCCAGTCTGAATATTGAAAAGCATCCTTTCCTAAATCCTCATTGATGCTATGCCGAACCAAAGATAATATAATAATATACATACAGATCGGCAACTCCCTGCCTCCCACTGAGTAAGCTTCCCCATCCCCCCGCAAAAGTTGACGTATCTATTGCCGTGTTAGTCCTTGAGAGAGTGTCACTGCGTTGCATTACGTATTTGGATGACTCTTCTATTTGGCTAGGACTTTCCAGAAAACTCATGGATATATGTTCTGCTGGACTACTAATGGAATTATTTACTTAAAAAAAAACCCGGGTTTGCCACACATTCGTATTTCGTCTGAACAAGACCTGACTAAATTGAGGAACGCTGCATGACTCTCTCTACCAAAATTTAAGTACCAACGTTTGTCGACTTGTGCCTTAACTTATAATCTGCATTATTTTGTTACTTGTTATGGTTTGCTACTTAATAATATTATTAACTTATATTGTACAAATATTGTAAAACTTCTCATAACCTACAGTACTAAACTCTTAGCAATATATTGTATTGTTCATACAGAAAACCTAAGTGGTACCAATGTTTGTTAACTCGTGTCTTATGCTATAAATTACTGTACTATTTTGTTATTTATTTTAGTTTGCCGCTTGGTATTGTTAATATTATATATTGCACGAACACTATGAAACTCCTCACAATCTACACAACACACTGCAACTTTTTCGTTCACATACTAGATCTAACACACACAATGTTATGGAGATGTCCACAACAATTAGACTCGCATTCATATAACACCCTCACCACCATTTACACTAACACGGATAACAATAATGCCTTTCAGCTAAAAGGTACATGCATTGCTTATACTCACCATCACCCTAATAGACGTGCATTTATATTGCCTGTTTGTTCAAATTCCAATTTAATACTATTGTGGACTCTCAAATCTAATGTCATTTCAGAGCTCTTCTCATCTCAGAAATATTTACTTGTCATATGTACATACATGATAGCTAGAATTCGATCATAACGCCCAGCATTCAATCAATAACGAACTAGACGACCTCTCGGTTGTTGACTTCGAAACCTGTAATATTGATAACTGTCGTAACTTAATTTATACTAGTAAAACATCATTGAATATAATTGTCCAAAATATTAGAAGCGTGAATCGTAATATGGCAGGGTTCGAAACTACTGTAACTAGATCTGGAATTGACTGGGATATTGTAATTTTGACTGAGTGTTGGCTCTATAATAATCCGTTTATACCTCCTAGAAGTGGCTACCGATCATTTGGCACAAAAATTGTAAGAAATCAAAATGACGGAGTCATCGTGTACTGTATTTCTACGCAACCTTACAAGATATACGAACCGTCGTTAGATGGTGCTAGTTGTTTGGTAATAGTGATCAGTGTCCAAGTGGTAGTGCTTGGAATATATCGTCCCCCAGGTGAAAAAGATATACAGAAATTTCTCGAATCCCTAAACGGTCTTTTGCTATCACTATTGCCCTACAAAACCATTTTTCTCACAGGGGATATAAACATAGATATTTCAAGGTCCACCCTGAGCGAAGATGCTGAAAGTTACCTTAATATTCTAGCATCACATGGTCTGTTACCCGCGTACTACACACCTACACATGACAAGACTTGTCTAGATCATGTAATGGTCAAAACTCAACTACCAACCAGATGTTTAATTGCACATACAACATTAACTGATCACTACAGTCTCCTCATAAGTGTGCCTCACATCTCATCTAGGGGAAACTGTTCACCATTCGTACAATTTTAGTTTTTATTTTTTTTCTCCACGACTATTAGTCAAAATTACCTCGTTTATATCCCTAAACGTAGAAAATATATTCTGGTTAGTGACCAAATTTTCTGAAACTATTATGTCAAACGGTTAAAGAACTACAGCAATTTTTCGACGATAAGATATTTGTACGAACGCGCCCCATGGGTGGGGTACTTCTGTACAGTAGGTGGGGTACTTTCATACGCGTGGGGTAGATTCATACATGGTAATTGAAAAGCCTATTAACCTCCCAAAAATGTATTAAATTGATAAGAAAATTTGTTTATCACAGAACTATCTTAATCATATTTAACTTTACTCCCAATCAATATTTGTTCTTGGGAAAAATAACACAAAAATCGGTTTAAACTGTAAGTTAGTAATTAGACATTTTGGTGGTCACTTTCAACCTTAGATCATCTAACCACAGGATGCGCCTTACTTAAGCATTGTTTTCTGCCAGTGCACATGACCATTTGGTCTTTTGGCTTTATGAAAAGCCTGTACATCAGTACATCATTTTATATGATTAAACTAGTACATTACATTGTAGTTGACTGTACAATAACAATTAACACACAACAGCCATTACGCGTTTGTCGATTAATACATTTTTAAATGCAATGATATTTTATATGTCTTTGTGTTTCCCCCTTCACTTGTATGAAAACTGGCAGAATATTTTTGTATGCGGTGGTTCGCAAAGGCAAGTCCCGTGTTATATGGTCTAAGCTTTCAACCTTAATGCTAATTAATAGTAATTAGACATTTTGGTGGTCACTTTCAACCTTAGATCATCTAACCACAGGATGCGCCTTACTTAAGCATTGTTTTCTGCCAGTGCACATGACCATTTGGTCTTTTGGCTTTATGAAAAGCCTGTACATCAGTACATCATTTTATATGATTAAACTAGTACATTACATTGTAGTTGACTGTACAATAACAATTAACACACAACAGCCATTACGCGTTTGTCGATTAATACATTTTTAAATGCAATGATATTTTATATGTCTTTGTGTTTCCCCCTTCACTTGTATGAAAACTGGCAGAATATTTTTGTATGCGGTGGTTCGCAAAGGCAAGTCCCGTGTTATATGGTCTAAGCTTTCAACCTTAATGCTAATTAAATTATTTTAATTAATTGAAAAGATCATAAACTCTACTCATTCTTGATATGCCGAGCGGTTAGGGAGGACCTGGGGACGTAGTCTTATAAACAAAATGTGTACGCTTTCTATATCAGAAAAAGGAATTATCATGATGATCCCAGTTTCTTCCGAAGATAAAACACTTTCGGTCCTGTTCGCCAAATTTCATAACTGAGTGTGCTTTTTCGCCAATTAAATAACAGTGGCCTGTTTCAAATTTTATTAAAACATGACTATTATCTTTAATTTCCTGATATAACATTTAAATTCGTGGTGCATTGAACAGTATTTTAATTTTCTTTTGTTATTGGTTAGTAATTAAGTTCCTATACCTACTATTGATTTTTTAATATATTTTATCAATTAAAAGATTAGATTTTTCTTTCATAATTCATTTTTCTGCTGGCTCTCTGCATATACGGAATTCATTTGATTTTTCTTCTGTTGAGTTTTTCTGTTTTCAAGGTACGTATATGGAATCTACCTATATAAATTTAAATCATTTATTCGTTCTTCATCCATTTTTTAGCCGTAGCTAAAAAATGGATGAAGAACGAATAAATGTTACGAACGAATAAAAGATTAGGCGTGCCTAGGTAATCTTTTCTTATTATCTGTACCACGAACCTGCGATTTGATATCAACTATAATATTTACTTAATAAAAAGTATATTGCCGATCGATTTTACATAAAAATGCTGAATTATTGTAATATATCGTAATTGAAAAAAATACAGAAGGTACCTATTAAATTTATTGAAAAATAAAATTTATGTGAGTATTTGTGGTAATTATGATCTAAAGGGGAGCATTCGAACGCGTACGAATGCGCCCCTGCAGAAATGTCCGAATGTGCCCCAGGCCTTGACCAAATTTAAATTACAGTGGTAAACAAAATCAACGTTAGTAAAAGAAATAAAACGATGAAAACTCAAAATTAAACAATGTGAACATTAATGAATCCTATTTTTATAAAATCATAATAAATTTACTTGCCAGTACGATCTAAACTTCAGTAAAAAATTTTGCTTACCCGCTGCGAAAACACGTTACGTCTTATTACCTCACACAGAGTGGCGCGATTGGCACGATACTTCGCTAGCAACATGGCAGTCGGTATGTCTATGTACACAGGCAAAGGCGTGTTTGTGTGTCGGTTAGTATTTTTGTTATACTCAATGTATGAATGTGCCCCACGTACGAATGGTGAACAGTTTCCCCTACTCGTACGCTAACCAAAGTAGTCAAGGTGACTGACCATTCGCAGTTAGACTCGAGAATTGCAGCTTTGGATTTCAGCGAAATATGCAAAATTGAAACTGCACCGGAGGCCTTATCTCTGTTTTTGAATACACTCCACTCTACAATAAACAACTGCACACGAAACATAACTGTCCCTAGACGTAAACGTATTATCAAGTCGTGGATTACTCCTGGTCTATTGCGGTGCATGCGCAATCGAGATAAATTACACCTTAAATGTAAAAAACATCCCAATGACATGACCATTAAACTAACTTATACCCGATACCGTAACTATTGCAATATGATATTAAAAAAAGTAAACCTGGATTATGACAGACAAGAATTTACTCAATGCAGGGGAAATACAAAAAAGATGTGGAACAAAATTAAAGACTTGACTTGTACACAAAAAGATAACGCTGCATCTGCGGAACTTATAACTATGAGTGACCCCTCTAAATCAGTGAATGATATCAATAAATTCTTTGCTAACATGGGCAGAACAATCATTACTAACAACTCACAAATGACCCCCGTGACGCATACACATCAGCCGACACGGGTGCTGTCTCCTTTGTCTTCATTCGTCCTGTTATCGACCGATGTTGCTGAAATAAAAACTATCATATCATCTCTGAAATCCAATTGTGCAGTAGGCCGTGACAACATCTCAAGTAACCTAATTAAAAAATACGCCAGCTACTTGATTACTCCTATTGCACATATTTGTAACAATATATTATCGACGGGTGTGTTCCCTGCGGATCTAAAAAAATCTCTCATTTATCCTATCCATAAGAGTGGCAGCAGAGATTCTGTCAATAACTATCGACCAATTTCCATCCTGCCAACGCTATCAAAAATAGTTGAGAAAGTAATAAACAAGAGACTAACAAAATACCTAGAGTCCAAAAATCTACTTTCAGAAAACCAATTTGGATTTCGAGTAGGCAGGTCTACAAACGATGCAGTGCACATACTAACAGACACTATAGTGGCTAAGCTAGACGGGTCAAAAAAAGTCCTAACAATATTTCTTGACCTTGCGAAAGCATTTGACACGGTCTCTGCGCCACTTTTACTGGAGAAGATGGAGAACTTGGGTATTCGCGGCACTCAGTTGGAATTATTCAAAAGTTACCTAGAGGACAGATATCAGCGTGTCAGGGTGGGAGATTGGATGAGTGATGACTGTAAGGTTGATGTGGGCGTACCGCAGGGCAGCATCTTAGGTCCCTCTTTGTTTCTAATATTTATTAATGACCTTTGTGAATTGAAATTGAAAAATGGAAGAATTATAACTTTTGCAGATGATACTGCACTGCTTTTTTATGGGGATACCTGGGACGAGGTCTTTCAACTTGCCCAAGAGGGATTTTCCATCGTCGTGAACTGGTTAAGTAAAAACTCATTAAAACTTAATACAGGTAAAACGAAATATATTGCATTCTCTCTGAATAATACTTCAACTGAAAAGAATCTGACACAGACCATCGTTGTGCACTCTTGTAACGATAACTCTTCTAATTCGTGTTTATGTCCTACACTTGAAAGAGTAGATTCGATAAAGTATCTTGGTATCATCATTGATAACAATTTGAATTTCTCTGATCATCTGAATTTACTGGCTACGCGCATTAGAAAACTAATGTTCATTTTTAAAAATCTGCGTCGGGTTGCGGACGACGGTGTTCTAAAGACTGTTTACCTTTCACTGTGTCAAACACTAATTACCTACTGCATCACGGTATGGGGAGGAGCTGCAAAATCTTACATGTTAAAAGTAGAACGAGCTCAAAGGTCTGTGTTAAAGGTGGCTTATTCCCTGCCATACTTTTACCCAACCTCTTCTCTCTACACAAGATGCGAAGTGCTCACAGTCCGTCAACTTTTTATAAGACAAATAGTACTTCACAAGCATGCAAAGTTAACATTTAATGCCGCCCAATCATCACAGACACGGAGAAAAGGCAGGATATGCCCCACTATTCTATTCAGAACTTGCCTTTCACATCACAGTTACTGTTTTCTATGTAGTTACTTATATAATAAGATAAACTCCTTAATTAATATATACCCCCTGACAGGTAGACAATGCAAAAAAGTACTTACAACGTACCTATTAGGCCTGAACTATGAATTGACGGAAAACTTACTAGTAGTCCCGAAATAATCACACATACTCTCTTAAACACACACACTCACACACATACACACACAGACACACACACACACACACACACTCACACACACACACACACACACATACACACAGAGAGATACAAACATTAACATACATTTATTGTTAATTAAATCGTAAAGAAACCACAGTCTGTTGTTGAACTAGCTCTTTTTGTACTGCATATTATTTTATAAGATATATCTGATAGTGGTGGGCCTGGTAATCCGTGTGACAGGGTTTCCTAGTGCGGATACCAGTCTCCCACAAAGGATTGTTATTGTGCATTATTTTGTATAACTTTAGACTAAATTGTACCTTTGTGGAAGAGAAATAAACATTTATATTTATATTTATATTTACCTACTACCTACGTACTTTGTTCTATTGCTTTGGTTTAATTTGTGCTTAGCCGAGAATAGATTTGAAAAAAAGTACCTACATACATGAGATTGCGTTCTGTTCCTTATTGGTATGTTTCCATAGCTAGTGTCCTTAGTATACTCACACACACATTCAAACTTGATTCAAACATTCACATTACGTGTAAGTATATTAGTATGGGTGAAAACGAACATTTTTGTATGGAGTTTCCGCCCTGTGATAGAACTCCTACCGACTAAAATCATACTGTGCCCTAGCACTGTTTACGTCCAGGAGTCCCCGGGTAAGCCCTTGGAAGGTATATAAAATGCTCTACGACGCTTATAGCGTAATGAATTCTTTTTTATCTTCCTCGCCAAAATGATGCTGTTTTTCTAATAGAAAGTCATGACAGCATGCAGCGATTGGGGACCACTGTCCTAACCCACAAGACTATGTACTAATGTACGAGCCTGGAACGTTAATCCGAAACTCGTTTGTTCGAATAAACTATTGACAGAATCATTTTTGGCAGACGTCTCCTTTCATAGAAAGCACGGTTGGCAGAAATCACTACTCGTAGAAAGCACGGTTCGCCGAAGAATCCTTCCATAGAAAGCACGGTTGGCAGCTATGATGTGCCCCCCACTTGAAAAATCTGTATTTGTAAGAGGATGTTCTGACAAAGAACACTATCTTTATAACGCTCGATTCTGGCAAATATTGTGCGAGAGGAGCACTTCTATGTACGCATTGATCAAGATTGAAAAGGAGATCTCGTTTTGTGGCCATAGTCACCATAAGGGACAACAAACTAGATGGTGAATACGTGGACGTATATTATACCTCTGCCTACCCTTTCGGGGATAAATACGTAACGATATTATTACATTATTTTTATTGCATGTACATTTCAACATAACGCTAAAGTAAGTCAGGAATCAAAATCTGAATCTGATTACTGAAAAACTATCCATGCAACATTGAATAAAGCTTATCTTTCTTCCTTACGCGGGAATTAATGAAATCGCAAATCCTTATTTTTCCGAGACGATGTCTTGCAATCCCTTACAGCACAATTCGTATGCACCGTTTTAATTAATTTCTAATGAATAATAATACATTATAGGAAGCTGATGTCGTGAACGCGGCAGCCCTGAAAATGTGTCCCGAACGGCTAACAAAATTTTGTTCGCCGTTCGGGACATTCCCTCCCGCGTCTCGTCCCTTGTCCCCTTCACGATTGACCTGTCTAGACTAGACGGCTTCGTCGGCCGACTGTATGATCAGTCGGCTGTGGTGTAGGTGAATGAATGGAAATCGTATAATTTGTATGGAGTTGAAGTGTCCGCCCTGTGGTAATAGCTAACCCCTCTTCCAGCGCGCCTCCCTTGCTCCCAAATCACGTACGCCCTACTATCCTCCTACGTGCTACAAGCGGAACTAGGCGACTACGAGGACGGCTGCCTCACGCCTGCCGCTCTGTCGCAGTACCGCGCCGCGCCGCTCAGCTCGCTCACCGACGAGCTGGAGGCGAAGGTTGAGGACTTGTATCGGAAGCATAAGTGAGTATATTCTGCTGAGTAGAATCATCGTACCTAAGGGTCAAAAACTGAACCCTATTACTGAGGCTTGGCTGTCTGTCTGTCATGAGGCTGTTCTTCAGAAACCGTGATAACCAGAAGACTAAAATTTTCTCAGATGATGTATTTCTGTTGCCACTATCAGACTATACCAACCAAAGTCTTTGATACCAATAAATAGGTAAGAACTAAAGATTTTTTCATGCGAAACCGTTCGTGCGCGAGTCCGACTCGCACTTGACTGTTTTTCTTTACTATTCAAATGGCAGACAAGCTTGGATAACGGGTTGCTATCGTATTTCATGAACGTTTGTAACGGCCACGAGCACTTCAAAACTAATTGAAGTGTCCGTTAGGCTGAGACTCCACCAAAGCGCAGACGAGCGAGCGTGGAGCTGTTTGCGCAGCGGAGACGAGAAATGATGAGGTGACGACGTGAGTAGTGAGCACTTGAGCAGTGCAACCCTCCCCGACCCGCCCGCTAGGCCTTCTCGCTCGCTATACCGTGCACACGGACACACACCACTCACATAAACTTGTGCAGCTTGCAGTTTTCAGCGTCAACGCTAGCCAGCTCAACAACTCCTCACACTTCTCCTCGGCAGTACACATCTCCGCTTTGTTCCAGCCTAAATGATTGACAAATTCACCTTTTAGGAATTTTGAATTTGAGTTCCTGCCATATCGTTGAACCAAACCCATTTCTTCCCCAGGGGCCAGTCTCCAGCAGAAGCAGAGCTGCTATACCTAGAGAGCGCGGCCCGCCTGCCGTTATATGGAGCTGAGACGCACCCCGCTACTGACAGCGAGGACGTGGCTATATCTCTGGCCGTGTCGCACACCGGTGTAGCCGTGTATAGGGATGGGTGAGTGAACCAGAACCAGAATGGGTGAGGAAGGGCATAACGGAATTCCGTTCGGTGAGCAGCCCGCCTGGGGCAGTACCTCCACCCTGCAGAAGACCGCGGTAATAGTAACCTGGCTTCGTGCTGGGTTATGTTCTCCGTCGGTTAGCAGGGTTCCAGTGCTCATTGGGGTGACTTTGTGCCGGTGGCGGTGAGACCAGAGGCTCATATGTCTCCATTGGCTAGCATAGGCGCGGAATATTGGTACGGCGGTCAGGGAGACCCGGTGAAACGGTTGACCGCTGGCTGTACGGGACCCGAACCTGGGGATTACGTAATCTCCGCCCCAGGAGGCTGAACCAGCAGCCTGTGTAAAGTCCCTGGTGCTGTGGTCGTGCCGGAGGAGGATACCGGAGTGGACGCGGCTACTGCATTGGGGGGGGACCGGGGGCCCTTCCGTACGCCGTGCCAATCTACCGCACTACCTGTGCCTGCCTTTGGGGAATTAGAGCCTCGCTTAGTCTCTTGCGTCACCGACACACAGGCACCCCCTACCTTCTTTTATCCCCTTACACATAACATCATGGCAAAAGGTTTAAAGAGAAAAAAGGTTTCCACAGCGGTTTCGTCGTCGTCCACACTAAATGTGGACTTTTGCAACATTAGAGGAATGCACTCAAACATCAACGTGATCCACCGCCATCTGGAATCTGCGAGGCCGTACTTATTTTTCCTGACGGAGACTAAGATATGCCCGAAGGACACATCTTACTTGATGTACCCTGGCTATAAGCTTGAGGCTAATTTCAGGCGTCAAGCTGGGGTATGCATGTTCGTTCGGGAGGATATCTGCTGTCGCCGTCTCAGTGACCTGGAAGACAGGAACCTGTCTACATTATGGGCGCGCGTGGATCATGGGGGCCACACTCGGATCTACGCGTGCATTTACAGGTCCCATAGCGGTGATACGGAGACAGTTCGCCTTTTTGACCACCTGAAACAATCAACCGACAAGGCTATTGAGCGGTATCCCTCCGCAGAGATAGTGATTGTGGGGGACTTTAATGGTCACCATATTGACTGGTTGGGTTCCGTGCGCACTGACTTTGCGGGGAGGGCTGCTTACGAATTTGCCCTGACCTACGGTTTCTCCCAACTGGTAAAATCTCATACGAGAATACCAGATAGGGAGAACGAGCAGAGTGCATTGCTGGACCTTCTGCTGACTACGCGGCCCGACGGATACACCACTTCAGTGGATGCACCACTTGGTTCATCGGACCACTGCCTCGTTCGGTCGCGAGTGCCTCTCGCAAGGCCTGAACCACCTCGGCCCAAGGAGTGGCGTCATGTGTGGCACTACAAGTCAGCAGATTGGGATGGACTTCGAGAGTTCTTTGCGTCGTACCCGTGGAGGCGGCTTTGCTTCACTTCAGATGATTTGGACTCCTGCGCTGCAGCAGTAGCTGAGGGGATCTTGGCGGGCATGGAATGTTTTATTCCTAACCGGTGGATCCCAGCAGGAGCTAGGAAACGACCGTGGTTTAATCGGCTTTGTAGAGAAACTAGGATGTTGAAAGAAACTGCCTACAGAGCTTGGACCACGGCTCGCGCTAACTCAGATCCTAGCATCTCTGAAGTGAAACGCAAACTGAATGCCGCTTCGAGGGCCAGTAAAAGAGCGGTTGCCAGGGCTAAATTCGATTTCGTCGGCAGAATTGGTCAGCGACTAGCCGGCTACCCTTCTGGAAGTCGTGAATTCTGGTCGCTCGCCAAAGCTGCCGAAGGAAACTTTTGTCGGTCGGGATTACCACCTCTACATAGACTGGATGGTAGTCTGGCCCAGAGTGCCAAGGAGAAGGCCGACCTTTTGGGTTCTCTCTTTGCCTCCAACTCGACCATGGACGATGGAGGTGTGCTTCCGCCTGGTATCCCTCGGTGTGGCACTTCCATGCCAGAAATTAAGTTCAAGCAACGGGACGTCAGGCGGGAGCTTCAATCCCTAGATATTCATAAGTCGAGTGGGCCGGACGGCATTCCAGCGGTGGTACTTAAGCGGTGTGGTCCGGAGTTGTGCCCGGTACTTACACGTCTTTTCACGCTTTCATACTCCATGAAGCAAGTCCCGGCGTCGTGGAAGATCGCGCACGTGCATCCTGTGCCCAAGAAGGGTGACAGGACCGACCCGGCCAATTATAGGCCTATAGCCGTCACCTCCCTTTTATCTAAGGTGATGGAGCGTGTAATTAATACACAGCTCCTGAGGTACCTTGAGGAACATGACCTGCTCAGTGACCGGCAGTACGGTTTCCGTCACGGTCGCTCGACGGGCGATCTTCTTGTGTACCTCACACACCGCTGGGCGGCGGCTATCGAGAGTAAAGGTGAGGCTCTAGCAGTGAGCCTCGACATCTCGAAAGCCTTTGACCGAGTCTGGCACCGTGGTCTTCTTACGAAATTGCCCTGCTATGGACTGCCCGAGAGTTTATGCGGATGGGTGTCCAGCTTTTTGGCCGGTAGAAGCATCAGGGCCGTCGTTGACGGCAGCTGTTCTGACTGTATGGCCATAAACGCTGGAGTACCACAAGGCTCAGTGTTGTCCCCTACTTTGTTTCTGCTGCATATCAATGACATGTTGTCTATTGACGGCATTCATTGTTATGCGGACGACAGTACGGGCGACACGTATTACACGGGCCGCCCCGGTATCTCTCGGGTTGCAATGGAAGAAAGTCGTGAACAACTTGTGTCTGAAGTCGAGGCTACTCTCAATAGGGTGTCCGATTGGGGTCGACAAAATCTTGTCCAATTCAACCCTTCCAAGACACAAGTTTGTGTTTTCACCGCAAAAAAGACCCCATTCACTGTGGCGCCACAATTTCAGAGCACATCTCTCACCATCTCTGAAAGTATAGGGATCCTTGGTGTTGACATCTCCAGTGATGTGCAGTTCCGCAGTCACTTGGAGGGCAAGGCCAAGCTGGCGTCCAGGAAGCTCGGAGTGCTCAGAAGGGCGCGGCGATACTTTACTGCGGCGCAAGCGCTGCTTCTCTATAAGTCGCAAGTGCGTCCGCATATGGAGTACTGCTGTCACCTCTGGGCGGGGGCACCCGAATACCAGCTTCGTCCATTTGACTCGGTGCAAAGGCGAGCTATGAGAGTTGTCAGCGATCCCATACTTGCAGGTGGTGTGGAACCTCTTAGTGACAGGAGAGACTTTGCTTCTCTGTGTGTGTTCTACCGCCTGTACAACGGTTTGTGCTCTGAAGAATTGTTTGATATGATGCCTACGGCTACATTCTATCATCGCACCGCTCGCCATAGACAGGGTGTTCATCCTCACACGTTGCGTCCTGAGCGCTCGAGCACGGTGAGATCTAATAGAGGCTTTCTTCCACGTACGCTTAGGTTGTGGAATGATCTCCCTGCTTCGGTTTTCCCAAACACCTACAGTATGGGGTTCTTCAAAAGGGGACTTAGAAGGTTTTTAAAGAGTCGGCAGCGCGATTGTGGCGCCTCTGGTGTTGCAAACGTCCATAGGCTGCGGTGACCACCGGTACATCTGGTGGGGCCGTATGCTTGTCTGCCACTCTAGTGGTATAAAAAAAAAAAAAAAAACCAATCTGTCTAGGGGACAGTCTCCAGCAGAAGCAGAGCTGCTATACCTCCAGAATCCGGAATCCAAAACCACAATCCAAGACCGCAAAGGTTAATTTAAAAATGTTAAGTCCCAAATCCGATCCGAGTTCTGTTCTGATATGAAAGTATCTAACTATGACAGACGGCGGCATCGCGAAAGAAACGACGATGTCGCAAATGGACCACCCTTCGTTTTACGCCTCGGCTAGATCAGGTACAATGCAGCAATGATGCAATAGTTCTTCGCTGCGCTGACGGCTCCAGACCTCCCGTCACCTCCGGGCAGTTGATAACCGCACGCAGCTGCGCAGCATCCATCGCGTCAAGTAAGGACCTCGAGGAGACAGCAGTAGTATTCGGCTCAGGGACTAATCTGTGTCAGACACTCTGGTGTATTATAAGGAAATGCCTCATGGATGTTTTGCCGTACTCTTACCGACTAAAACAACACGTGCCCTACCACTGCCTAAGGCCAGAAGTTCCGAGTAAGCCCTCGAAAAGATGTCCCATAATTCCCGACGGAATAAGCCTGGGGTGGCATAAAGCATCACCTCATCTTAAGGTCTCCTAGTTTCCACACTTGCAAGAGTATTCCACTACGTCGGAAAGTAATTTTTTAATACAGTTGCTCAAAAAGTGGCGTATTACAGGGACGTTTAGCGTTCGGGATGTGGGCTATTACACACTCGTGCTTTTTCTTTACCTTTCCCGCACTAGTGCGCGTTTCCTTTCCCAACTGTCAAAATAATGTTTGTGATTCATGCAAATATTTCAAAAATAGATACTAACTTGTTTCAATATCAGATTAAAAGTAATTTTAATTAAAATTTAAACATAAATTAATATAAGTATCGGCCAAATTAAATTTATAAATATAAAAAAAGTTGGCTGTATGAAGTGCACTGCCATAGTCTCTGCTTAGGTAGGTATATATTCTTTTACGGTTGCCGCCATTTTGGACAATTCAGGTTTATTGTGTTTTTATTATTTTATTAAATTGCTTAATTTTTTCGCAACTGAATTAAAAATAGTTGTTCAATACAACGTGTGGGATTGTTATTTCAACTTGTTCCGAATGTCCACCCTCGCCTTCGGCTCGGGTCAACATCTGTCGAAACTCGTCGTAATAACAGAAATCCCACACTTGTATCGAAAACTACTATTTCAAAACGTATAAAGAACTCACTTTTAGAACTCTTGATTTCCTCAAACTGAAAAGGTTACCCATTACAGTTCCGGCCTGCTGGAAGAGATTTCTTGTGGAAATAAGCATTGCCAATGTACTCTTTTCTTCTAACTACATCTTTGTTTAATACATGTATGTACTGTCAACTACAATGAAATGTACTAGTTTAATCTTACAAAATGATATATCCCTGCGAGTGCCATAATGAACTAACCAAACATTGTGGCAAACATGGAATCCACTGAACTCAGTAACATGTATTGATTGCTATGCATGCTATTTATTATTTTAAAATAAAAAATAAATGTATTGGGATACATAATTATTGCTCTTTCCATGCATACGCATACGTGTCATGTTACTGTCAAGTTCAGTGGATACCATGTTTGGTTAGTTCATTACGGCACTCACAGGGATACATCATTTTGTAAGATTAAACTAGTACATTTCATTGTAGTTGACGTACATAAAGTATATAAAATAAATACAGTTCTCAATGTAATATAGATCTCCAAAATGTCTGGTTCCCAGAATGCTGATGAACCGGTTCCCGTGGGCGAAGATCACGAAGATCTGCTACAACAAGCGGCTGTTCACGCTGCGGCTGCGAGCCAGCGAGTTCGACGAGTGCGAAACGTCGCTCTCTTTCAGAACTAGAGCCACTCCGGCTTGTAAGAAGTTGTGGAGATGCTGCGTTGAGCAACACATGTTCTTTAGGTAACTACATACAAACACGACGTACTTCTAAATGGCCGCTACTCAATCCTGAAGTCCAGCGTTAGCCATTATGTGACGGCCTGAAATTTCTAGATCCAGATCGTGGCGCTGACACTGACTGACACAGTGGCAAGCGACCTTGGTTGTATTCTTAACTGTACGCGGTTTGCACTCAAGACAACTGGGGTTGCGATTTGGACGGTGACGTGAATGTTGTCCCCCAGCGAGGCGCTGTAGGGAGAAGTTGGTCAGGGTTTACTGCCCACCCAAAAGATTTTCAGCAGTGGCAACTTACCATCGCAACAAATTATATAAATACACTAGCTGACCCGCGCAACTTCGTTTGCGTCACATCAGAGTGAGAAAGAGAGAGGTATGGTATTAATATTTCGAGTAGGTATTATAATGTTTCCCGTTGCATTTACCCCCGTCGCGCTTATTCCCGTCGCGTCGCGTCGCTTATATTCGTTAAAGCTGAACCGCATATATCTTCGTTTGCGTCACATGAGAGTGAGAAGGAAAGAGGTGTTAAAGTGATATAATGTTTCTCGCCGCTTTTACTTCCGCCCATCCGTTTTTCAGTATGGAACTCATCGTGTGCGAGTCCGACTCGCACTTGGCCGATTTTTATCGTTCAGTTGACTGGCTACTACTGCAGACCAAGTTTACTCCCGTCGCGTCGCTCATACTTTAAAACCTAGTAAGAGAGTTATTGTAAGTGAACCTTAAATGATAGGCATATGGGTAGGCGAACCTTTATGCATCCACGTGCCATTTTTTCTAAAAAAAAGTTTAATGGGGTCATTCGCGTGCCATCAAATAATTTTGACTTTCTGATTATTTGGAAAATAATAATTATAAATACTATCAAAACTCTTTATTAAATAAAGTAAGCAAAAGAGGTACATTTTGGTATGTTAATATTAAATTTCAGTAAAATTAGTGTGACTTCTGTTGCTGCAGGTTAGATGACAAATAGTTTATGTTAGTAAGTAGTAAGATGTTACTTTTAGCAAAATGCATGCTGAACTAGATTCATCTGTCAAACGGTTTCTAACCGAGTTTTTAATGTTATTCATCTCTGAAAATAATGACTCGCAGGCATATGTAGATGAAAACATGCTTAAAATAGCATGAGCCAACTTCTTCAAACAGTTAAATGTGTCTGGTAACGCATTCCATGTTTCCAGAAGTTTATTATTACCATTTTTACTTAAATTACTTGTCGATCTTTCAGTTTCAATTAATTTCAACTCTTTCCTTGTTTCAATAAATTTTTGAATCCATATTGAACTAGATTGGAAATCAATCAGCTGCATTTCTAATTCTTCAATTTCCAACCAATCAAATTGAGAGAAGTTCAGTTTATGAAATGACGTCACATCTGGGTACATAATGAACTTGAGTATTTGCGACAATTCTTTGAACTGAGAAAATCTCCCTAAAAATTCCTTGACTAAAGAATCGATCACAGAAATAAATTCTTCAGTCATTTTTTCTTTGTCTGCTGTCTCGTGAATATCTAAATCATTCATATATTTTTTCAAGTTTGGAAAATACTTGTAGTTTCTTGTGATAATATCGTTTCTAAAAACTTGCAGTTTTGCCTCAAAAGCGCGAACGAGATCTATCATGGCAATAATTGTTTTGTTTGTCCCTTGAAGCTTTACATTTAATGTGTTTAAATGTTGGCATATGTCTGTAAAAAACATCAATTTTGAAAGCCACATAACTTCCAATAACTGTGGGTATTGTGCAATTTTTCCCTCATTTTGCAAAAACAGTCTGATTTCTTCCAAGCAATCAACAAATCTTTCAAGTACATTCCCGCGACTCAACCAGCGAACACTATTATACATCAGTAAGCCATTATACACCGAGTTGACTTCGTCCAACAAAGCATCGAATTTTCGCTTGTTTAAAGCCTGTGACGAGATAAGGTTGACTATTTTTGTAACTACCGCCATTACATTATCAAGGGATATTAAACCACTCTTAGCACACAAGACTTGTTGGTGAATGATGCAGTGGAATTCAAGAATCGAATGTCCTACGTCAGCTTGAAATAAACTTATGAAACCGTTTTTTCTACCCACCATACTTGGAGCACCATCAGTTGTTACAGAAACAATTTTTTTTATATCAATTTCTTTTTCAGCAAGCGAATTTTTAACTGCCGTACTTATATCTGTTCCCTTTGTAGTTGTTAGCAACGATTTTATTGCAATTAATTCTTCCTTAATGACGTTTTCTACGCAATACCGAGCAAAAACAGCTAAACGTGCAGATTTAGTGACGTCAGTGCTTTCGTCAAGACATAGCGATTTAAAAGAAGCATCTTTAATGTCAATTTTTTGTTGATCTGTTATATTTTCGGCCAGTATTAAGATTCTTTCTTTTATTGTGTTTCTTGATAGAGGAGTATCTTTGATGCGCTGAATTATCTTATCTTTATTGTCGAAATCTTCAAAAAGAGAGGGCACGCATGCTAACCAGGCTTCCTTCAAAAACTCACCTTCTTGAAAAGGTTTACCATGCCGAGCAATGACATTTGCAGCCGCGTAACTTGCCGCGCTTGTATTACAATTTTTGCCAACAAATTTAATCATAGACGTTGACTGTTTATTTCTGTCATTCAATGCACTTGCAATAAATTCTTTTTGCTCTGCCTCGCTTTTTTGACTAACAGATTTATGATTTGTTTCAAAATGCCGTTTTTGATGATGTTCTACATACCACTGTTCCAGAACATAAAACACACACCGCTTTGTCACCTTTACTAATCATGCCATATTTCTCAGTCCACCAAGTTTGAAATTCTCTGTTAAACTTAGTATCATGAACTTTTTGTTTTTTTGCTGAGCTGGCCATATTAAAATTTAATAATAATAAGCAAAATATTTAATATCAGTTTAAAATCACTCGAATAAACTTTACAATACAATTATGTCAACAAAACTCACTATTACTTTATGCGTAAGCAAACAATGCGTCATTCGCAATTGAAACCCACGGCATTATAGAAACAAAACAAACTAGAGCCGTGCAGCGCTTCCTGCCTGCCGCTGCACTACCCCCACCCCGCGCACCGAACACTCCGCAGCGTAGGAGCATCGCGTTCTATCGTCTTAAAATACCTAATTCTGCGACGTGCCCAAAATATTGTGTCGCAAAAAAAAAAAAAAAAAAAAACTATTAAACTGTAAAATAATTTTTGAAATGCAACCAGATGTTGAGATCCTAGCACAAACAAACTCTTCAGTTTCATTATATCGTGAGCGAACCTTAAGAGATAGACAAATTAGGTTATTGTGAGCGAACCTTAAAAGATAGATATATGCTGTCGAGGATTTTTTTTTAGAACTTTTTAAGAGAAACAATTTTGCACAGCGTACGCCACGGAAGCTCTCAGACGGTAAAAAATATTTCCCGTTTTCAAAACATTCTTGATTGCTGCTCCGCTTCTATTTATCTTAGTGTGATGTTATATAGTCTATAGCCATCCTCGATAAATGGACTATCAAACTGTAAAAGAATGTTTAAAATCCAACCAGTAGTTCCTGAGATACAAACAAACTTTCAAACAAACAACAAACTCTTCAGCTTTATAATATTAGTATGGCTTTTGTTCAAAGTTCTTTATACTTAGCGTCAGTCAGTCTGATCACCTCTTGTCTAGTTGCGAAGACAAGATGCTTGGTTCATGGTACCCACGCTGTGCTGCTAATTTGTTATCCCTAATTAGTGCAAAAGTTGGTATGTACATACCTCGAAGGGGTAAACAGAGGCGTAATTATACGCCACATTTTAACTTATAGTTTTATGTATCACGTAGTAGGCGGTGAGCCTACTGCCGTGTTAAAATGGACAGATCGTGACGACCTGCAGTTGGAATTTTTCAAGCTTCAACTTGACAGCATATCGATACCTCTGGGCTCAAAGGTCGTAAAGGACAAAATGGGACTTTTCAGGAGAAGCAAAAAACAAAAGAAAAAAAATATTTTGTACTCTAACTTTTTTGTTTCTTGAGCTATTTTAATAAAACCAAGGAAGAAAGTGGTTAGAATTTATAGTATTTTCTAAGGCAGATTAAAAAAAATACCCTAGTGCTGTATTTACCGAGATAGATTTCCTTTACGACCATAAATTTGAAAATAAAAGTCCTTTACACCCGTCAAATTTCCATCCTAAGATTTCACCGAAGGGTGTAAATCTACTTCACTGCGCAATTCTGAAGAAAATAAGGTAATAATCGACTAGTGTAATAATTTTAGGGTCATAAGGATCACTTGCTAACTCATTTTTAAGGGCTACATTATTAAATAAACTTATATTTTTTAATATTAAGCTCGTCAAATTGACGTCGCCACCACCCTGATGGTAAGCCGTGGTGCATCTAACGATTGGGGGCCAGTCTCACAGTCTGTAAGACTTTCGACAGTGGTTCCTCAAGTTGCCGGCCCTGTGATGTGCCTCTTCACGCTCCTCTTGAAGAACCCGGAATTGTAAGATGAGGGAAAAACGTATGCGGGCAGGTCGTTCCATGTTCTTATAGTTCGACAGATGAACGATCTTTTGAAATGCTTGGTTCAGGCGAAAATTCTCTCCACTGTGTATGAGTGGCATCTCTGTCCCGGCACGCGTTGTTCGGGTTTGGAAAGGAGATGGTAGGATTAGGTTGAATCGAGCTCTTCAGAACATTCACCGTAATACATTCGGTAGAAGGCACCCAAGGACGCTATGGTTCTTCGTTGCGCTAACGGTTCGAGGCCTTCCGTCACCTCAGGACAACCAATTATTCGGATAGCACGTCGCTGCATAGCGTTGACGCTAGTAGGTGTCTTGCGGAGTCATCCCAAATGTGAGAACAGAATTCGACGCAGCGGCGAATCTTCGTCTTGTACAGTAAACATCTCTGATGTGACGTGAAATAGTCTCAGCTTATTCAGGAATCCTAGTTTCCACGAGCCCAGCCCAATACATCTCTCTACGTAGGTTTTGTGATTGAGCTTTCTTTTAGTGGAACCTTAATGTTCCGAAGACAGGGTAGGGATAGGAATGGGGACTTCTTAGCTGTAAACTGTGTGTTTTTCTGGCATTGAACTCGACAAGGTTGTCCGAACCCCATTGGGCAATGCGACCCAGGTCCCGGTGAAGATCCGCCACGAGTTGTCGTCTCTTTCCTTTCACGTCGCCTCGCCCCTCCGCTGGACGGCCAGAATAGCTCCCATGCAGAGTACTATCATCCGCATAACAATGAATGCACCCACGGGACAGAATGTCATTGATATGCAGAAGAAAGAGAGTTGGGGAAAATACCGATCCCTGTGGTACTCCGGCATATACCTGCAAAAAGCAGGAAGCCTGACCATCACAGAGGACCCGTGTACATCGCCCGTGCAGGAAGCTGGCCAACCATCGGCACAACTGAGGCGATAGACCTTATGCCGGCAGCTTGGAAAGATGCGATGCATGTCATACCCTATCAAAGGCTTTAGCCATGTCTAGGCCAATAGCCAGAGATTCACCGTGCTTCTCCATAGCCTCACCCCAGGTGTGTGCAATGTACGCTAAGTGGTCACCCGTTGATCGTTTCGGCCTAAAGCCATATTGACAATCGCTAATTAACGAGTGATCCTCCAGATAGCGCATGAGCTGTTTGTTGATAATTAGCTCGAACACTTTGCAGATTACGGTGGTTACGGCTATGGTGCGATAGTTGGCCGGATCCGACCGATCCCCTTTCTTGGGGATCGGCTGAACGTTCGCCTCCTACCAAGCCTTCGACTCTTCTCCCGACGAATAGGAAAGACGATACAGGCGTGTTAGCGTTGGACATAATTCAGCTGCACACTTCTTCAGCACCAATGCCGCACTGCCGGATTACAATATCCGGCATCGTGGTTCCACAGTCGGCGATAGTGGGAGGTTGCTTGCCACAGTCATCGACCCGGGAATTAGCCGCAAAGAGATTGGCCAGCATTTCTGATTTCTCTTGGACCTTGTGAGCCAGTCATCCGTCAATATAGCGCAGCGGCGCGGCGGCAGCAAGAGCTTGCAAAAGTTGGCCTGCACGGCTTTGGTCAGTTGCCAGTATTCACGTCTGCCCGTCGGATGTTACGTGAGCTCCTGACCAAGCCGCGTGATGCGCTGGGCGTCCACTCTCTTGAAGGCTCTCTTACTGGACCTAGTGGCTCTGTTGTACCCTGCTTTGAGGCGGGTCACTTTCTGGTCCCGCACAGACCGAGCCCTGATCTAGGCGCGGTAAGCCGCCTGTTTTTGTTGAACAGCTACGGCGCACTTACGCCCGAACAAGGGGCGGGCTTTGCGGATGCTGGCGACATCAATGTATGGAATGTAATCTCAATGATGAAGCTCTCCCTGCAAAGCAGCGCTGACTCCACGGGACGGCCGACTGACTCAGGAGGACTCAGGGCAAAATAAACGGATTCCAGGTCGTCCGTTGGCGCTGAAGAACGAAGAAATTTCATTATATTTGCGGTTTTTCGCACTCCGTTTGACAAAACGATGATGTGTTTTTTAACAAGTTTTCGTCAATAATTACGCCAAGGTATTTAATGCTGTCTGTCCTTTGGATGAATTCACATTTGCAACCTTTCATTTCTTTGCAGTAGTGTATTTTGATACCAAGAAATGTGTGGGCCGATCTAGCTGTTTTATGAAAACATACATATTTAGTTTTACTGGCATTCAGTGTCACTAAATTATAACACAACCATGTTGACACTTGTCCCAGGCCCAACTCGGCTTTCGTAAATTTTTCAACCCAACTTGCACCATCAAATATAACAACAGTGTCATCGGCATAGCATATTATATTATCCATATACATTATAAAAAGCGTTGGGCCAAGCACGCTACCCTGTGGGTCTCCAAAGTCGATTGTATCTAGCTCACTTTTAAAGTTACCCACTTTAATACACTGCTTCAAGTAGCAGTATGGATGTAAAGGACATCAGGACAAGTCCTGATGTCCTTTACATCAGGACTTGTCCACTAAATTATAACACAACCATGTTGACACTTGTCCCAGGCCCAACTCGGCTTTCGTAAATTTTTCAACCCAACTTGCACCATCAAATATAACAACAGTGTCATCGGCATAGCATATTATATTATCCATATACATTATAAAAAGCGTTGGGCCAAGCACGCTACCCTGTGGGTCTCCAAAGTCGAGTGTATCTAGCTCACTTTTAAAGTTACCCACTTTAATACACTGCTTCAAGTAGCAGTATGGATATAAAGGACATCAGGACAAGTCCTGATGTCCTTTACATCCATATTTTTGAGGTGACTTATAGGGAGTATAGGACCATTTAAATTTTTTATGTGTTTTACACCCAAAATTTTCTTTATATTTTCCTTTACTACCAAAATAATTTCACTCTAGTAGGTAAGTGTTATTTACTTCCATATTTTCACGGTAAACTTGGCTTAAAGTCTCAGATTATGTGGGTCGTAAAGGCATTTTTTTTGCGAATTTCGTGAAACGGAATATACAGATCGATAGGGAATTAAAAATTGAGTAAAACTGTATCAAAAAGTCATTTTCGCCCAAATGTCCTTTACGACCTTTGAGCCCAGAGGTATCGATATAAGGCCTTCAACGTGGCTTAACGATTACCATTTTATTGACAACCGGGTTTCATTTCGAGTTTTCCTTCTCTACGCAATAGATGGTTTTTCGGAAGTGTTTTCTTAGGCGCCTCCTATGCACTCTCTGGATGAATTGGGGGGGGGGGGGGGGGTGATATTTTGTACTCTACTCTACGTTCTATCACCGCACCGCCACAGACAGGGAGTTCATCCTCACACTCTGCGTCCGGCGCGTTCCAGCACGGTTAGATCCGATAGGTGTTTTCTTCCGCGCACGCTTAGGTTGTGGAATGACCTCCCTGCCTCGGTTTTCTCAAACGCCTACAGAGGGGAAAGTGCGAGTTTCGGTGAGCGCCTGTCGACATTCACGAACGAGCGCGTTATCACCGATTTGTATGGGATCGAGACAAGTTCCCGCGTTTACAGCTAGATGGCGGGGTCTCGATTCCAAACGAATTGGTGAGCCGTGAATGTCGACAAGCTCACGCAAAAACTCGCACTTGCCCCTCAGTATGGGTTTCTTCAAAAGGTATCTTAGAAGGTTTATTTATACAGGGTCGGCAGCGCGAGTGTGGCGCCTCTGGTGTTGCGGTGACCACTGGTATCTCTATTTGGTCGGCCGTATGCTTGCCTGCCACATTAGTGGAATAAAAAAATTGCGTGTAGGTACTAGTGTACACACGTAAGAAGTGAAACTTCTTCATAAACTTAATTTTCACCTCACCTTAAATAAAGTCATAAAGTCCCAAAGTCACAAAGTCCCTAAGTCCCTTAGTCCTAAGTCCCTAAGTCCCTAAGTCCCTAAGTCCCTAAGTCCCAAAGTTCAAAAGTTCAAATGTCCAAAAGTCCAAAAGTCCAAAAGTCCAAAAGTCCAAAAGTCCAAAAGTCCAAAAGTCCAAAAGTCCAAAAGTCCAAAAGTCCAAAAGTCCAAAAGTCCAAAAGTCCAAAGGTCCAAAAGTCCAAAAGTACAAAAGTCCAAAAGTCCAAAAGTCCTAAAGTCTAAAAGTCCCAAAGTGCAAAAGTCCCTAACTCCCTAAGTCCAAAAATCCTTAAATGACATGCTATTCCTGGATAAAGTACTCTTAATTCGAATCCACCGTGGTGGGGAAGAGAACAAAGATGGCGCGTAACCAAAATACGTGACGTGTCGCAAATTTTTTTCCAACGCCGATAAAGAAGTTTCACTTCAAAAATCTCTTTCTCACCGATAATTGGTACAAAATCCCAAAATAATAAATGGCTCGTTATGTTATTGTTCTCAGACGCTCAGAGCCGGTGGCAGTGAGCCGAGTACGTCTACTGCCGCGTCTGGGCTCCAGACGTCTCTCGTGTCGGCGCACGCTGCGACAACTGCGGCAGGAGGTCGAAGCTAGCGCGTGACATCGAACTTGGACTACTACTGCTCGTTCGCTCTAAGTTTGCCGCTCGGCTCCATACTAAAGTCGAATTTTTAATTAGACGAAGTAAATTGACAGCAACTAATGTCACTTCTTCATACAATGTTGCGTATTTTCTACGACGAAGTGACATTAGCTACTGTCAATTTACTTCGTCTAATTAAAAAATCGGGTATACGCCTCTACGCCAGCGGCAAAGTTACAGCGAACGGGTAGTACCAACTTTTGGACTGAGTCGGTCCACTGTCTGGGACTGACCCCACATTGTCTGGGAACTATCAAATTAGCCTAGCAGTCCACTGCTGGACAATACAAGATTCTGCGCCAAACGTATCCAGTCATTCCCTGGGAACTTTTTCAGGTTGTCGATCTATTATAGCCAGCATAACTGTCTAGGTATATCTATACAATAAAATTGTTTTTTGTAACATGATTGAATTAGAAACCAGTAAGTAAGAATAGATGTTAAATGCCATAGAGTTATATATATTAACATTAGAGAGGCAAACACGAACATCGCGTCTCGACAAAAGCACGGCTACTTATGAGCTGAGAAGACGCAACTATGAAACTTTTTAAGCAGTGATGGTAAATATATATCTGTCTCACTCACACGCGTACGGTGAACACCGCCGCCACTGCGATTAGACAAAGACAAAAACATAAACATGACGAACGTGGGCCAGTGTTGACTACTGTATGAAATTTTTACCCACGACAATTGTAGAATTACTAAACAAATTTAAAATTATTATGTACCTATTTAATTTATTATTTTATTTCGGTTGAAACCGAAACTCACGTGTTCATATTTAAAAAAAACCGGCCAAGTGCGAGTCGAATTTAAGCACAGAGTCCAGGTTCCCATACAAAAACGGCAATTTACGTTTGTTGTGGGGGGTCTTTTTCTGCTTTTAGTAGGTATTTTTTGTTATGGCGGCAGAAATATACATCACCTGTGAAAAAATTTGCTCTATCAACCACAGTTCCTGCGATACAGCCTCGTGACTAACAGACAGACGAACGGCAAAGCCTCATGTCTCGTTCATGGAGTCTCGCGTTTGCCCCTCCGTGCGCGAATCCGACTCACACCTGGCCAGTTTTTTTTTGCAATATGTGCAGCAAGTTTCACCAAGTGCCAACGGTAGATATAAATATTCTCTGATGTCCATTTTAGAAATTTCTCTACCTTAAGATGGGTTTCTCTCTTTTACGTTTGAAATTACGCATGGATGCTATTGCGAACGCCTACTGACTTAAACCACACTGTGCCCTATTTGACCGTTTCCAACGTTTCCGTGCTTCGGAAGGCACGTTGCTGTTGGTCCCGGTTGCCAGTAAAATGGCAGTCGTTAAGCCAAGTTGAAAGACTTGACCAAGGTTGAAAAACTTCAACAGCAGGCAGTCACAACCTGTGC
Organism: Miltochrista miniata; assembly: GCA_933228765.1. Taxonomy (NCBI): domain Eukaryota; kingdom Metazoa; phylum Arthropoda; class Insecta; order Lepidoptera; family Erebidae; genus Miltochrista; species Miltochrista miniata. The sequence continues at coordinate 25,984,633 of OW121769.1, forward strand.
CTGTCCATCTCAACACGGCAACGGCAGTACGTCTCACCACATAATATGACGTGGGTATTCTTATAAAAAAAGATGAATTTTGGCCATATAAAATGCCTCTGCCTACCTCTTCGGGGATAAAGGCGTGACCATATCGCATGGCTTCCCGACAGACCTTGACTAACACTGCCGTCTCGCATAGGGGTCCTATCCCGCGTCTTTAGGGTTGGTTCCCGGTGTACTAAACAAACTCTCTCCGAAACTTCTGGACCGATTTGAAAAATTATTTCACTGTTGGGAAGCTACACTCTTTCCGGTGAACATAGGCTATATTTTATTCCCGTATTCCCACAGGAACGGGAACTACGCGGCTGAAACCGCGTGACGTCCGCTAGTATTCTATATAGACCATTAAAAAGGCACTTACTTACAAAACGTCTAACCCTTTCATTTAATACCAAACACGGGAAAAAATACCACGATATTTTTTTCTTAAACTTATTTTAACACAGTACTTTATGGCCGCTAGAGGGCGCACCATTAAATTCAGTGACTCGATGTATAGCTTATAACCAGTCGGAACGTCATGACGCTTCTAACAATATCTCATTAGTCCATTTCTAATAAGTACCTAGTTGAGGAGCTCTGAGGGAATACATGAACATACAGACATACGTATATAGTCTGTCAAAATCATAACCCTGTCGGGTCGGGTAATATTATTAATGTATCTTCATAGGTAATTAATTACTAATTCTCCCACTATTGTGGGTAAACCAAACCGATATTTTAGTGGTAACACTGAATGGCAATCACAAATTTTATTTTCAAAATTCGATTATAGCGGTATTTACGCTGATATCAATGCGTAAATAGTATAATTACGTGTGAAAAGTAATTCTACATGATTAATTGTGTTTTTATGTTTTAGAATCGCAATCTTTTACTGTGCATTTGTCCATTTTGTCGCCCGGTTCAATTTGTACGTACGATTGGCGTAACGGCGTCCGACTGAACTGACGTTTGGCTCACCTAAGCCTGTGGGCTTACGTTAGGTAGGCTTGATGTTGGCGCGGTCGTTAGTCATCTACCGTCTACGGATAATTCGACTAAAACAATTCGTCTAAAAACGATTCGACTAAAAACAATTCCACTAGAAACAATCCGTCTAAAACAATTCGACTAAAACTCCCCGACTCGGATAGGTTAGGTTAGAAGGCTAAGGCGGGAGCTCCGCTCCGCTTCGCTCCCGCCTTAGCCTTCGTGGTTATTTTTTTTGTTTTGTAGACGAATTCTTATTTGGTGAACGATTCTGTCGTCGATTAACTCATGAATTAATCGTTCTGTCGGCGAAACGTTCGTAGTTGAAAGGTTCTGTTCTGTTCTGTCATTTTGCGAATCTGTATTTTGCGTTTCTGACCATTTGCGAGTAAATGTCAGCATTTGGCATTCTGCGAATCTGTACTAGTCGAATTGCTAATAGTCGAATTCTTTTTTTAGACGAATTGCTTTAGTCTAATTGTTTTAGACGAATTGTTTTAGATGATTTTTCCTCAAATCGTTAAATGTTAATATATAAATAATTCTCACCTTAAATTAAAAGGAGAGGAAAATACCTTATACTCAGAGTAAAAGAATACCAAAATGGTAAGTTCTTTCTTTTAGTCCTAGTAGAGACCTTATATTTGCGACTCCTAATAAATAAAAGGAGAAATAAAGAACCTTCGATTTGTACTGTCCATCAAAACTGTCGAAATATTTTTAGAAATTATAAAAGGGGATATTTTTAAATGCACATCTGTTTAATTTTTCTGCACACTAGGTAACTCCACTAATTTACTGAATGCAAACCAGAAAATTAAATGCTGTGAAAAAAACCCAATTGATTAACTAAACATGTACTACATAAAAATCTAAAATTTTACACAAAACGAGATGACCTATTTTATCGAATTTAAACCAAAAATGTGGTTCGTACACCGGAAATATGATTTGCTACACAAAAATACGAATTGCTTACCAAAAATACTAACTTGCACTCTAAATTGTACAATCTTATAACGGAATAGGTTAGGTTAGGTTAGTTTTTTATTTTTTTGATTGATAAAATTTAATTTTGTAAAAATGACTGATTAAATTGGGTTTTAAATTAGAAAAAAAGGTGTTCCTAAAAGTAAATTAGACGATGGTTTTCCATAAAAAAGTTTTAATACGTTTGTTAAGCGAAGAAATTTTTAGATATTCAATTAAGATAATAGTGATTTGTTCAGTATAATAGTTCTGCAAAAACCGTTAAACAGTATATTGAATTTGATTTATTTAGTGTGCATAATTAGTGTGCAAGTCAGTATTTTTGGTTTAACTTTGAAATATTTTGTTGGAAAAAAGGGAATAAACAGATATCGATTTAAATACATGCCTTATAGAAGTTGTATTTTTATTAATGTGTAACTGGTATCAGTCAAATATTTTTTTATATTTACCTGAAATCAATGAACGTTTAGCTAAACTACTCAATCGCAACACAGGAGAACCCCCTACAAAACTACGTAACTCATCATCATCATCAAGTTACCGCCTTATTTTCTCTTTTCCTTGATGATGGCGATGGCTTGGTGGTAACGGGACGCTGATTCTGTGGTCTCCGCGATTCAGACCGATATATTTTGTATGAATTTGTAATAACGTTTTTGTAAAAGTATTATTAAAAATTTATATCTCTACTAGCTGATGCGCGCGGCTTCGCCCGCGTGAAATTTGGTTCCCGTTCCCGCTTCCCGTAGGAACATTTTCCCGGGATAAAATGTGTTATTCCAGACTATACTCTATCCCTGTACCAAATTTCAGCCCGATCCGTTCATCCGTTAGAGCGTGATTGAGTAACAAACATCCAAACATCTTCACAAACTTTCACATTTATAATAGTAATAGAATAATTCTGAAAACCCAGAATATTTCTTATCGTGTGTTCAATCAAAGACATGCGTATTTGTTAAGAGAGTAGGTATTTCACAAGTGCCATTATCTTTGTATGTGCTCGTAATAAAAATGGATCCGTATTTTCCCTTGCTGAAAACTCTATGATTTCCGGAAAGACTCTCATGGTACGATTTTGTTGTATTCGTAATGTTGAATTTAGGCAATTTCGGTTATATACCTAGTTTAGAAGTTCATTGTGAACATCAAACATTTAGTATAATTTATTTTCTGTGTCAATAAAACACGAGAAATTAGGTAAAAGATTTTGTACCTTATTCATAGTTTGGATTAAGAATTAATACAAGAATAAAAGAATTAAAGGAATGTATTACCGAAATTGTATTTTTTTGTGTATTCTCTGCTCTAAACAAAATACAACGGTTTTTTTGTTTATAGCAGAGAGAAGCATCAAATTGAACCATTTTTTGCGCTTGAAATGACGTCGCCCACTAGATAGAAAGCTGTGAAACGATATCTAGAGATTGGGCAGTTGTAAAAGGATTCCTTCCTTTTCTTTTTAACGTGAGGAAAAACCTACTTGGATGCTATGCCGGACTCCTACCGACTTAAAACCACACCTAACAGCCTACGATTGGGAGCCCCGGGTAAAGGTCAAAGCCCACTATAACGACTCCACTCCCACCCGGCAAAAACAATATAATTCAAATATAGGCTTTAAATATTGCTCTTTAGATATATTTTACATTGCCATCATCAATTAGCAGACAGCTCGCTGTCAGCGAGCTTACCGCCGTCAGACTCCTCGGGAGTGGACGCCTCGCTGGCCGTGCGTTGAGCGTTGTAGACGAGCGGTCGGCGCGGTGCCCGCGCGCTCACAGCTAGCAGTCGCCTCGCGGGTCGCTACTAGGGCTTGAACTCCGGAATTCCGGAATTGACATAATTCCGGAATTCCGATAAAATCTAATATCGTTCTCAATTCCGGAATTGGCGAGATCAATACCGGTATTTCGATATTGGAAAAAAATATATATTTTCGCTTCTTCTTTCATTTCATTACGAACAAAAATGTAGATTATAAGCTTCAAGCAATTTAATTACCTTTAATAACTACAATGTTGATAATTTACGATTTCTCTACTAACAAATTAATTCGATTATGTACTTAAGTATTAATCATTTTATTTGGTGATATTTCTAAAACCTACTAAGAATGTAAATCCATAAAATTAATGGTATTTGATAGAAAACATACTATTTAAATAATAATAATATTATTGATGACGTTTTTGTATTTTTTTAACATTTAGGGTCAGTTCAAACCAAACGGAAAAATGCTCGCGCACTTTTTTGATGTCACTGAATAATAAACTGTATTAGCATGGACTTAGGTTCAAAATCCGACGCAGACATCAAAGCGTCAAGGCGCGTGCCGGAGCATTCGGCCGCTTGCGTCCTCGAGCACACGCGCGCATCCTCGATACCGCTCGCGCAGCCTCGAGGCCGCGCGACAACTCCTGAGCGCGCGCGACCTGCGCCGCTCGCGGATACTGCGCGTCGTTCGCATCTTCAGTGTCGCCAGAGATATCTACAGGAATTCACGTGTTTTTTCTACCACCGCCGTGGTGGTACGTAGGTACATCATGGACGAAGAGAAATTAATAAGTTGCATCCAAAAGTATAACTGCTTGTACGATGTATCGAGCAGAACCTACAGTGAAAAACTGCTAAAATTGAATGCCTGGGAAAAAAATTCCCAAGAAATGACAAAACCAGATAAGGCATTTATAAAAGTTTATATTTAAGTAAATATTACAATTTAAAACCATTCTAAATTAGACGATAATTAGTAGATACTAGCTGATGCCCGCAGCTTCGCCCGCGATGGCGCTGTATGTGAAATTTTGCTGAATTTTCTTTGCTATAAACCTCACGGAGCCCGAGACCTTTCCAACGAATGCAAAACCGTGGAAATCGGTTCGTGAGTTCTGGAGTTATAGCGTCAGGAAGGAAAACCCGACTTATTTTTATATAATAGATAACTAGCGAGACGTACCTAGAATCACCGAAACTGTGCGAGTCAGTAAGCAAATAAAAATAAAACCGGCCAAGTGCGAGTTGGACTCGCCCATGAAGGACGGGCGTAACAAATTAACCAGCATTTGAAACTTTTCATAGTCCATTTTATAGTAGTCGTAAAATTTATTACGTCTGTATTTTAAAGTAACGCACAGAGGTGAGATATTATATTCACCAAAAAAACACCTTTCTTGCCAAGTGTCATCTACCCATACATTTCTTTTGATTTTCCGTCGCTTTACTTTATTTATATGTTCTTCTTTTTCTTCTTCCTCTGTCAAAAGTGCAATAATGATCATATCCCAGTCTATCATTTTTAACAACGCGTAACGTCTGCGAACTTCTACGAACTGGCAAATGCACTTACCGGCGGCAGGCAACCCCATCGTGTTTGCTCGCGAAGGCGCGCGCGTCCTCGCGCAGACGCGGGCGTCCTCGCGTGGTCTCGGGCATTTTCTCCATGCCGCCGCGGCGCGCCACGTCCGTAGCGCATTTTTGCTCTCGGTGTGAATAAAAACCAAGAGGATGCCCGAGCGCACGCGAGTATTTTTCCGTTTGGTTTGAACTGACCCTTAGACTTCAATTTAGGTATAGTGCGAACTTAGACTTAGCTCTGACTTATGCTATGAGTTAAATTTAAGTTTGATAGAAACGTTGTAAGAATTTGACAGAGGTCTCGCTCAGCATAGTTCTAGTAGTTCTGACGGAACTCATGGGGCCCGTACCTTATTATTAGGGGCAAACTTTGTCCCAAGGCGCTCCACTGACCCAGAGTAGGAAGGGTCCTGGGTTCCCTGTTCTCATCAAGGCGGAGGAACATATTCCGTCGCACATGACTCCGTCTCAGGCGCCCGACGCTGAGAACAGCGAGAACGACGTGCCCGAACTCACTGAAGGTGAGTTAGGGGCGACTGTACTGCGGCTTAGATTCCGCGGACCGTGTCCCTGGACCCTACAGCATTCCAGGCCGATCGTGGGTCCTGGCTCTTGAGGATCTCGGGCCTCGAGTGATGGGGCTCTTTAGTGCATGCCTCGAAAAAGGCCAGATTCCCAAGGTCTAAAAGACAGGGAAACTGGTTCTGATCCGAAAGGCAAGGTGGTCGGCAGTCTACCCATCTGGGGATCGGCCGATCGTGTTGCTCCGTTGAGCAACTCCGGCCGATCCCCGATCAGTCGATCCCCAACAATGATACGCTTAAGGAGCTTGCATACCTCGTTAGGTAGCAAGGTCCTTGAGCGTATCATTGCACAGCGCACAGTCGAGCACCTCACACGCGTGGGGCCAGATATGGCGGATAACCAGTTTGGTTTCAGTCAAGGGCGCTCCACCGTGGATGCGATCATGCGCATTAGAAGACTGAAGGAGGAAGTAACATCGCAGGGTGAGGTGGTGTTGAAAGCGATGGCTATATCAAGAGACACCGGCATCGCCTTCAGCACCTTGCCCTGGAGCTGCGTTAGGGAGGCGCTTATTTATCAAGGAGTGCCTCTCTACTTCCGTCGAATTGTCGGGGCCTATCTTTTCGAGAGGTCCATAACTTACCCAAGCTGGCTAGGGCCCAGCCGGGTCAGCGAGATACGTCGTGCGGTGTTCCGCAGAGATGAGTCTTAAGACCGCTTCTGTGGAACATCGGTTACTATTGGGTGCTGCGTGGTCCGTTGCTCAGAGGCGGCAACTTGCGTCCTTGTTTAAATAAATTAATTATATTTCTAATTTATTCCTTTCTGGTGCAAGGAGGCGCTGGAGCGGGGTCATGGCCTACGTCTCTAGAAATCTAGGTTCGGCAGTTCCAGCTCCACAAGGAAACCGTGGATACCTGGACTTGAGCAACAAACTGAATCGCCACATCACATCACACAAGGGGGGAATCGCTGAATTGCCACAACCACGGCGGTCAGACCGGTCATGGGCGAGTGACTAGAGAGGAGCCACGGTGCGGGTGCTCTGTCCTACCGGTTGTCACAGATGCTTACCGGGCACGGGAGCTTCAGTAAGTATCTGTGACGAATACACCGGGAAACCACACCTGAGTGCCAGCACTGCGAGGAACGCGGTGAGGACACAGCACTTCACACATTAGTGGAGTGCACAGCGTGGGCTTTACAGCGCCCGGTCCTCGTGGTAGGTCTGGACGTGGACATTCTCTCGCTGGAGACCATTACGCGAGCTATGATCTCCAGTGGGAGTAAGTGGGACGCCACTGCGTCTTTCTGTGATCAGTTAATGCGGCGAAAAGTGATCGAGAGAGTACGCTCCCACCCGAATTCCGCATGTCTTTGCCTAAGACTATCGGCCTCCATAATCGGGGGCCTGAGGACGGTGGGAGGGCTGATCGCCGTCCTTACAAAAGCACGCCACACGCCCTGAGATGCGGGTTAACACCTGAACAAGCCCCAAATACGCGGGATAGCACCCGAACCTCCTAGGTGAGGCCGCAGTGATAGTCAAGGTCTGTGAGACATCCTGGGGTCATCCTTCTGAGGGCTTACCCGGGCCAACCGTAGGCAATAGTTAGGAAACGTGTGGTTTTTAGTTGGTTACGTTAAAATAAGTAACTTTACTGGGAATCAAAGTAGTTTATAAGTAATCACGTAGGACTGTCAGCTCCCGTTTCTTTTAATACATATCACTATTTTGTACAAAACGAAACTTGATTGAGTTCCGGAATTCCGGAATTCCGGAATTCAAATACTGAATATCGAAACCCAATTCCGGAACTGAAAAAGCGTCCGATATTCAAGCCCTAGTCGCTACTACGAGTTGCTTTAATGGAAACCGATCGCGAACTGTGTCTATTGCGAAAAGCGAGAGCGGTCGGCGGGTGGACAGCTGGCCGTCCGCTAGCTGTCGCCGCGTGGACTGCTCGGTGCGTGCTAGCTGTCGCCGCGTAGACTGCGAGCAGTAGCCTTCTTTTAGGGCAGTGTTGGGTGGGAGCGGTGTTGGAGCGGGGTGGTTATAGTGTGCTATGACCTTTAGCCCTCGGAAGCATACCCAAGGACTACAAAACAGAGATTTCTTTCCATGAAAGCCCCTGGGGTTTTTAAACTGTCAGAGCATTTCAAGTGTCTTTGGTTCGACAGAGCAACAATCTTTTGAATCGTTCAGTTCTAGCAAAGATTCTCTCCACAGTGTAGGTGTGGCATAACAATCGTTGAAGGCCTTATTGGCGGCTTGAAAATTTTCAACGGCACCTTTGCCTATGTGCGGTGCTAGGTATCGGAAAAAAGGAAATAAAATTCACGAAGACATTTAATTTATTTGACCCTTTTCTGTCTGTTCTAAATATCGAGTAAGTAGGTAAGTATAGATTCCTACATAAGTATTACACTTTGTAGTTAGGTATTTATATAAATATTTGCATATCTAATAAAAAGTAATAAAAGTATTTGTGACAAGATTATATCTAGATACTAGAGGACGTCACGCGGTTTCACCCGCGTAGTTCCCGTTCCCGTGGGAATACAATATTTTTTCTTCCATAAGAACCTTCTCCTGACAATACCTCACACAACAAAAAAAAGAATTAGTGAAATCGGTCCCACCCGTTCTGAAGTTATGCGCTTACCAACACATTTTGCGATTCATTTTTATATATATTACTAGCTGACCCGCGCAACTTCGTTTGCGCCACATAGGAGAGAGTATTACCTGTTTCCATCGTCCCCGTTTTTGAAACATTTAATATTACTGCTCCGCTCCTATTAGTTGTAGCGTGATGCTATATAGCCTATGACACTCCGCAATAACGTAGCTTTCTATTGGTGAAAGAATCGGTTTAGTAGATCCCGAGGTTACCCCTTACAATTTAACAAACACACAAACTTTACTTCTTTATAATATTAGTATAGAAGTATAGATAAGAATTATTAAGAGTTGCCGTAGGTTAGGTACGTATATGTTTCAGGAATTTCTGAACTATTTCGAGCGATAGATTGATTTGAGATCAAAAATAGTGTCCTTTAAAACACTATGTATAATAGTAGTTTATGACACTGTTGCATAATAAGGGTTCTTATAACACGAGTGTGTTTTAAAAAAACGAGCCGTAGGCGAGTTTTTTTATAGTATCACACGAGTGTTATAAGACCAAGTTATGTACAGTGTCATACACTACTTTATCTACTCTCATACTATAATACCTGATTTCATTTTGTTGTGATATATAGTTGCTCCTTGATTTCGCCGGTAACAGGTTCATGGTCATGTTTGACGCAGTTTCCAGAATGTCTGGTGGTGTACAATTACCACCATCCTCGCTTTAAGACATGTTTTTACACAAAAACTAATTTATTTTACAAACAAAACCAAACTTTGTTTAATTTAAATGTAAAATGTTGGCGCCAAGGCGCAAACATCGATTGCGCATGCGTGTTTCTTTTTTTTTTTAGGCTGCGGAGACCATAGATTTAGGATTTTTCGCTACTCTGGAGACACAATTTTTTTTTAAAGTAGAGGTTCAAACTTCTTTTTCAGCTGGAGATTGTTTATGGTGTATCGTAATGATTAAAAAGTTTTATTATGATATAGGTGTCCATACAAGACCTGTATCGTAATAAAACTTTTTTTTTGGCCTGTGCGTAATGTTTGTCATAATAGTATTGATTTCAATTTTATAATCTTTGTATTATAGTATCAGAGTAGATAAAAAAGATTTCATGTTTAAAAAAATATTAAAGGCTCGTATTATTATTAAAGTCAAATTAAATAACTTCTGAATGTTTAAATGTTAAAAACTAAATACACTCGAGAGCAATGAATCCGGGTCACTTAAAGAATGTTAAAAATCTCGGAAACTAAAAATGATAGGTTAATGCAATAAATTGTATTTAATAGACAATGTAATACTCCTTAAATGAAAGTAAAAAAAATATGAGTCACCATACATTTTATTAATACAAAATTACATAAAGAAAAAACTGCCGATCTCTCCTTAAAACAAAAATAGGAAACATGAAATTTTTGAACTTTATTACGATTTTCTTGAATTTTAATACTTCGTATTGCCTCCTCGTGCTTCCATTACTGCGTTTACGCGGTTTGGCATGCTGTACACCAAGTTCCTTATACGATTTTGGGGAATATTCTCCCATTCCTCTGTGAGAGCAATTTTGAGCTCACGAAGCGTGATTGGGGGAGGGTTTCGTTGTTTTACGCATCTGCCTAGCTCGTCCCAAGCATGCTCGATCGGGTTGATATCCGGGCTGCGCGCTGGCCACTCCATACGAGTAATGTTCATCTCTTGAAGGTAGTCATTCACAATCCTACCTGTATGAGGTCGGGCATTGTCATGCATAAATATAGCATCCTCACCTAAATTGACCATAAATGGACCAACGTGATCATTGAGTATTTCTTCCACATATCTTACGCTAGTTAAAGAGCCGTTTTCTATGATCACCAGCTCTGTGCGACTTTCAGAAGAAATTCCGGCCCACACAAGTACAGACCCACCACCGTAGGCTACTTTTTCTTCGATGCATGCTTGCTTGAATCTTTCCCCTGGTCTTCGATACACTCTGTGTCTTCCATCGTGCTTGTAGAGCATAAATTTTGATTCGTCGGAGAACATAACTTTTGACCAATCTTCAATACTCCAATTTACGTGGCTCTGGGCATACCTTAGTCTCGAAATACGATGCCCACGCTCCAGTTTAGGGCCGTTTGCAGGTCTAAGGGGTTTTAAGTTAGATTCAGCAAGCCGACGTCTTACTGTCCATGCACTTGGGTTACTTCCTCCGAGGCGTCGAAACTGATTGGTGAGTTCAGTTCCTGTGAGAAAGCGATTTCGAAGCATGGTGTTCACCAAGTATCGGTCTTCTCGTGCTGTGGTACACCTGGTTCTGCCCGTTCCTGGTCTGCGTAGGTTAGAACCAGTTTCTTCGTAACGTCGGAGAACTCTTTGTACTGTTGACAGCGACACACCGACAGTCCTGGCTGTATCGCGCTGACTCCGGCCGGTTTCCAGCATTGTAAGTATTCTGGTGCATTCTTCAGGCGTAAGCGACATAATTTCAGCTTGATTAATGAATATAGAGCACTATCAACATGGTTTATGTACCCACATAAATGACAGATTACAAACAAAAGCAACACCAAATGCTGTAATTTCGTAGTTCCATCTTCGAAAGTGGCCCTTTTTCAAATTTGATTTTTTTATGATATAACTTTACAATAACTAAGAAGTTTTAATACCTTCATTTAAGGAGTATTACATTGTCTATTAAATACAATTTATTGCATTAACCTAGCATTTTTAGTTTCCGAGATTTTTAGGATTCTTTAAGTGACCCGGATTCATTGCTCTCGAGTGTATTAGTAGGTATATATTATCTATACTTTACTCATTTAAATCTAAACCACTTATATCAATTTACTTAGTTTCTTTTCTAAAAGTATAAGAAATATTCCATAAAAATGAACGATTTTAATCAATTCTATTATTTTTTTTTTATGGAAAAAAAATGGTTTCGAGCAGGATTTTAATTTATTATCAGTTAGCATACTAATAGCTTTTCAAAAATAATATTTAGGTCTATCTTTAGTTTATTTTAGAGAACACCTATTGACTGTCATTAATATTAAAATTTATTTCCAGTTTTCTTATTTACGATTTAGTTTGTAACATTGAATATTTTTATTTAGGTAGATATTGCGTAAAACAGCAATAAAGTTATAGACTCTCACCATAATCTGTCTTTTCAGCCACTCAATTTTGTAACACAACATTATCTCTAATCTAAGATTACTTATACATTAATATTGCGTATTGTGTTATATGTATGTACCTAATAGATTTATCTTAATCTTCAAGCTCTCAACTCATATCAATTTTGTATATCAATTAAGAATAATATTAGGCTTTATTGCACATGAATATAAAACATTCCTTAAAAAGAGATTACAATTTTATAAAAGTACAGAGGGTGGCCTTATCGCTAAAAACAATATCTTACAGGCAACCTATATTCTACTAAATTATCGTAATATTTTTTTAACTTATCTGCGATTTCCACACAGATTATAAAACTAGACGCATATATTAAGCTTACCGGACAAGAAGTGAGACCAAGAAAGCAAATACTAAATCCAAAAGTAAATACTCTGTAAACTTGCAGGTGGTGTGGAACCTCTTAGTGACAGGAGAGACTTTGCTTCTCTGTGTGTGTTCTACCGCCTGTACAACGGTTTGTGCTCTGAGGAATTGTTTGATATGATGCCTACGGCTACATTCTATCATCGCACCGCTCGCCATAGACAGGGTGTTCATCCTCACACGTTGCGTCCTGAGCGCTCGAGCACGGTGAGATCTGGTAGAGGCTTTCTTCTGCGTACGCTTAGGTTGTGGAATGATCTCCCTGCTTCGGTTTTCCCAAACCCCTACAGTATGGGGTTCTTCAAAAGGGGACTTAGAAGGTTTTTAAAGAGTCAGCAGCGCGATTGTGGCGCCTCTGGTGTTGCAAACGTCCATAGGCTGCGGTGACCACCGGTACATCTGGTGGGGCCGTATGCTTGTCTGCCACTCGAGTGGTATAAAAAAAAAAAAAAAAACATACCTCCTAAAAGTTAATACTTACGAAATGCCGCGTTACAGTACAGTTCTGCTGAATTTAGTATTTTTAATACCACTAAGGTGGCAGACAAGCACACGGCCCACCAGATGCACTGGTGGTCACCGCAGCCTATGAACGTTTGCAACACCAGAGGCGCTACACTCGCGCTGCCGACCCTGTGAAAATCTTCCAAGACCTCTTTTGAAGAACCCCATACTGTAGACTTTAGTTGGTATCTGCTTTCATGGCGTCACTTTCTTATTATGTACCTAAGCGTCATCTGTATCACTTCTATATTCTGTAGTTTCTCATAACATTCCTTCTTCCTTACAAGTCTGCTTACCCCCTAACGTTTCCACAACCCTACAAAGTTGGCGATAGTGCGGATGAGCCCGTCGCTGCCGGTGCGCGTGACGCCGTTTACGCCGAGAGCGTAAGGGGGTTTCCCTGCAGTCTGCAGGAAGTACTGGCCTAGTGATCCGGGCTTGCTGCCGTAGCCCATGAAGCTGGAAATCAGGCATAAAGAATTAGAGAAAATCAAAAATACTTTGAAAATCCGGCCAAGTTCGAATTGAACCCGCGCACGGAGGATTCCATACTAAAAAAACTACTAAAAATCACGTTTGTTGCATGGAAGCCCTCTTTCATATTTATATTTTTTCTGACTTTAGTATTTGTTGTTGCAAACAACCCAGGAGTTCAAGTCTGCTTCAACAGCGAGTGACGGACCAGGTCGTGGCGTAAAGAAGGGAAACTTGAAAGTAAACCCTGTACCAACCCGTGTGGCCAGCGTGGTACATTAAGGGCACAAGACAGAACGCTCCTAAAAATGAAATTTAGGGAGAAGTCTACGTCCAGAGTGAACTTCCAGAGATACAGCTTCGTGGCACACAGCGAAGTCGTTTGGATACGGAACTCTAAAAATATCCAAGGAATTCATTTCATCCTAGTTCTATCTACGTACCTGTAATCAGAATAGTTACACGCGCCGGTCTCAAACGCGCGCCAACTGGCGCAGCTGACGGCAGGAAAGCCGGCCGGGTTGAGCACCGACTCGGAGTACAGCTGCCAGGCCAGCCCGTGCGAGCACGTCTGGAACAGGCACTCGGGCTGGTCGGAGCCGCGGTTCGGCCAGTAGTCGGCGTGACCTGCCACATGGAAATAGATTGAAGTAACCATTACGTTTCTAGCTTTATTTGTTATCTTGATGTGAAGTCATGATTGCATAAGGAATCTTGAATTAAGTTCAGGATGCACCATTATTTGCTGTGCAGTAAAAGCTGATATTTTAGATTTTCTAAGCTTTGCAGTAGCCGTCTGCTGGATGACCTCCCAATCCTTATGGGAACCTACAGTCGAGTTTGTTCTATTAATCGGCAGGTGCAGTTTCACTAAATATTGGTGTGATCCACAAAACGGATACCTAGGTATTTATCGATCACACAAATACTTGGTTTGATCCGGTACTTATTCGGACCGGAAACCGCAGCATGGCAGTCGCTTACACTACTATCACGACACCACCAGGGTGGTCAAATTCTGTTCTCGAATCGCAGTGCATCTTTTTTGTATCATCATAAATAAGATGGCCAATATTACTAGTGATCTCTTAAACATAGCCAAGAGCCAAATCATATTTGCCCAGACAATTCGTAATGCTAGTCTTACCATACGAACTTCTCATACTCACCAATAGCTTCATTAATGCCATACACGCCAGCATCAGTATGTATTACATCTACGTAGTCCGCATCGTTCATGTGCAGTCTCAGACTGGACGAGACGTCAGCGAAGCAGGGTCCTGCAGGGTCCAGGCCAGTGATGCGGCCTACACGTACTCCAGTCAGTGACAGCACGGTCTTGCCAGCGAAGCCTGCGATGTGGGCCCCTAAACTGTGCCCTACTAGGTATACGGAACCTGGGTGTAGACCTCCCGCTGTGGACAGTAAAGTCTCTATATTGTCTTGATAGTAGTGATAGAAAATGTGGGCATGTGAAGTTTTAGAAGGAACACATGACACATGCTCGTTTTAAAAAGGATAATCATAAATCATAACAGAAGTCGTTCTAGAAAACAGCATATCCATGATAATGGTAAAGCGACATGTTATAGCTACCTCTATAGCAATGGGCATTGCTGATATTATTGCAATTTCAACAAATAGCAATAATATCAGCAAGGATAAAAAAAAAATAATATGGTTACTCTGGCTAGGCTAGGTACACCACCGATTTGAAAAAATCTTTAAGGCCGCGTGGGTCAGATTTTGAGTTTTTTGAAACAATCCTATTCAAAAAGTAAAGGGTTTTTAAATCTGAAAAATATATGTATAATAGTTAAGGATATAAGCTAAACATATTCCGAGCCCGTTACACGATCCAATAAATTTCACTAGATAGAAAAAAATCCCAAAGTTGACTCTCTCAGAAAAGTTTTTTCAATACTGTGGCTAAACTATTAACATTTTATACATTTTTTTTGCACTCAATTAAAGCTATTAAGTTTATATACACATTTTCCGAGCGTTTTTCTGTACACAACTATTTACATAGTTATCATGTACGAATATCTACCAAACGCAATAGAATTGCGCCGCTGACGGCCGATCAGTCTCGCCCTGGCGCTTGTGGAGGCAGGACCTGTGTCAGTTTTTTTCGCAACTATTTCGTAATTATCATGCCAAATTACGTTGGAATCGCGCCGCAGTATAAAAATATCAGTAATGGGCAAAATGTAATTAGATTAACCGTTACAAATTATAATTACTTTGTAATGCTTAATTCAATTACTCTGTAACAGATTACTTGAGTAATTAATTACAATGAGTACTAGCAATAACTATGACTGAGTAATGGAATTACACGTTAATCTAATTACATTGTAACTAGTTACTCATTAATTCAATTAACGAACTCTCATAATTAACAACTCTGTCCTGCGAATTCGTCACCCCTTAAACGATACCCATCATTAAATTTTGTGATTACGGCGCGGTGGCCATATTGGATTGCAAAATTATCACGTGATTCGTACTCAGCATACCAAAAAACCCCTTAAACGATACCCATCATGAAATTTTGTGATTACGGCGCGGCGGCCATCTTGTATTGCCAAATTAGTACGCGATTCGTACTCAGCATACCAAAAAACCCCTTAAAAGATACCCATCATGAAATTTTGTGATTGCGGCGCGGCGCCCATATTGGATTGTAAAATTATCACGTGATTCGTACTCAGCAAACCAAGAAACCCCTTAAACGATACCCATCATGACATTTTGTGATTACGGCGCGGCGCCCATATTGGATTGCAAAATTAGTACGTGATTCGTACTCAGCATACCAAAAAAACCCTTTAAACGACACCCATCATGAAATTTTGTGATTACACCGCGGCGGCCATTTTGGATTGCAAAATGATCACGTGATTCATACTTAGCAAACCAAATTTAGAAAACTTTACAAATTTTTATGACCAGCTATTATGTAATTTACATTTTTTACGCAACTGTAACCATCTAGCAAACGTACGCAACGGAAACTCTCAAAATAAATGAAATATCCTAGTTGTCGAAAAATGTTTCGTTGCTGCTAAGCTCTTATTCGCCTTAGCGTGATGTTATATATTTTGGTATTTTTCAAAAATAGACATTCTGTTAAGAAACTTTTGAAATTCAACTAGCAGTCTCTTAGACTCTAGAGTTAGAACAACTAAACAAACAAACAAACTCTTTAGCTTAAAAATAATAGTATAATATACATAATTTATTTACGATTAACTCATTTATTTACGAAACTCTAATAAATTACTACACTTAATAAAGTTAGATGCATTCACTACGTCAAACAAAGTTAGCACGCTGTTTCTTTCTACTATACTGTATACTGTGGCATGAGAGTTCACTGCCGCTGCCGGCGCGCGGTGTGTCTTGCGCCCGGGGCGAGGGGAGCGCCAAATGCCTACTTGTGCGCAATAACCGCCCCTTAACTTTGGGAAGCTACGTTATCCCCGGTGAACATATGCTATATTTTATTCCTGTATTCCCACGGGAACCAGGAGTACTTAACAAGTTTGAAATCGACGTGAACGTGACATCCGGACACTTCCACACAATAAAAATCACTGGTCCCTCGTTGGGCGCCAAAGTTTGGCCATTTCTACATTATAATGTTACATAGGTACCTGTATCGACTGTATCTCTTGACATTCTTACCTTTCAGCATCCTAACGATGGCATAGCCCAGTTGCTCTCCTATGAACCGCACCATGGTGCTGGAGCGAAGGTAGAACCATCGGATCAGGGAGCTGGCGTCTAAAGCCACTACGTTGCCGACACCTAGAACAATAAGACACGCATTCCCTCGGGATGAATTGGGGTGGCGGTATTTTGTACTATTTTGTTCTCGTCGCCACACGAGAATTCTTCTAAAACTAGTTTCATAATCATCTCTCTAACCAAATCTAAGTGAATTTGGCACGTTGTAGGGGCACAGATGTTTTATTTTTAATTCTGTCACTTACACTAAACAAGAAAGCCGTGAGATCGTTCTCACCAGACTGCCGCTCTCTAACACGTTTATTGTGAAAGTTAAAGTTCAATCTGATTGACGTTGTCATTTTAGTTTTATTTCAAACTTTGAACAGATGATCCACGTGACCTACGTGACGTAGTTGAATGTGACAGAGTCACACAGCTACAAACAAAGTCTCGCCATAAGCCCCTCTGCACTCTATTTTATAGAGAGGGGCTAAAACACGTTATGTTTGCACAGAGCTTGAATGAATGTGTACATGACGAATAAGGTTATGCAAACGTTCCCTCAAAATACCCTCCAACTATATGAACAGCTGTGGCGGGGGTAGGGAAGCTTGCTCAGTGAGGGGCAGGGAGTTGCCTATCTCAACAAACAAAGAAAATTGTCACCTTGTTGAAGGAACGCGCTGCTGATACTTTGATAGCCCTCCAGCGAGGGGTCGTCCGTGAACCCGTGGAGGTAGATGATGAGGCCCTGGTTGGGTTTGTACCACGCCGTGTTGGTGACTGTTGACAGCGTGGTCAGGTTGTAACGGAGCCTGATTTCGCTGTGGGAGAACATCTATCTATTACTGCTTAACTCTTTTCAATTTGACAATACATTAGCGAATTTGCGACATTGATAAGTTGCCTACCAAAAGCTATACGAGCGAAATTCGTTTTGTGGCCACAACCACCAATAGCACGTGAGTGGTTATGAGAAACTGCCATTTTGAGGAGTTGCCCATACGAATAGCCCGGCATGAACATACAGGCTACTAATACGAAAGGAGAACCTTCCTGTCCAAAAACAACCTACTCCAAGGAAAATACATCGTCTAATTACAGAACTTCGACATCGCCAATTTGATTGTGAAGTTTAGATGGCAGTCGCTTCACGGAGAACATCGAAGTTAGACTGGAAATTCCAAGACCACAACTGGGTTGGGAAAAGGCTTGGAGTGCTTAATATGCGGATGTTAATCTTCAGAGGTGCCATGGATTCGAAATGGAGAAATTCCAACCGATATTGTTCGGGAACTTTTGAAATGAATCTTATTTTGACTTGATCTGAATTGGATTTTTTGAAATGAAAGAGAGATGCAGTTTTTATAGGAAAGTATGAAAATAGAATGAGAATCATAAGAAGTGAAGGGAGGTACAGTTTGTCTATAAAGTCGTGAAATGAATGTTTGAGGAACTAAAAATAGTTATGTGTGTGGCAACACTGGCAACAAGAAACATAAGTACGTCTCCATTTAAAAAAAAAAAAAAAAAAACATAAGTACGTCAGTTGTCAATGCTATCGTCGAATTTCGTTTACTCTCTCACGTAACTTTAATGTTTGGATTAAACTGCAACAAATTGAAACCAAACTACGCATAAAGGTTTGAGAAATGAGTATAGAAAATCGGAGGGGTGCGCAGGAAGTGATTTTTAAAGTTTTCCAGTGATGTTTCGCGGAGTGCCAAGCTGGACAATTGTTGTGGGATTTTGAGGATGTTTATGAGCGAACAGCATCTTTGGTGGGTATGTAATCGTGTTATTGTTTGTTTTGAATCTGTCTGAAGTTACAAATTTACTGAATTTACGATTTGGAGACAAAAAAAAGGCATTGTTTTAGTTGCGTATTTTTAGGTTAGAATGACAGACTTACAATCTACCTATAATGTAAGTCAGTGGTTAGAATAACATTGTTAGTAGGTTATTTTATAGTACGACCTACATTTTTGATACTCAGTTCAATCTGGTTTTCTACCAATTTTTTATTTTGAATTAATTGCTTCAATGCAATAGTTTGTTTCCATTAGGTAATTAATTTTCTTTTTTTACTCTTTTCAGGAAAATCAGAGAGTACAGTTAGGCGAACAGTTAACGAAAGTTTTAATAATGAAGGAAAGTTTGAAACTCCTGGGAAACACAGAAATGTTGGCAAAGAAAGAAATAGACGATTTTAATATTTGTGCACTGCGCCAAAAAAATCCTTGTCGGATGGGGGAAAGTTACAGATAAAACATGTAATTACATGATTGTGGCGAAGCAATTGGGACTGCTAGGCACCTGCTGGTGGGTTGTAAGACGCTATTAGACCGGGGCTTCTGGATCTGGTTCAATAACTTTATTCTAGATCTGATTCAATAAAACAGAAACAAAATTAAAAATGTATAATGTGTTTTATTTATTAACTCACTCGCTGATGCCCGCAGCTTCGCCCGTGTCGAATTTGTTCTCGTTCCCGCTTCCCGTAGGAACTTATTCCCGGGATGAAAAGTAGCCTATGTGTTATTCCAGACTATAATGTATCCCTGTACCAAATTTCAGCCAGATCAATTCAACTGTTCGAGCGTGAAAGAGTCACACATCCACACTCATAAGCTTTCGCATTTATAATATTTGTATTGTTCCCGTTCCCGCTTCCCGTAAGAACTTATTCACGGAATAAAAAGTAGCCATGGTTATTCCAGATTATAATGTATCCCTGTACCAAATTTCAGCCAGATCCCTTTAACCGTTCGAGCGTGTAAGAGTAATAAACATCCACACTCACAAACTGTCGCATTTATAATATTAGTAAGATTTTACTCGGAACGAACTCCTAGTATCAAAATCATTTTCGTCGTACTATATAGGGTTGCATACATGCATTCAGCAGCGCCCTCATTTAATTTCACGACTTTATAGACAAACTGTAGAGACAGGCAATTAGAAATGACATTAAAGATACAATAATGGCTACATACGTGGTCATGAAATCCAGAGTCAGTTGGCTGAAGTCTGGCTCCGTTCGGAACTGGTCATAGTCCACGCCTATTATTCTCTTCACATTCTGACCTGGAATAAAAAAGACTCAAGAAATATCATGTCGGTCCCAAAGCAATACTTATGAACGTCTTAGATTCACAAGGCAATAGCTACCTATTGCCTTGCGAATCTGGCACTAACTGTTTAATGTAATGCATTAGTTTTATTGCCAGATACTCTCTTACAGGGTCTACAACCTATGAGAAAGAACTTGGCAATAAAACTCACAGTCATTTTTTTCTTAGAACAGTATAACCAATTTGTTCTGCCTGTAAGTAGATTTGTGATCGAGCCTATTGCAGTGTTGAAATTTACAAGTGCAGTTTTTGGCTACCCACTTTTGGTATTTTCAAACCGGTCTTAAGACCTTCAACTTGGCTCAACGACTGCCAAATTACTGACAACTAGGATCATCAATGTTTTATTGTGCGTGACTTCCGAAGCACGGGTATTTTACTTACACACTTAAGGCGCTGTGGCCCCTAGATGGGGCAGAGGGCGTCCACAGTGCATCGCCATCCCTGTCGGTCTTGAGCTTAGCGTTTTGTTTCGCTCCATGTCTTCCCAATGCTTTCCAAAGCACGGTAACGCTCGTTATTTCACCTGTCACCGGTTTTTTTTCAACGTGAGGGAATCCTACATGGATGCTATGCCAGACTCCTAACGATAACGACTAAAGACCACACGTTTCTTAGGTAACAGCCTACGGCTGGGAGCCCCGGGTAAGGCCTCTGAAGAATGACCCCAGGATTCCCATCAGACCTTGGCTACCACTGCGGCCTCACCTAGGGGGTTTGGGTGCTATCCCGCATCTTTGGGAGGTTGTTAGGGTGTTATCCAACTTCTTAGGGCGTGTGGCGTGCATAAAACCATCATGTCAAGCTGTCGATTTGGGCCCGCTTCTGTAAGGACGATGAGCAGCCCTCCCACCGTCCTCAGGCCCCCGGTCATGGAGGCCGATAGTCTTGCGCGAACCTGCCATCGCTAGTTTACGCACTAATCGTTTATAGAGAAAGAGATATACGCAATGAAATGATAAGGAAACCGGTTGTAGAACGGACTTACACTGACTAGAGCCAATGAACACTACAGCTTTGTCAATAGGACTCTTGATAGAGGCTACTTCTCTGGAGAACGCGCCCGCGATCCCCGTGATGCCGATGCTGAACTGCGCCGCCGCTGACGACAGCCAGTAGGCGGTCAGAACTGCTAACCAGCGCGTCATGTTGGCTGGGGCCTGTTGGAAAACAAATATTTTTGTAAAATTAAATAATCTTGAGGTATGTGAAGAAAATCATCATCGTTGGATGTCGCCTTGTCTATATCAAGCGACATTTGGGCGTGCTGATATAAAGAGAATTCCCGAAAGTATAGGTACCCACTATCCTGAATCTTTAGGGGTTGGTTAAGGTGTTATCTCGCTCCTTGGGGTGTGAGGGGTGCGAGTCACGTCACGCATACCGCCCTATTCCTCCCCCTTGCTCCCACCGTCCTCAGGCCCCGATCATGGAGGCCGATGTCATAGTAAAAAGCGCTGACGACCAGGGCGCAGTTTGTGACGGCCTAGGTATGTTGAAAATTTTCAAGCCGCTCATAAAGACCTTCAACTTGGCTTAACGACTGAAGGGATAGGTGTAAACTCTGGATGTCATAATAGAATTCTATATCTATACTAATATTATAAAGAGGAAAGATTTGATAGTTTGTTTGCATCGAATAGGCTCCGAAACTACACACCCGATTTGATAAAATCTTTTTACTGTTGGAAAGCTACACTGTCCCCGGTGAACATTGCCTATATTTTGTTCCCATATTCCCACGGGTATGGGACTAAGCGGGTGAAACCATGTGACGTCCGCTAGTAAAGTATAATTTACATTTACCCATTCTTTCGTAGCTGTTCTTTGTTTATTCTTTGTTTACACATAACTTTTTCTATTTTTTGCTGCTAACTCATTTCATGTAGTTGGCATACCTACCTACACATAACCACTGCTTATTCCGAAGGGGTTGGCAGAGGCACAGTATAAATATGTTGTTTAACCAGTATTGTAGCTCCCTACAAACGGACGAAGCGCAAGCTATACCTACGATTCTCGTTTTCGGCAGGCCTTTCAGCACGTAAGCAGCGTCCGCAGTCACGATTGTGCCGAGTAGTTAAATAGTAACCACGCGTGTTTTATTTACTAAAAATATTTAATATGACAACTAGAGTCTATTGTGGTTGCATGAATTCGTCAATAACGCACCCAGAGATAACGTTTTTTAGATTACCTGGAAACTCCGAAATGTAAGACTATAAATTGATTTTACTTAAGTACTAATTGGTACTATACTAATAGTTGACTAAAGTTAAACAAAGTGATTGACACGAGTGAACTAGGTAGTTACATGAAGTAGGTATGTTTGTGTTTAAAACTAGACTTGTGCTTGCTCAGTCAGTGAACGGTGCGATCCAATATAGTACAATATCCAAAAAAAAAACTAGTTCAGAACTCTAGTACGTGTAGGTAGTACATTTAGTTCCGTTGTCAGTTCGTAGTTATTTAATTGAGAGCAATGATTTAGGTATGTTTCAAGAGTATTCATTTCTATGTGGATGACCGATGTTACAGTACACTTAGCACCGTATGACTTTGATTGACAGCATTTTTGTTACCTTTGATTTTTATTACACGCATACAGACAAATTTGAACTTCCAAAATTGCCCGTGACTCGCTCAAGGCCACGCGCTGTACACCTACCGCTCGGCGTACTTTCGAAAGTACAACTGGCAGAAGGAAAACCATCGCCTAATTTACTTTTAGGAGCATATTTTATTCTAATTAAAAACCCAATTTAATCAGTCATCTTTACAAAATTAAATTTTATTAATAAAAAAAAATAAAAAACTAACCTAACCTAACCTATTCCGTTATAAGATTGTAAAATTTGGAGTGCAAGTTAGTATTTTTGATAAGCAATTTGTAGTTTTGTTTAGCAAATCTTATATCCGGTGCACGAACCACATTTTTTGTTTTGAATTCGATAAAAAAAGGTGATCTCGTTTTGTGTTACATTTTAGTTTTTTAAGTAGTACATGTTTAGTTAATCAATTGGTTTTTTTGCACAGCATTCAGATTTCTGGTATGCATTTCGTTAATTAGTGGAGTTACCTAGTGTGCAGAAAAATTATATAGATGTGCATTTAAAAATATCCCATTTATAAGACCAATTTGTTAATAAATCACACATAAACATGGTTTTTAAATATAATCTAGCAATCAAAAGGTACATGCATTTTTATTGAGAACTAATTACTCACAAAGGATTTTTTTGTTTAAATAAAAAAGGTACATATTTACTCGAAATGAAAGCCGGTTGTCAGTAAAACGACAATCCTTAATACAAATTGAAGGCCTTATTGGCGGATTGAAAAATTTCAACTGCATTAGGCTCACTATCTATTACGCGGTACGTAAAACTATAAGGTAAAATGTGGGCGTATACTATGCCTCTGCCTACACCTTCGGGGATAAAGGCGTGACTATATGAATGTATGTATATACATATTTACAATCACAAATAGAAAGTAAAAGTAGGCACATATTATTAAAATGCCATAGGTGGGCAGCCCTATCGCATGCTTACGTACCGCGTGGCTGTAGGCATTTATTTCTAAAATCCGGCCGAGTCAAACTACAGTATACAGTGGCAGAGGCATACTTAAAATACGCCCACACTTCAAATAAATGAGCCCACTGCCGTATGTAGCTAGTTCTCTTCTCAAGCCTCTAACCTTTAGAAGAGTCTAAACTAAAGAATCCAATATTTCCCAGGCATTTTAACATTGGATTCTCACAAAAAAAAACTTGCAGGATAAATAGAAATATTTGGCGCTTTTCTTTTGTAGATACCTATTTAATATTAAAAATGTGGCAATTAAAAAAATATGGGTCTAAGAAATCGTTACCTAATTGGTGAAATTACGGAACTAATTTTCAAAATTCTTTTACCTATTGGAAAGCTTCACATCCAGAAAAAAATCACTTTATTTTTTTCAGTAAATATTTAGGGAGGTATTTAGGCCGGGAAAATGCGAAGCTATGAAAAAATCTAAATTAAATAAAAATAATAACTTACTGAATTATTAATTTCTTCATAAAAATCCGAATCTTTCGGCAGTTGATCCATGATTACTAAATATATTTATGGAACTACTGTTTTTTCTTAGATAATATATTAAAACTTAGTACTACTATTACTCTGAAACAACTACTAATAGTACTACACAGTAGTACACAGTCACATACTGAAGTAATTTTACGAAACTACAGAATTCAACTTCCTCGTAAGTAACTCGTGTTTGAAAATTTATCAGTAGTTAATTTCCATTTCAAAATTACTTGCTATCTAAATGTACGTACTTTGTCTTATTCATTGTTAGATGACGAACGAGCGTGTATCAGACAAAAAGTTTGTTTATAAAAGAAAATACGGCAAGTACGAGTCGTACTCGACATCCCAGGGTTTAGCATAAAATTGTAGAATGTATGAATTAGACATGCGCCGAATGTGGGTTGAACCGAATTCGAACATTCGGCCGAATATTCGGTATAAAATGTACCGAACCGAATATTCGGCCGAACTATTCGGTTCTAGAATCATTCAGAATCAGAATCATATATTTATTTGTGGTTCATAAGTTTTACAAAGTTGTTCGCTTACTAAGCTTCTAATTAACGCGGTAAACAGGTCAGTCGACGAGGCTGGTGATATTCTTTCAGCGCTAGACGCCGAATCTCAATCGAACGGCTTGCAAGCGTGAAGAAAATTTACAGTCGAAATGTCTCCATCTATGCAGAGAAACGCTACTCTGTTGCTATATTTTATAGTGGTTCGCTTAGGTCTACAGATCCTCAAGCTGTAAAAAATTGAAGTTGTCGCAAAAGCTCCCAAGTAGAGGTCGATAATAATCCTCATAGCACGCCTGTATAAACCGATTCGAACGGGCAAAGCTGGTGTTCAGGAACACGAGCTCAAAAATGACAACAGCACTCCATGTGTGGCCGCACGCTCCGATAGAGTAATTAGATGGAGATGGTGAGCTGAAAGGGCTCATTTTTAATGAAATGAGTTTCGTTTTTCACCACGACAAATAGTTTAAAAATAAAAATAATTGAGATGAGTGAGATGAATGGAAAATGAGCAGTAAATCTTCACAGAGAGTTAGTTCAGTTGCGAGTTTTGGACCGGTTGTGTGCAGTCGTTTTTTTTAGCGTATTAGTGATAATGTCGTGTGACATGGAATTAAGTGAACAAAAGTACTTGCCTATTGTATCTTAAAGAAGAACAGATAAAAATGGACTCCGTAATGACTCGGAATACTTCTAGAACTGAGGCAGTTCTTCCTTTCATCTCGACCATTTATTGGTGGGAAAACAAGTACCTACTTTGCGAGTTTAACGGATTCAATAAAGGGTCGGCTCTGCTTGCAGTGAAAACCAATCGTTTTTATAGGTAAGAAACGTCGAGCGCTCCGAGCTTTTTTGACGCCAGATTGGCCTTATCACCTAAATGACTATGTTACTGTGCATCACCAGAGATCTCTATACCATGACGTTAATTATGGTAAACCCCCTACCTATTTAATAATTATTAATTTTGTTAATAATAATTTCGACATTCGGTAATTATTCGGCAAATAAACCGAATATTCGGCCGAATACGAACTTTCCAAAACTTGCCGAATGTACCGAATTCGAATATTCGGCCGAACATTCGGCGCATCTCTAGTATGAATGAAACACTTACCCCCAGTTTCCGAAAGGCTGATCAACGCTAAAATTAACTAATCGGCTATTAAGGGCGGATCCCCACCAGACGATCCAAAATGGATCGCCTATTCCTGCGATCCACGATCCGGGAGCATGAGGCATGGATCATGTAGCCTGACGAACAAAACTTTTCTTGCGATCCCGCCGCGTTGCGCCGACGCGCTCCAACCGATCAACACTGATCCGCCTAAGTATAGTACAGTTGAACTTTCGGTCGCTCTGGAGTCACATGTGCAGCAACGCCGTCGAATCGTGCCTCATGCTCCCGGATCGTGGATCGCAGGAATTGGCGATCCATTTTGAATCGTCTGGTGGGGATCCGCCCTTAACAGCCGATTAGTTAATTTTAGCGTTGATCAGCCTTTCGGAAACTGGGGGTTACAGTTTTTGATTAACTAAGTACGTGCTGTTAGTCATTTCTTTTGTGATTCTTTTTGTTTACGCGATAGTAACATACTTTATGAATGCTATGCTGGACTCCTACCAACTAAAAAACCTCACGTATCCTCCCTAACAACCTACGGTGTGGAGCTACGGCTAAGCCATCGGAAGGATACCCCAGGACTCCTAACAGACCTACGGCTACCACTAAACCCCCCGGGGGGGGGGGGGGGGGGTTCGACTGCTATTCCGCGTCTTTGGGGTATTTTTCGGGTGTTATCCCGCTCTTAGGGGGGCGTGCGTGAATCTCTCACGTCAAGCTGTCGTCTTGCGCCTGCTTCTGTGAGGACGCTGCCCACTCATAAACGACCGTAACTTTTTTTCGTGTCAACTTAGAAGTTTGATTTTTGCAGCAACCTTCAAAGACCTGTCTTTGACCGGATTTAATTTCAACTTTTCAACCTATAAGCCCCGCAAGTTGGTAATGCGCTGGAACCTTGTCATAATGACAGCTAAGTGACGTCATCGTGACGTAGCTCGAGCGCGCGCTGGCTTCGCGAGGCTGCGTACGGTATTTTTTTTAGAACTGACTGCTCGACGGACATACGTCACCAAGTGGTAACCAAGATGGCCAACAAGCGCAATATGTATAAGTGCTCGTTTAAGGAGACGCGGCGCTTCGAGCGGCGCGGCCCGCAAAGCGGGCCGCCAGAAACACAAACGTATGGAAATGTTCAGAGCGTTCAAGGAGAAGCGTTTTTGCAAGCGTTTGTTTGAGTTGTAGCTGCCGCAGCGGCGAGTGTCGTCGCGTCGGACGCGGCAATTGAAGCGACGGGTGACGCCGCGGAGGACGCGGCGGGTAAACCAGCGAGTCTCGCAATGGAGGAACGCGGCGGATGAAGCTGCGGGTGACGCCGCGAAGGACGCTTCAAGGAAGGGGTGGGAGAGGTGCGGAGTATGCGTTAGGTAGGAATGTCGGGCAATATCGTTCATAGAAAATATCGATATTAAAAATAAAATATCGATATTTTATTTTGAAAATGTAATCGATGTTTATAACCCTCTGGAGCAGAACGTCATGAAAGCAAAATATCACGTACGCTAAATAAACGATACATCGATACTTATGAAAGATTGGCGTTCAATTCCATACATCGAACTCGAACATTTCCATACGTTTCAGGGTGGCGTTCTATCTCCTCTTTTATTCTGTATCTTCATCAACTCGGCTACGAGTCTTATTTCCAGTAACTTCCATCTCTACGCTGACGACTTGCAGCTGTACCGACATTTTTCGGCCACTGACGCCCCATTTGGCATATCGTGCATTAACCGCGACTTAGTTAGACTAAGCGACTGGGCTAATTCGGTCGGACTGCGCATCAACCCTCTGAAGTCGCAAGCCATCGTCATTAGCAGTAAGTATCAAACTGACAATCTTCCGGTGTCTGAACTAGATCCAGTTCTTTTGGCCGGTATTCAGATACCCTACGCAGACACTGTGAAGAACCTGGGAGTGACCATGGACACCACGCTATCCTGGAGTGCCCATATTAGTGACGTCAGCAAGAAAGTGCACTTCTCCTTTCAATCGTTGAAGTGCCTCCAGAGCCTCTTACCCTTGAGGACGAAAATTAGTCTTGCTCTAACTATTATTCAGCCCATTGTTGGCAGCAAAAGAAGAAAATAAGTTGCGACTTAAGGTTGGAGTACAAGGGAGAAAAAAAACTTAGTATGGTAACACGAAAATCAGAAAAGCCAACCTTTCAGCTAGAGGTAAATTAACTATGAACGGACTATATGGAAGCTGCGCCCCCTTTTTTTTTTAATCACAAATATACTTATGCAAACTCGTTGCCTACGGATTTTTAGTTTTTGAATAATTTAATTTACTTTTTATTTATTTGAATATTTTGTTGATTCAATGTAAAAAACATTTAAATTTCAACCTTTTTGTTCTAAAACTTTAATTTGTGTTGCTTATTAAGAACTTACTATTTCTATTGTTTATTTTAATATTTTGAAGCTGTTATAATTTGATTGTTCTAGAACTTTAATTTGTGTTGATTATGTAAGAACTTACTATTTCTGTTGTTTATTATTAATGAATAAAACTTGATATGGTATTTATTTTATAAAAAATTAAATGTCAAATTAGGAAAAAATCGATTAATTTAAAAAAATTGATTATTTTCTTGAGAAAAATCGATAATTTACTAATCGATTTTTCATGCTAAAGAAAAAATCGATTAACTAAAAATCGATTTTTTATGTACAATGTCACATCCCTATGTCGCACTGAACGACGCCGTATATGAAGCTGCGTGCAACGCGGCGGATGCAGCGCCGAGTGAAGCTGCGTGCCACGCGGCGGACGCAGCGCCGAGAGAAGCCACGCCACGCGCGTCGCTCGACGCCCCGCGTGTCCTTAAACGAGCTCCTACATTTCTATATGTTTGATTTTGCGCGTGACGCTACGCGGGCCGCTTCACGCGCCGCCTGACTATAAACGGTCAAATCGCTTTACGCGCCGCTGCAAGCCACGCCGTACGCGACGCTTGACGCCCCGCGTCTCCTTAAACGAGCCCTTAGGGTTTCGTTTTGCTTTTGATATACGGAACACTAAAATGAATGAAGAATTTCACGGGATCTGGGACATCCTTCCGAGGGCTTCCCCGGGCCCAACCACAGGCTGTTGGGCGTGACGTGAGGTCAAAAAAAAAAGGAATTTCCCGGGTTGACCTGGAAAATTATACATTCACCGCAGGTTTCCTTTCGTTTGGATACGAAACCTATTTATAGGTTTACAGAAGTTAAATGAATAGGTATACAATTATAGAGTCATACAGAAGGACACGGCGTTATCCAATTTCGCATCCTCGATACCATAGTTGAAAATTAAAATGAAAAACCTTTATTCTTAGGTCTCAAAGTAACACTTATGAACGTCCAACTAATTGTTTCTATTCTATTTCTACTATGCCTTTAGTTGTTTTCGTAGCGTTTGTGCTACGATTGCCCCGTTTTGCGACGGGTAAGAGTACAAAACGTCGCTACCCCAAGGGTGTCGTAAGAAGCGACTAATGGAACACTTTCGCAGAAAGATCCATTGCGTAGAGAAGGAAAACTCGAACTGAAACCCGGTTGTCCAAAAAACGACTATCGTCAAGCCAAGTTGAAGGCCATATGGACGGCTTGAAAAATTTCAACTGCAGGTCGCGGTGACCTGCGCCTGTCCATTTCAACACGGCAATGGGCTCACCACCTATTACGTGGGACATAAAACTATAAGGTGAAATGTGGGCGTATGCCTACCCCTTCGGGGATAGAGTCGTGACTATATGTATGTATGTATGTGCTACGATTACGAGAAATAGCAGACTTGGGCACCTGCTATTGACTTTTTAAGCCACGCATAATGCCTTCAAATTGGCTTAACGATTACCTGGGACCCTGTATTTCAAGCGTCTTCTGAAATTCTCGTAAATTGAAATGCACAATCGATTATCCTTCTCAAAATAGACTGTAGTCACAGGGCGGAAACTACTTTTTTTTAACGTGAGGGAAAATTCATCATGGATGCTTTGCCGGACTCCTACCGACTAAAAACTTCAGGTAACGCCTTAACAGCCTATGGTTGGGAGCCCCGGGTAAGCCCTCGGAAGGATGTCCCAGGACGGGCGGAAACTCCATACAAATGATAAGTTTTCAATTCTGTCCCCTACACTAAAGACACGTTATGTTTGTACAGAGCTTGAATGTGTGTGTGTGAGACCAATAAGACCAAGCAAACGTTCCCTCAAAATACCCTCCAACTACAATGACAGCTGTGGCGGGGGTGGGGAAGCTCGCTCAGTGGAGGGCTGGGAGTTGCCCATCTGTATGTAATACTGAAAATTATCTTTGCTGTATCTATACTAATATTATAAAGAGGAAAGATTTGTCTTTTTGTTTGTTTGTTTGTTTGTAACGAATAGGCTCCGGAACTACTGGACCGATTTGAAAAATTCTTTCACTGTTGGAAAGCTACACTCTTTGCGGTGAACATAGGCTATATTTTATTCCCGTATTCCCACGGGAACGGGAACTACGCGGGTGAAACCGTGTGACGTACGCTAGAAGCGTATAAGATGATTAACACAGTTCTAATAACACTAAGTTGATGCCCCTATAGCTGTGAGGGTCGCCCCACCCACCCCATTCCTCTTTGAAATAAGTCCTTGATGGCAAGTCGGTCATCACACTCATATTAAGGACATCCAGGCCACAACATCAAAAAAACTTGAAAACACACTTTCTCATTGATTATGCATTATTATTTTGTAGAAAACAAGTTAAACGAATGTCTTAATAAATACAGCTAAAAGAATTCATGTTTTTTGAGATAACTGACGAACAATTAGAGTATTATCAGGAGTAATATATGTAGCAATTATTTTGATAAGACACATATGTACCCAACTAACCTGCTTCCAATATACTAGGTTAATGTATGGAGGCTAATATTAAACTTTATTAAACACTAAAGCTAACAAGAGTTGAGGACCTAGAAGTCCTAGTTCAATATTATGCATAGGTACTCCAATAGGAGGTAGCGATAAGGAAGGAAGCAGGAAAGCGGGACTCGGGATCCTCCCCTGCTGAGCAAAGTATTCAACGGCATTGTACTTATGACAGAAAACTTTGGACCAAACAATGCCAAGTCTTTTTTTTATGTTTAGCTCGCCAAATTGACGTCGCCACCAGCCTGATGGTAAGCCTAGTGTATAGTGCATCTAGCGATTAGGAGCCAGTCTCACAGTCCGTAAGACTTTCGACAGTGGTCCTCAGGTTCTGAGATGTGCCTCTTCACGCTCCTCTTGAAGAACCCGGGATTGTAAGATGAGGGAAACACGTGTGCGGGCAGGTCTTTAGGTATAGTGTAGCATAGATCAACACGATGAGCATTATGTAATGTAGTTATACTACTAAGGTGGCAGAGCACGCGCAGCCGACCCAAGCGCAGGTTGTGACAACCCACCGTTAATATTTTTAAGCCACCCATAAGTCCTTTGACTTGGCCGGACCAACGGTTTAACGTACGTGCCTTGCGAAGCTCGAAAACGCTCGTAAATGAGATGTCACTAATCGGTCACCAATCCGAGAAACAATCATAGCGAAAGGTGCTTACTGCAGTGATCGTTTACAGAACACTGCATTAGCGAGGGTCATCGGGTCATCAAATCTGCAACTGTCCATTTCAAAATGACAATAGGCTCACTGCCCATCCCATGGGACAAAAACTGTTGGTCAAATGAATATTATAATACTGTACCTCTGAATAGCCCTTTTAGCCCCTCTCTATAAAATTGATTGCAGAGGGGCTTATGGCGAGACTTGTATCTTTACTCTTTAGTCTGTGACTCTGTTGCATTAAATTACGTCATTAGGTCACGTGGATCATCTGTTCAAAGTTCGAAATAAAACAAAAATGACAACGTCAATCGGATTGAACTTTCACAATAAACGTTTTAGATTTTAGTCGGGTAAGACCGTCTCACGGCTTCTTGTTTTAGGTGTGGAAATCACTCATGGATGCCTCTGCCCTGCATAGCCCTGCAGGGGAAAAAACGTGAGTATTATGATTTAGTAAATAAGGTTAGTACTCACTAGGAACTCCGCTGAATTCTTCTGTAAAGGTGAAGAGCTGTGACCACGCTCTGTGCTGAGATCTCAATGAATGAAACACACATCTGAACCCTTTAATATATCTGAAGAATGAATATAGTTGACTATGTAACTGCGAGAGGATTTGAATAAAACGGAAACTGCATAATAGAGCAAATCATTGCATATTAAATTTTCAAGATCTTGCACAAATAAATACCTACCTTAGACAGACTGACTTACGGTGCCGAGATGTGGACACTGAGGGTGGGGCCAGTCCATACCCTCAAAATTGCGCAACGAGCTATGGAACGAGCCATGCTTGGAGTATCTCTGAGGGATAAACTCCGAAATGAGATTATCCAGCGGAGAGTATTGAGAACCAGAGTTATCGACATAGCTCGCAGAATAAGCACATTGAAGCACACGGCCGATGGAACATACAGTAGATACCGCGACTCGGCAAAACGTAGTGTAGAACGTCCACCCACCAGATGGAACGACGACTTAGAAAAAGTCGCAGGCTGGGACTGGATGCGGAAGGCAGGACCTTATAGATTTCGTCCCACGTAATAGTGGTGAGCTGTTGCCGTGTTGAAATGGACCGGCGCAGGTTGTGACTGCCCGCTGTTGAAGTTTTTCAAGCCGCCATAAGGCCTCCAACTTGGTTTAACAACTGCCATTTTACTGACAACCAGGACCGACCGACGGCTCAATGTACCTTCCGAAGCACGGAAATGCTTTAATGCATCACATATGGTCAATTTTACATCTATTGTTAAAAATTACAGAGAAACATAATTATTACATATCTATATTTACATTATTACTATCTAAACTAAACCTAAATAAGGCCCCCGTGGCATTGTGCCCAAAAGACTAGCAGCATTCCCCCTTTGAATAGCAATGCCTATTCGTTGAGCGAGAAAACTGCCAGCCCTTGGGTCACCAGTTGACTCCACAAGGCGCTTTTTCAAATTCTTGAAAAAATTTAGCGCATTGGGACCCCATGGACCTAGGGTCTCGACACCGACTGGACAAAAACGATACGATGAGTCGAGACCCTTATATTTATTAATTTTAATATTTTCAGCCGCTTCCGCTGCTGCACTGCATTTTACATCTTAGACTGAGATGTAAAATTGACCAAATGCTTCTCGCAGCATGACTGAGATTCTCAGTCATGCTGGGAGAAGCAGGACTAGGGCCGGCGGGTCTGTGACAGCCAGCTGTAGAGATTGTTCAAAGCGCCCACAAGGCCTTTAACGACTGCCGTTTTACTGGCAACCGGGACCAACGAGCTAAGAAATCAATCTCAACAGCTAAACTCTTTAAATTCTATATTCTATTCGCGTCAATGTATGCAAATACATAAACTAATTAATTAATTACCTGTCTTAATTAATTTGTATTACTGATATTTACATTGTAAATAGCAGACATTTCATTCATGTACAAGCAGTCTTTGAAATCCATTCATGCAAATGAGATTGTTCAATAAAAGTGTCACACTTGTTTTTATTTTTTAACGTGAGAAAAATCGTACATGGTCGCTATACCGTATTATGTTTTCTACCTAAGCCTACGGTTGTGAGCCCGGGGTAATCCCTCGGAACCCCCAACAGACCATGGCTACCACTGCGGCCTCACCTAGTGGGGGTTCGGGTGCTATCGCGCGTCTTTGGGGTGTTGCTTGGTCAGGTTCCGCAGTCTGCGACGGGGGTGGCACAGACGTGTCTTCGCTCAAGACTATTGACCTCCATGAACGGCTCTTCCGCTCCAATGCCCGTCGTCTCTTTCACAAGCATAACCTGCTCACAGAAAGAGGCAGCGATGTCCCACTTACTCCAGCTGGAAATCATGGCTCGCACCATGGTCTCCAGCGAGGGAATGTCTACGTCCAGACCTGCCACGCGGACTTGGCGCTTCTACGCCCACGCCGTTGTCACACTGTGTTGAAGAACCGAGCGTCGATGGAGCAAACGGGTTTTAGAGTGGAGACCGCGACTTAGTACAAGTGAGGTCGTGAGGTAAGACGTTCACTCGTCAGATGGACCGACGACCTGGAAAAGGTTGAAGGCTGGGACTGGAAGCGGAAGGTGCAGAACCGTGTCCTGTGGCGTAAACTGGGCGAGGTCTACGTCCAGCAGTGGACTGCTGTGGCTGATTTGATTGTTAGATGTTGTAAGAAAGTGAATTAAGCTTTAGTATCATTTGAAGACCCAGCGGGCCTAAAAAGGTAATTTTGCATGTTTCGTAGTATGGAAAATACAATCCATAATTAATTTGAAATACAAAAACACCTCGAGGCGGTGGTAGCCAAAGTCTGACGGGAACGCTGGGAGATCTTTCCAAGGTCTTACCCTACCCGGGACTACTCGGACGTAGTCACACAGACAGACACAAGGCAATGTGTGGTTTTAACCGGTAGGAGTGCAGCAAAGCATTTTTGTAAAAAAAAATGCTTTGTTGCTACTCGTTTTTTTTAAAGTGTGGGAAAATCCTGCATGGATGCTATGTCGGACTCCTACTGACTAAAAAACCTCACGTATCCTGCCTAACAGCCTATGGTTGGGAGCCCCGGGGTAAGCCCTCGGAAGGATACCCCAGGACTCCCAACAGACCTACGGATACCACTACGGCCTCATCCAAAGTTCGGGTGGTTATCCCGCTTCTTAGGGGGGGAGGGGGGTTGTTGCTAAACTAATAACGACAGCACAAGCTTAATATGGCTTGATTTGGGAAAGATAATATTGTGTGCGAGAATATCCAACAATATTGATTAATTTTTTACAATGCAACTCTTCCTATGTATATCCAACAGGTAAATAAGTTAATACCCATATTCCTTTTACAGTAAACACTGAAATGTTGCTCATTATACAACAGTGTGTTGTTAAGCCAAACTTCGCATCAATATTACAAGTACTCGTATAATGATCTTACTACACGAACTGTGCATGCTAAACACGTCCACGCTTCCTCTGATTTATCACATTTATAATATATACATGTACATTTATAAGTACTTTAGTACTTATAAATGTAACAAAGCAGCCTAGTATATAGCAGTCCACGGCTGGACGTAGGCATCTGCAAATCAAAGACTTCTATATAAAATGAGGAATATTAAATAGAAGTCAGAAGTCTTTGCTGCAAATTTACGCCACAACGCGCGGTTCTGTGCCAAACGCATCCAGTCCCAGCCTGCAATCTTTTTCAGGTGGGTCGTCCCACTACTACATGCTTACCTAGCCAAGCTGCGGTCTCCTCTCCAGAACTCATTTACGCCATGTAACATACATAAATATCGTCATGTCTTTATCTCCGAAAGGGTAGTCAGTATAGTATATATTTCGTATAGTATTTCGTCCCATATAACAGTGTTGATCCTATTGCCGTTTTGAAATGGGCTGATGTAAGTTTCTGTAAAAATTTTCAAGCTACGCGTTGTTCTTTGCTTGGCTCAAAGACTATTAACATGTTACTAGCAAACACTACCAATCCATGTAATAATCGATGAGCCTATTGCAGTGTTGAAATGGACAGGCGCAGGTTCTAACCACCCGCACCCTCTGTTGAAATTATTCAAGCCAAAATTATAGCCTTCATTCACTTGACTTAACGTCCTCCGGAACCGGGACGAACGGCTTAGGACGCAACGTATTAGGTATAGTCCAATCCTGCCCTATCT
This sequence comes from Miltochrista miniata, assembly GCA_933228765.1. NCBI lineage: Eukaryota > Metazoa > Arthropoda > Insecta > Lepidoptera > Erebidae > Miltochrista > Miltochrista miniata. Next base: position 26,020,033 of record OW121769.1, read on the forward strand.
GGCAATAATGTAAACATGTCATGTTTTGACAATCGTTGTCTAAGATAGATGAGTAGAAAATATAGTAGGTATGACAAGTCATTGAATTTTTCTTTACTATCCTTAATGGGTTTACCACTGTTGACCGAAATTCATTTGATCATTTGACGTGTGACCGAAAAAACATTAGGCCATTCTACTACTGATCGAATGAACAATTGACCAAAAGCGTTTTTATCGAACAAACATTTGGTACTTTTACTACTGATCGAATGAACGTTTGACCGAAAAACAGTTGACTAAAGAATATTTTTACAAACAAAAGCGAATAAGTAGAATTCGGTACTGGCACTCGCCGGCCGCTGCCGCGGCACGCTCGCTTCGCTCGCTCGGCTCGTGCGTTGTGGTCGCAGTTCTAACCTAACCTAACCTAGCCATTTTGATTCAGCCCCTGTTAAAATATTCTTTAGCCAACTGTTTTTCGGCCAAACGTTCATTCGATCAGTAGTAAAAATACCAAATGTTTGTTCGATAAAAACTCTTTTGGTCAATTGTTCATTCGATCAGTAGTAGAATGGCCTAATGTTTTTTCGGTCACACGTCAAATGATCAAATGAATTTCGGTCAACAGTGGTAAACCGATCCTTAATAGGTATTTTTTTAAATGAAAATAAACTATCATAAAGAAGTTATTTGGTGTCGAAATGATTGTAAGAACACTGCATGACTCCTGGATACTAGAATTAATCAGGGTGAATACTCAATTGCAAGTAACTATGGATATATATTTAGGATGGAAATGTGTTTGTTTACATTTTTGCGCAAAGCTATTGAAATACAGTATACCAACTTTCTAATAAAAGTACCTATCTCAAGTTTAAAAAAAATAAAACAATATACCATGAATATAAATAGACTGACCCTGACCTTAGCTGATCAAGAGGTCTGGGTCAGATTGAATAAGAGAGAGCATGTAGGATATAACGAATGACTGATAATGTAAGTATCAACATTGCTTGACGTCACACCTATCTGAATGAAGAGATAGCCAGGCAATCTGAAGATTATTAGGGTTCCGTACCCAAAAACGAAGCGCTCGTGGCCTCGCGGACTCAAGTGTTCTGTAAACGATCACTGCAGTAAGCAACATTTACTATGGCCGGATATGGATGGGTGACCACCACGTGGACCACTTTGTGACATTTATTTACGAGCGTTTCCGTGCTTCGGAAGGCACGATAAGCCGTTGGTCCCGGTTGTCAGTAAAATGACAGTCGTTAAGCCAAGTTGAAGGCCTTACGGGGCGGCTTGAAAAATTTCAACTGTGGGTCGTCACAACCTGCGCCCGGGTCGGCAGCGCGTGTGTAACGCCTCTGGTGTTGCAAACGTCTATAGGCTACGGTTACCAACCTTCCGGTGGGCCGTAAGCTTGTCTGCCACCTAAGTTTCTTTGGGTGTAAGGGGGGGCCCCTTACACCCAAAGAAACTTAGGTGGCAGACCACCACCAAATTTTCGGGGGCCCAAGCGACCTCACCTACACGTGGTGCACCTGTTAACCAACGAACGAGGCTCCGCGAATTTAGGTACCCACATGGTGGCCTAGGCTCCCATGTGGGTGCCAGGTGGTACAAAGTGTTGGTCCGGGGGGGTACCACCGTGCAGCTGTGAAAAGCCCCCCAAGTAACCCAGCCCCGGTTGGGTTGCGTTCGGGGTTCAGCAGCTGCACAGCCGGGCCCGGGGCGATGTTTGATGCAGCAGGGGGGGACCAGTAGGCGCTAAGCGGATTCTAGTGTGGCTGACGGGGGTCGACCCGCCGGCCAGGAAGACCCGTAGAAACGGTTTTACCGCTGGCCGCCCGCGGCATAGTATAGGGGCCCAACTGGGACTAACCACCCTGGGAGGCTGCCCCACCAAGCCACGCATAATCCCGATGTGGTTCGTCGTGCCGGATGGTGACCGGACTGGGACCCCGGCGACCACACTCGGGGGGGTACGGGGGCCCTTCCGTCCGGCGGGTCGGCTTCCGTCTCACCACACAGTCATAGATGAAGCTAGCCCCTACGCCTTGTCACTCACTGCTGCAGCAAATGTCACTCCGTCTTCACGTCTCCCTTTCCCAGCAATCATGGCAGTGCAGAAAAGAAAATCAGGTACCACAGCGGCCGCTACTACTCCCAGTAACGTACTGTTTGAGGTGGAGTTCGCTAACATCCGCGGACTCCATGCCAACCTCAACGTCGTCCATCACCATCTAGAGACGGCACGGCCAGCTGTGATGTTCCTAACGGAGACGCAAATACTCCGCCCTGCCGATCAGTCGTACCTTAGTTACCCCGGCTATATCATCGAGGAACTATTTCGAGAAAAAGCCGGGGTGTGCGCGTTCGTTAGGGCGGATGTTTGCTGTCGCCGGCTGCGCTGCCTTGAGGACCCTTCCCTCTCCGTCCTTTGGCTGCACGTAGATCACGGCTCCATGAGTCAGATCTACGTGTGTGTCTATCGATCCCACACAGGGACAGCTGAGATGATGAGGCTGTATCAGCACCTCAGCGAGGGGGCTGATGACGCGCAGGTACGGTTCCCGAACGCCGAGTTGGTTTTTCTGGGGGACTTCAATGGTCACCACATTGAGTGGTTGGGGTCCCTCAAGACAGATCCTGCGGGACGGGCCACCCACGCGTTCGCACTCTCCCATGGTCTGACCCAGGTGGTACGCGGGATTACGCGCATACCGGACAGGTCAGACCATGAACCCGCCCTGCTGGACTTACTGCTGACGAGTAATCCAGCACAGTACAGTGTGACGGTTAGCGCCCCACTGGGTACATCCGACCACTGTATTGTGCGTGCCCGCCTGCAAGTACCGTCCCCTGCAAGGGCAGTAGAGGTGACGCGGCGACTGTGGCACTACTCGTCAGCAGACTGGGACGGACTACGAGAATACTTTGCAGCCGTCCCGTGGAGTCAGCGCTGCTTTGCAGGGAGGGCTTCATCGGAAAGCGCCTCTGCAGTTGCTGGTGAAATCACATTAGGTATGGAATACTTCATTCCATACACTGATGTCGCCAGCATCCGCAAAGCCCGCCCCTGGTTCGGGCGTGAGTGCGCCGTAGCTGTTCAACAAAAACAGGCGGCTTACCGCGCCTGGATCAGGGCTCGAGCTGTGCGCGACCCGAATGTGGCCCGCCTCAAGGCAGCGTACAACAGAGCCACTAGGTCCAGTAAGAGAGCCTTCAAGAGAGCGGACGCCCAGCGCGTCACGCGGCTTGGTCAGGAGCTCACGTCACATCCGACGGGCAGCCGTGGATACTGGCAACTGGCCAAAGCCGGCTGCGCTGCCTTGAGGACCCTTCCCTCTCCGTCCTTTGGCTGCACGTAGATCACGGCTCCATGAGTCAGATCTACGTGTGTGTCTATCGATCCCACACAGGGACAGCTGAGATGATGAGGCTGTATCAGCACCTCAGCGAGGGGGCTGATGACGCGCAGGTACGGTTCCCGAACGCCAAAAAAAAAAGGGGTAAAAGCCGGACCCTATTCATGAAACTTCGCCATCCGTCTGTCAGTCTGTACGTCACAAGACTGTATCTCAGCAACCGTGATAGCAAAAGAGCTGAAATTTTCGCAGATGATGTATTTCTGTTGCCGCTTTAACAACAAATACTAAAATTAGAAAAAGAAGGGGGGGACTAAGGGAGTTTCCATACAACAAACGTGGTTTTAGCCCTCTCTATAAAATAGATTGCAGAGGGGCTTATGGCGAGACTTGTGTCTCTAGTCTGTGATTCAGTTGCATTAAATTACGTCACTAGGTCACGTGGATCATCTGTTCAAAGTTTGAAATAAGACAAAAATGACAATTGAACTTTTACTTTCACAGAGGGGCTGTCGGGTGAGACCGTCTCACGGCTTCTTGGTTAAAAACATGAATACACACATGCAGTCACGTCTTTATTCCCGAATAGATAGAGTGATAATAACGACCACAACTCACCTTTTTTAAAACCCGAGGGAAAATCCATCATGGATGCTATGCCGAACTCCTACCGACTAAAAAACCTCTCGTAACGCCCAACAGCCTATGGTTGGGAGCCCCGGGTAAGCCCTCGGAAGGATGTCCCAGGACTCCCTACAGATCTTCGTCCACCTGTGCTATCCTGCGTCTTTGGGGGCTTCGGGTGTGATCCCGCTTCTGGGGAGGGGGGGGTGCGTGAATCCCTCACGTCACGCTGCCATCATGGGCCTGCTCCTGTAAGGACGGAGAGCAGCCCACTCACGGTCCTCAGGCCCCCGGTCATGAAGGCCGATAGTCTTAGGCGAAGACACGTCGGCGCGGCGGCGCCCAGGCCGCCGACTGCGGAACTTGGGTGGGAGAGTTCTCTCCCGTTCCCGCACCGCCGCACTGTGTTTCGTCCAGTACAAGCTAGCGGGACAAAATTAATGGCGTAAGTTCAAGGTATGCCTTATGACAAATTGTAAACTACCCCCCACTGGTAAAAAAAACTAAAATAATTTGGTTTATCACCACATTCAGTTAACATATCGACGCTCAAAGTCAGTATTAAGGAATCTTAATTCGTATTGATAAATAATAAGCACTTTTAGGACAACTTTCTGAGCAGTTTTTCAAAATTTATAATAAAGTGAAACAAGTTTTTTATGATGGAATATTTTACTGAAGGTATGTACTTTATTTAACGTTTATTTTTGGTTAAAGAACATGTATATTTTGGCGTACCAGGACTTTGTTAACGTATATGTAAATCTCTAATTATTCTCTATTGTAAACTTTAAAAGACGGCAACTTTTTTTATCCAAAAGTATCCAGCTAGATTTTTTAATATGTTGTAATTACAACATTCAGGTTGAGATTGATATACATTCCAGCCCCCGAAACGCCCCGCAGCTCAAATAACTTTCACTTTTCAGAACGCCTTGTAACTGTGTCCAAATTGGATTTATTTCAAGAATGGGTACAACACGAAAAATCGTACAGAAGCAGGCGGATTTTTGATTATATTTATGAAAATTATGATTTATCAGATGCTTCTGACGATTGCATAAAAAAACTGCGGGCTAAAATCGCAAGTTTTTCGGCAAAATTGCATGAAAAGTGGACATCTTGTAAATGTATGAAGGATGTTTTTTTAAGGAAAAATAAGGATTGGTTATGCCATACAAATGAGTGTAAATGTAACCCAGGCGAATACTTCAACATCATCTAAGGGTCGTTCTGCAGGGAGGCCGAGGAAATCGTTTGATGACTCATCAGCAAAAACGAAAAGACGAAGAGTAGAAGATCTTTTAGAATCTAGAAGTGCAAGCGAGTTAGTTACTGCTGCAGAGTTAGCTACTCGAAAAGAAGGGCATCGTAATATTGCTAAACAAATCCAAAAAGTCGTGGTTGGGGAAACTTCGAAGCAATATAAATGTGCTGAAAAGTGTAGGCAGTTGACGCCGGACGAAGCTTTAGCTCATTATGTTGACTCTAAAGCTACTTTTCATTCTTACAAATTAACTAGAGAGTGGTCAATGAAAGCGGGACACTTAGTGTATCCTTCATATTAAAGTTTGAGTAAGTCCAAAGCGTCTTGTTGTCCTTCTGCCGAACACATTTCTGTGACTGAATCTGGAGCTGAAATTAAACTACAGGCAATTTTGGATAAAACGGATGAAAGATTAGTGGAAGCTCAATTAGATGTCATTAGAATTGTGTTACCTCGTTCCAGTTATACGTTGCTTAGCAAATGGGGCTGTGATGGAAGTTCTGGTCATAGCACATATAAGCAGAGATTTGAGAACACCAACGCTACAGACGAATTTCTGTTCATGTACTCATTTGTTCCCTTGAGACTATATGACGGTGAAACCGTGATCTGGCAAAATCCACGGCCTTCCTCTACCTTATATTGTCGTCCAATTAAGTTTAGTTTCAATAAGGAGACGACAGAGTTTACAAAGACTGAAACGACAAAAATTTTAGATGAAGTAAGTAAGCTTCTTCTAACAGTTTGTAATGTTGACGGATTTCAAATCTCTGTAAAACACGATTTGCTGTTGACGATGACTGATGGCAAAGTTTGCAATGCTTTAACAGACACGCGTTCAACACAGAAGTGTTATATTTGTGGTGCCACTCCATCTAATATGAACGAGGAATCAAGGAACTATCCCAGCAACGAAGAACGCTTTGCATTTGGATTATCTACATTACATGCATGGATCCGCACTTTTGAATGTTTGCTGCATATAAGCTATCGTTTACAAATAAAAAAATGGCAAGTAAGGGGTGATAGTGATAAAGCTATTCTCAAGCAGCGCTCACAAGACATTCAAAAAGTGTTTAAAGATCGAATGGGTCTTATTGTAGATAAACCAAAACCTGGATATGGCAACACAAACGATGGCAACACAGCACGTAGATTTTTTTCTAATGCTGAATTGAGCAGCGAAATTACAGGGGTCGATGTTACCCTTATTCAAAGATTTCATGTAATTTTAAGAACTTTGTCATCGGGATATGACATCGATTGTTCAGAATTTAAGAAGTTTTGTATTGACACCAGAAAATTATACCTTGATCTGTATTCTTGGTACTCCATGCCCGTTACTGTGCATAAAATTCTTGTACACAGTGTGGAAGTAATTCAATCCTGTCTTCTTCCCATTGGACAGCTTTCCGAAGAAGCCCAAGAAGCAAGAAATAAAGATTGTCGTAGGTTCCGTGAACGGCACACCCGAAAATTTTCACGTATTGCTACAAATACAGATCTCTTAAGAATGCTTTTAATTACGTCTGATCCTTTAATTAATACATTTCGACACATTCCACGAAAAAAGTATTCCACTTTGCCATTGGAAGTTCTTCAGTTGATAGTCCCTCCTTCAATACCATCAAGATCATCATCCCGCGAAGTTAATGTGGACAATTATCTGTTTTTAGACGACTCAACTGAAGAGAGTGATGATGAGGAATCTTCCTATGAATAATGAATGTTCGGTTTTCTAATAAGATAATATAATATATTAAAACACATAGTTATTTTTGTTTTATTATTGAGTTATAGTTAATGCTTTAATCATTTTTAGAATGAGTGTTATTATTGCTGATCGTGTAATTGAATATACAACATGAAAGTTTGTATAGCGCAAACCTGAAAACACTTTGATCAGATTCAGTAACATTATCCAACGGACCCGGTTTCAACCTATGTTAAATTTAACGCATTGAACACTCTAATATCGTAAAGTTATTAACATAAAATAACATCACTACGTGTGATGAAAAGGAATCCGCCACCAGCCGATCCCATGCCCTCGACCAGCCACCCCGGAAGCGCCCCTGCGCCGGCGCCACCCAGGCTGGTCACCAGTCAGTGGCCGATAAAACGAGCGCGACGTCATACGTGTCGCCGTACTCGCCGTTCCGCATCCCGTGTCGCTGTGCAAAATACGCGATCGTGTAACAACATGTCTTTTATTAAACTTTTTTATACTACTAAGGTGACAAAAAAGCTTACAGACTACTTAATCGTTGCTAACCTTAGCCTATGGACGTTTGGAACACCAGAGGCACGACACACAGGCTGCAATACCAATATCGGAAGGCAGAAGGAATTACCGAAGGTAACAAAGTGCAACGGGTGAACTTTAATGAGTGGTGGCTTAAAAAATAACTGTATATGTGTTTTGTGTACTTTTACGCGTAGAGGGGTTGAGTTACACAATACTGACAACGCAGCATAATGGCGCCATACTAATCCTCATTTACCCCGTCAGAACTCTTTCCGACACTGCTAGACCTGCTAGTCCATTAATGTGTGTGCAGGCATTATGAATAGTCACGTAATCGTATTGACTACTACTCGTAAATGCCAGTATGTACATACTTGCAGTTCTAGGGTTCCGTAATCAATAGGTAACAGCTAGAAAGAAAGATTTTTTTATTCAGCCCTTAAACGCATAGGTACCTACTTTCATAGGCTTTACAGCTTGACCCTTTTACTTACACTCCACTGTCCCTCTGTCACCTAACTGTATCTCACTAACCATTATTATAGCTAGACAGTTGAAAATTTAACAGACAGTGTATTTTTGTTGCCGCTATTATAATAAATACCGGCCAAGTGTGAAACGGACTCACGCACAGACGGTTCCGTACTAAAAAAGCAGCAAAAATCGCGTTTGTTGTATGGAATCCCTTTTAATCGCCCCCTTTTATCTGATTTTGGTATCTGTAACTAGCTCTAACTGTCGCGGTTCCGATAGAGTCTTGTTACGGACAGACAGACGGACAACGAAGTCTTATGAATAGGGTCCTGTTTTTACCCTTTGGGTACAGAACCCTAAAAACAGATCAAAAAAACATTTAAGTGGGCTCCCATACAATAAACGTGATTTTTGCCGTATTTTGGTACAGAACCCTACATGCGCGAGTCAGACTAACACTTGACCGGTTTCTGTCTAAAACACTGTTCCATAATTACCACTTTTGAAAATGGTTTCTTAACGTTATTATCAATACCACGAATAGTGACTAACTGCCTTGTGTATAATACCTACACCTAAATAGTGCAACTGTAAAGGCTTATAACTTGGTCAGTTTTCGTTAGTTTAATTTAATTTTTTTTCTACAGTATTTTGAAGCGAAACTCTAGTTGGGGTGTCTGAGCTTTGCGCTATACAAAAGTTCACGTTGTATATATTACTATTAAGATTCTACATATTGCTTTACAAAAAGAGTTTTTGATTGCCTTATAGGTATGATAAGCATGTCAGCACAGCTTATTATTGGACAGTCGTCGATTATAAAATTCGTAAATGACGAAAGTTCTATGTCGTGCGTAAGCATATGTCATTTACATTCATAAGGTTGACAGATTTACCTCAAATATACCTACCGATCCTTGAATATACATAACCAATCAAAATAAGTAAAGAAATAATTTTGTCCCGCTAGCTTGTACTGGACGAAACACAGTGCGCCGTCTCTTTCACGAGCATGACCTGCGCAAGACCGCTACTTATAGCTTAAGCTGGCTGATTGTGAGGTTTTTACGTCCAGCAGCGGCTTGCCTTAAGCTGATCGGGAGAAAAGAGAATGCAGACTTGTAAATCGCTTGTCGTGACTGAGATAGAAACCTTATGTAAGCCAGTCTATCTGTCTGTCATCTGAGTTTCTGGCAAGCGACCCAGCTAACACTTTTGCTCAAATTTCCACGCAGATTTGCTTTTTAGACGCTCGACCGCTTGATGAAAAGTGTCAAACGACTTGTGACAGCAGTTCTCAAGTTGGTGACCCTGTGTTGTGTCTCTTCACGCTCCGCTTGAAGAACCCGAGATTGTAAGAGGAGGGAAACACGTGCGCAGATCAATTAAATACACTCGAGAGCAATGAATCCGGGTCACTTAAAGAATCCTAAAAATCTCGGAAACTAAAAATGCTAGGTTAATGCAATAAATTGTATTTAATAGACAATGTAATACTCCTTAAATGAAGGTATTAAAACTTCTTAGTTATTGTAAAGTTATATCATAAAAAAATCAAATTTGAAAAAGGGCCACTTTCGAAGATGGAACTACGAAATTACAGCATTTGGTGTTGCTTTTGTTTGTAATCTGTCATTTATGTGGGTACATAAACCATGTTGATAGTGCTCTATATTCATTAATCAAGCTGAAATTATGTCGCTTACGCCTGAAGAATGCACCAGAATACTTACAATGCTGGAAACCGGCCGGAGTCAGCGCGATACAGCCAGGACTGTCGGTGTGTCGCTGTCAACAGTACAAAGAGTTCTCCGACGTTACGAAGAAACTGGTTCTAACCTACGCAGACCAGGAACGGGCAGAACCAGGTGTACCACAGCACGAGAAGACCGATACTTGGTGAACACCATGCTTCGAAATCGCTTTCTCACAGGAACTGAACTCACCAATCAGTTTCGACGCCTCGGAGGAAGTAACCCAAGTGCATGGACAGTAAGACGTCGGCTTGCTGAATCTAACTTAAAACCCCTTAGACCTGCAAACGGCCCTAAACTGGAGCGTGGGCATCGTATTTCGAGACTAAGGTATGCCCAGAGCCACGTAAATTGGAGTATTGAAGATTGGTCAAAAGTTATGTTCTCCGACGAATCAAAATTTATGCTCTACAAGCACGATGGAAGACACAGAGTGTATCGAAGACCAGGGGAAAGATTCAAGCAAGCATGCATCGAAGAAAAAGTAGCCTACGGTGGTGGGTCTGTACTTGTGTGGGCCGGAATTTCTTCTGAAAGTCGCACAGAGCTGGTGATCATAGAAAACGGCTCTTTAACTAGCGTAAGATATGTGGAAGAAATCCTCAATGATCACGTTGGTCCATTTATGGTCAATTTAGGTGAGGATGCTATATTTATGCATGACAATGCCCGACCTCATACAGGTAGGATTGTGAATGACTACCTTCAAGAGATGAACATTACTCGTATGGAGTGGCCAGCGCGCAGCCCGGATATCAACCCGATCGAGCATGCTTGGGACGAGCTAGGCAGATGCGTAAAACAACGAAACCCTCCCCCAATCACGCTTCGTGAGCTCAAAATTGCTCTCACAGAGGAATGGGAGAATATTCCCCAAAATCGTATAAGGAACTTGGTGTACAGCATGCCAAACCGCGTAAACGCAGTAATGGAAGCACGAGGAGGCAATACGAAGTATTAAAATTCAAGAAAATCGTAATAAAGTTCAAAAATTTCATGTTTCCTATTTTTGTTTTAAGGAGAGATCGGCAGTTTTTTCTTTATGTAATTTTGTGTTAATAAAATGTATGGTGACTCATATTTTTTTTACTTTCATTTAAGGAGTATTACATTGTCTATTAAATACAATTTATTGCATTAACCTATCATTTTTAGTTTCCGAGATTTTTAACATTCTTTAAGTGACCCGGATTCATTGCTCTCGAGTGTAGTATTTCTTTCTTCATTCGAGTTTAAGATTCCATCCACTACATCAACTCCGATAAGACAAAGGTATCCAGTAAATTAAATAGGTACCTACACTACATAAACTAAAATTTTAATACAACAGGAAAAATATCTGCCGTACAATATGTCTACGTTATAATCAAAGTGTCGTTTGTTTATCTGTTCGTAGGTACCTACTTAATCTCGTATTTATTATATAGTCATTATACAGATATAATATTAAAACACAGAATATTGAACTTTTGGTCAGTGTGACCTGAACGTTTACAGAGTTCATAGCTCCGGAAGGATTACAAGGGTGGACTAAGCAAGAAACTAAGTGAGTGCAATTATTCTTTAAATTTAGTTATTCTGCTACAAAGTCTGCTAGCTCGCAGAATAATCACATTAAAGTGGCAATTGGCTAGCCACATCTGTAGAAGATACGACAGCCGAAACGAGTTTTATAGTGGAAACCCCGACTTGGAAAACGTAGGGTAGTGGACATCCACCCGCCAGATGGAATGACGACCTTGAAAATGAAGGGGGGGGGGGGGGATCGGAAGGACTGTGTATTGTTGCGTACGTTCAACAGTGGAATGCTATGCTATAGGCTTATTTGATTGATACTAAGTGGTAATGGCCGACCATAGCGAAGGAGGTACGTCAATAAAATCGAAAATCTTTTAGGAAAAGGCCAGAAATGCACTTCTTTGAAGCCTATAAGTTATTCTTTTAGTCTGAGCAGGGGGCATGTCTGAGGCTTTGGTCGTGAAAAAACTATAACTAAGAAGCGATCTCGCGCTTGAATACCGTAACATCGGGGTACATTGTCCCAAAATTATTATATTTTTTAGTTCTCGTTTATTTACTTTCATTTAAAAGGCATTTAGACTGCTATATAGTCATATGTTTTTAGTAGTAGATATAACCAACCTATGCAAATACGAAAAAATAAAAAAAACAGCCCCTAAGTATTTTTTTTATTTTTTCGAAATTTGGGCCAAAGTTGCTCTTTGAAGCGCGTTTCTTTGTCCTGAGGGTTTTTTATTTAGTAAAACGTAACTATTTGCAATCAAAAGACAAAGAAACCTGTTTAGTTTGGAAGCTTAAAATCAAAGAAATACATAGTATCTTGATTTATTTATTTTTTGCACAAAAATACTTTTAAAAATTCCACACAATGTAATAATTCAGTCAGACAAAGTTTTTCTTATTAATTCTTTTCTAAAATAAACATAAAATTTGTCTTTTATCTTACCTATATTATTATTAGAAATAGTTAACATTTGTAACTACTTATATGTAACATTTCTATCAAAATTATTAAACTTTTGATCTAATAACAATCAACAGCCACGTTCGGATTATGCTGTAATACCTATGTGCTACAAATGCTTGTTCTTCTGTCGTATTAAATACTGTCGGGTGGCCAGGTTTGTTTAAATGTTTATTCTTTACTTTATTTTTTATAGTACTGCGAGGAATAAATATAAGTAATTATTGTATAGAAGCTTCTCGTTGAGTCAACTTTTTAGACCTCATATCACTAAGGCATTGCTGTAACTGTTCGTTTGTGTAATCAATGTAATGACTACTTTCTGGTTTCCTTTTATAAATCTGGTTCCCTTTTATAAGTCTGAAAGATAAAAAAAGTAAATTTAGCTTAATTTAACAAAATGGAAATCGTAAGAAACATCGTTGGATAACTTTGGCCAATGGGTCAAAGATACCCGAAAACGATGGTCAAAGAATACTGTGATTTTAATCAAATATTTCTTACATAAACGTCTTGAAACTCTTTGATTAAAATCACATCCAGATCCCAGATACATATCTGTTACAATTGACAAAAATCAAACACTTTAACTTACCTGCTTTATTTGTTTCATGAAAAAGTTTGCACTCTATAAATTCGCGGTGATAACTAGTAGCAACTTCCCGCCGAAAATATAGATTGACCAATCAGCCTTGTTAACGTTAAACTGTTTTATCCACCACCCCCATAGCCCCATCTATCGATAAGTAGTGCGAACTACATCGCTAGCCTCCGATGTGCGACGTGGCGAGTAGTTTAAACATTTTTCCGTTTTGGGCCAAAGTTAACCCCAAGGGCTAAAGTACCCCGATGTTACGGTATTTTTTAGTATGATTAGATGACTAATTTATTGTTTAATCGCTGGTTGTAACTCTTGGCCAAATATACAGTGCCAAAAACGTTCGCGTTTTTTGTTTGGGATGCTTTCTCTATACGTAGTAATAATAACTCTATGATCTTGGGTAATATTATTAGCGTTTTAAAAGTGTCCTAACTTTAGACCATTTAACAACGTTGTTAAATGTTCTAAGGTCTTAACACACATTTCTATAAATATTTTGCAAAAAAAGAATTCGTTCTTTTAAACAAAACGGGAGGATTCCCTCCAGGTAAGGTTATTCTTCAGAGGGATATTGGTACTTACAGTATAGTGAAGAATTTTTACTTATTGGACTCTAGCTCAGTTGGCAGAGCATTGCCCTGGTTTAGGCAAATGCCACGGGTTTAAGACCCGTCAGGACCGAGTTGTCTTTTTAGGGTTCCGTACCCAAACGGTTAAAACGGGACCCTATTAGGTACTGAGTTTTCATCACGATACTGTATCTCAAGAACTGTGATAGCTAGAGAGCTGAATAACAAAAAACGCAGTTTATGACGTATTTAAAAAAACTTCGAACTCGATCTCGTTCAAACCAATTTTCGTTGGTAGATTTTATGGCAATGTACATCATATGTTTTTTTTAGATTTATCATTCTCTTAGTTTAGAAGTTAGAAGACACACATTTTTCCACTTCGGAAGTGTCTCTTGCGCAGAAAAAAATGATGCCGTGAACCTCAACAGCATTCTTGAAGACCTATCTATAGATAACCCCCCCACAAGTACGGGTTTGATGAAAAATAATTGTGAGTTTCAGTTCTGAGTATGGGGACCCCCAAAATTCACTGCTTTTTTTCTAGTTTTATATGAAAATCTTAATGCGGTTCACAGAATACATCTTCTTACCAAGTTTCAATAGCATAGGCCTTATATTTTCGGAGAAAAAAGGCTGTGACATACGGACGGACAGTCAGACAGACAGACATGACGAATCTATAAGAGTTCCGTTTTTGCCATTTGGCTACGGAACCCTAAAAACAGGGGCTAACATGCAACAAACGTGATTTATAGCCGTTTTTTAGGTGCGGAACCTTACGTGCGTGAATCCGACTTGCACTTGGCCGGTTTTTCACTTTATATGTAAAACTAGCTGTTGCCCGCGGCTTCGTACGCGTGATAATTATGTTATAAAATATCAATTTGATTGCTCTCTGCATAGTCCCTAGGATATGTAGCGTAAAAATATATAGCCTATTTCCAATTTGAAGACCCTACCCCTAGAACAGACAAAAAAATTCTAACTATATTTTCGGCTTCGGTGTCTTAAGTTGAACACCCAGCGAGATTTCTTTTTTTAATATTTCCAATGTACAGTTTTGACTTTTCTATCATTTTATTATGTGTAGGTATGTAATCTATACTAATAACAATAATACAAAGAGGAAAGATTTGTTTATTTGTTTTTTTGTTTGTTTGTTTGTAACGAATAGGCTCCGGAACTACTGGACCGATTTGAAAAATTCTTTCACTGTTGAGAAGCCACACTCTTTGCGGTGAACATAGGCTATATTTTATTCCCTTATTCCCACGGGAACGGGAACTACGTGGGTGAAACCGCGTGGGGTCCGCTAGAAATTAAATGAAACAGTAAGTACATTTATCTCCAACAGGACCTGTCACCATGACTCTCTGGTCAACTCTCCTGATACTCAGTCTCACCTCCGGCTCGCAAGTGCTCGGCTTCGGGCTCAACTCCCTCACGGACCCCATTCAAAGAGAAGTCGTGGCTGTCAAGGATCCCATAGACAAAAGCCTTTTCTTTGTGACTTTTAGTCAGTGTAAGTTAATTCTACAACATTTTTTTGTATCTAAGGTGGCAGACTTAGCAAATGGTAGAGTGAATTTACTTTTGATTGTTGGCACTTGATATAACTTTTTAAAAATACGTACATTAAATACACATTTTTATAAT
Organism: Miltochrista miniata; assembly: GCA_933228765.1. NCBI lineage: Eukaryota > Metazoa > Arthropoda > Insecta > Lepidoptera > Erebidae > Miltochrista > Miltochrista miniata. The sequence goes on from OW121769.1 coordinate 26,035,070, forward strand.
ACCCTACTAATAGATATTATAAATGCGAAAGTAACTCTGTCTGTCTGTCTGTTACACTTTCACGCCTCAGCCGCTGAAGCGATTTGGATGCAACGTATAGAGATAGTTTGAGTACCCGAGAAGGACATAGGTTACTTTTTAACCGACTACGCAAAAAGAGGGTAATGATTTTACGCGATAACGACTTCTACGAAGACGAAGCTGCTGGGAACAGCCAGTTTTAAATTTTTTTTTCCTAATGTTTTGTATCCAGGTAAGCATGTCAAGAAAATAATAGGCGTGGACTACGACCAGTACAAGTTGGAACCTGACTACAGTAGACTGTCTCTCAACTTCAAGACCAGGCAAGTTTCATATTCATACTTAAGAAGTAATCCCGCGGTGCAAAATGGCAGTTCAGATGTTCTCTGCATACTCTCTTTGGTTGATCGAAGTCTCTATTGACTGCCTCTGTGGCGCAGTCGATAGTGATACCGCCTGCGGCGCTGGAGGTCGTGGGTTCGATTCCCACCGGAGACAAATATTTGTGTGACCCATAAATGTTTGTCTCAAGAGTCTGGGTGTTTCTATGTATAATATGTATGTATTTAAAAAAGTATGTAAGTATTAATATCCGTGGTCTGATACCCATAACACAAGCAGGTTATTCCTAGCTTACTTTGGGATCAGATAGCGTTGTGTGAAATGTCCGTGAATATTTATATTTATTTAATATTTATTTATTTATTTATTCTATGCTTATTCCAGTAGCCCAGTCGAATTATTTATTAAACTGTCGCGGCAAAAAATAAAATAGAGAACAATATTTTCGTTCTGAAATTATTAGTTTTGGGTATTCGGGTAATAGGCATTTGATGCGTTGCGTCATCCAACTTCTTGATTTTAATAAGGTACTTATTGTCCTTATTGTACTTATTGTTTTACTTGACTAAAAAACTTTCTGAAATGTTTCTTGAAATTTCATTTTGCTGAAATTATGATGGCCTTATGTGGTCTTATTTAATATTTTTTAAACAATTTTTTTTGAAAAATTTCAACGGCAGGGTGGTAGGCAAAACCTAACAACCTGCGCCTGCCGGTTTCAACACGGCAACATGGCTCACCACCTAAGTGGCACAAATTCTAAAAAGGTGAATTGTGAACATATAAGATGTCTATGCCTGCTGCCTACCCCTTCGGGAAAAAGGTGTGACCATTATGTATGTACAGTGATCGGCAAACTTCTTGAGCAACGAAGAGCCACTTCGTGATCTCTTTTCTCCCTATACCACCACATAAAAAGTTGTTAGCTAACACAATAAAATGCCAATAATAAAAAAAAATGCGTTTTTCAATGACACAATATTTTTGCACGTAAATGTATACATGCGCAAACTTTCTCCCACCACCTCACGCGAAGCTCAAGTTGTTTGCCGAGTACTGTATGTACCTACATTACATTATTTTTAATATTTTTGCTTACAGTGAAATAAGTATCCAGTACAACTTAACCTTACTCTCGACGGTGTCCGACTCCAAGTGGTTCAAACCTAATCAGGGCCTCGTGATCTACATTCACGGCTTCACGCAGGACCCCACGCATAAAAACATTAAGGATGTCAGCGATGCGTTGCTTTCTAAAGGTTAGTGAATGCCTAGGTATACGTAATCTTTTAATGAACCACCAAACAATTCTTTCGTCTTTTTAATATCGGTTCAATAATCATTAATTTAGGCACCACACACACCGCAGGCGATTTGATTACCGCGGTCAGTTAGACCACAGATTTTATATATATATACTTATAGTAATATAAATAGTTACTACGTCAGACAGTCATTGTAATTTAAAGTACCGGTAAATACATTTATGATATGACTTCATAATTCGATACCTACTGTAACTTTACAGAGGTGTGATCTAAGCGTGCACAATAAGGCGTAACCAAAGTGACCATTGAGAGTACTGAATTACCTGATTGCTCAGTTGCGTTAATTCTATGAAAGTGACCCCCGGTTATGAAGCGAGGTCTTCTTTTACAACTGAAAATAACGCTCAGATGATGATAAAATAAACCTTTGTTCATGCTATGCTAATAATATTCTATTTTTGTCGTTTTCACTAAATGTAAATTATTTTTGTTCTAGGTATCGGCAACATAGTGGCTTTAGACGCGAGCTCTCTCATTCGATGGTTCTACCTTCGCTCCAGCACCATGGTTCGGTTCATAGGAGAGCAGCTGGGTCATGCTATCTCTAGGATGATGAGTGGTAAGTTTGAATAAATATACCTATTCTACTAATATTATAAATGTGAAAGTTTGTGAAGATTTTTGGATGTTTGGATGTTTGTTACTCAATCACGCTCTAACAGTTCGGCCACGTAGACCGGTCTTAGCGAATTGCGGGGCGGCGAGCGAAATGGCCGCCATGGCGGCGGTGGACGTACTCAGAACGTGTCAAAACCATAGAGTTAGGATGAATTCCTAATGGGCTAGCGACACGGTCAATAATATTGAGTCAAGTCTGATATTTATAAATGAAAGTTCCTTCAGTGTGCGTGATTTCTTTGCATGTATGTGTGTGCATTGACGTGTATGTACACAAGATATTGACGAGGCATGACAAGTGCAGTTAGACCATGTATAAATAAATAAATATTCACGGACATCTCACACAACGCTATCTGATCCCAAAGTAAGCTAGGAATAACCTGCTTGTGTTATGGGTATCAGACCACGGATATTTGACAAGACCTACTAAAGCTGCGGTTCTACTTAGGCGGAGCGGAGCGGAGCTGTGGATTTTAAACCATGTGATTGGCTTAAAATCCACAGCTCCGCTCCATTTCCCTCCCGCCTTAAGGTACTCCGCACCGTGATTGGTGAATCGCTGCACAGCTCCGCCCCGCTCCACCTAAGTGGAACCGCACCTTTATAGTCTGTTCCTGGATATTTTACATCTGACAGCTTCTCATTGTACGATTGTCTGTGTACATATCGTTGTCGCCCTATGAGTGCCAGCGTTTTACCCAGCCACAGCCCATTTTACCGAATATAAGTGGAGATTTTAACATCTAACCGTAAGCATAAAGTGTTATGTTTTTCATGTCATAAATAGCCATAATATGCTTAACTTAACTAAAACAGTGTTTCTTTTATTATACGACTAGCTGATGCGCGCGGCTTCGCCCGCGTGAAATTTGGTCACCGTTCTCGCTTCCCGTGGGAACATTTTCCCGGGATAAAAAGTAGCCTATGTGTTATTCCGGACTATACTCTGTCCCTGTACAAAATTTCAGCCAGATCCATTCAGTCGTTAGAGAGTGATTGAGTAACAAACATCCAAACATCTTCACAAACTTTCACATTTATAATTTTAGTAGGATTGTATAAGAGTGTTACTTTTATATTTATTAATATCGGAAAAGAACATTCAGTACCATCACGAACACGAACCATAAAGTACATGGGAGAAACAAAAAACTCATTTTGGAACACAACACACATATCAAAGTAGGCAACGCAAAGGTTGAGTGATATAATCCCATGACATTAAGATCCCTGAAAACTTGAGACTGGATATGCCGACGCATTCCACCAATTACTATGACAAATCAATTACAGTTAAAGCCATTCGCTTTTGGAATGCATTGCCTCTTGAATATTAAACAGACTCAAACACTGAATTCATTTAAAAACCTAGTTAAAAATCATTTTCTTCCTACTTATCAATGAAACCTATGAATTATTTTCTATTCTACTATATAGGTCTATTCAATTCTGAATGTATGTAACTATTGTTTTGTTTAAATACTTTATTTTAGTCGACTACACCGCGTTGCTTGGTTACACGTATCATTTATGTCCATCCAAAGGTTGCCTGAAAGAAATCGCCTTAAGCAATAAGGCCACCCAATGTACATTTGATTATTTTCTTATGAATTGTGCTTGCAATAGATAATTTTTTTTTGTAATAATATCGGTGTACAATAAAGAATTATTTATCTATCAATCTATATTAACTGTCAACGGACGAAGTACAGAAACAAACCCACGAGCCACGTCGCTAGCTACCTACCTACATATTAGAGACAGACTCAATACTTATCAACTTCATATATGGGAACTTATGGGCAAGTACTTAGGTACTATATTTTTATGTTAACATCCATTCATCCATATGGTCACGCCTTTATCCCCGAAGGGGTAGGCAGAGGCATATTATATGCACGCATATTACCTTTTTAGAATTTGTCGTGGTGGTGAACCGATGTTGTGTTGAGATGGACAGGCGCAGGTTGTGACTGCCTGCTTGGCTTAACGACTGTCATTTTACTGGCAACCACTACATTTTATGTTAACAATTAAAATGAATACTAGCTGACCCTCGCAATTTCGTTTAGAGATAAAGCCCGTCGCCACACTGGGGCCGTCCCCGTAAGGAGACGAGGAGACAAAGGACGACAAAAGTCCAACGTCCAAAAGTCTAAAAGTCCAAAAGTCTAAAAGTCCAAAAGTCTAAAAGTCCGAAACTCCTTAAGTCCAAAAGTCCAAAGTACAAAAGTCCAAAACTCCAGAGTCCAAAAGATTTTAGCTTTAGGAACTTAGGCCACTTAAGAAAGTACTATTTATTCGAATCGACGGTGGTGGGGACGAGAAAAAGATGGCGCGTAACGAAAAAATGTGACGCATAACCCAAAAAAATGTGACGGATTTTTTTTTCCAACGGCGTTTAAGAAGTTTCACATCAAAAAATTGTTGAAGTTTTTTAATCCAACGGAATGTCAAGTTGGCATTTATTCAGAAAAAAAATCAAGTCATGGAAATTAAGGAAAAAAATTAAATTTTGGCGAATTCCTCATTATTTTTTTAAAATAAAATTTCAAGACCGGGGGTCTGAGGACGGTGAGAGGGTCGCTCACCGTCTTTACAGAAGCAGGCCCATGACGGCAGCGTGACGTGAGCAACTCACGCATGCCCCCCCTTAGAAGCGGGATAACACCCGAAACCCCCCAAAGACGCGGGATAGCACCCGAACCACCCCCTGGGCGAGGCCGCAGAGGCGGCCGTAGGTCTGTTGTGAGACCCGGGACATCCTTCCGAGGGCTTACCCGGGGCTCCCAACCACAGGCTGTTGGGCGTTGCGTGAGGTTTTTTAGTCGGTAAGAGTCCGGCATAACATCCTCTAAGGATTTTCCCTCACGTAAAAAAAAAAAGCGCGTAATATTAAATTGTCTTGAAGAAAGGGCAATGCCGAAATTAGGCCCTGATTGCCCATACTTGGCATTTAGCTGAAAAAATAAGTAATGAATTTGCATAATTTTTGACGCTATTCACGACTTGATAGAAGTTAGGATTTATTTTGTCAAAATAAAAAGTTATTCAATAAATACACCGCCATTTGCATCTACTGGGTTGCCAGTCTTTGGTAAGCTAATAGAATAGGTAGTATTTTAACAAAATACTAAATATTTAGGTAAATAGTAATATTTATTGAATTTCACTGTATTATAATAATTATTATACACGTTGAGCTTACAAAATATGGATATAAGTACTAGTTGCGACGATCGACAGTAGACATTTTGTTTGTTTAAATAGCAACACTAAATTAAACTGACTTTATAGTCAAGTGAGCGACTGACATGACAGTCACCCAGTGTTATGTCATTGTCAAAATGGTACTGCATCATTGTACATACGTTTTTCTGTTTTTTTTTAATCAATAATTAAATATTCAATTCTGATCATAAATACTGACTTTAGGTGAATGAATAAATGTATGAAAGACAACAAATACATAATTAACTAGCTAAATGAGTGCAGGAAGAGTTTCTGATAACTCTAAAGTGCTTGTGTAAGGGCACATTTATAAAAATTAAAAGCCTTGATATTTTGGAAACCCCAACTTATGTTTTAACTATTCTTTTATGAATAAATTATTTTTATTTACTAGCAATATATTGTACTCATTTTCATGATTGTGCACCCAGGGCCTAAAGTACTATGAAGACCTGGCATTGCCCTTTGGTAGCAGACTAATCCGTGACTGGACCGTTATACAACTATATCAAAATTTCTTGCTCCCTAAAAGTGGTGGAACATTTGTGAAGCGTACCTTTAGACTATTTGTTGGAACCAAACAGTGCTATTCACTGCGTGATTCCTTGAGAATATTGAATTAATCGCATTCTTACTAAATTCATTTAAAAATGCGATTTGCGGAATAATATTTCAATCAATCAATCAATTTAGCCTATAGCAGTCCACACTGCTGGACATAGGCCTCTCTCATATTTATTTCCAGTCATCATATTATTCAGCCATATATTTATTACTAGCTGACCCTCGCAACTTCGTTTACGCCACATAAGGTGTATGAAAGGACAGGTATTTTTTCAACAGAAGCTCAAGGGAGCGTATGAAACTGCCCTGTTTGCTTAATCATAAAAGAGCTTAAAGATTAAGTCCATTCTAAAACAATTCAGTCCGCGCCGTGGACTGAATTGTTTTAGAATGGACTTAATCTTTAAGCTCTTTTATGATTAAGCCAACACGCCAGTTTAGATTTACCCTCACATTCAAAGAAACCCTTGAATTGGAAAAGTTGAGATGCCTCTAATTTCTGAACTACGAAATTCTCAATAATGACACTAGTGTGGAACAATGTTAAAAACATTCCCTTTCTGACACTAAAAAAATATTTGAAATCAGACCGCGCGGTGAAAACTTACAGCTGAAAAACCATTTTATCCTTCATCCCCTCTCCCGCAGGAACCGCGCAAAATATCGGGATCAAAAGTATCCAAGAACCTTCCTCGGACTATAAGCTCGGAATGTACCAAGTATCATTCAAATTGGTTCAGTAGTTTCGGCGTGATACTTAGTCGGGATACAGACAGACAGACAGACAGACAGACAGACAGACAGACATGAAAATTTTAAATTACATATTCGGCTTCAGAATCTCTTATAGAACGCCCTACAATCGAAATTTTCAAAATATCTTCCATGTACAGACTCTCGACCCTCAACAGTTTTATTATAAGTATAGATTTCACACTTAATATTTAGAAAATAGTGACTATGTCTTTTTTCATTTTGCCTGATGATATATACTTACATTATGTTGGTTATTATCTCTGTGCTATAAATTTTCATTTGAGTTGAGTCTGGGACCGGTCTACTTAATGTGAAATGAAGATATTTTATGAAATAAGATATGGCATATCATGTGAGTAACCAAAGCCAGTCAATATTACCATAAAAATTAAAAAATCAATATTTTTTCGTCCCTGAGTTCGTCCCCTCACACCGCTGTCTATGCCGCGGATTCGCTGGAGCAGCGGGTCGTGGCATGCTTCATACAACTCAGTACATTTGATCGTTCCGCTCGCCGCGCCGCACCTAGATTTCGCTCGAGCGGATTCTGCGTGGCCGAACCGTAACGGCTGAACGAATCGAGTGAAAATTTGGTACAGAGATAGCTTATAGTCTGGAATAACACATAGGCTACTTTTTATCCCGGGAAAAATTTCCCACGGGAAGCAGGAACCAATAATTGCTACACACAACATAATACATACCTATATAATATCTTACAGTCATATACGTCTGTGCTTACACCAGACTTTCGTCCAGCTATAATAAAATTATATTATCAGTTTTTCGAATGGTGACTATTGGTGACTGGTGACAGATATGATGGTAGAAAACATAACTTCAAATACTCATTCCTACTTAGTTTATATTCAAAATGTAATTTTCTCGTTTTTAGCTGGCTTGGACCCAGCGTCCATTCACCTAGTGGGCCACAGCCTGGGGTCTCACATCGCGGGATTCACGGGCAAAACCGTGTTTTCTCTGACGGGGAAACGCGTAGGACGCATCTCTGGACTGGACCCCGCAGGACCTTGCTTTGCTGACGTCGAACCCTCTCTGAAGCTAAACATAAATGATGGTACATTCGTCGATGTTATTCATACTGATGCTGCAGTGTATGGTATTAATGAACCAATTGGTAAGAAATTTAGTATTGTGTATTTTAACAATAGCCATAAGTACTTAAATATTATTTAAATTTGAGCTAGATGTCTTCATCAAGTAGGGATCACCAGGTGCGACGAGTAGGACTGTTCACGGCCTAAAGAATTTCTTTCAAAGTGTTTCTTATCAGTCAAAAATAAGACGGATTTTTCACGTGTAAGAAATGTTAAATAAAGTTATACTACAAAGTTACCAAACTACGAGTAACAGCCGTATTATTCTATAATTTCTGCCAACTGACCCAGTGACAGCCTTCAAAAATGATAATTTTATAAGAGGTCAATTAACTCCCACCCCGAGTTTCGCAGTCCTAAGACTATCAGCCGCCATGACCGGGGCCTGAGGACGGTGAGTGGGCTGCTCACCATCCTTACAGAAGCAGGCCCATGGCAGCGTGACGTGAGGGATTCACGCACACCCCCCCTAAGAAGCTGAATGACACCCGAAAACCCCCAAAGACGCGGGATAGCACCCGAACCACCTTCTAGGCGAGGCCGCAGTGGTAGCCGTAGGTCTGTTGGGAATTCTGGGACATCCTTCCGAGGGCTTACCCGGGGCTCCCAACCGTAGGCTGTTGGGTGTAACGTGACTTTTTATAGTCGGTAGGAGTCCGGCATAGCATCCATGAAGGATTTTCCCTCAAATTAAAAAAAAGAAGGTCAATTAATAAGTCTTTCAATAATATTACTATGTACTAAACATATATATCTGGTTAATTCCTGACTAATTCCCAGGTCACGTGGATTACTGGCCCAACCGTGGTTCAGAACAGCCGGATTGTCTGCTGCAAATGTGCTCACACGCTCGTTCGGTGGACCTGTTTGCCGAGTCAATAACGAATCCAGAGGGTTTCAAGGCCGTCAGCTGCGCTAATTGGAAGGCTTTCGAAGATAAGACGTGTAATAGTTCTGATACCAGGTAAGTACGTTCTGATTTGTTTTCGATTCCAGGCCAAGAAATTTAGCACTGCGAGGACCATAGCGATGACACAGCGCTCCACACGCTGGTGGAGTTGAAGTTGCCAATACATACTGTAGGCTAAAGTGTAACAAACAGAAGTTAAAGTCAAGTCAAAAATGTGCAACAACTTTTTAAATTCTAGCCTTATGGGGTATGGCAGCAGACCAGGCACCGTAGGCCAGTTCTACCTCCAGACGGGCAGCGTGCCTCCTTTCGCGCTCGGAGCCGCGGGTGCCTCCCATACGAACAACAATGGCATCATCCGAAGCATCCGGGACCGCTTAGGGGTGTGGTAATTGTGAAGATCAAAGGACGGAAGATTCGTGGTTTGCGTTCTGCAATCCGTTCCGAGGTCATCTATGAAATATCAACTGACCAAAGTAACTACGTTGTAAAAAATGTATAAAATTATTATTACATACTTGTAGTCGTACTTTTATCCCCGGAGGGATACCTATGCATAGTTTAAGCCAGTATTTCCCTTTATAGTTTTTGTTCAATGGTGGTGAGTCTAAAGGCGGAAACACATTGTTAAAACGCGACGCGGTCCGATGGAAGGCAACGCGTGTTGAGTAGAATCAATTTGTATTGTTTTCTATGACCAGAGTAGTGTTGCCAGGTGTCCCGATTTGGGCGGAACGTCCCGATTTTCAGGGGTCTGCGGACGCGTCCCGATTTGTACTCGATCGGGACGCTAAATGTCCCGATTTATGATATCAAAATAATTATGTATTAACATCATGAGCAGTCAATGATCTACTTAAACTGTATAAACAAATGGGTTGGCTTACTCATCAACGCCCAGCGGAATCATGCAAAAGATATAAACATGACATTTGGAAAGTGCCTAATTATCTTTGTGACGTAAATATCCACAGTAGTTAAACAGAGATTAATCGAAATTCAGGGTGAAACGAGGTGGCAACTGGCAAGTTATGTATTGTACGAAAGAAAACAGTAAATTCTTGTAGTCCATTAGACTTGTTAATACATAATTCAGTAACAGAAATAAATGAACGTGTTTTATATGTAAAACACCGAAAACTAGCCCTTCTCTATAGTCTTAAAACTGTAAAACTCGATATATCTTTAGAGTAAAACAACCCAGGTGTATAACGATTTTGTCCCGAAATAGACAGCAACATCAAAATTCCAAAATTACACATAATAACACAGTAAATAGGTAATATATAGGCTAGACTCCGAGCGGTAACTCCGCCAGGATCGGGAGCATGGTTGCACGCGTTACCTTCACCTCACCTAGGCAACTTGCTTGGCGACGACTAGTTGCGGGTGGCGGTGGCACTCCGCCTCGGTTGCAGGGTGTGTGAATCCCATATACATATAATTTACTAGTTTGTGGTTCCACGGTGGAGGCCAATGGTCATTACGCGCTGAGTTGTCGTTGATGCATGGGTAGGTTCCTGTGGCATCATGCTCCCAACGACATAAATTGTAGGGCCTTAGTTTCAGCGGACGTCCCATGCGTACTTGAGCCGCCTGGTCTAAGCAGGACTGATGGCAAGAGGCTGGATGGTTTGACTTTGGTGCCATGGAAGAATGGAAAGTGGCTCGTATGCGCTACTTGCGTGAGCACTGTTGCTCCCTGTCACCTCAGTCTTACGGTCCGGTCTCCAGCCGCTGCGGCTGAGGACGCGGCTGCCGGGAAGCGGCTTAAATATGAACCGTTGCAAGCCCAGTATCTTTTTGTTTCCTTCGCAGTGGAGACCATGGGCTATTGGGGTATTGAGGCTAAACACTTTGTGGAGGAAATAGGGCGCAGATTAAGGGAAAAGTCATGAGACCCCCGGGCTGGTTTGTGACTGGTGCAAAGACTGGCCATTGCGATTCAGAGAGGTAACGCGAACAGCGTGATGGGCACTTTAGAACTGAGTGCGTTGGGAGAGGGTCGACCATGAATGGCGAAGTGTAATTTACGACGGATACTTTGTTTGTGTAATATTTATTGTTAATTTATTTATTGACCAATTGTGGCACATCAAATTAGGAGTTCATCTTTTAAGCAATTTCGAAAATTTCAAAAACGATAAGGACTACAGCCATGAAACGGGGAAAAGAGCTTCACTTTTTTTTGGAAATTCCACCCCTCAGGGATTAATAGGAAGTTGTTACCTAGCGATTTCGAAAATGGTAGCGCTATTTTTTATTTACGTTTGAAAATCCTTAATGGATGCAATGATAGATTCTTATCGACTAAATCCACACGGTTCCCTTATCAATGCCCACAGCCGAGAGCCTCAGGAACTACGATGCCCGATAGATTTTGACTACCACCGCGGCCTCACCTAGGGGTTCGGGTGCTATCCCACGTCTTTAGGGGGTTGGTTGGAATTTGGGATGTTATCCCGCTTCTTACGTCACGCTGTAGTTTTGAGCCTATTTTGTAAGAACGGCGTCTCCAGCGAAAGAATGTGCACGAGGATCTGGCGCACTCCACCAATGTGTAGAGCGCTGTGTCCTCGCTGCGTTCAGTGCTGGCACTAAGCTGTGGTCTCCCGGTGTATTCGCCACAGATATTTGCCGAAGCACCCGTGCCCGGTAATCACCTGTGACGACAGGTAGGGGAGGTTGCCATAGCTCGTCTCCAACCACTTGTCCATGACTGATCTGATCACCTTGATTCTGGCGTTTCCCCATCTTGGTTGCTTAGGTCGCGCCTTTCAAGTCTCCATGATTTCTGGCAGAGATGGGACCGCTGAGCTTCGATTTCCCGGGGAGCCTATGCCCCAGCCTCAGTGACTTCTTGCGCCGTTTAAACAATAACACAAGGTCCCATGGAATTCCGGAAAAACGATTAGAGCTACAATCATGAAACGACCGTTTATATGAGCGCCAATATGAGCGTCGTTTGCTTAAATCTAAGACAGGTATTAATTTGAAAATGAAAAACCCCCGATCCCGCGACTGCTCTAATAAACCCAAACATGGCCTGTAATTTCCTGAGTGAATCTTAGTAGAATACCTTCATCACTCAAGAAGTGAGCTGTTGATCTTTATCCAAGCCAAGAACCATCCCGGTCACATCAGCTACCGAACAAAAACCGCAACGAACGGCTGTTTTCACAAATGATGTATTTCTGTTGCTGCCATAACATTAACTGCTATAACAATTGTCAGAAAATAAGGGGTTTTAACCCCCCCCCCTTAACCCCACAACAAAAGTTATATTTTGCACCAGCATGCACAACAGCATCATGCAACATGTGTGCTGAGCAACCATGTCGCCATTTTGGTTCCGTAAATGTGTAAAAACGGAATTATTTCTCCCGAAATTAACATTAGCATTATTAGCGGAATACGCAGAGGCGATTCGCAAATCAAAAGGGGCCTGGTTTAGAAAATGACGAAAAAGAGGTGCAAATAGAAGCATTTTTTGATTTGATTTGAAAATTATAGCCAAGAAAATATTTTTAATCTAGGTACAAAATGTGTGTCAAAATATGCATTTGTTGTATGGTATATTAATTATACATAATGACTAAAATGATCATAAAGTCAGCCCCAAATTTTTAGATGAATGCATTTTAGAACTTCAATTTTTATAGACGCGCAAGAAAAAAATGTCTACTTAAAAAGAAAATATCTATAATTTGATTAATTTGGTTTTCTTCGATTTTGAATGAGTAAGAGTATTAGCTTATTACAACAATAATAAGATCTAAAATACAACATTTCCTAGCTTGAAGGACGCGTGTTTTATATGGTCAAGGTCGTTAGCCCTATGAACGGCCTTAATGTTATTGTATATACTATTTATCTATCGCTTTCTTATTAAGGTCTTCATAGACAACATGTGCGAATACCCTCCTCTGGACAGTAGAATCTTACAACTACATATAGGAAATAACTTCACATTTCCGTGATTTGATGCATCGCTAGAAATACTGTAAACGTAAACGTTTGTTGCAAGAAAAGCGGGATACCACGCGTCCCGCTCAGGGTGTGAGCGGGACGTCTTGTTATGGGTCTCAGAAACGGGACGTCCCGCGTATAGCGGGACGGTTGGCAACCCTAGTTGTAGGTAAATAAATGTGTATAAGAGTTTTTATGGTTTCCTATGCAGCATTTTTGATATCTACCTACATAAAACAAATAGGTGCGTGTCCTGATAGAGATGGGTAACGACCCGGGTTAAAACCCACCAGTGGGTAAAAACCCAGTTATCACCCGTTTCAATCCACCCACTGGGTGGTTTGGCCGGGTGAAAACAAAATATTGCCGATAAAACTTGCAACGCGCTGCGATCGGTTTGCGGGGTGGTAGGTAGAGATTGGTAACGACCTGGGTTAAAACTCACTTTTTGAAACGGGTGATAGTGGGTTAAACTACGCCAGTTAGAGTGGGCGCGTTTTGTGTGAATTTGTTGTTGTTTTTATTTACGACTCTGCATTATTATTGTGATCTGATCCAGTTTTTACCTGAATGACCTTGGCTTGAACACCTTGACTACGATTTGCTTATGAAATTTGATTCTGTCGACCCGGCTCTTGCCAGCTCGGGTAAGTTATTCGCTGTGGCTGGCCCTCTCGGAAAGATAGGCCCCGACAATTCGACGGAGGTAGGGAGGCACTCCATGATAAATATGTGCCTCCCTAATGCAGCTTCAGGGCAAGATGTTGAATGCCTTGTCAAGAGACACTGCCATCACCACTTCGCCCTGTGATATAGCTTCCTCCGCCAGTCCTCTAATGCGCAAGATCGCGTCCACGGTGGAGCGCCCCTGACGGAAACAAAACTGGTTATCCGCCAGATCTGGCCCCACGCGTGTGAGGTGCCCGACGAGGCGCTGTGCAATAATACGCTCAAAGAGCTAGCACACCTCGTCGAGCAACACGACCGGCCGGTACTCAGATGAGGAGTAAGCCCCCCCCACCTTTCGGATCAGAACCAGTTTCCCTGTCTTCCAGACCTTGGAAAACTGGCCTTTTTCAAGGCATGCGCTAAAGAGCCCTATAAGCCGCCCAAGTACCCCGAAAGCCAGTACCTACGCTCGGCCTGGAATGCCGTCGGGACCAGGGGCAGTGTTCCTGGGGGATTTAAGCCGCAGTACAGCCGCCCTTAACTGACCCTCCGTGACTTCAGGTACATCGTTCTCGCTGTTATCCGCGCCGGGCGCCTGAGACGAAGCCTGTTCCTCCGCCCTTGATGGGAACAAGGAACCCAGGACCCTCCAGCTGGAGACTCTGGGTCAGTGAGGGTGCCTTAGGGCCTAGTTTGCCTCTTAACATAAGGTACGGGCGCCCCTATGGGTTCCGGTCCAGGATCTCAGGCAATCTTTTGGACCGCTTAATGGCTGCTTGAGGGGCCAACTTGCCCCTCATAGAGCTCCATATCTCGAGCTGCTGCATTGTCTGGGCGGCGACGCCTCCGGCGGAATCTGGGGTGGCGTACTGATGGCGCGCGGTAATGCACGCTGCACGCAGCTGTGCGATTTCCGGCATCCACCAATACACTTAGTCTTAGTGGGGTGGCTCTTCAGAACCACCCCACTAAGGCATCATCATCGGCAGGCTTGTTTGCAGTCGAATCCAGGCCTGCCCGATGGCCGCCTTCAAGAGAGCCTCCCGATCCAGGCGATTGAGTGCCCAACGCGCTTCCGGGGGATTTGCGATAACCGGCGGTAGGTTAGGTGGAGGAGAGGTGTCGAAAGGGATATATCGGTGGTCTGATGACGACTCATTCTCCTTCACTACACGCTATCCCTGGACACAGCGGGCGAGATCAGGGGTCGCAAACGATACGTCTACTTGGTGCCCACCCAGTGGTCAGCCGCCTTGCCCTCCAGGACACAAAACAGAGTCGCGGAGCGTCACAAGCAAGGGCCGTGTGACCGGACTAACCACAGCGGAAGCACCGGTCCCCCACGGTGACTTCCGCTGTGCACTGCACCCCCACATGACTCCACCTGGATTCGAGGGGATGTAGGAGATGCACCTGCGCCTTGAGGAAGCCCACATTGAGAAGGCTCCGTCAGTCTGCCACTTTCTGAGCCACCGCGACAGGGCGCTACTGCCGGCCCGTGACCAGTGGTACCAAAGCGAATTTTGCTAGATCTTATTTTCGCGACGGCAGCCGCTCGCTTTCATGACGGCGGAGATTATCTTCTCTGTCGTGGCCGCGTCATCTAGACCCGTAATGCGCAGACCGGCGCATTTATTGGGTCTGGTGACTTTGACGCGTGTGAAATCCCCCGTGTCAGTGTCTCCCTCAGCTTAGCCGCTATAGGGCCTCAGCCTTGGGACCGCTGGTGGCGCCGGAGATCTCGAGGAGGAGTGCTACAGTGCGCGTCACCTTGCATCGGAGCCTCCTCCTGTGTCGAGGTCCTTTAGGTCCACTGAGGCTTTCGCCTGCCTCAGGACCTCAGCGTACCCCACGCCCCTTGCCATGCCCTCTGTCGTCACCGTAAGGACGACGGCGGTGGCGTGGGAGCACGGAGCCTCTTTGGCGCCTTCGCCGCGGCGGCCCTTGCCGTCTTTTTGGCAGCCTTAGCTGCCTTCTTTTTCGCTCCCGCTACCTTCCGGACCCTCTCTCTGGAGGGGTTCTGGGGTGCAGCGGAAGCGCTAGCTGTGCTGGGGAAAGCGGGGTTGCCACTCTCCCCATGCGCCATCTTCTTGGGGGCGGGGGAGGGGGCGTTGGCCTTTCGCTGTGGACCGGGAGCCCAACTGGATGCAGCCGTCGTCACATACGATGTGACGACGAGTGCCGCTAGTGGTGGGCGGTTTGCCCGGTCTTCGAGGTAGCTGAATCATGCTCGGTGTCACTTTGGGTGCACGAGCAGGGGCCTTTTGTGGAGCGGGGGTTGTCACACCCCAAGCCAGCTGCGTTAGCTTTGCGATTCTCCTGCATCAGCTGTTGCTGTTTGCGGGAATCGGCAAGCTTAGTCTCCAGACTCGCAACCCGAGCCCAGAGTTTTCCCTCCTCGTTGGAGATGCTCCTATCGAGGTGCTCCAACGCCTTAGTGGCGCCTTTGACGGCTTCCGCCACTATCTTCTTCCTGCGCGCTACATTCTTGGCGCCAGAAATGCGAGCAAGAGACGCCATTATCTGTTTTGCCGCTGATATATCTGATGTGAAGAATGTAGCTGCGTTAGCTGTCCGGCACTGTCCAGCGGGGGCACATCTACCGGCGGCCCGATACCCTCCCCTTGGTTCTGTAGAGGTTGGCTTTTCGACCTCTACCCGCAGTGGTAGCGTCGATTTATTGAATAAACTGCCTACTAATTAGTTCTGTTTTTAAAATATGTATCTGTTTTAAGGGTAAGGAGTTTATTTTTGATTTGCTAGACTACTAAACACTACTTCCCACTTCTTACTAGTTTACGAAACCTATTATCACCCTCCCACTTCTTACTAGTTTACGAAACTTATTATCACCCTGCAAAATGGGTGATTATGGGTTTTAATTGGGTTAAAACCCAAATCACCCAGTTTTAACCCAAATGGGTAGATTGGGTTATAACCCGCTACCCATCTGCATGCATCATCGACGCAACTTAGCAGCAGAACAGATTTGGTTCAATCTTGGGACATGCCTTCGAAATAATATACATAATTAATCAAAAAATTTGGGGCATTCTCACACATCATTTTTTTTATTTTTTTTTTATATTTAGCTCGCCAAATTGACGTCGCCACCAGCCTGATGGAAAGCCGTGGCGCATCTAGCGATTGGGGGCCACTTCTGACAGTGGTCCTCAAGGTGGCGGCCCTGTGATGTGCCTCTTCACGCTCCTCTTGAAGAACCCGGGATTGTAAGACGAGGGAAACACGTACATCTAGCCCAAATTACTCAAATATAAGCTTTTGCAATGGTACTTACACAACATACCTACTTACATAATTTAAATACATAGTGTGTGTGAGTATATCTGGTGAGCCGTATGCTTGTCTGCCACCTTAGTGGTATAAAAAAAGGTTAGTATACATTACTGTACAAAGATAACATCCAAACTCCCATTAAAATTCCAAATAAACAATTTTTGATCACAGAAATATTTGTTCCAAGCTGGGACTCTAACCGGCAGGGCCTGATTTAGGGTTCCGCGCGCCCTAGGCTAGCTATGAATATGCGCCCCCAGCTGCAACTAATTTAAGTCCTACCTACAAAAGAGACTACGTAAGCTGATCCTAAGTTCCTAATCTTTATTCTTTATTAATTTGAAAATAAAATAAAACCCGATTCTGAGACTTCTTATGAAGTTATGACTTGATGCATCAGCCAGTAAAAGCGAGATAAAAATACCATCAAAGTACCTAACAGTACCTTGGTACATTTAGTTTCCGATAAATCGAACCAGTGAATCTTAGTGAAATTCCTTTATAACTCAGGAAGTGAGCTGATGAATGTAAAATTTATAGCTAAGAACGGTTCGAAAGCCGATGTGCTGGGGATGGCCCCGGCACATTGGCTTTCAAGCATAGAAAACCGCAAAATTGGCTCATCCGTTGGGCTGCTACGATGCCACAGACAGACACACACATACACAGATACACAGGTCAAACTTAAAACACTTCTCGTTTTTCGGCGGGGTTAATTAAATCGTCAGTAATATTGGTGCGATGGTGCCTTTCCAGCCACTCCTTCATGACCGGTTTCACCCTCTCAACAGCACCGTCTCACACTTTTTTTATACCACTAAAGTGGCAGTCAAGCATACGGCCCACCAGATGTACCGGTGGTCACGCACAAGGAGGCAAAGTCTCTCCTGTCGCGAAGAGGTTCTACACCACCTGCAAGCATGGGATCGTTGACCACTTCATGGCTCGCCTCTGCACCGAGTCGAACGGAAGAATTCAGTCAATTCATTCTGATATTCTGGTGCCCCCACCCAGCAGTGGCAGCTGTACTCCATGTGCGGCCGCACTTGAGACTTAAACAGAAGCAGTGTTTGCGCCGCAGTAAGTACCGCCGCGCCCTGTTGTGCACACCGAGCGGCTTGGACGCCAGCTTGGCCTTATTCTCCAAATCACTTCAGAACTGAACGTCACTGGAGATTTCACCACCAAGGATACCTATACCTACTGTCAGAGTCGAAGGTGCCCTAAGCTTCAGCTTAGTTAGCTTATGGGTAGCGTATGGCTTATTTTAATCACAAGCGAAGCCACTGGATAGAGCTCGTTTAAAATAAAATAATTTTCTTTCAAATATTAAAAGCTTTTATGTATCACTATGACAATTTCTTGATAATTAAGATATTATTTTATAACTGTTCTTAGCCAGTTCAAATAAGTAGCATTATTAAAAGTAGCCAAGCTAATAATAATACTTAGTAGGTAGGTACAATCGTAAAATTATATAACACCACATTAAGAACATACCTAATAATATTATAAGCCCCGCAAGTTGATATTGCGCTTGGCGGCCATCTTGGTGACTACTTGGTGACGTATGTCCGTCAAGCCGTCAGTACTAAAAAAATACCGTACGCAGATTTGCGAGGCCAGCGCGCGCTCGCGCTACGTCATGATGACGTCACTTAGCTGTCATTATGACAAGGTTCCAGCGCATTACCAACTTGCGGGGCATATACTTGATATGATACATCATTATTCATTTGATTGAGGCCTCTGCCAATTTACGCCAAAACAGTCATTTTAATTGTTTTCCATATTCTTCTCAAATAAATAATTTCAACTTGAGAGTATGCCAAAGTCAAATAAATATGTAGAAATTATGATTTTCTTTCATGTCGAGGTTCTTGTAAACAGTCCAAGATTGGACTAATATACTAATCCAATACTTGTAAAGCAATGGAACCTTACTGGACCTAACTGTGGAATGTGGAACCTTAGATTATAGAGTAGGAACAAACAAAAAAATCACATTTCACGGCGTTACATTTCTTTCCAACAGTAATCAAACCCTTTTAGTTCACCTCATAACCTATCTTCACAGCGCAATGGCATAAATATCAAGCTTCAATATTTCTTAATGTGATGAATGAATGATTAATTAATAATTATAATAAAAATATATTTAAAAGACTAGAAATATATCTAATATTTTATGTGTTACACACAAGATAAAGGGCAAATGCAAGTTATAGAAACCAGTTCTATTTAGGGTTGTAACTTATTTAGTTTTACTTCTACCTTCCTTGGTCAGTCATATTTATAATTGTTGATCACTAAGTGTGTATCACTATTGCTGCTATAAAAAATGCATAAAATTCTCAAAGGTCTTTGTATGGCTAGCAGTCACACAAAACAAGCTCGATACAATATTGCATTTTCTTTAATATAGGCATATGTACCAATGTTACCTGCAAAACACACTAATCAAGATCCTGAGCAGTCAGCGCAACCACAGTGAAGCGGACTTCATTAGGATCCCGAGCCATGAACTCCTTGATAATTTTAACAGCATCTTCTAACAAAGAGTCTGCTGTAGACGGTCCGTGATTAACAGGAAATGACTTGCAACCATCCAATTCATATAAATTACCATCCCTCTGGACAAACGCAATGAAATGGTGTTCAACGGGGTCTTCAGCACGAGGAGCATTAGTTTGACCCTCCATTGACAATTCCTTATGGGCCTTTAAAATACCCTCGCACTCTTTAAACAATTTTCCTTTAGAATCAGCATCTAAATACTTTGCTTCGCTTATAAACGTCTTCAGAGGCCCATCAGAGAGCTCAAACTTATCCGTGTTGTTCGAAACGCTGTGCAAGAGTGCTATTGTTCCGCAAACATTGCCTACAACTTGCTTCATAAAGAAAATATCACTTGAAACAGTTTGTCCTCTAGACAAAATGGTCGCTTCTTGTTCTTCTTTATGCTCTTTATAGGCTTCAGACTCAGGGAACAGTAAAATAACAGCAAGTACCGGCCGAGGCACCCACACGAGCATGTCAGGATCTATGCCCATCACATCCACAATACCCCATTCGACAGGAACTCCTAACTTTTGAAGGAACTTATTCATTACATCTGGGTTGGATTCTAGTGGAATTAATTTTTCTGTAGACATTTTTGCGGTTTTCTGAAATCGATAATTTGAAGGTTACCGGTTTAATTTAATTATGAGTGCCTTATTATTTAAAACCTTTACAATACGTATATCAATAGTACTTACAAATTGCAGACAGAAGACAATAAAATGCTACTAAAATCTTCAAAGAAATTCTGTTAAATATTCAGCTCAATATTCAGTGAATTTCAATTCCAATGATCAGCAAAATTCACAATCCAAGTCCAAAACAAATCAAATTGACATTGACATTGACACTTGACTAGACAGTGTCATTGTCTCTTTCGGCATAGTTTTATGCTTCCTCCACATTACTCGCGAAGTTGAACGAAGTTGGACGAGTCGATAGTGTAGAGGGGCTTCTCGGCCTACTTCGTCAAATTTTTTTTTTTGACTCTGGCAACTTCGCCGACGATCTTCGATGAACTTCGCGAGTAATGTAGAGCAAGCATTAAGCTTTTAGCTTTTTTTGTGTATTAAGCCTGGGGCCGCACTTGCCGTTAACCGCGGCGTTTCAAATTGTCTAAATCAATGAAATCAAGTCAAGGTTTGACATTTTGAGGTTAGAAACCGCCGCGGTAAACCTCAAGTGCGGCCTCAGCGTAAATGCTGAAAATCTCAATAATCCTCGTTTCCACTGCATCATAGAAAGAGGTTGACCGCTGTCTGGAGGTTCTTTTGAACGGTTATTTTATACTGTTCTATTGACGCCACTTAATGGAACTGGATGGCCTGGCTGCACTTATTTAAAACACGACTTGTACCTACCGTTCTACAAAAAAATATATTTCTACACTACATGATTATCAGTTTGAAATGCTTGTATTCTGTTTATCGTGTAGAAATCCTACATGGATGCTATGACGGACTCCTCTCGACTAAAACCTCACAATATCTTACAGCAGTCTATGGCCAGGAGTCCCGGGTGAGCCCTCCGAAAAATGCTCGTACCTACTTACCTAAATATTTTCTGCTTAGCTGGATTTTAAAAAGTCGACATTAGTCTTGATTATCCTGCACCTGTCCTTATCTGGAGAGTTATTGACCACCTGCGCAGTTTGGGGTGCTGGGTTGGGAAACCTCTAGGTGAGCGAATGTGGTTTTCTATCCCTTGTGTGTCTGTACCCAGCGGTTGACCATTGCCTGCGTGGTAACGAATTCATTAAATAATAGATCTATATTAGTTCTATCGAGATATGTATAACACGCAATTTGTTCCGTTTTAGTTTTTACACAAAATTACTTCTTCTATAACAGTTACTCAGCGATGTACTTTTAAATTACGCACTTTAAAAAAACAAAATCTAGACAGGCGATTAGATCTACATTAAATCTAACTACTTATGTACTTTTTACTTATAAAATTCTTTACATTAAGATAAAAAAGACAATTTAAAAAAGTAAACTAGAGTAGAGTAATATTGAGAGTTCTAACTCACTCCGCTCGTTGAACTCTCAATATTACTGATCTATAACTCTCAATCGCACATGCACGATTGAGAGTTCTAACTCACTTCGTTATTACAGGTGGTGGTGCAATATAATAACTCTTTGTAAAATCATTTACCTAAGCCAACGTTCGACATTTTAATGCTGTTCAATACACTACCGTTCAATCGGCTCTCTGCGATCCCCTGCGTCGTAATTGTGAAGAAAGATGCTCTGTTAGTTAGCGATAGAGTTATTTCATAAACAGTACAATCCTACGTTTACCTATTGTGTTGTCTGTAAGCAGTTTTGGTATACCTATTTACGGTTATAAATACATAATGTCATAATTACATCTGTTCATAACCAGCCCGTCAGCATTGCATCAAACATGAAATTCATTAAACAAGCACAATCGTTACAGATTAGTATAATCTGTAATGATTTACCAAAAATCGAGTTACGCCATGGAGAATTATTGCCGAATACAGTACGTTGCATCATTTGCGGACCATCAAATTGTGGAAAAACCAATTTGTTAATTGGTCTCCTTTTGCACGAAAATGGATTGACATTTCATAATGTTTATGTATATTCTAAAACTCTATATCAACCAAAGTACATTTTTTTAGAAAAGGTTTTACGAGGAGTACCAGGAGTCAGTTTTCAGAAATATCAGGCAAATGATGACGTTATGAAAGTTTCAGATGCAAAACCTAATTCAGTGATTATTTTTGACGATGTAGCATGTGAAAATCAAAGTAATATGCGTGATTATTTTGCCATGGGAAGACATAAATTGATTGACAGTTTTTATTTAAATCAAACTTATAGCAAAATACCTAAACAACTAATAAGAGATAACGCTAACTTAATTGTGCTTTTTAAGCAAGATGAAATTAATTTGAAACATGTTTATGAAGAACATGTTAACACTGACATGACGTGGTTGGAATTTCGTAACATGTGTTCTCAAATATGGAAAGAGCCTTATGACTATGTTGTGATTAATAAAGACTGTCCTAAAAACAACGGGTGCTATAGAAAAAAGTTTGACACTTTTGTAGAATTAGATAAAATTTGAATATTTAAATAGACAGCTTTCAGTTTCTTGTTATTCTTTAATCGGCTCTTATTGGATTACCATCTATTTCACATAATGGAAAAATCATTGAAAAAACAAATTGTAGATGCAACACAAGCTGTAAGGAAAAAAATACGTACCATGAAGGATTTTGAAGAAAATAACAGACAAGTGCTTGATACAGTTTTTAAGCCTGTTACAGAATCTCTCAATTTAATAGCCAACACTAATAACCACTTAGCTCTAACAAAAAAGGAGGAAAAAATAGAACCCCAAGAACCACAAGACCAAGATATGAAAGAAACAGATGATAGCAGTATTGCTAGTAACGAATCGGAACCCTCATCGGACTCTTCATTTCAGTCATTAGTCGGTACTAATCCAGATGCATCATCTTGGTCGTTATCTTCACAAGTACTATTAGATGTACCATTTGGTATAAGAAAAGAACGTGGAAAGTTAATGTTAGGTTCTGCTAACATAACAATTGGGGATAAAGTTATTACTGTAGCCGGACACAAGTACGAAAGTACACCTGGGTTGCGAGAGTTACTGTTAAAAAAAGACATTGATCTGAGCTTGGTTAATGACCATGACAAACAAAATTATAAGGCAATGTTACTTGTAACGAATGCACATCGTCGTGATTTCGATTCAAAAAAACCAATTAAAAGTAATAAAGGACAAAAATATTTGCAAGTTATTAAACCACTTTTCGATCAAGAAAGTAGAAGTCCCAGCTGTAGACAGAAAGTAGGAAAAGGATTACCCTTAACAAAAATGTGGAAAAAAAATACAGATTTTGTATATTGGGATGATCCCAATGAATTGGTTGATAGATTAAAGTTATTAATTGCTTCTCGAGATGCTGGTAACACAGGACTAGACAATGAAATAATATCTATCATTGAAGAACTGCGTGAAAGCAAAATCATTAAATAAATAAATCTACTAATATTATATGTGTGTCATTTTACTATATACCGTTCAACATAATACACCTATAAATTATGAATGTAGACAAATTTGGTCATTATATTCATAAGCGAATGCGTATATCGGAAATACTTGATTTTAATGATAACGCATTAATAAAATCTGATAATGGAGATTATGACTTGAAGACATCAAGGTTAAAAGGTGTCAAACCTCCTCAAGACGCAGATGATGCAGTAAATAAAGCTTATGTAGATGAATTGAAAGGTGTACTAATGAATGACTTACAAAAATTACAAAGTTCTATTCCAAATAGTGTTCAAAACCACATTGAGAAAGCTTTAAAAACAATAATGTCTGAGATAATGACTCATTTGGAAAATACATTTTATACAAGAAAAGCAGTTGATAGACTAATTCAAGACGCAATTCAATCTATATTAAAAGATCGAAAAATATAGGCCTTAAAATTTGTTAAAATGACGAAACAACAAATCGTTAATGAAATACATAAAACAGCACGAAAAAATTTTCCTCGAAGATCTGTAATTTTAAAAGGTGTTGATGATTTGTGGCAAGCAGATTTAGTTGATATGCAAAATCTAAAAACCTTTAATAAAGGATATAATTATATTTTAATTGTTATTGACTGCTTCTCAAAGTACGTTTGGGTGGAACCGTTAAAAACTAAAACCAAACATGATGTCTCTCATGCATTTGAAAAATTACTTTTTACTAATCACAGGAAACCAACTCATCTGCAAACTGATATGGGTACAGAGTTCTATAATTCTACATTTCAAAAGCTTTTACAGAACTATAATATTAATCACTATTCTACATTTTCAACCAAAAAGGCTTCAATTGTAGAACGAGTTATTAAAACAATTAAAAATAAATTGTACAAATACTTTAGCTTGAACGGTCACTATAAGTGGATAGATGGTGGCTTGAACGGTGTTGTGAAGACATATAACAACACAAAACATCGTACTATTAAATTGGCACCTGTTAATGTCAATAAGTTTAATGAAACGGACATTAAAAATAATATTATGAACTCCGTGATAAAGGTAACGCGAAAATGTCGTCCAAAGTTTATAATTGGTGATAAAGTTCGAATTAGTAAGTACAAACATATATTTGAGAAAGGATACACTCCTAACTGGTCAACAGAATTATTTACTATAAAAAAGATAAATAACACTGTACCAATAACATATCACATTGAAGATAATCAAAAACAACTCATATTGGGAACTTTTTACGAACAAGAGCTTCAAAAGTCGTCCTGCCCTGGTGTCTATTTGATAGAAAAGGTATTAAAAAAGAATGGGAACAAGCTGTTTGTAAAATGGTTGGGTTTAAATAACAAAGAGAACAGTTGGATTGATAAGACTGCAATAGTGGAATAAGTTAATTATATAAGAGATACATAATTTTAAAGTATATTCATTAGTCTTTGGACGATGCAAGGTGGTGGACTAATAAACAGTATCATTAATCATTTACCATTCGAACTACACATACCCGGTTATAACTATTGTGGACCAGGAACAAAGCTTTCAAAACGATTACTACGTGGTGATAAAGGTGTAAACAAGTTAGACGAAGCTTGTATGCATCACGATATCGCATACGCAAACTACACGGACCTACCTAACCGTCAAAAAGCTGACTTACGTCTTATAGATATGGCTAAACAAAGACTTAAAGCAAAAGATGCTCGAACAGGGGAAAAGATTAGTTCGTGGATAGTAAACAAAGTTATGAAAGCTAAATTGAAGTCTGGTGCTGGTGTTAAGACCTTTAATAACTTTGTTAAAAAAATAAAAAGAAAAATCAAAAAACTCTCACCTAAAGATGATAAGTCATTAATAAATATGGCTTATATGGTTGCTCGAAAATTAGTTCCATGCCTTCCAAAAGTTCGAGTACCTCGAATGATACCTATACCAAAAACTGGAGGCATTCTACCTTTAATCCCAATTTTTGCTGGTTTGTCTGCTTTAGGAGCATTAGCCGGTGGTGCAGCTGGTATTGCAAAAACAGTGAATGATTATAAACACGGTCAGAAAAAATTGCAAGAAACTGAACGTCATAATAAAACTATGGAGGCTATAGCAATAGGCAAAGGTTTATACATTAAACCACATAAGCAAGGTCAGGGATTGTTTATAAATCCTTCAAAAAACTAATTGATCAGCTACCTAATCGCGCTTTAACTGATATCGATATTCAGAAGTATGGCTATTGTATTCCCTACTTTCGAGGAGTTTATATGAAGGATCAATTACCAAAAACACCAAAACGAATTGAATGTGCTATAGTTAACCTAGATAATTCGAGAAATGATGGAACGCATTGGGTAGCTTATGTTAAAATAAACAATTATTGTGAATATTTTGATAGCTATGGTGATTTAAAACCGCCAAGAGAATTAATGCTATATTTTAAGAACTGTGATGTTCATTATAACTATGATAGATATCAACAATTTAACACAATAGTTTGTGGACATATGTGTTTAAGTTATTTGCAAACTTTTTGGATTAAATACTATAAATCTTTATTATAATTATAATACTTTAAATAAAAATACTATAAATCTTACATCACTCTTTCATTTCCATCATTTGCAAGATGTCACTCACCTTATCGATAACTGGAAACTCATCGGTATTATCTACCTATTATCCAAACACGTTGCCATTAGTTGGGGAGTATGAATGTGCATTATTACATTTTTCTACGTATAATTCTATTCCAAATTTTGATAATACAAACAATAAATTATACTATGGTTCTAAAAATGTTATTGAGATACCTGAAGGAACTTATGAATTACAAGATATTGGTGACTATTTAAAAACTGAGATAAAAGATGCATCCCTAAAACTCCATTGTAATAACAACACCTTAAAAACTATTTTATTTTGTACATCAACTATAGATTTTACTAAAGAAGGTACATTTGGAAGTTTATTGGGATTTAAAAAACAGATCTTAGAAGCAAATAAATATCATGTATCAGAGTTTCCAGTTAACATTTTACCTACGACTGTCATAAGGATTGAATGTGACATAGTTAGCGGTTCTTATATAAACGGTCAATCCAGTCACATCTTGCACGAATTTGCACTTAATGTTCCACCTGGATACAGGATTATAGAAATTCCGAAAAACGCAATCTACTTTCCAATAAACCAAACCAATATAAGCTGCATACAGATAAGGCTGTTAGATATAAATAATAACTTAATAAATTTGCGAGGTGAAGAAGTGCAGTTGTATCTACATATCAGAAGAAAACAATGATAGATTATAATAAATATGTGGTTCGTCCAACTAAAAATAACAGTCCTACTAAAACTATCAAACCAATAAGAGCTCGCTCCAAAAAGGTCATAAAATTGAATAACAATAATAAAGCATTTCTTAAAGCGATTGGTTTGTTAAAATGAATATACTAGATGTTTTATCCGCTCCTGTATACAACAACTCTGTGGAAGGAATTGAATTTCACTCTTACAAGCCTTACGTAACAAGTTTCAATAGAAGCGATGAAATCAGGATACCTATTAATCAACAAGACTTGTATATATTACCATCAGCAAGCACTTTGTTTTTGGAAGGAACTGTTGTTGTAAACAAGGGTGGAAATTCGAAAGAGAGAGTCAGTAGCGTTCATTTCACAAACAATAGTTTACTTTACTTGTTTCAAGATATAAGGTATGAGATAAATGGAGTGGAAATAGATAAAATAAAAAACGCTGGTATAACTACCACAATGAAATCATTAATATCAATGAACGAAAACGAGGCTAAAGTATCTAATGCTTGGGGTTGGAATATCGATGGCATAAATAGCACAAATGGGGGTAGCTTTTCTGCTTCTATACCCCTCTGTAACATTCTTGGTTTTGCAGAAGATTTCAAGAAAGTAGTGATAAACAGCAAACATGAATTAATATTGTTGCGAAGTAATACTAATCTGAACGCCCTAAAACTTAACGATGGTGAAACGGTAGAAGATATTATTATAAATAAAATAATATGGCGCGTACCACATGTCAAAGTATCCGATAGAGAAAAAATAAATATGTTAAAACTGCTAGAAAAAGATCGACCACTCCAGATGATATTCAGGAATTGGGATTTATATGAATATCCGGCTCTACCAAAAACTACTAAACATACTTGGTCCATAAAAACATCATCGCAAATAGAGAAACCAAGATTTGTTATTATTGGTCTGCAAACAAATAGAAAAAATAATTCAAAATTGGATATGTCTCGGTTTGATCACTGTGACGTTCGTGATGTTAGAGTATACCTAAATTCAACCTACTTCCCTTACGAAAATTTAAATTCAAGTTTCTCGAATAGCAGAATTGCTTTAATATATGAACAATACACCAGATTCCAACACTCATATTACGGAGGTCTTCGCGGTGAACCGTTATTAAGTGAGAAACAATTTAAAAATATTGCTCCGTTATTTGTCGTAGATTGTTCTAGACAACCAGATAATCTTAAATCAGGTCCTGTTGTGGATGTTAGAGTGGAAATTGAAAGTGATATTGATATACCAGATCAAACTTCCGCATATTGTCTTATATTGAACGATTGTATAATCGAGTATAAGCCGTTAAGTAGCACCGTGAGAAAGATATCATGAACAAAAATACTATTATAGTAGATGTTCAGGGTTTTAAAGACACTTGTAATAACTTTATAGTCAAAGAATTAGCTCTGGCCACCTGTGTTTATACCCAAACATTCTTAATAAAGCCCCCATACTTATTTAAATACTTAACTACGAATGAAAAAAAACAAGTTACGTGGTTGGAGAGAAACAGAGGGATTTACTGGAATGAAGGTTATATCGACTATAGAGAATTTCGACGCATAATTGTTCCTTATCTAGAAAATAAAGAAATTTTTGTAAAGGGCTTAGAAAAAGTTAAGTGGATTCAAGATCTTTGTATGAATTGTATTTGTATAGATCTTGGTGAAGACAAGTGCCCAAATTTATCACTGTTGCATAACAAATATTCAAATAATGAGACAAGTTTTAATTGTATTAATCATACTAAACAATGTGCACTTAAAAATGTTTTATGTATAAAGAACTATTTAATAGAGCAAGAAAGGTAATTTGTCTTCCTATACACAGTTTTAATAAATAAAACAATTTTTTAAAGCAAATGGTTTTTATTTTTTATCCCACATTTTAAATACCTATCTATAATTATTTAACACATTATTTTCACAGTACACACAATAAAATTTTAATAAAACAAATGGTATAATGATAATCATCATGGTTGTTTATCATCTGAAAGCTGTATACAGCCTAGACTCAGCCATTTTTGTGTGGCTCGAGTCTAAAAGACAGCCCGAAATGCGGCAATGGGCTCACCATCTATTACGTAGGGCTCAAATATTCGGTGAAACGTGGGTGTTTACTCATCTCTGCCTAACCCTCCGGGGATAAAGGCGTGATTATATGTATGTATGTACATTTTACTGATAAATATTTCAATAAAACAAACTTTAAATCTTCATTAATTTTTATTTCTTAATATAACTTTTAATGCATATTATCATTTTTACACTAAATAATATTAAAACAAAAATTATTTATAAAATATTAATTTCAATACAAATGACGAACACATTTATTTACAAACTTACACAAAATTAATCTAGTAAGGAATATTTTAAAACAAGAACTATTATTAATAAATGTTAGGGAAAGAATAGCCGCATATTTTTTTTGATATATTATGTATTAAATTTTCGGCTTGATCAGAAATTTCATCAACTGGATCTTTGACAATATATTGTGCCTTTATTATCTCCTCTTCACTCTCACTTGATCCGCCCAGGTCCGTAATCTCAATTTTGATCAAACGCCGTCCTTTTGTTGGTTCACAGTTTATGATGTATGAAGGTTGTCTATGTTTCTTTAATATTTTACTCACTATTTTTGATTCTGACTTGCGCGTGGATTTTTTTCTCTCGGTGTTTTTTTTAGGCGTTTCACGGTGTGTACTTTGAGCTGCGATCCATAATCGTTCAGTTTCTTCGTCAAATGCATATGGATCTTGCGCATTTGGAAGCGATTCTGGTGAATACAATCCATTTGGCAAACCGTTTCTTTCTTCAGTGTCTTCTGTGGTTTCTATCGTGAATATATTCTTATTTGTGTTCTGAAAATAAAAAAAACGTTAGTATGTTATCTACGTTACGTGACGTGTTACCTTTTCTATAAACACAATATTATATAAGTTTATCAAATAAAATATCTTACCATGTTGTATGTCGATTTGTAAACTAATATATAAATTTAAAGTTGCTCGTATAATGTATGTCCTCGTCGTTAGTGATAAATTCAGAATGAAACAATGAACTTATAAAATTAACAACGGGATTATATACCCACAGTTTCTGAAATATGATACTATTTCTAATACATATTTCTTTAAACAACAAAATATTACGACGTACAAGTTGAAACATGAAAGTCCTATCATGTAAAAACACGTATTGTGCATAGCAAAGCAAAAAAAAATAATTCTATGACGTGCTACCTCACTACTGCAATAATTATTATATAGATGGTTGTGCGGATGTTGATGCCCCTTCGTTTCAAGAACAGGTTGATACATGAAAATTTTAACAAACCTGATTCGGGTACAGTTTACCCTTTACTTATGTGTGTCGCAAAAGTATTCTATAATGTATGTCACTAGTTGAGAATGAAGTAAAATAAAACGAAAATATGATTACAACATTATGTAGGCATTTATTTATAAATAAGAGTAAAAGACATAGGTAGGTAGGTACATTCTTATGAGATAAAAACTTAAAGTACTTAAATACATTTTTAAACATCACAATGTCATACTTATGAAAAAATAAAACCCATCATAAATTTCAATTAAACGTCCTAAAATTCAACCAAAAATTGAGCAATTACCCCAGGAAACAGTGTGAATGTTGTCCTTTAATATATACCGCTTATCATCATTGGATGATAATACAACTTTGTTGACACTACGGGTTACTAACTCGTGTTTCAAGGATTTAAATAATAAATTTTGTTTACGAGTTATTTCATTATTGGTTAACGTTTTTTTATAATCTGCTTTTACTAAGTCTCTCACTACGCATTTCTTAACACCTTTAGCTTTTTTTAAAGTACATTGCTCAGATTGAATACAATATAATTTGGGACGTAGACCAATGAATTCCGTGATTATTTTACCTCCCATTTCGTCTTTAAATAGACCTGGCACCTTTTTATTCAAAATCGGTAAACTAAACGGATTACTTTTATTATAATTACTAGTATCAAAATAACTAATAAAGTAGTTTTTCATATCATTGTAAAAGTCGTTAGTTTTAATTTTATAAATAAAACTGTCTGTGTCCGTATAGCATAACTTGATAAGTTCTCTATAATGTGGGCGCATAATAGAATAGTGAAAATCGTACATATGTTTTTTTGATAGTTCTAATACAGAGAAACCTATATATAGGGGTTTATCCATAACAATTTTTTCGGGTTTCATTTGAATCGCAACCAAATTCTCAGAAAATATAGAAGCACTATGGAAGTTCGGTCTGGCAACCAAGGTATCTGCACTTAATCTCTTTTTTGTTTTATTATCGCTATCACTCCACTGATTTACTAAATGAACTTTTACACGATTTTCATTATTTTCTAGCGTTTTACCGAATATACTGTTATTAAGCAATTTAAAAAAGTCTTGTTCAAATTCGGTCACTGCTTTTTGTCTAAGCTCGGTATTGAGGTCTATATATTGTTTTAAAAAAGCTTTCTGCCTAAAAGTTATAACGCGATGCACTTTGTTTAATATTAATCCATGCTTAATACAATTTTTCAAATGTACATAATGTATTACGTATTTATATTTATCATATAAAGTTGTGACAAGTTTAGAAATTTTACCTCCAGGAGGCACACATTTCTCAGGACAAAATGGCAAGTCATTATGCAAACGGTGTAAATATTTAGGATAAAGTAAATCTACCTCTAATATGAACCCATAATCTGCATCATCTTTTATATTCTTGATGTTTAGATTTTCTATCTCATTTTTATCAAGAAACCTGAAGTTGGATAAAGGTAAAGGTTGGCACATAGCATACCCATATAGATTATTGCAATCTAAGTATACAATAAATATATCATCTTGTTGAGGGTCATAATCTTCCATATATTTATTATTACTTTTTACATAACGATGGGAACTCATACAAAGACCTCCTCTTATACCCTCTTGTATTAACCTTATTATTGCTAAATCATCAATAAGTTCTAACTTAATTCCCGTTTTGAGAAGCATCGCGTCCCATGATAAGCTAGGAGCTGTTACATAAAAAGCTGGATCTAATTGATAAAATCGCTTAGAAGTATTTCTAAAGTTTTCAAAAACGTCAGTCAACAAAAGTACGTCAGTTTTGAGGTAAAGATCAGTATAATCACCTAGATTTTTTATTTTAAATTCAGACCATACCAATTTAGCATGCTGGTAATCTGCTAATGAAATGTGTTGATTATTTAGGGAATTATAAAAATAACATTTTTCAGGCAGAACTGTCTCCTTATAACGATTTATGTTGATCATATAATCATAAGGATATACACCTTTTCGCGTAAGTAATTTAAATTGTTTTGGACAAGAGAAATTGTTTTTTAAGTGTATAAACTGTTCTGGTTTCAAACTTTTTACTAATTTGTCTAAACTAGTAGATAAAAATTTAAAGGAGTCCACAAACCGAAGTTGTACATATTCATCTCTAGAAACTTGTATAAATTTTGTAAAAGAAATATATGACTCTTTATTTTTAGCTATGATTTTAAGTGAACCGCGAGCTTCTCCTAATTTTTTAATAAAAAAATGGCAATCGTAACCTGAAAGATTATGAAAGAAAATTGGTATAAATTTTGGAAGTTTATACATCAAATTACAGTAGTTATGTGCGGCTCCTCGATATTGACCTGTCATATGACAGTGATCTCTTAC
Source organism: Miltochrista miniata (assembly GCA_933228765.1). Lineage (NCBI taxonomy): Eukaryota > Metazoa > Arthropoda > Insecta > Lepidoptera > Erebidae > Miltochrista > Miltochrista miniata. The sequence goes on from OW121769.1 coordinate 26,067,561, forward strand.
TCGGTCTGTGATTAGTAAGTTTTGACAAATATGACAACGAGTGCTTTCATTGAATTTAACAGAATCTTCGTTGTTAAATATAATTGGTACACTATTCGACAGATTGTTGTTAATCAATTGAACATCCCTGTAAATATTCTCAACAAATTTATCTACACAATCTTCCCCACGGTAAGATACAAAACGATTTCTACTTTCATCAAACGAACAAACTATATAATAAGCGAATGCTATAGGTATATGTACCTGACATACTGAGGTACTCGCAACAGAGGGATCCTGGTTGCACCCTTGCACTGGAACCAACATGGCTTCAAAATCTGCGTAAATTACATATGGCACATTTTGTTTCCTTTCGTAGTTTTTAAACTCAATCACTGAACCTTTTTGCGGTAGCTGAGTCATTACACCGGCACATACATGAGAATCAATTTCCATACTTGATCTAAAAAATAGCAAACACTCATCACAAAAAAATAATTTCCCGTTATGGTTAGTTATTTGTTTTCTCACCAAACGCGATAAATCTTTAATCAGACAGTAATGTGAATATCTGCTCTTTTCTAATAATAGTAAATTAACCGTTTTTTTGTTATCGTTATTAAACCCAGATTTGTATAAAGGTCCTATGATCTGTCTATTATTTTCTAAGCCATATACATTTATTCGTAATCTTGGATTATTTTTTTCAAACATTTGTATATCGGTAAAAGTTACTGGAAATGACATTCCTTCTATGTTAAACAGATTGAAAAAATTTGGATATGAAGAAACTCTCTGAATGTTCCTATTTGCTGGGTAAAGAGCTGCCGTGACCGACCACAGGAAACAATATACATCATTGTTACGAATATTTACACATGCCTTTTTATTTTTAATGATCGGAGGTAAATCAATAAATCTTGAACCACGGAGCGGTTGATACCTATTTATATTTACCTCCATGTAACAGTTATTAAGGAAAGTCCAACCAGAATCCCGCTCTTCAAATTCGTCTATCTTTTTCAGTAATTGATTAGCAACATCTGTAAAGAGCTTTGTAAAATCATAGTTCATACATATAATAATATTTTTGGTTTCAAATGATTTAACTTCTGGTATGTCATGTTTAAGTAGTACAAACTTTGAGTATATATGAAAGTTAACCTTAAGGGAAGTGTGAGCTGCAAGAGATTGATCAATTAAAGATTTGACCCTACTGTGAAGGTGTCTGAAGAAAACAGGTAAAGATGTCTGTTCGTTCGTGTCAAGAGTATGTAATCTATATGTTGCTAATCGATTTTTAAAAGCAGAGTTCACTTTCTCCACGCCATGATCTAAAGTAATTACGTTATCTGACTTTCGGTGTATTTTACTCCTTAAATGTCCTATCCATTTCTTACCATTTACCTCAACACCACAGCTATCACAGAACGGCATATTAATTGGTGAAACACACAGACAGATTAGGATGGAATTTTTAATTGAAATTTATGATGGTCAATGAATTAATCAAATTTATTTAATATTTTTATGTATAACATACAAATAGACAATTATATTAAGTTTAGTAGGTACGGACTTATTTAAAATTAATTTTATTAGAAAAGAAAGTGGCTTCAGAATCTGCGAACAACTCGCTGGCTTGCCTAACAAATTTTTGTAGATGAGCCCAGTGAGGAGATTCCTCGTCAGTCCGAAGCTTCAACCACAGCAGAGATTTTTTCCAAAGGTCGTCGCCACCTTCTTGGACGTCAACCGAGTTGTACACCTTCAACTCAATGTGGAAGGGACCCTCGGTAGACACCGTACGCCTCGTTTGACCGTTAGCCACCCGATTGTAAAGCACCGATGTGGATGGAGCTCTGCCGGTGTTGACGGTGGGAGTTTTACTGTCAAGGTGGAAGATGTCGTATCCCTTTTGCGCAGCCTTTTTCTTTGAAGCTCTGAAACAGGGAAATTTTCTATATTATAATATTGTACCTTAGTATAATGTTCATTACATAAATAATAAATGATCATTATGAATTGGATGTTATGAATCGTTATGTTATGATAAGATTGTTATGAACTGGACAACATCAGTTTTGCTTCAGTTAGGAATATTACGTGAACAGATTAATAGATGATTGTCATGAACGACACACAAAGTTTGATACTAATGGAACTCGAACCCTAGACTTCTGGATTTGCAACTACGGTCACTCATTACTACTTAGCCAGAAAAATAAATAAATTGCTCATAATAATATTATATTAATAAAAATAGCAAAACTACCATTATTTAGCACGTAACCTCGCTCACTCATATATTGCGTAATGTAATTGATTATACGTATTTTAATTGGTAGTATTTGGTATGTTATCATCACTTTACATCAGCTGGGTATAAGAGTATCTACTAATGAGTAATAATTACCTTGAATATTCGCTTGAGGTACTTCTAGCAGATGACTTGCGTTTGACGGGAGCCTTTTTCAACGTCCCAGCCTCGCTCCTTACCACTTTGTCACAATCGAACTCTTGGTCCGCTCTGAAAACATAATACCTATTATAAGTTACAAATAGTAAATAAATACACAGAAACCTACTCAGAAAACTATCACATTATCTTCACAAAAACTTCCTCATCGTAAAAAACTATTTTTAACAACACTAGATTTTTTACTCGTAAATTATAATATAACCAGCTTTTGCCCGCGGCTACGTCCGTGAGGATGTCGACATAGCTTTAGTCTTTCACATGGTCTGATCTACCCCACATCCAATTTCATCAATAGGTAAAGCGGTTTAGGAGGCGTAAAAACGTTGTTACGCTTTACCTTGTTACAGACAGACAGAAAGTGTTACTTTCGCATATTTTATGATATTAGTATAGATAAGTAATGAACATGTACGTACTGGTACATACGGACGTACCTTATATGATCGCTTGCAACGCTTTTGACAGCTGGTGACGATTTGCGCTTTCCACCCCCCTTAGCTGCCTTCGAATTTGACTTGGCGGCGTCGATCGACGTCGCACTGTTGCCACTATCGTACTCTGAATCCGACCTGTAAATATTATGAACAGAATAGTTATTAATTGCGACTAGTAACTCAGAAAACGAAGTGTTTAGTCCGTCAATTGCAACAATTCGGTAGTCACTCAAACTAATAAAATTTGACAAGACTAATACGCTATCACTAGTTAGTATCACTCATCGTCACCGTGCACAAAATAACGATAGGTTTAGTTCTGGCAAATTTGTTTAAAGGTTAAAAAGATTTCTCACTTAAAAACAATAGAACATGGGATAGAATATTTTATAACTTAGGAATTCACATTTTTAGGTAGGTACAATGACGATTAAACTCACAAAAATCTGGAGCCAGGTGTTTAGTCTTCAAGGTGAAAGGTCTTGGTCTTCAAGGTGGAAGGTCTTCAAGATGGTGGTTGCTCCAATGGATTCGTTCAACGGTATAACGAAGTCAGAATGAAGCACTGACTGAATGATTCCGGATTTTATAAGAAAATTAATGATAATTTAGCAAAATACGTTAGGGTTGTCACTACGCTTAGGAAAAAATATCTCGTCACGTTACGTAATGGAAATAATCAAATTAAGATAAAAGTAATGTAAATTCTTCATGAAAGTATTAATAAGTTATACATATCTAATAATAATGTAAATATTTATGAAAATATTTTGTATGACGTAAAGTTTACTTAATATTTACATTTCCCTATTATGTTTGTATACAGTAAATACAGGAAATGGAAATAAAAATTAAACTTAACATTATACATATAAAAAATTGTCTTTCTTATAATTTCATTATTTAATAATAACTCAAATTGTAATCGCTCCATAGCTCAGTTGGCTGAGCATTCCCTGTAAGGGAAAGGTCATGGTTTCGAGGCCTACTTGAGCATTTCATTTTTCCCGATGTATTTGAAATAAAAAATTGCATTAATAAATGCTGTCAGTATTAATAAAAAATATAAACATTTAATTTATTTTATTTTTAGATATAAAATGTGATCAGAAATGAGGTAAGTATTTGATTAAAAAACTAAATTATCTGGATTATAATATTCAAATATTCATTATGTTCAAAGAGTAGGTAATCTCGATTAATTATTTGACACCAGTGTAAATACCTATTAAATCCTTCATACAATATTTTATTGTATCGAAAAATAAAATGTATTAATTTTAATTTATTGATTATTAACTAATAGTGGCAGCCCTAATGTAATTCGTGTAAGCATTTTCGACCCACATAACTTCAAAGAATCACATTGAGTAAATTTACATACTCCACGTGTAAAAATCCTACAACTTGTACAATCCTGTCATTATCATCCGAGCCAATTCCCAACATTTTTTTTAGTTGGGGTCGGCTTTCTAGTCGTAACTATGATGCGGCTGAAATTCGGTATTTTTCCGTGGAGCGACTACCATCTGACCTCCACAACCAAATTGACGATATCGAAGTTCTATAGTTAGACTAGTTGGACTTTTGAGGGCTCCAACTAACCGTAACGACTGCCATAGATGTTAGTATGGCAACCGGGACCGACGGCTTAACGTGCTCTCCGAGGCACCCAGACTCCGAAACAAACATTTGTGATTGATCACACAAAGTATTTGGTACGACCCGGGATTCGAACCCGAGACCATCTGCGCGTCAGTCGGTTACACTTCCGACCGCGCCACAGAGGCAGTCGCAAACTTGTACAATCCTGTATTAATATAAATTTGTATTATTATTATTATAATTTTAACGAATAACTTAATTTTTGATCCCACTAATTATTATATTTAAACATAAAAGTTTTTTAAAGATATTCTTCTTAATATGTAGGTGTGTAGCTAAACGGATCTGGCTAAAATTTGTTCAAGGAAAATGTCAGCCTCCATGGCGTGATGGATTCGATTCCCGCACGGTGCAATAATTTGTTTGCATGAATATGACTATTTGCATTGGTCTGGGTGTTTATATGTATAATAATTATACATACATACATACATACATACATATGGTCACGCCTTTATCCCCGAAGGGGTAGGCAGAGGCATAATATGCCCACATTTCACCTTTTTTTGTATAATTTGTCCCACGTAATAGGTGGTGAGCCGTATTGCCGTGTTTAAATGGACAGGCGCAGGTTGTGACTGCCTGCTGTTGAAATAAAGCCTTCAACTTTGCTTAACGACTGCCATTTTACTGGCAACCGGGACCAACGGCTTATCGTGCCTTCCGAAGCACGGAAACGCTCAAATAAATGTCACAAAGTGATCACATGAATGGTCACCCATCCATGGACCGGCCATAGTGAAAGTTGCTTACTGCAGTGATCGTTTACAGAACACTGAGTCCGCGGGGCCACGAGCGCTTCACGATCGTTCAATATCTTACACGCGACCTACATCAACACCTTTGGACCTCAAGCCATCCGATCCTGCTAGGCAGTGCATCCGCTAAATAACAAGCTAGGGTTTAGTACAGGTTTTCGTTTCAAGGTAGAAAGTTGGGCAACAGTCGATCTCGATAAAGTCAAAGTGCTAATATATAATACGAATATAATACGGTCTTACAATATAGTTTTTATCTAACTACTAGCTGTTGCCCGCGACTTCGTACGCGTGAAAATTGTTACAATGCCAATTTGATTGCTCTCTGCTTAGCCCCTAGGATATGAAGCGTGATAATATGTAACCCATTTTAACACCCTACCCCTAGGTAATATTTGTGCAAAATTTGAATCAAATCTATTGAGTACTTTTCGAGATCCTTCCGGACAAAGCAAAGCAAACAGACAAACAGACAAACAGACAGACAAAAATTTTTCTAACTATATTTTCGGCTTCGGTATCTTATGTTGAACACCCAGCAAGTATTTTTTTTTTAAATTTTTCCAATGTACAGTTTTGACTTTTCTATCATTTTATTATATGTATAGATTTACTTAAAATAAGTAGATATCTATTATAAAAATATGTTTTTATGTAAAATTGATCGTAGATAAAATATTAAATAGTGAAGTCGTAGGTAAAACTAGTCAAGTAATTTCATTCATGGAATATTATTAGCGATCAGTAGCAGGTGCATTTATGTATGAGAATTGTATACAATAACATTTCTCATACCTAAATATGCACCTGCATCATTATCATATTGCATTCGGCGAAGCTCGACAGCCGCGCGCGACGCGCGTAACGAGACCTCGCTGGGAGTGATGTGCCGACAAAGGCTTAGCGACGCGACGATCGTTTCATACGTGCTATGTAGGTTGCTATACTTAGGTTATGTAATATTTACTATATTGCACCACCACCTGTAATATTGATTGAGTTATAGATCAGTAATATTGAGAGTTTTAACGAGCGGAGTGAGTTAGAACTCTCAATATTACTCTACTACTAACTAGCGATGTGAATGTGAAAAATTACTTCTTCTATAACAGGTAATATTCAATACTACCCTCAAATTATTTCTTACGACCATAATTTATTTATAAGCACACTTATTTAAAACTCACATGACAGTAGAAGCTACCTACGTTTCGAAAGAAGATTATGATTTTCATAACGATATATCTATAATAGATACAAATGAAAAATATTGAATGAAAAATATTAATAATTCCTAATTTGAATTGTAATGGGGACAAAACTGCCGCATTATAAGCGCACGAAATTGATTAACCACATCGCTAGGTTAACTTTTTTCAATTGTCTTTTTTAACTTAATGTAAAGAATTTTATAAGTAAAAAGTACATAGAGTTGATGTAGATCTAATCGCCTGTCTAGATTTTGTTTTTTTTAAAGTGCGTAGCTTAAAAGTAGGTACATCGCCGAGTACCTGTTATAGAAGAAGTAATTTTGTGTAAAAACTAAAACGGAACCAATTGCGTGTTATACATATCTCGATAGAACTAATATAGATCTATATTTAATGAATTCGTTACCACGCAGGCAATGGTCAACCGCTGGGTACAGACACACCTATCCCTTGCATACCTACGGACCGGGGGGAGTGCAGTGATACGGTGCACCCTGGAACCGTTCAGGCTCAGATTTAGTACATTTTAGGTACATTTTTTTGATAAGTGGTACAACATGATTCGCAATGGTACACCCGCTACTTTGACTCTCATCAGAATGTCCCTTTCCCAAAATGTCCCTAGGTTTCAAAGTTTCTTTTATTTTCAATTACTTAGTACATTTTGAGAAAGGGACATTTCCAGAAAGGGACATTCTGGGAAATGGACATTATGGGAAAGGGACTATTTAAAATCTAGGCTAACCTACATTGCGGGAAAGGAACATTCTTGAGTACATAAACTCCTGGAACATTGGCTAACATAACAGCTAGCCGCAACACCGTGGTTATACTGTGCCGTGGGCCTTGCACCGCAACACACCGGGGTGGACGCCCCAATGCTTCCAGCTTTCCGGCCGGTAGAACGTTGGAAACGTTTTAGGCCGTCGCCCGCCGTGTTGTTCGACGGAGTGGATCCCATTGCACGAAGAAGTCGTGGTATGACGGGCCTTCAAGGCCCGCGATATTAAGGCAGAAAGGAGGAATACCGCGGGAGTCCCACAATCCGCACAGCTGCCTCGCGGCTGCTATGACGGCGCGTAAAAGCATTCACCGAATCAAAAAAAAATGCCCTGTATTCCTTCGACAATCCTTGACTGCTATGTATTTACGCGCTGCGACTGCAGATATAGGATCTCTCTTCTATTCTACCCATGTGATACCCGTTAAGTACATAGTTACTTTGAGAATGGTTGGTCAATAAAAGGAAAGTCCAAAGTATGTATGTATAACGCATTTATATATTCTGTTCTTTTCAAATCAACAATAATTTATAATATCGCAGTCTAAAAATATCAAAAATTAATCAATCATTACATTCAATTCAATGGGCTTTATAAGTACCTTATCTAGATCATCTTCATGCGTCTATATAATCTCTAAAATTACATGGTCAAAGTATTTCATAAAAATGTGTAAAAAATGTATTTCAGTCTTTGATTCTTAAGGCGTTCATCTAATCTAAATCTAAGGCAGGCAGCAAAAAAGCAAAGAGCCTGCCGGATACTATTTAAGCTAAGATTAATACTAATAAAAGAAAAAAGAAATAACAGAAGGGAAACTCTGCAAGAGTTACGGAAAAAAGTAAGTTGAATTCCCAACTGATCCAAAAAAAACTAACCCTGTTTTTAAAATATAAAGCCCCAAAAGATAAAAGAAAAAAATACAAGAGGATTAAGTTCATTATTGCTAAAGGTCCTGCTTCGCACGGCCGGAATTCTATCATTTAATGTCAAGTCTATTGAAAAATGGTGATAACTTTAATTCAAAACAGAATAGAATACAAGTACGTCAGATTAAGAAAACTTAACACTAAACTAAAGTTACTTGTCCTAGATACTACATTTTAACCAATGAAGTCTCTGATAGACTTGACAACACCCTCACTCTCCGTGTTGCCGATGCTGTGGACCCCCAGGGCGAAGGGCGTGCTGGTGGAGGTCTGCAGGTAGAACTGGCCTTCAGTGCCCGGCTTGCTGGCGTATCCCATCAAACTGGAAACAAAGGAATTGGATAAACAATCTTGCTGGGCGACAAACAGATTATTTACAGGAACGGAAATATTTAAGGGATGATTCGTACCACCTATCAACGTTCTGTCGAAACGAGGGCTTAAGTCATGCTTAAGGTGTTAGGATTCATGTACTTGAGGACTTTTCTAAATTCCACCCAAATCTGACTTAACATAGGTAGGTATGTCGTACGCGATACGGGAGGGACAGCTAATCTTACTACTTACTAATATTACGAGTTTCTATGCAAAAACTTGAGAGTGTCGATATCTGGATGTTTGTCATTCTTTCAACGCTGTAACGACTGAAATTTGGTACAAAAATAGATTAATTAAATCTGCAATAACACATCGGCTACTTTTATACCCCCTGAATAAATTTCCATTGAATACAGCAAACAACGGGACCATGCAACATTTTTTTTTTATATTTAGCTCGCCAAAATGATGCCGCCGTCCGATGATCTCAGCGACATCTAGCGATTGGGGGCCACCGTCCCAGTCCGTAAGACTATAGAAAGCGGTCCTCAAGTCGGCGGCCCTATGATGTGCCTCTTCACGCTCCGCTTAAAGAACCCAGGATTGTAAGAGGAGGGAAACACGTCCGCTGGCAGGTCGTTCCAGGTTTTTATGGTTCCTTGTACCCAAGTATAGAGCTTACTAAACTTACCTGAACTGTTTATAGTCACAGTGGCCCTCCTTGAAAGCCTTCCAGTCGGCACACTTGACGGCGGGGAAGCCATTCTCGTTGAGCAGCGACTCGGCGAAGTACATCCACGAGCGCAGGTGCGAGCACGCGGGGAACAGGCAGCCGGGCTGCTCCGAGCCGCGGTTGGGGAAGTAGTCCGCGTGACCTGCCGACGATACATACATTTTAACATACAAGGTGGAAATTATAGACAGTTTTTTTAACGTGAGGGTAAATCCATCATAGATACTATGCTGGACTCCTACCGACTAAAGAAACCTACATTATTCTGCCTAACAGCCTACTGTTCTCCTCACAGGTCATGGCTGCTTCGCGAAATACCTGTGGGAGGTGGCAGGGGTGGAGTCTAACCCCGTGTGTCACCACTGCCCAAGTAGCGCCGTGGACTCGGCGGAGCACACACTCGCCGAGTGCGAGCGTGGGACGGGCCGCGGGCCGCCCTCACGGGCCAAATTGGTACGGATTTGTCGCTGCCGGCCGTGGTGCGAACCATGGCCAAGAGTGTTGGGCCGCTGTCACCTCGTTTGCTTGCGAGGTGATGGCGGCCAAAAGAGAGGAGTTGCGGGTGCGGGAGCGTGCTGGTGAGACGCTCCCGCCCCGCCGTCCGGTCCGAGGGCGCCGCACGGCGGCTTTTATGCGCGCCACGGACTAATTGTCGTACCGGTGGACGGAGGTCGGGGGACCCCGTCCACCGATGATCGTTTGGCGGAAGGCACCTCCCCGTGTTCCGGAGGTGCCTTCAGAGCCGCCCGCTCGGCTGCTCTCCACTTGAGAGCAGTGCGACGCGGGCTTGATTTCTTCAGCTCCTTAGGGAGCTCCGGGGGAGCCGTGCATCTGGCTCCCCCGAGGAGAGCCTCAAATTTTTACGGGGCAACCCTGCCGGGCCGACGTGAGTACTATTACATAACCTTCGGTCCGGCAAAAGGGTGAGTCGGAACACCGCGGGGTTTAGTGGGTAGGACGGCCCCTGCTTGGGACCGGTGAGTCCCACACACCGTCCCAGCTACCCCCGTAGCTGGGATGACGGTGCCTAAATGCAATCCCCGCGTCAACAAAAAAAAAAAAAAACAGCCTACTGTTGGGAGCCCCGGGTAAGCCCTCGCAAGAGTGTGTTCCAGGACTCCCAACAGACCCACGGCTACCACTGCGGCCTCGCCCAGGGGGTGGTTCGGGTGCTATCCCGCGTCTTTGGGGGGTTTCGGGTGTGATCCCGCTTCTAAGGAGGGCGTGCGTGAATCTCTCACGTCACGCTGCCGTCATGGGCCTGCTTCTGTAAGGACGGTAAGCAGCCCTCTCACCGTCCTCAGACCCCCGGTCATGGAGGCCGATAGTCTTCTGCGAATACACGTCGGCGGCGCCCAGGCCGCAGACTGCAGAACTCGGGTGGGAGAGTTCTCTCCCGTACCCGCCCCGCCGCCTCCTTCACAAGCATGACCTGCTCGCAGAAGGAGGCGGCGCAGTTCCACTTACTCCCGCTGGCTCACATGGCTCGCACCGTGGTCTCCAGCGAGAGAGTGTCCACGTCCAGACCACTAAGAGGGAAATTATAGACCGCGGTTAGAGGAAAAGTACCCTTAATATTGATGGAGGCAAATTTCGCTAAAAGGAAACCTTCCTTTATTTTCAAAGGTAAGTAAACTAAAACGGCATTTAAAGATTTTTGAAAAATCACTTGCTGGAGCCGGTAATCGAATCGGGGGACATGTGAAAAAAAACGTCCTGTATTTTATGATATCAACCGAAAAATAAAATCAACAATTTATTTTAGACAACATGACTACTAGATATCTTAATTTAAAGATGTACCATGTTTTTTTTATATTTAGCTCGCCAAAATGATGCCACCGCCTGATGGAAAGTCATAACGGCATCTAGCGATATGGGGCCACTGTCACAGTCTGCACCTAAGACTATGGTACAGAGTTGGCGGTGTGATGTGCCGTCACCGTCAGAATGGCAGGTTGCCTGTGACAAACGAGTCCCAAAGTATACTCAAAAATTGCTACATGATTGCTTATATTTGCTACACGTCTCCAAGAATTGCTACATATAATACATTTTGAGAAACAAGAATATTTTTTTGACCAGCGGTCCTGACGTTTAGATGGCTGGTTGCCTACGCGTTCAGCATGAAGGACTCAGAATTCCAAAATTTTATTGCATGAATAATTGCTTAATAATTGCTTCATTCACGAATTTCAGGTTTGAGCTTCATACGTACATCAGGTAAGAAGATACAGCTATAAACGAAGAAGTGCTTGAAATATTGGAATAGCAACAACAATTTGTGTTACTGCAGCGTCATGTTCTAATCGTGCAGGCGCTAATTAATTAAGGGTTATTCTCACAAATTTAAACTTGAGAGGTGTCAAGGGTTTGTATAAAACGTAAACGAATTATCGGCGCATATTGATGATTTTTTCATCTGACTATGATACTTTTTGATTTTATATATTTTGAACTTATACATTGTAAACTTATAGATTTTAAACTTATTCAATATGATACGTACCCACGTAAATACCTATGTATACCAAAAAGGTTCATAATCGTTACGAAACCCACAGGATAGGCTCGTTTGTGACACTCTGTCTGGTAATAATACTTTTTAATATTTTTTTTTTATCATAGAGTAATATAACAAAAATAGTACTACGTACGTAGTACCTACACGTAGAAGTAATATTTTAGTGAAATTTTACGATTGACTAACGACGTTTTCTGTGTCCATTTCGATTGCTCGGCCAATATGTCGTAGAAAAAAGAAACTTATGTCAGCATTTCGAAGGAATTCGTAGAAAACGAACAGTGAAAACCGCAAATTCGAAGAGTCAATATTTAGAAAGTTATAAGGGTTTAACCGTGGCCGCGCAGTCCGCATGAATTCAACTACGCGGCCACCAGTTCTCTTGAACGGAGCTACGTACAAGTCTAATTCTTTTTGCTAATCACTGACACGATTTCGAAGAAAATGTAGATTATAAAAATAAAGCCCTACTATTTGAACTTCACGACATACGGCACTCCAAAGTTATGGCCGCGCAGTCCGCATAAAGCGAACCGCGCGGCCACCAGTTCTCATTAACGGAGCATTGTAGAAGTCTAATTCTTTTTGCTAATCACTGATACGATTTCGAAGAAAAAGTAGATTTGAAAAATATAGCCCTAAAGTTTGAACTTCTCGTTCTACAGCACTTACGTAAGGGCGAACCGCGCGGCCACGTGTTTCTTAAAGTGGAGCTTAAACAGAATTTGGTAGAGGTCTCATTATTTTTGCTAATCATTGATACGATTTCGAAGAATATGTAGATATCATGAATGAAGTTCTAATGCTTGAAAATCACGAGTTACAGAACTTAAACCCTGTAACTCGAGTTAAAAGAAGGGTGACCATGATTTACGTTGCGTCGACGAGATATTCCCATAAAAAAAATTGAACCGAATTCATACAAATCCTTTAAAATATTTACCTAGCACAAAGTTATTATTTTGATTTACCAGATTTTATTCAATATCATATTGAAGTCGGCGCCAAGTAAACCCATAGGTATAGGTAGGTAGGTATTATTAATGGCAACAACTTCCATATTAAATTGAATAAAATCTGATAAATCAAAATACATATCACTATGTGCTAGGTATATTTTATTTTTAAGGATTTGTATGAAGTCGGTTCTATTGTTTAATTATTTTTTTATTATTATTTTAAGTGACGGGTAGACCGATAAGTATATCTATCTAGGTGTAAAGTTCTCATCAACACAAATCAATCAAGCCGAAACACAAGGTAACTGCTGTAAATCGTTAAGAAATTCCCTCAACTGTCTTTCGGTTCCATCATCATATCGACTCCAGACCTTTATTAAATTGTAGTAGGTATACTTACTTATTAAAGCACTTAATCAAAAAGTTAGCAAACGCACTAGTTGTCCCAACAATTTTCGGTGGTTGCCCTCGATTTCTCCTGGATCCCAGCATCAGATCTTGATACCCTGGATATGGGACCACCTCAGAAGTAACCTCATTCAAACAAAAAAAAAACAAAATCGGCGCCGCTATCGCGTAATACTTATACATAAAAAAAACATAACGTACGAATTGAGAACCTCCTCTTTTTTGAAGTCGGTTAATAAGACTTTTTAATGTCACGTATATTGCTATACTTTTAATCGTAAAAAGCAAATAGTTGTAGTCCCTTGGTTTGAATTTGAATAGAGAAGTTTACTTCTAGGATATAAATAAGTAAATATTCACGGACATCTCACACAACGCTATCTGATCTCAAAGTAAGCTAGGAATAACCTGCTTGTGTTATGGGTATCCACGATCCACCACGGATATTAATACTTATATACTTTTAAATACATACATATTATACATAGATACACCCAGACTCTTGAGACAAACATTTATAGGTCAATTTATTTATTAAAATGATGAAATTAAAAATATTTTGATTACTTACTGTTATGTACTGAATTATTACTTATTAAATAGATGTTTCTTTATGGTATTGTTATAGTTTGATTTTATGACTTAAATTACGCCAGTAATTACTAATCTGATAAACAGCACTAACATTTTATAAATTTAATTATTACTTTTTACCCGTAAACACATTAAGTAGGTAATCATATGTCTCAGTAAGTGAAATTCAAGTTTCCTTTTTACTCCACGTTCCTCTGATATTGACTTTTTTTCTTTCGCCAGCAAATATGTTTACTTCATGCATGCTACTACAGATAATTTATAGAATTCTTTTTTTCAAATTTATAAAAGTTTATTTGTTTTTAAAGGCGCGATGTCGATGTGTATATGTGCGTTAGGACCACGGGTGTACAGCACGGAATCGAGCTGCTCTTCTACACAAAGATGGTACCTGCAGTGTACCTCAGTGTACTCTTAATGAAATTCAGTGTACTTCTTTTGATAAAAAAATATATAGTACAATTTGTACACCCGCCATTCTACAGTTAAGACTGCGGGTGTGCATTTTTCCCATCAGGAGATGCGTATTTTACAATTGTTTTTTTTTGTAAATATGTGTACCTCCAGTGTACCTTAGTATACCATTAATGAAATTCAATTTACTTTCTCGGATAAAATATTATATAATTAAGTATGTACACTAGGGTGTCCCAGCCTATAAGGGCAAAATTATTTTTTTCAAATTTGAATACGCATACCCTTTATATTTTTTGTAATTGACCCTAATAACTAAAATATAAAATATTATCGAAATCGGACAACGATAACCCGTGCCGACTTGATGCCATACTTTAAAGAAAAAATTTGTATGGAGATTATAGGGGAAAATTTTAAAACTATTTTTTCATTATTAAATTAAACACTTTTTCACTTGTAATAAATATTTTCTTATTAAAGAACATAACTTGTTACTATATGAAGATTATTTATAATTTCTTTTTAAAGTTTTACAGTCAGGTTATATATGAGTATTATGTCCCTGTACGCAACGCAGTAAAAATTTGCTTTTGTTCCTCTTCAACGGTGACTTTTCCATGGAATTCTTGCATCAATATAATTGCTCTCTCTGCTGTATTATTAACCGCTCTCCATGTCATTATCTGTTCCTTAACTCGCAGAAAAGAAGCATTACTAGGCCATGTAAAACGACAATCATTGAGAAAACTGTCATCAATTTTAATAAGATGAAACAAGGTCTTGCTTTTGTTAGAAATGAAGTCGTCGATGTCTTTCTCGTAAAGTAAACCACATATTCTTTTGTAGGAATGTAGCGTTTACTGTAAACTGGTGGATTTTCCTTAGATAAACTGTTAAATATCTTTAATTTTGTTTCTTGGTCTACATCATCGCCTAATAGAGACAAAACAGCTACTTCATCAACCAAATACCTACCATAAATGCTGACAGAACTTCTGTAAAGCTATTTTGGAGATCGTTATATCGACTGTTTTATAAAAAACACAAATCTTGGTAAGGTGCTTTCACAGCTAAAATATATTACTAATTTTAAATTGAGAACTAAGTAATCAAGTTCCTATCCGTATCTCCGCCCAGAAATATGATAGGTAATTCTGTTAATTTTCTATAATCATCCCTAACAATTTCCTTCGTCAATTCAGTCCGGTAAAACTGTAACAGTTTCTCATTTTCTGAAACATTCAGGTGTGATAATATTTCTGCAGGACTCTCTCTTCGTTGGTCAACTTTTTATCCTCTACAGCTAAGTGACCAGCCCCCTTAGACAAGTGGCTTTTGCGTTAGTAGAATAGAATTCACAATGTATGAGACTGACACTCGGTAATGAGATGTCTCTCGACAACGAGTCTCGACACTCGGTAATGAGATGTCTCTCGACAACGAGTGTCAGTCTCATACATTGTGAATTCTATTCTACTAACGCAAAAGCCACTTGTCTAAGGGGACTGGTCACTTAGCTGTAGTGGATAAAAAGTTGACCAACGAACGTAAAAGCCACTTGTCTAAGGGGGCAGGTCTGCCTGGCTCTATCAGCCATTCCAAGAATATTCAATCTTCATTTATTTTTATTAATTGAAGGGCATCGGCATGTGCAATGTCAAACTAGTCTTCTTAGCTTATAATAATCTCTTGGCGACGCTGTTTGAATATGGGTTTCTTATGGCTGTTATGTTTTGTTCGTATTTTTTGTAAATGTCTCGAGACTTGGTACAAGGCAACAAATTTCTTAACACAGTTAAGTAAAGCTTAAGCCTTACACGGGCCTTTTCCATTAAATAAAACACTCTCTTATAGTTAGATTTAAGCTTTCATTACCACTTAAATCCACTTCACAAATATTACTAAACAGAACCGCCAATACCTGGCCATTAGAGGGTAGTTTTTATCAGGTAGTTTGATATTTTACATCGCCTATTAAAAATATGTCTTTTCTAAAACTGCGTAATTCCACTGACATCTTGATCAAACGAAAATAAAGCGATCACTAGGAAAACAAACAAGTAATGACTAAACAACCATACGATATATACGACACGCGACGAAGTTTACAAGTACTGAAATGTATCAATGCAAGTCGGCACGGGTTGCTGTGGTCCTAGGTACATGAAATTTTATTTATACGTGTTTTAGACAGATTGAAATATAATTAGAGGGTATGCATTCAAAAAAAGTAACTTTGATTTTTTTGGGACACCCTAATGTACACCCGCCATTCTAAGTTTAGAACTGCGGGTGTACATTTTTTTCTCGGCAAGCAGATGCATATTTAACTTTTTTTTTATTTTTTTTATGCGTACCTACTGTGTACCTGCATATAAAAATATTAAATATAACTAACTAGCTGTTCCCCGCGGCTTCGACCGCGTAAATGTCGTTATCGCGTAAAATCATAACCCTCCTTTTGCGCAGTTGGTTAAAAAGTAGTCTATGTCCTTTCCAGGGCCTCGAACTATCTCTATACCAAATTTCATCTCAATCGATCCAGCTGTTTAGGCGTAAAAGCGTAACAGACAGACATACAGACCATCTCTGGAAGTTTAGAATTCCATGCTCAGACCACTCTGTTGCTGATAAAATGCTTTAAGTATATTATTTACCCGTCTGCGAAGAAGGAGGGTTATGTTTTTCTAGCTTAATAATTTATTTATTTAACATTTATGTACACACAATGTTTTGACAGGTAAATACGAAAAAGTTAAATAAGTACAATGGTACTGCTTATTTCTAAAAAAAGAAATTTCTTCCAGCAGTCCGGCGAAAGGATAGCTTGAAGAAAGAAGTATGTTAAAGGTAGAAGTGTGTTAGTAAACTCAGTTCAAAATAAAGTAAACATACACAAACCAATATAATAGATACTGTATACATAAATACCTACTCAAGATATATACAATATTCATAAATACATATTATAAACATATATATGTAAATACATATAGGTACATAACAAACCTATACTAAAACAACAAATACAAGAGGAAATTAGTTCGAAATGACCAAAACATTTACATCGGAATGAAAGAAAAGTTTACATAACGGAGGAGAGGTAGTGTAACGTAATGTATGTATAGGTACATATTATAGAGTATATGTATGTATATTTTTACCCTTGCTTGAGGTACCCCATTGTCTCAACATTTATTACTCGTATTTTCAACATCCCTACTAATATAACCCTACTAATAGTATAAATGCGAAAGTAACTCTGTCTGTCTGTCTGTTACGCTTTCACGCCTAAACAGCTGGATCGATGGAGATAAAATTTGGTATAGAGATAGTTCGAGGCCCTGGAAAGGACATAGACTACTTTTTAACCAACTGCGCAAAAGGAGGGTTTTGATTTTACGTGATAATGACTTTTACGCGGTCGAAGCCGCGGGGAACAGCTAGTTACTTATATTTAATATTTTTATATGCAGGTACACAGTAGGTACGCATAAAAAAAATAAAAAAAAAGTTAAATATGCATCTGCTTGTCGAGAAAAAAATGTACACCCGCAGTTCTAAACTTAGAATGGCGGGTGTACATACTTAATTATATAATATTTTATCCGAGAAGGTAAATTGAATTTCATTAATGGTATACTAAGGTACACTGCAGGTACACATATTTACAAAAAAAAAAAAATTGTAAAATACGCATCTCCTGATGGGAAAAATGCACACCCGCAGTCCTAACTGTAGGATCGCGGGTGTACACATTGTACTATATATTTTTTTATCAAAAGAAGTACACCGGATTTCATTAAGGGTACACTGAGGTACACTGCAGGTACCATCTTTGTGTAGAGGAGCAGCTCGATTCCGTGCTGTACACCCGTGGTCCTAACGCACATATGTGTATAGCTATGATACGTCCTTGTTTTCGACCATTTTTAATTGCTGATTTAATTTCAAATGCTTTAGTTTTACGTAAATTGAATCTAAATACCACTATTCAAGTAATATAAACTTTGCGTTTAACCTATAACGTTGGTAGTCTGGACAATAACAATATCAAGTAAGGTATTTCCGCAATACTAATATTTTTTACCCAATATTTAAGTTGGTAGGTAATGAGGTACTGTATGGTGTTTTTACGTATAGTACTTAATTAATGTAATGTAATCGAAAGTCAATACTTTACTTATATGTACCTACTTACTTTACTTTTTTTATAAACGACATTTTAATACCTACATTTATAGAAGAATACTTCTAGTTAGTAAAGAACACCTTATATAAATAAGTACGGAAAATGCTCAGAATAGTTGTGGACCGCTTCATCTTAGAAAAAGTTACAAATGCCATCAGGCGAATTATCGTCCCGTCCATTTGTCTTCTTTGGGTTGGGCAGTTCGTTATCGTCGTGGTGATTTGCTAAGGTTTGTTTCCTTTTGGTGGTTGCTGTGGTTGGGATTGTTGAACTGTGGGAGTGAGGAGGTCCTGCACCAAAAACCAATATTAAATGTAGTGGAATATCTATTTCACACAGCGCCATGTAGAATTAATGATTGCCAATCGCCAGCAAATATGTTTTCTTTTTAATAAACCTATTTTACTTAAAAGCTTACAAGCACATTTTCGTAAGACTAATTCGAATCACTTGAATTGGAATTCAATTGAAACAATCAGTAGCTCTTTTTACAAGAAAAGCTACTTGCTATATAAATATATTTACACTATGATATTAAAATAGTAAAAAGCCTGGATTCACACACTATAAATCTTGGTCACCCTATTTTTTCCTTCGATTATAGGTTTTAAGTTCTATACGTCATTTAGTTCTTAATTTGAGGCTTTATTCATACTGTCTACATATTCTTCGAAATGGTATCTGTAATTAGCAAAAAGAATGGGACTTCTACTAAGCTCCGTTTAAGCTCCATTTAAGAAAAACCGTGGCCGCGCGGTTCGCATTGTGCGGACTGCGCGGCCATAACTTTGGAGTGCCGTATGTTGTGAAGTTCAAATAGTAGGGCTTTATTTTTATAATCTACATTTTCTTCGAAATCGTGTCAGTGATTAGCAAAAAGAATTAGACTTGTACGTAGCTCCGTTCAAGAGAACTGGTGGCCGCGCAGTTGAATTCATGCGGACTGCGCGGCCACGGTTAAACCCTTATAACTTTCTAAATATTGACTCTTCGAATTTGCGGTTTTCACTGTTCGTTTTCTACGAATTCCTTCGAAATGCTGACATAAGTTTCTTTTTTCTACGACATATTGGCCGAGCAATCGAAATGGACACCGTTTTCTTTCATATTTTATTCCTCAGCGCGTATCTAAGTATTTGCTTGATAACAGACAAAATACACAAGTTTGTGTATTCATTGCTGAGAAAACTCCGTGTCGCAATTCTGGAATGTTCCCAGTAGTTCCACGCAAGAAGGATCGTGACTGAACTAGTGAGACTTTTGTTTCCAGTAGATCCGTGGCAGTAAATTTGTAAATAAGTCAATAAATAAAATGAAGATCGGCAAGGGGGTAGGTCAATGGTGCATACGGTAGGACGGGAAGTTTATAAGGTCAATAATTGCTTGCACCTATCCTATAGTTTAACCCATATTTTTAAATGGTTATCCCTTAAAGATTACTAAACTTTTGGAAACTGAGTCTACCGCCTTTACAATGGTTTTTGCTCTAAAGAATTGTTCGATATGATTCCCACGACTATGCCCGTTCCATGAAACTACTGGATTTAAAAAATCCCAGTAGTTCCATCGTGGAACTACTGGGATTTGGTATAAAAGGAAATAAAACTCGATATTTGGCATTATATGGTACAGGGAGATATAGATAATAATATCAGAGATTATAGTCTGAAATAACTCATAGGCTCTTTGGAATATGTTCTATTGGGATGCGGGAACGAGAACAGAATCCCACGCCGGCCAAGCCGCGAGCGTCAGCTAGTATGCCATAAATTTTATTCCGCATAAGATTTTTGAGAAATATCCTAAATTATTAGCGCCTGCTCGATTAGAACATGACGCTGCAGTAACACAAATTGTTGCTATTCCAAAATATCAGGCACTTCTTCAGTCATAGCTGTATCTTCTTACCTGATGTACGTATGAAGCTCAAACCTGAAATTCGTGAATGAAGCAATTATTAAGCAATTATTCACGCAATAAAAGTTTTGGAATTCTGCGTCCTTCATGCTGAACGCGTAGGCAACCAGCCATCTAAACGTCAGGACCGCTGGTCAAAAAAATATTCTTGTTTCTCAAAATGTATTATATGTAGCAATTCTTGGAGACGTGTAGCAAATATAAGCAATCATGTATCAATTTTTGAGTATACTTTGGGTCTCGTTTGTCACAGGCAACCTGCCATTCTGACGGTGACGATGTGCCTCTTCATGCTCCGCTTGAAGAGCCCGAGATTGTAAGATTGAGCACGTGCTCTGGCAGGAAGTTCCTGGTTTTTATGGTTCGACAGAAAAAAATCTCTCTTTTTGATTTTCTCGCAAGTCGGTGTGTTTCTATGCAATAGGTAGGTATCTATAATATACTAACAGGTATGAAGAGGAAAGGTTAGATTGTTTGTTTGCATCGAATAGTCTCCGAAACTACTGGTCCGAATCGAAAAATTCTTTCACTGTTGGGAAGCTACATGGGTTATAGGTTACATAGCATTCCCGTAATCCCACGTGAACGGGAACTACGCGTGTGAGACCACGTGACCGGCGAGTTATAAATAATTAGTTACCAAATCATTCATACTCACCCATTGGTTCAGTCAAACCAAACACCCCAGAATCGGTGTGAATCACGTCTACGTAGTTGGCGTAGTTCTTGTTCAGCTTCAAGTCGCTTTCGACTTCAACGAAGCAGGGTCCGGCGGGGTCCAGCCCGGTGATACGTCCCACGCGGAACATCGTCCATTTCGCTACGAACTGGCCCGCGAAGCCCGCTATGTGGGCCCCCAGGCTGTGGCCTACCAGGTGAATGTCCCAAGGACGCACGGCACCTGCAAAATGGGTCATGATTTTAGTCACATATTTTTTAAAATTTCAGTTTATTTTTTAGTTACGTGACCATAGGTGACATGAAAAATAAAGAAGAAAAGATGAAAGCTCTACTCGAAAGTATTAATTTTCCCTTTCTTTCATTATCCGCCAAGCCATGTATGTACTGTATTACCTACCTCGCTAGAAACCAATATTTTGTGTTATCCGCAAAAAACTTGTATAGATCCCATCAGCTTAATTACGTTGGAGGACGTCGAGAGATTTGTTCACAAAAAAAAATAAAAACGTACCTGATCCGATCAATTCCACGAGCGCTTTGCCGATGCCCTCGCCTACGGCACGCACCATAGTGCTGGAGCGGAGGTACAGCATTCCGATGGCGGGGCTGGCGTCTACAGCTAGCACGTTGCCTACGCCTGGAATATTGGAAGTATTAACATCAATATAATAAATACGACGACAACGGTTAAGGGAAGGTAGAGTGACTATCGTTAAGCCAAGTTGAAAGGCTTTATGGGCGGCTTGAAAAGTTTCAACTGCTGTCTTTTTCAACACGGCAATAGGCTCACGGCACCACCTATTACGTGGGACATAAAACTACAGGGTGGTGGGCGTATACTACGCCTCGCCCTCCACCCTCCCCCTCGGGGATAAAGGTGTGACTATATGTATGTATGTATGTGTGTATGTATGTATGTATGTATGTATGAGAAAGGTTGCAGAGAGAGACTGAATGCGGATGGCGCAGGAGCGTGTGTTGTGGCGCAATTTGGGAGACGCCTACGTTGGATTTATAAATAAAAGCGAAATAAGTCTCCATGGGACCCTGTTTGCGGAAACAGAATTCAACGCGGGCAGAGCCGTCGCCTGAATATCCTGGGACGTGTAATTTTAGTCTGTAAGAGTCCGGCAATTCCGGCATGACATCCACACGTAAGTAGGTACCTTTAATAAAATGCAGACGCTTCGAATTTGACAAGCTTTATAGAAATAGACTTGAATGAACCACAATACAAAATATATTATGACAGTAAATCGACATGAATGACGGTTTACCGCGGCGGTTTTTAACCTCAAAATGTCAAACCTTGATTTGATTTCATTGATTTGACAGTTTGATGACATTTTGAGGTTAGAAACCGCCGCTGTAAACCGCAAGTGCGGCCCCGGGCTTACTTGTAATATTATAAAGAGGAAATATTTGTTTGATTGTTTGTTTGTTTGCATCGAATAGGCTCAGAAACCACTGAACCGATGAGAAAAATTCTTTCACTGTTGGGAAGTTACACTTTCCCCGGTGAACATAGGCTATATTTTATTCCCATATTCCCAACGGCA
The DNA here is from genome assembly GCA_933228765.1 of Miltochrista miniata. NCBI lineage: Eukaryota > Metazoa > Arthropoda > Insecta > Lepidoptera > Erebidae > Miltochrista > Miltochrista miniata. The sequence goes on from OW121769.1 coordinate 26,090,106, forward strand.
CGGGAGCACCGGGGTTGTAAAAAATAACACGCTTACCTTTATGGAGCAACCGTTCAATGACCACTCTGCTGAGGAGCGTGGGGCTGTCCAGGAACCCGTGGAAGTATATGATTAGGGGTTGGTCAGGCTTGAAGTACGGTGAGGCCCTTACCGTGGGCAGATTGTCTATGGTGTACTTTTGGACAGTTCCACTGCAAGTTAACGAAATGCATCAGTATACTTAATTGACTGCCTCTGTGGCGCAGTCGGTAGTGATACCTGCGGCTGGAGGTCGTGCGTTAGATTCCCACCGAAGACAAATATTTGTGTGACCCATAAAAGTTTGTCTCAAGAGTTTGGATGTTTCTAGGTATAATATGTAAGTATGTATTTAAAAGTATAATGCCCATAACACAAGCAGGTTATTCCTAGCTTACTTTGCGATCAGATAGCGTTGTGTGAACAGTTTTTTGGGTCTGTAGCAGAAGGGGCAATTAAACACTTCAGGACTCGGCTAATTACTTTATTCTCCATATAGGCACACAATAAATCGGGCAGAGCTTCGGCTAGTCTTAGTATACAGTACAGAATGACCGACAAATAGGGTTGCCAGATGGCCGGAAAATCCGGGATTGTCCCGGAATTACGTGTCTTGTCCAGTGTCCAGGAATTAGACTTTATAGTCCCGGATTTCGAAAACCTGCCGTGCTCGCGCACGCTTTAGCGTTCTAGTCATTCAGTCACTTAATAAAATAAAACTTTGGTAGAAAATCAACATCAGATTACAATATTAAACATAAAAACCACTTTTAAAACAAAACTTAAATATTTCTCTTTTGCTTATTAAATAAACTCGAATATTAAAGTCACAATTATTTTGGCTCAGTAAATAAATCAAACGATAAACTGACTACTTTTTAAAGTATTTGTCACTGGATTTTGCCATATTTTGCAACCTTTCTCCGTCAGGGCTTAGCAGAGTAGATATTTGCGAGCAAGACGCGAGTCTGCAATTCAAACTTGATCAAGTCCATGGACATTCTGTTTCGCTCGTTCGTCCATAAATTATTCATCAGGCTGAAAATTCGTTAACAAAAGGCATTGCTTGTTGGAATTTGAAGAACAAAAGCAAAATTGACATGGGACGTGCTATTTGAATTTCCTTCCATATTCAAAATTGAAGATGCAGTAAACGTTGACTGCCTTTATTCAAAATTCCTAACGAAAAAAGACTTGCCAAATGACGCAATCTGGGCTCACTTTTTAGGGTTTCGTAGCCAAATGGCAAAAACGGAACCCTTATAGATTCGTCATGTCTGTCTGTCTGTCTGTCCGTCCGTGTGTCACAGTAGTAAATTTTGGGGGTCCCCATACTCAGAACTGAAACTCAAAGCTTTTTTTTTTTCATTAAAGCCATACGTGTGGGGTATCTATACTTCTCTATAGATAGGTCATTAAAAATGCTATTGAAGTTCCTAACATCGTTATTTTCTAAAATGAATAGTTTGCGAGAGACACTTCCAAAGTGGAAAAATGTGTGTTCCCCCCCCCCCCCCCCCCCTCTAACTTCTAAACTAAGAGAATGATAAATCTAAAAAAAATATATGATGTACATTGCCATAAAAACTACCAACGAAAAATAATTTGAACGAGATAGAGCTGGTAGTTTTTTTTAATACGTCATAAACCGCAATTTTTGGTTAGAAAAATCTCTACCACTGCGAACGTGTTAAAACATCAATCAAAGTTACAACGAACTATTTATGTTACCAGTTGCTACGAAACCCTTCATGGGCGAGTCCAACTCGCACTTGGCCGGTTTTATTTAGAACTAACAATTCTAACGATTTTGTCAATTTAAAGAAAATATTGCTTTTGTTCTTTCAATTCCAACAAGCAACGCCTTTTGTGATCGAATTTTCAGCCTGATGAATAATTTATGGACCAAAGATCACTCGCGTTTGGATTGCTTTGGAAGTCAGTCGTACGCTCAAATAATTCATTAGTTGCTATTCAATTTTAAACCTTCAGTTACTGTTAAAGAGTGTGTTTGAGATTGTTACCTCTAAGACGCTTGTGATCATATAGAATTGGACGGTGCTTATTGGAAGTAGGATACGGAAAAAAATTAGATAAAATGCAACGTACACCAACATCTGGACAATCAATAAAGTTCTCATCACAACCAGACTTATCCATGGATTCGTACGAACAGAACATTATACGAAACATCAACATAAGGAAACGGAAGAATCCAGAGGAGCAAAATTTTGTAGAGCTAAAGGAGGAACTCATGAATTCACTTAAAGAAATGATAACTATCCAGATGGCTGAGATAAAGCAACAAAATAGCCAAATACTTGAAGCTAACACTGAGATTATACAACTGCTGAAATCGAATGCTGCAAGCTATAAGGAAATCTCACTGAGAATGCAAACTCTTGAAACGTAACAGAAATTAGCCTCGGAACGTATAGAAGATCTAGAAGCCCAATTGAATAATATGCAGATGCAACAGGTTAAACAAAACGTAGAAATTAGAAACATACCACAGGACGACAACGAAAATGTAAAGGACATTGTGAGAGATATATACAAGACCCTTGAAATCGAGCTTACTCAAGATTTTGTGAATGTTTATCGGAGAGGTAAAAATAATGGTCCTATTATTATAGAACATCCGGATATCAAGAACAAAGAATTGATGCTAAGAGCTGCTAAAAAATATAACTCAATGAATAGGGAACGACCTCTAACTACAGAAACCTTAGGCTTGCCTGGATGTACTTCTCGGATCTATATATCCGAGTCCCTTACACCACTCGCAAAGAAGATACTTACAGCGGCTCGAGAACTTGTTAAAAATGCTAAATACAAGTATTGTTGGACATCAAGAGGAAACGTCCTGCTACGTAAAGCGGAAGGACAACCCGCTGTGGTTGTCAAAACATTAAGCCAAATCGAATCTCTTGCCACGGAATGACTATTTGCTGGGAGAAAAATTACTTATTTATGGTATCAAACAATTTTACTCATACTTTTAACTAACAATTATCTATCGTTCGTCGGGACTATCCAAATCGGACAACAATGTATAAACCTAATAGCACTAACAGTCATCGTATCTTGCGACTATTCTATTTTATCTATATTTCTATTTACATATATGTAGTCGTATTTATATCATATTTGTATTGTGCTGGCAAACATACGCATTTTTTAGCCGTTTGTTTATTCCTAATGAACTGGTCTGGCTATCTCGGGAACCTCTCATTCTCGACCAAAGCATTTTTTTCATATTATACTACTACAAGTACAATTGGTATGGGCAACAACTTGCATGACGTAGTTGCCGACGTTGATATCAATATCAACGTTGGCGACTCATTTTTGGTCGAGAATCCAGAGGCCTTCTCTCAGTATAAGCTTGATAGTGAACTTTCTCTTAAAATAGTAGTACAGAATATACGAAGCATAAATAGAAACTTAGAGGCATTTAAAGTGTTTTTGGGTAGAAGTAATTTGGATTATGATATGATCATTCTTACAGAATGCAGGCTACCAAATTTGATATCCATACCGGAAATAGATGGATATGTTAAATACTATACATCTGTTCATTTCAATCAAAACAGTGGGGTGGTTGTATATGTGAGAGGTGATCTGACTGGTGTTGTGGTTTATGAGCCGAATATTGAGGACGCAGACTGCCTAGTTGTTAAAATTGGCAATAGCCATGCATTTGTGTGTGTATATAGATCGCCATCATTTCGCGTAGTTACGAATTTTCTTAATACACTGGATCAACTTCTGCAGGATCTTAAGCATGTGCCAAGTGTTTGCTTGACAGGGGATCTAAACATTGATATAGCTAGAAACAATATCGACTCTAGATCAGATGAATACTTGGATGTTCTTGCTATTCATTGTATGTTACCTAGTCATCTCCTAATTACTCGGATAGATAAATGCTATGACCACTGTATTATTAAGTCAGCTTCTAAAGTTTTGACTATAGTTTGTGAATCGTGTGTTACTGATCACAGATGTGTTTATTTTTGTGTGCCATTTGATCTTAGGAGAAATAGCAAAGAAAAAATTACTACTCCGGCAGTTAATTACTCAAAGGCCTGCAGTATTATTAAACAGACTGACTGGAGTGGTATATTATTGGAAAACAATCCAAATCTGGCTGCTGAGAAATTGATTACTAATATACAAGAAGCTATTCAAAAAAGTACCTTCCAAATGTCAGTACCAAACCGAAAGCAAATTCTGCAACCTTGGGTAACTCCGGGAATGCTACGTTGCATGAGATTTAGGGATACCCTACATAGGAAACACTTAAAGTCACCTGCAAATAAAGATCTTGAGCTAACATATCTCAGATATAGAAATCATTGCAATAGAATCCTAAACAACCTGAAAAGAGAATTTGATAAATTAGATTTAAATGACAGTAAAAATGATATTAAAAGAACTTGGAATGTGATAAAGCGAGTATGCAATTTGAACACTACGGTTAAATCCCAAGCTCATAATGAGTTGCTTATCATAAAACCAACGCCTCGTGATTCAATTAATTTTGTTAATGATCACGTTGTCGGGGTGGGTGCTAAACTTTCAGCACATATTTTAAAAAAACTCGAAATGTCAGAGCGGGATATTGTGCGAGATTTTAGAGTTCAAAAGTCACCAGTAAAATCTTTTGTTTTATTGGAGACCGACGAACTAGAGGTATACAATATTGTTATGTCCCTGAAAAACAGCAAATCTTCTGGGTGGGACGGTATATCATCCGTGTTAATTAAAAATTGTATTTATGAACTTGCCAAACCTCTAGTTCACATATTTAATACATCATTGTCTCAGGGAGTCTTCCCAAATGTACTAAAGGAGTCTATTATCATACCTGTTTTTAAATCAGGGGAAAAAAGTAACCTTAATAATTATCGTCCCATCTCTCTCTTGCCAACTATTGCTAAAATACTTGAAAAAATTGTGAATTCTCGTCTGGTAAACTATTTGGAACATAATCAGATTCTCTCAAGCAACCAGTTTGGTTTTAGGAGGAACAAGTCTACAACAGATGCTATAGAAACATTGGTATCTTCGGTGGCGCAGAATTTGGATTGCAAAAGGAAATGCATTGGAATATTCCTTGATTTAGCCAAGGCCTTCGACACCGTTTCTATTCCTTTATGAATACGCAAACTTGAGTCAATAGGTATACGAGGTGTTCCGCTAACGTTTTTTGAGGACTACCTTCGTAACAGAACTCAGGCTGTAAAAATCGGGGAATTGGTTAGTTCTAAATTACAAATTGACTTTGGTGTTCCACAGGGATCAGTGTTGGGGCCTACTTTGTTCCTTATATATGTAAATAATCTATGTAACATGACACTGGATGATGCCAAAATAGTTACATTTGCAGATGATACTGTAATCCTTTTCCAAAACACAACATGGGACAACGTTAAATTATCAGCAGAGACGGGTCTTCGCAGGGTGATAGAATGGCTGGACTACAATCTGTTAACGTTAAACCTTGGTAAAACTAAATATGTCACATTCAGTATAAGGTCGAATACACAGTCACCCTCTGAATACACACTGAAAGCACATACTGTTGGTTGCGTGGACCCGATCAGTTGTAACTGTTATACTGTGTGTCCGACAAACAGTGTCAGGGTATCTAGGAATAGAAATTGACAAAAATTTTACTTGGAAGGAACACATTAGCAAACTTAGAGTTCGAATAAGAAAACTAATACCTATTTTTAAAAAACTTAGACAATTAAAAGACAGTAGAACAAACAAAATTGTCTATCTGACTTTGTGCCAATCAATAGTTACATATGGTGTGTCAGCGTGGGGTGGAGCGAGAAAAAGTACACTCATAAAAGTCGAGAGGGCATTGCGATGCCTCTTGAAGGTAATAAACTTCAAACCATTTAGGTACCCTACCACTGAACTATAGGTATAAGAAGTTTGGAGTCCTAAACATACGTCAACTCTATATCAAGGCCATTGTCCTGAAACAACACACTTGCGCAATACGTACTAACACATCTGCCAGAAGACAACATGATGTATACGAGGTTCCAGCGTGCAAGACAACTTTCGCCCAATGCTTCTTTTATTTTCTGGCTCCATTTCTATACAACCGCATAAGCAAAAAATATCGCCTCAAGGAACTAACAGGTTTTGCTTAGATTATGAACAGACAGTTATTAATATGCGTTTGCCAATAAATTTTATATACCTATACAAAGCATAGAAATCTTGTGTGCATTTTTGTGTTTTGATACATATATGTCGATATATTTAAATAAAAAAATAAAAAAGTTCGATGATGTATTCTAACAAGGATAAATAAATATTTACTGATATTATAATAATATTATCCATTTTATGTATATTCATTATATAATATATGTGTTATTCATATAATTATGTGTCTGTATTAATATATATAGAAACTTTATCTAAATTTTCAAATAAGTACATACACTTAACTAAACTCATTGTGGAGTTTGATTGATGATATGCCATGCTATGCGATCTTGTCATTACAAAGCAAGTCACCTTAATTTTATTAGAATGCCTTCGTTTACGAGTGTTGAAATTCGTTGTCTAAAAGTTTTACATTTACTATGTGTTTGCGATAGACTCGCGATTGTATTTATTCTGCTAAATTTACAATGCATGCTGGAAAATCGTCCTTATTTTAACAAAATTAAAGCGGAAAATTGTCCAAACGAGAATCTTACCTCGCCGTAACACAGTTACGACTAGCACGGGAGGTAAAGAATTTCTTTTTGTAGACTTACCGTCAAGTATAAAAATATTGTGTGATCTATGAAGTTCTAAAAATCTGTATTTTGCTAAAACATTTGCTGTTAATGTGGAGGAAAGGTTGGGAATGTTCCTCCAACACACAAAGGGAGGATCCTCCGACCAGGCTAGGTGATCGCGCCTGGCGGGCCGAAGCCCAACGGTTGATGTTGGACTGTTGGTTATATCATTCATCGCCATGTGAACTCTGACATCGCGATTCAGGATTTATCTATTCTTCGTTGTGAGATCTTTCATATCGCGATGCAGGACTTCTGTTAATGTTCGCTATGTGGCGGTCGCCACAGTTAAATACGTCTAACTGAAGTTTCACTTGTGTCTAACATATTAAAACAAATGGGTGCCTATTTCGTGGAATTATATTACTACTAATTTAACTATAACTATAGATATTGTGGAAGGAAGGTATCGTTACCAAGTATTGAATGTAAAAATATATTAAGTGCATTGTTGTAAATGTAAGTGAATAAGTGATTATACAAGGAATTAACCACAAAAACCGTTGGCACTAGTTACTGAAATGTTTTGCTGGATGTATTATTTCTAGTGACCGACCGAAGTTTCGGTTTCGGTTTCGGTTTCGGCCAGTTTCGGCCAAAAAATCGAGTTTCGGCCGCAGTTTCGGTTTCGGCCAAAATGGGCCGAAACTTTCGGCCGGGCCGAAACTCACGTGTTCGTGAATTTTAAGAGCCTGGCTCTGCTTGTGACGTGGTTGAGGGCAGCCCAACCAGTTAGTATGTTACTAAACTAAGATTTAGAAACAGACAAACGAATTCCAATCAATAGTGTAACTATATAATACAATTTTATTCAAACTGCAAGCAATTACAATCATTGACATGTATTAGACAATTACTCCTGTGTTATGTCTTTGACCACCTTTTTAGGGTCCCGTCCTTACTTTTTGGTTACGGAATCCTAAAAAGGTGATCCATGAACCTACCCCTTGGTAGTCCGATGCGTACAAAAAGGGTAAAAACAGGGCCCCATTCCTAAGACTTCGTTGGTCGTCTGTCTGTCTGTCTGTCAGCAGGCTGCAACTCATGCACCGTGATAGTTCAACAGTAAAAGTTTGATGCAGATGATGTTTTTCTGTTGCTATAGCAACAAATTATAGAAACGGACAAAATAAATTATTAAAAGGAGCCCGTACAACAAACGTGATTTATTACCGCTTTTCTTGTATGGAATCCTACTTAAGCGAGTTCGGCATGCTCTTGTCCAGTTTTATATATATACTGAATGAAACCAAAACTAGTCAAGAGCTAGTAACTGTAGAAGGGCACCGTGTAGTTTTAGTCGGTAGGAGTTCGCAATAGCATCTATGAGTAATTCCACATGTAATAGAAAGAAATCCATCTTTAGGTGGAGATATTTCTAAAATGAACACTTGAGATGATTTATACAGTTGATTGATAGCAGTTGGTGGAACTTGCTGCACATATTGAAGAAAAAAAGCACAGCCAAGTTCGAGTCGGATTCAAGCACGGAGGGGTAAAAGCGGGACCCTATGAACGAGACATGAGACTTAGCCGTCCGTCTGTCTGTAAGTCACGAGATTTTATCGCTGAAATCGTGACAAATAGAGACCTGAAATTCTCAGAGATGATGTATTTCTGTTGCTGTTTTTTTAACGTAAGGAAAATCCTACAGGGATTCTACCTAACAGCCTATCGTTGGGAGCCCCGGGTATGCCCTCGCAAGAATGTCCAGAGGATTCCCAACAGACCGATGGCTACTACCGCGGCCTCACCAGTGGGGGGGGGGGGGGGGGTTCGGGTACTATCCCTATCGTTGTTCAAGAGTTATCCCGCTTCATGGGGGAGCGTGCATGAACCTCACGTCACGCTGTCGTCTAGGAGCTGCTCGCGCGCAGAAGAGGGAGTGGACTCCCGCCTACTCCAGCTGCAGTTTACGGCTCGCACCAAAGTCTTCAGCGAGAGAATGTCCACGTTCAGACCTGCCACGAGGCTTTGCTGCGCTGTGCTTCCGCTTCGCTCCTCGCAGTGCTGGCACTCAGCCGTGGTATCCCGGCGTATTCGCCAAAGATAATTAACGAATCTTCCGTGCCCGGTAAGCATCTGTGACAACCGGTAGGAGAGAGCACCGTGGCTCTGCTTCAACCTCTCGTCCATTACAGTCTGACTGCCTCAATTGTGGCGATTCCACCTCTTAGTTGCTCGAGTCGCACCTTCCAGGTCTTCTTGGTTTTCTAGTAGAGAGTTCGGACCGAAGAGACTCAATTTCTCGAGACGCAGGCCTATGGCCCCACTCCAGCTCTTCCTGGCACCATTTAAACAATGATGCAAGGGCCCTCGCTCCCAGGGCCCATGGTGGGGTCTCGGATAAGAGACATACCGCCTCAACTGAGATCGTAAGGTATCCCCTTATCACCCTCACGGGCATTGCCTTCTGCGGGCTAAGCAATCTAGCCGTATTGCTCGCTGTCGGGATCTCCGCCCATACGGAGGCCCGTATAGGGCCATGCAATGTACTATCCCAAGGTACAGTCTCCGCTCAGACGTCAGACGCTCCCCAGGACACTCAAGCGTTGGGTCTCCTGATGTTGGGCAATAACCGCGGGAATGTGACTGATGCCCTCTCTCAGTTTTGGGGCCAAACTTCAGAACTGGTATCCAAAATTCCACCGGCTATCGAGTACGAGCCCCAAATACTTCATCGAGGGCTCATGCCGATGCTAAAACCCCCTACATGTAAGCTGAATCCGACAGGTGGCCCCTTCCAAGGTTTGAAAGCACAGATTTGCAGCCTCGGATTTGTGAAGGGCGACCTAAAGACCCAAACACCGTATTCAACTCACCACAGGACTGCATAGCGATGTTTTGCTCCACGCGCTGTAACGAGGGTGTCTTCAGCGTAACACGTTACGCCGAAAAATCTGAGCAACAGACCGCAGCGCCAATCGTAACCGATGTTCCAGAGATGCAGTCCTAAGACCGATCCCTGTGGAACACAAAACGACACATATCGCCGATTTAGTCCTAGCCAGCTCGGCTAAGTTTTGACCTTCCCGGAAAGATAGGCCCAAACAATTCGACGGAGGTAGGAAAGCATACCATGGTGAATAAGCGCCTCCCATAACGCAGCTCTAGGGCAAGGTGTTGAAGGCGTTGGCGATGTCAAGACACTGCCACCACCACCTCGTCCTGTTTTGTAGCCACTATAACAAAAAAAACCTACTAGGTCATGAATAAAAAACATCCACACACAACAAACGTAATTTTTGTCCCCAATTTTTGTTACAGAACTCTCTGTGCGGGAATACGTCTCGCACTTGGCTGGTTTTTTTTTAAATATGAACACGTGAGTTTCGGTTTCGGTTTCGGTTTCGGCCGAAACTGACCCTGGGGCCGAAAGTTCGGTTTCGGTTTCGGTTTCGGCCGGAAAACCAGTTTCGGTCGGACACTAATTATTTCATTACGATGTCACATCGCACCATGCAAATGTAAGTAGCAATTAGCAATTAATGATGATCATTTACTGTAATGGTGCAAGTTGTATTTATCTTTGAATAAAACATTATTATTATAAAAAAAAAAAAAAAAAAAAAAAAGATCGAAACAGAATAGCCGTTAACTTGATCTAGGCTGAACTGCAGACTCGCATCAATTTTGATGCGTCTTGCTCGCAAATAATGTCTATTCTGCAAAGCCCTGACGGAGAAAGGTTGCAAAATATGGCAAAATCCAATATAATGACAAATTCTTAAAAAAAATGTCGGTTTATCGTTTGATTTATTTACTGAACCAAAATAATTGTGATTTTAATATTCGAGTTTATTTAATAAGGAAAAGGAAAGTATTTAAGTTTTGTTTTAAAAGTGGTTTTTATGTTTAATATTGAAGCTGATGTTGATTTTCTACCAAAGTTTATATTATTAAGCGACTGAATGAGCGAGCAAACGATCTCAATTTTTGTTTTAACTTATTTTTATATGTGATGTGATGATTATAATATCGAGTCGCGCGCGCGCAGCGATCGCTAGCGTACGTAATACCGGTTACGCGGTTAGTCCTAAAAAAAAAAATGTCGACTACTCTGAAATGTGTTAACTGTAACATCGTAATAAGTGAACTTTTATCTTACGTGCAAAATAAGATATCGATTATTACGGAAGATAGTTTAATTAAGATTTGTTTATCGTCCTTTAGTAGTGATCAAATTGTTGAAGCAAAATCGTTATTATTCGAATCTTTGCCTACTGAATTTCGGAAAAAAGTGCGGAAAGGTCAAGGCAAAGAAAATCGGGACTTGATAGACATCATCAGCTTATTCAAGGTTGTGGATAATGATGTGATGCCAGTGTTTGTGGCTCGAGACCTTGAGAAACTGCCTCCAATAACCTTCGACCACCTGGACGTGTCTAAACTACTTAAAGACCTGTTAATAGTGCAGTCTGAGATTAAAAATATCAAGTCTTCTTACGTCACCATCACTCAACTAAAGGAAGAAGTAAATAGCCAGTTGCAGTGTGTGAGAGACACGGTACCAACATTTTCAGTCGGCAATGTAAATGTTAGGCGAAGAGGTGCATATACCAATCAAGAGCAAGACAGCGGGCCCATGGGATTACCGCATCTCAAGGACTCCTCTTTATGTGAAACAAACGACAAATCAAAATGTTCGTCAACACCAGATGGTTATTTGAATTATCGAAGTATAATTACGAACGATTATTTAGAGGAAAATGTAGGTAGACAGACATACACGACAATGAATGTGTCTGCGAAGCGCAGGTGTTTAAACGACGACGGCGGAGTGGAGCGCGCAGGGCCGTGCACTGAGCGAGCGGTTGAGACGCATGAGTCATCGCCGCCGGCGATAGATAACGGTGAATGTGAACAGCTGATTATCTCGAGTAAAGATACGTTTGCCGATGTTCTATTACAGTCAAAGGCTAAGAATGGTGACAACGGGCAAGGTTGGACGCTGGTACAGAAACGCAAAACATCGGCGAATAATCGCCTAAAGGGAAGAATGGGAAACCGCGTCGGTGAAACTGAATACAATTTCAGGGCAGCCGACAGAAAAATACCCATATTCATTACAAACATTCATAAAGGAACGTCGGAATCAAATATTACTCAGTATATTCATAGTAAAACGAACGAAAGTGTTAATTTGGAGAAAATAATAATGAAAAAACAAACCGACTATGACGCCTATAAGTTTTTAGTATGTACATCTAAAGTAAATATGTTTTTGGACGAGAAATTATGGCCGAAAGGTATTATATTCAGGCGTTTTGTACACTTCAGGAATAAATCGACAGAAGCAAAAGTTTCTGATAACGGTCAATGTAACAAACTTAATGTCTAATAACATTTACAAATTTGTTACATTCAATTGTAAGGGTGTCAAGCGCTCTGTCGATGGGATACGAGAGCTGTGTAAAACATGTGACGTCATAGCTCTTCAGGAGACATGGTTGATTCCCAGTGATCTGTCATACTTGGGCAGTATTGATAATGAGTTCAGCTGCACGGGCACTTCGGCGGTAGACACGACTACGGGGATGTTGCGGGGGCGTCCGTACGGTGGTGTGGGCATTCTCTGGCGGCATCGAGCGTTTCCTAATGTAATTGTTGTGCAGTGCAATAATCCGCGTATTTGTGCGATACGAATAGTTTTACCTGAGCGCTCTTTACTGGTGGTAAATGTATACATGCCAGTGGACACTCCAGTGAATCTCGTGGAGTTTACGGACATCCTCGGTGCGGTAAGCGCTATCATAGACAGTTGTAATATTGATTGTGTATATATTTTGGGTGACTTTAATGCTCACCCCACAGAACAATTTTATAAGGAACTATCTGTATTTTGTGAGGACCAGGAGTGGACTTGCATTGACATGAAAATGTTAAATAGGGATTCTATCACCTTTGTGAGCGAGGCTAATGGGTCACAGAGATGGCTCGATCACTGTTTAGTGTCTGGAGCGGCTGTGCCTTCAGTACACCGAGCGTATGTTGGGTACGATGTGTTGTGGTCAGACCACTTCCCTTTGATAGTAGAATGTCTGTTAGACGTAGGGTTGCCCAAGACAGTTGAATGGAAATCAACTAGTAATGATATTGTATGGGGGGAGAGAAGTTTAGACCAAGTTCACCTATACAGTAGGGAATGTGGAAGATTGTTAAAGCTTCTTGACGTTCCAGAGGTGTTGAGGGAGTGCGCGGGTCACACTTGTGGTATTTTAAAACATAGAACGGCTATTGACAGCTTATATAACAATATTATAAAAGCTTTAGGTGAGGCAGCACTGTCTAGTAAAAGTAGGAAATGTAATGCATACCGACAGGGAAGGAGACCTGTTATAGGGTGGAACTTGCATGTTGGCGAGGCACACGGGAAAGCTAAAGAAAAATTTCGTCTATGGTGTTGGCATGGTAAGCCAAAGTTCGGTTCACTTTACAATGACATGAGGGGGTCGCGGAAAATCTTTAAAAGCAGGCTAAAATGGTGCCAAAACCATCAGGAAAGTCTAAAAATGGACATTCTAGCGTCTCATCATTCAAAAAACGACTTTAGATCCTTTTGGAAAGCTACTAATAAGCTGAATACTAAACCGCGTATTCCCGTGTGTGTCGACGGCGTGAGCGATGAGAGAGAAATAGCTGATCTGTTCAGAGAGCATTTTACCGTCAAATCGCCGTTAGGACCTTCGCGGTCTTCAGTCAATGTTCGTAGTGGTGAAAAGGTAGCGTTTTGTTGTACAGCTGGGGAGGTAAATACAATAATCAAATCAATGACTAGAGGTAAATCCCCCGGTTTTGATGGCTTGAGTATCGAACACCTGCAGTATGCTGGGCCTCATTTACCGCGATTATTGGCTATATTATTTAACGTTTGTTTGAACCACTCGTATCTGCCTGAGGGGATGATTAAAACTGTAGTGGTACCTATAGTTAAGAATAAGACTGCGGATTTAGCGAATAGGAATAACTATAGACCCATCTCTCTTGCTACAGTTGTGTCGAAGGTGTTTGATGGCATGCTGAACTCGCAATTGACCCAACATCTTAAATTTCACGATAATCAGTTCGGATTTCGTGCCGGACTATCTACAGAAAGTGCAGTACTGTGTGTTAAGCATGCTATCAAATACTATACGACGCGACAAACTGCAGTCCATGCTTGCTTCCTGGATTACTCCAGGGCTTTTGACCTAGTTTCCTATGACACTCTCTGGAAAAAGATGGAAAGTACTGGCCTACCAGAAGAACTTATTAACATTTTTAAATACTGGTATGGAAACCAGGTCAATAGCGTCCGATGGTCGGGAGCCATGTCACAACCGTAATGGTACCACATTGAGTAGGGTATCAAAATTTAAGTACTTAGGACATGTTCTGACCTCTGACCTCAGGGATAATGAGGACATAGAGAGGGAACGGAGGGCACTGTCAGTGAGGGCGAACATGATAGCCCGCAGGTTTGCACGTTGCTCGACAGAAGTCAAAATTACACTGTTTAAGTCATATTGTACATCATTTTACACGTGCAGCCTGTGGGCCGATTATACCCAAAAATCTTACAGTGCCCTCCGTGTTCAGTATAATAATGCATTCAGGGTGCTGATGGGGCTGCGGCGATTCTGTAGCGCATCAGGCATGTTTGCTGAACATCGCACAGACTGCTTTTACGCCACAATGCGTAAAAGATGCGCATCCCTGGTGCGCAGGGTGCGTGGCAGCGCCAACAGCATCCTGAGCATGATCTCTGATCGGCTAGACTGTAGGTACATGACTCATTGCTCTGCCATTTCTCATGGAATGGTGGAGAAATGATTAGTCCCTATTGTGTGTGGCGGTCTCCTTTTCCTGTTGGTATTTTGTAATTTAATCTTAATTTAATTTCTATGTATTTTTTAATTTTATTTGAATTAGTTTGATTATATTTGAAAAGAATAATTTTATACTTACAATTTATTTTTATTTTATTTGACTTGATTTAATTAGAATTCATTTATTTTATTGGTTTTTATATAATTTATTAGGATATTTTTATTCAATTTTATTTGATGCTATTTAGATTAGTATTTTGATTTTATTTTATTTACATATGCAATGTTATCTGATTTTAGTTTATGTGTAGGTATGTATTGTCTGTAATAGTGCAAATTTTATTTATATATACTTCTTGTTTTCGTGTTTTAATATTAATTATAATTGTATTATTTTTTGTTGTGTGGGTGTTCTTGCCTGAAATAAATAAATAAATGAAAATATGAGTTAATGTTTTGTTTCATACCAAATGTTTATTGAATAAACAAACATTATGTTTTTTTTTCCAAAGTTTTATTTAATGAATAAGTAAAAGCGAGGTGCGGTGCCATTGTGCCAATATGGTGTTTTAAGTTTCGTAAAATATTACAAGCGATTTACAAAAAAAATAGTAGTTTTCGATACAAGTGTGGGATTTCTGTTATTACGACGAGTTTCGACAGATGTTGACCCGAGCCGAAGGCTTGAGGGTGTACAGTCGGAACGAGTTGAAATAACAATCCCACACGTTGTATTGAACAACTATTTCATTTAATACAGTTGCGAAAAAATTAAGCAATTTAATAAAATAATAAAAACACAATAAACCTGAGTTGTCCAAAATGGCGGCAACCGTAAAAGAATATTATACCTACCTAAGCAGAGACTATGGCAGTGCACTTCATACAGCCAACTTTTTTTATATTTATAAATTTAATTTGGCCGATACTTATATTAATTTATGTTTAAATTTTAATTAAAATTACTTTTAATCTGATATTGAAACAAGTTAGTATCTTTTTTGAAATATTTGCATGAATCACAGACATTATTTTGACAGTTGGGAAAGGAAACGCGCACTAGTGCGGGAAAGGTAAAGAAAAAGCACGAGTGTGTAATAGCCCACATCCCGAACGCTAAACGTCCCTGTAATACGCCACTTTTCGAGCAACTGTATTAAAAATACCTTTTTGTATATTTTCTTACCGACCGAATGCGTAACCCTCACATTGTCCCGTAAATGAAATGCCTGTATCTGGCAAAGTGGCAACCCTACCGACAAATGTGCTCGCTTTTAAAGATGTACACTCTGAAATTGCGTAACTCCTTATGTCAACTATCATAGTGATTCGAGGCGTGGTGTAACAGGTCAAAAGTGTGCGGATTTTTCGTAATCTATAAGTATTGATTATTGAAATCTAAATGTAGGTTGAAGGGCCTACCAGATGCAAAAAGGGCCCACATGTATACAAATTACGTATGTACGTAAGTGTTGTCATTGGTTTCGTGTAAGTCAAGTAAGACACAGCTAATGCGAATTGCAAACGTCTGTCTGTGCCACACTAACATTTAAACCACTTATCTTTTGATGAAATCTGGTACAATAGAATAGAACTTGGTATAGGATAAAGGCTATGTTTTAACCCAATCTCTACCAAGTACCTTTTAAAGTAAAGGATAAAGGCTTTGTTTTATCCCAATCTCTACCAAGTACCTTTTAAAGTAAAGGATAAAGGCTTTGTTTTATCCCAATCTCTACCAAGTACCTTTTAAAGTAAAGGATAAAGGCTTTGTTTTATCCCAATCTCTACCAAGCCTACCTTTTATAAAATTGTAAAAATAGCTGTGACGGTTCATTCAAGATAAATTTAAAAAATAACTGTAGGTAATCGAATAATTTAGGCCTTTTGAGTCCTTTTGCTGTTAGTTAGTCTATTTGTTCGGAGTTGGAGAAAAATTCTGTGAATTGTACTATAAGGATTTTGTAGGCGTTTCTTCAACTTAAATGTTTCATCAAAATCGGTTCAGCAGAAATGATAATACAACTTGACCTCTGTTTTACTAGAAGCCCTATGCGTTGGGCAGGTCAAAGTTGTTTGTTTATATATACTAATATTATAAATGAGAAAGTAGCTCTGTCTGTCTGTCTGTCTGTTATGCTTTCACGCCTAAACGGCTGGAGCGATTGAGATGAAATTTAGTATAGGGATAGTTCCGAGGTCCTGGGAAAGACATACTGCGCAAAAGAAGGGTTATTATTTTACGATATAACGTCTCTTACGCGATAACAACTTCTACGCGGTCGAAGCCGCGGGGAACAGCTAGTTAGTTAGAAAAGTTAAATTAATCTTGCGAACGAAGTCGCGAGTAAAAGCTAGTAATAAATACTTTTGGGAAACGAGTGCCGAAAAACCTCGGGGTGTCTCCAACAACGCGGGAGCAACCGCGGACAATAATCAGTATCCACCATCATTAACTAACTTACCCCGCGTAGAAAGCGACTTCCAAATTCGACATGTTACGGTCATCCTTGTTAACATTCTTGAAATCTAGTCCCAACAACTCTTTGACTTCTTTACCTATTAAAAAAACATATCTATAATAATATAAAGAAAGATTTGTTTACAGTCGACAAACTCCGAAACGACAACCAATTTTATAAACTACTTTCACCCGCGTTGGTCCTGTTACCGTGGGAATACGGGAATAAAATTACTAGGTTAGTGTAGCTTCAACAGGGAAAGATTTTTTTTCAAATCTGTTCTGTACCTTCAGAGCCTATTCATGAAAGTAAATAAATACCTATGTGACCTCTATGTACATATTATTTAAGTTACCGCTCGGCTTTTCGGTACTACCTATATACATTAAAATATATTTTCCTTACAAAACACTGTTACTGAAAACTTCCTGTAGGGGTACGGGTATTAACGGGTCTATGGGAAACTTAGACCATATATCACGGGACTAGCCTTTGCGAACCACCGCATACAAAAATATTCTGCCAGTTTTCATACAAGTGAAGGGGGAAACACAAAGACATAAAATTTCATTGCATTTAAAAATGTATTAATCGACAAACGCGTAACGGCTGTTGTGTGTTAATTTTTATTGTACAGTCAACTACAATGAAATGTTATAAAATGATGTACTGATGTACAGTGCTTTTATAAAGCCAAAAGACCAAATGGTCATGTGCAATGGCAGAAAACAATGCTTAAGTAAGGCGCATCCTGTGGTTAGATGATCTAAGATGGGAAATGATAACCTTTAAAAGTTAAAAACGCTGCAGAGAACAGTCGTAAGTTGACATTAAGCGAGTTTACAAGCTGCAAGTTGCAAAGTTTTGAAAACAATCAGTGATCGACAATAGGTTAAGAATCGATGGAAATGACCTGCTCAATGACCTGCTGGATTCTCAAAAAAAAATGTATGCTTTTGAAAAAACTTTAAAGTTGTAAATAGAGCACTAAAAAGAATAACCCGCCAAGTTTCTTGCCAGTTCTTCTCAGGTACCCACCTGGTTCAGCGTTCTGAACTGGTGGTAATTCGTTGGTTTATATTCGGGACGTTTTACAAGTGCATCTGTATATGCCTAGGTAAGTGAAATTTATACATTTTTGTTGATTGTTTGTTTGATGACACGGTGCGAGATTACAAGCTGCTGGTGAACTCGCTGGGTTGTCAATACTAATATTATAAAGAGGAAAGATTTCATTGTTTGTTTGCATCGAATAGGCTGCGAAACTACTGAACCGAAGTGAAAGAATTGGAAACAATCTTTCACTGTTGGCACAGGCTCAGCCTACAGCTACAAATCATCTCTAATATATTGTGCTGTTGGAAGCTACACCATCCCTTGGTAAAATCTTACTAAGTCTATATTATAAATGCGAAAGTTTGTGAGTATGGAATGTGTGGATGTTTGTTACTCTTTCACGCTCGAACGGCTGAACGGATTTGGCTGAAATTTGGTACAGGGATCGATTATAGTCTGGAATAACACATAGGCTACTTATTATCCTGAGAATAAGTTCCCACGGGAAGCGGAAAAAAAATACACGGGCGACGCTGCGGGTATCAGCTAGTAGGCTATATTTTATTCCCATTTTCCCACAGGAACGGGAGCTACGCGAGTGAAACGGCATGATGTCCACTAGTCTATACTAATATTATAAAGAAGAAAGATTTGTTTGTTTGTTTGTTTGCATCGAATAGGCTCTGGAACTAGGTACTAGACCGATTTGAAAAAATCTTTCACTGTTGCAAAGCTACACTCTTTGCGGTGAACATAGGCTATATTTTATTTCCGAATTCCCACGGGATATCGCGGGAAACAGTGTGACGTCCGCTAGTAGCTTATAAACTTGCTCAGTATCGTCGAAGCTGTCACTCGAGTGATACAAATTTAACATCTCAACGGTAATCAATGAAATAATCTTTAAATTTTAATTAACTTACACTTGGCGAAGATGGCCGCTGACGCGACCTTTTCTATAGGACCCACGACGGACGGGACCTCTTTCGTGATACTCTTGATAATTTCGCCGAACCCGTGGCAAACCGGGCTCGTCGCTAAAGCCGCCAGTAGGATGAGCAGATAATGATAAGTTGCCATCTCGGAATCTTTAACAATGGAATAGGTACCAATTTAATAAAAAAACTTATTATAAAAAGATTTTCTACCTACACGGAAGAGGGAGAGAGGAGGGGGCCAGTGGCCAGCAAATTGGGCTCCGCTCCTACCCAAATTCAATTCAGCATCACCGACCAAAAGTCGGATGGTAGTTTGCAAATCGCTCTCAATCTCCGCTTAATACCCTCTTTTGTCTTGCGGTTTTTTCACACGTCTACAAAATGTGGATTAATAACGGTATAAGAAGGTTCAGCGACACAGAAATTTGAATAATTATCCGTTCAGCGTCGACAGAGAGTAGAACGTAGCATCTTTTGTGCACCAAACGTAGATCTACGTTTGCTGCTATAGTGACAATTCTTACGTACATGCAGAGGCTCTGAAACATATCTCCGACAGACGTTTCTCTGCCGGATGAGTCGCCGACAGAACGTTTCGATTATGAGTTGTTCACCGACAGAACCTTTCAACTACGAACGTTTCGCCGACAGAACGAATAATTCAACCATAATAAGTGAATGGTTAACACCCCGACTCGGATAGGTTAGGTTAAAAGGCTAATGCGGGAGCGAAGCGGAGCGGAGCGGAGCTCCCGCCTTAGCCTTCGTGGTTATTTTATTTTTTTGCTTTGTCGACGAGTTCTTATTTGGTGAACGATTCTGTCGTCGAATTAATCGTTCTGTAGGCGAAACGTTCGTAGTTGAAAGGTTCTGTCGGTGAACAACTCATAATCAAAACGTTCTGTCGGCTGCTCATCCGGCAGAGAAACGTCTGTCGGAGGTATGTTACAGAATCCATTTAGAAGTGATCAATATTATAATTAGCAAAGAATTTCTTCATTAACGTTATTTACAGAATGTCCTCAAATAAAAAAATAAACTTGAGGGTAGTTGTATAGACCAAAATTAACTTTAAGAAAATCATGAGATCTACAATTTTGTCATACATATTAAGACTAAGATTTGATTTCAGCAGGTACATATTGAATAGATTCACGGAAATTTAGATTATAGGTTAAGGCTTGAGCGCACATTGGCGACAATACAGTCTTCAAACAGACTACCTACCGCTTTACGTTGGTGTTCCAAACATCCACATTCCATCAGGGGGATCCTATGCTTGTTTGCCACCATTGTAGTATAAAAAAGTACAAGAAAGATCTTTACGTTTATACAGCATGATAACCTCAAATGCAAAACAAACTCACGAGTTTATCTAATTTGCCTCTCGCCGCCATAAAATCTGGGTATAGACATTTAAAAGCGGGTACTAATAAAAAGAACGAACGTTCGTAAATAAAAAGAGAAAATGCAATAAAAATAAGTAACTCGTAGATTTTAATTCTAATCATCATGATTTTGGTTTAATCATTAGGCATTGCTGGAACAGACTACCATTTGACCCTCCGTGACCTCGTAGAGGCCCTTACACAATGCCTTCATCAATCTTTCAACAGGTGCACCACTTGAGAAACGATGGTGCAGGCCATATCAGAGATCTCTTTATAGAATATCTCAACGAGGAACCCATAGAATATACCAGCATCTACATAAAAAGCAGGTTCAACTTTGGTAAAATTAACTACCCACCGAGACAAAATTTATAAAAAGCCAGAAATTAGTTAATTAAATTATATTAAACACCCATAAACTAGAAACATGATATTTTTGTTAAATTATCACTTACCTAGTTTAAAGTCTGTTGATAAATTTTCAAAGTTAGCAATAAGCACGTCCGGTCACCGAACTTAATAAGGATCGTATTGAAAGAAGTTTCCGCGTCATCGGGTTTTAAACTCTTTTGAAACATTTTAACATATGTAGGTAGTTGCACAATCATTGAATGTACCCTGGATCATTTTAGTATTTGTTCCGAATTAAAGCGCTACAGTGAGCGTCTCAGGTACTAAAAGTGACATTTGTAATATTGAAATTCTTAACCATTAATAGTTCCATAGTCGCTCACGTTGACTGTCTCAGCTATCAGCGCCAAAATGGCGCAGATCAATCAGTTTGTACAGATACTATAATTCGTACAATAATACTGATCAATATTTTTATAGATCAATATTGTTGAGCACATCTTGTGAAGTTAAGTACATGTTCAAAAATATTGACTCAGTAATATTGCATCAATACTGGTCAACAGCAGTGAGCAACATGGAGGGTGACGAACAAACGAAAATTCAAATTCGAAATTCTGACTTATGACTTCAAACCCAAATTTCGAAATCTAAACTCAAATTCAGAACTCCGAGTTCCGAGACGCCACGCCACCGCGCCACCACTTCAAAAATCTGTTTACCCCACATCAAAAACTCTCTGTATCTTTCACAGTAGGTATTCTATCTCCCCATTTTGCGAGATTTGAATAAGTAAATCGCGTAAAGGTATGAGTTCGAACTCGACTGCATTGCTGTCGCGGCCGCAAGGCGACAGTACTGTACTGAGTGCAGTCGCGACGCTGTTGTCGAGTTCGGAATGTATTCTAATACAAATCTATAGATACAGAACGTATGGGGACCAGTGGTGCGGTCGCAGCATTGCAGCGACCGCAGTGCTTTTTTTTTTTTTTTTTTTATGCCGGACTCCTACCGACTAAAAAACCTCACGCAACGCCCAACAGCCTATGGTTGTGAGCCCCGGGTAAGCCCTCGGAAGGATTCGGTCGAGTTCGGACTCATACCTTAAAGCTACGTCGAGACTAACCGATCGAGACGGCTTCAATTCAAACACTGAACTGAAAAATATCGTTCAATAACAAGCCTACAAAGAAAAAAAAAACTCGCTCAAACATTTGTTCCGTCCGTTCCGTCATTGTTCAATCCACAATATGTTGAGCAATCCACAGTATAGGGCCTCTTACAAACGCTCGCTTTGGTTCACGGGGGTTCGTGGACATAAAAGACGTGAAAGAACTCGCCCAAGGATGGTTCTGCATCCGTCCGTCACGGCGTCAGTCTGTACCTACATCTTCCGATCTGTCCTCCTTCTGTCTGTCAAAAGACCCTATAGCTCGATAATGCGTTGATGTGTCGTCTTGAAATTAAAGGTAGGTATGAGACCGAACTCGGTAGCAAGTAGTGGTTTGCACCGGAGCGGAATCTTGAGCTCCGGTGAAATTCACCGGTACTTTTGCGAGCTCCGGTTTTTCTCCGGTGAAAACCGGAGCATCGCGTTTGTGTACATAGATTTGATGCCTTGAAATATTGTCTTCTAATTTGCAATTCTTGATTTAAATAAACATGTACAATCAGAGAATTTGTATGTAGGTGATCCAGTAGAGTTTTATGAGGAATTATATTTTAAAAAGTATCTAATAGTTTAATATAAAATCTATAAATAATATAAAGCGAGATTTTGACCGACTGACTCATCAACGTAGAGAAAAACCCCAGAACCTAGAATGATGAAATTTGGACAGTAGGTACCTTTTATTAACTAGGTAAGTTATAAGAAAGGATTTTGGGAAATTTCACCATTAAGGTGGTAAATAAGGTATAAACAGTTGTATGGAAATTCGTCACTAAAGTTAGCATCATGAAATTATGTATAGCTGTTTTTGGTTATAAAAAAAATAGACATACATATCTTTGATTTGTTAAATTATATCAATAAGGAGGTAAACGAGGGGTTGTAAGTTTGTATGGGAATTTCTTCATTTTTTCAATGGAAACTGCTTCACAATTTGTATAGGTACCTGCATCTAATTAAAAATAAATGAACACGTTTCAGGATTTTTTAAAGTTGTACCTCCTAAGTATGTAAATCATAAAACCATCAACATCCAGCCCAAAACCTTAGACATTATTACTGTGCCTTAGACCAGGGGTCGGCAACCTTTTTAGTCAGAAGAGCCACAAAATTTTTTTTTTGTTCACACGTACCTAGATATTAGTTAACGTAGCATTAGTACCTCTTCTGGCATACAGGCTTCTGTCGTGGGACCTAGAGGCCGCAGTTCTGACCGAAATCTACCGGCCCAATTCTTTGGTGTGACAAAATGTCAAATAACCGTCTTCGAAAGAGATTAAGAGCTGGCATATTAGGGCGCGCGATGATCTCATTCATTAACTGCGCACCAGGCTAGAGCCCATGGTAAGCATTGAGCGTCGAGCGGCCATCTTGTCTATTCTGAGGTTTATCGTTTATATGTATAAGCCGATGCATTAAAGAAAGGAATCTTAAATGGCGACTTGTACTTGCGTTGACGGAAAGTAAATAAAATTTAAGTCTTTTTTTTTCAAATTAAAAATAATAAAAAC
Source organism: Miltochrista miniata (assembly GCA_933228765.1). Classification (NCBI taxonomy): domain Eukaryota; kingdom Metazoa; phylum Arthropoda; class Insecta; order Lepidoptera; family Erebidae; genus Miltochrista; species Miltochrista miniata. The sequence continues at coordinate 26,113,630 of OW121769.1, forward strand.
AAGACCGGGTCGTATTAATTTCTGAGTAGCTTCTACCAGCGGCTTCGCCCGCGTGAAAGTTAAAATTAGAAAGACACATGGCGGCATCTAATTATCGTTTTCATCGGAAACAGTAACAGATAAAGATACATTTGTGTTTGTAAATACGTATTTATTACTAGATGTTGCCTGCGACTTCGTACGCTGCATTTTATATTTAATTCTTTAGATTGACATAACTTTTTTATTTATGGACCGATTGACATGAAGCAACCACTAAATGTTACGTGGAGCAGACAACAACGCATTATAGAAAACCGCATTTCAATTGATTGAGCGGTTGCTGAGATTAGCGTGCACAAACGTACAGACAAACACACACTTACGATTTTATTATATGTATTGATATTGATTGATTGATTGATTGATTGATGATACAATAGAAACACTCACAACAAGACAAATAAACATGTTCTTGCACACAATATTTGTATTGCGCGGGAATCGAAACCGCGACTCTTGATTAATAGACAGTATCTTTGCCTCCCCACCAAACAGGTCGTCTAATATAGGTATAATATTATTTAAATAATATTGAATACATAACACATGTTAGAATATTTCAGCGAGGATTAATCAATCGAATACTTTTACCGGTACCTACATACCTACACAGTGTAACAATAATGAACCGGAGAGTAATCAATTGAACTCCGGTACATGTAATCGAGTACTTTTACCGGTACTTCACCGGAGCTTCTCCGGTACTCACTGCTCCGGTGCAAACCTCTAGTAGCAAGCAGCACTGTTGCCGCTGCCGGGCTGAGACATCAGTGCCACTTGTCCCCATACATTCTGTTTAGATTTCTATTATGGTACGGGTACGGCGGCAGTGACGTCACTACACGGCACTGTTGCCGAGGTCGGAATCAACGCAGCAGTGCGCAGCACTTCAATGGCAGCAGTGCGTCTTGATTGCGAGTTTGGAATCATACCATAACACCTTGATTTTTTTTTTATATTAAGCTAGCCAAATTGACGCCTCCAGCCGCAGCCTGATGAAAAGTCATGGCGCATTTAGCGATGGCATATCGTCGCTGCGCTTGCAAAAGTCGCTATGTATTTTTAACCTACTTTTCAGGAGGAAGTAAAAACCGATTTACTCGAAATATAATTGTGATAGAGAAAGTACATATTTTTTTTATAATATAAATATTATATTTAGGTACGTTGTGGAAAATGACTTTTAGGAAGATAACGTTTAAAACGAAAATACCAAAAAACAAATATTGTGAATCTGACACATAGCTAAAATTGTTTGGTGGTGGGTGTTCACAAATATCGCCATGTGTTGTTGAGCACTTAGCGGCAACGAATAAAACTTAATTCACGTTGTTTAATTACACATAGCTATTTAATAAAAGGTGTCAATTGAAAATAATATCAAATTTTATTAAGAAACTGGCAAACATGGTGTTCTCTGCCATAAAACTCTGCTGCCTTGATGTGTGAGGATGTGTTGTACGCAATAAAGGCGCCGAGGTAGGAACGGGAGCGCAACAGTTCTCTCCCGTACCGCAGCAGAAACACTGGTCGCCGGAGATCCCAAAACGATCTCCATAACTCTGGGCTGGCTACAACCTTTCCTTTTTTTTTAACGTGAGGGTAAAATCCTCATAAATGCTATGCCAGACTTTTACCGACTAAAAACCTCACGTATCCTGCCGAACAGCCTACGGTTGGGAACTCCAGGTAAGCCCACGGAAAGATACCCCAGGACTCCCAACAGACCTTCGGCTACCATTGCGGCCTCACCTAGGGGGCGGGGGGGGGGGGGGTTCATGTGCTATCACGCGTCTTTAGGGGCTTTTTGGATGCTATCCCGCTTTTTAGGGGGGGGGGGGGGGGGCGTGCGTGAATCCCATACGTCACGCTGACATCTATAAGGACGGCGGCCAACTTCAGTAAGGACAGTGGGCAGCCCCCTTACCGTCCTACGGACCCCGGTCATGGAGACCGATAGTCTTGGGCAAAGATTTGACGGCGGCGACCTCGCTGACTGTGGAACTAGGGTGGGAGAGTTCTTTCCCGTTCCCAAACCTCTACAAACTCTTTCACTAGCATGACATGCTTGCAGAAACAGGCAGCGCAGTCCCACTTACTCCCGCTAGGGTTCATGGCAGGACTGGATGTGGATGTCTCGCTGGAGACCATGGTACAAACCATGGTCTCCAGCGAGACATCCACATCCAGACCTGCCACGAAATACTTCCAGCCTAGTAAGACGTGGTTTCCACGACAACCGTGGCGAAAGGTCGCCGCAGCATGGCGACCACGGCTGGTGAGGGTGCCTGGGATTTCCTCTCGAGAGTGCACCAAAATCTCTGGCTACATGCAGCCGGGAAGGAGACTACGAAAAGGCGTGCCGTCCCAATTATTTACCTCTACCAACTCAAGCAACCAAAGAATATTACTATTTTTTAAGGAACCCTGGTAGGTATGTACGTACCACCTATAATACTAGTACCTAGTTTTAGATACTTGTCTGTAAATGTATGCGACTGTTGTGCTAAGATCCCGTAAGGAGGTTGATTCCCGATTAGACTCAAATATTTGTGTGATTCAAAAAAATATTGGCTGAAAAGGAATGAGTGCAGAGCTCGGATTTTTGAAAGAATTTTTTTGAAAGAAACGTAAATCCTCCTTTATGAGAAAAACAGGCTTAAGTAAAGGAGATTGGGATTTTATGGGGTAATGAATAAACTAGACATTCAAGTGATCCAGCAAAGACGGAAGGAAGCCAATTGAGTTTTAGGCGAATATAGAAAATTCAGCGAGGCCACAGCACTTCCCACAAATGGGGAGTACATAGCGTGGGCGTAGCAGTGCTAGGTTCTTGTTGCAGGTCTGGGCGTGAACATTCTCTCGACTATGGTGTGAGCAATCATCTCCAGCGGGATTATTTAGGACGCCGCCGCATCTTTCTTTGAGCAGGTTATACTTGTAAAAGAGGCAGCGAGGAGGTAGCAGACCATGGAGAGGCATGGTGAATCTCTGGCTATTGGCCTATATAGACATCGTTAAAGCCTTTGATAGGGTATGGCATGCGTTGCTTCTTTCCAATTTGCCGGCATACAAACAACGTGTACGGGGGTCCTCTGTGATGGTTAGGCTTCCTGCTTTTTGCAGGTAAATGCCGGAGTACCACAGGGATCGGTATTGTCTCCAACTCTCTGTCTTCTGCATATCAATGACACGCTGTCCCTTGGGTGCATTCATTGTTATGCGGATGATAGAACTCTGCATGGGAGCTATTCTGGCCGTCCAGCGGAGCGGCGAGGTGACTTGGAGGGGAAGAGAAGACAACTCGTGGCGGATCTCGACCGGGACCTGGGCTGCATTGCCCAATGGGGTTCGGACAACCTGGTCGAGTTCAATGCCAGAAACACACAGGCGAGTGCGTTTACAGCTAAGAAGTCCCCATTCCTACCCCTACCCTCTCTTCAGAGCATTACGGTTCCACTAAAGGACAACCTGGAGATCCTCGGTATAGACGTCTGACAAAAACAACATAGAGAGCTGTATTGGGCTGGTCTCGCGGAAGCTAGGAATCCTGAATAAGGTTAGACGGTATTTTACGCCACATCAGAGATGTTTACTGTACAAGACGTAGATTCGCCCCTGCGTCGAATACTGTTCTCACATTTGGGATGACTCCGCAGAGACGTGCTATCCGAATAAATGGTTGTCATGAGGTGGCGGGAGGCCTCGAACCGTTAGCGCAGCGAAGAACCATAGCGTCCCTGGCTGCTTTCTACCGAATGTATAACGGTGAATTTTCTGAAGAGCTCTTCAACCTGATCCTACCCTCTCCTTTCCGATCCCGAACAACAAAAAATGTGCCACTTATACACAGTGGATAGAGATTTCGCCAGAACGGAGCATTTGAAAAGATCGTTCCTCTGTCGACCTATAAAAACATGGAACGACCTGCACGCACACGTGTTTCCCTCATCTTACAATCCCAGGTTCTTCAAGAGGAGCGTGAAGAGTCCCATCACAGGGCCGCCAACTTGAGGACCACTGTCAGAAGTGGCCCCAATCGCTAGATGCGCCACGGCTTTCCATCAGGCTGGTGGCGACGTCAATTTGGCGAGCTAAATATTAAAAAAAACCTTTTTACACTTTACTGAAATATTCTAGCTCCAAAGCTGCCTTATTATTTCAATACATTCCTGAACGGATCGATGACATAAATATCCAAAACGACTGGCAAATTTCATAGAAAAAGATAGCCATGTGACACTTGATATGTGCAATGCGCGGTGTTTCAGGTCAAATATTGTACACCAATATCGCTATGTGCCCGTAAACACCATAGCGGGCGCAATTTCGCGCAATATTGACTATATTTTAGTTAAGGTGAACTTTTTAGCTATGTGATTTGAAGCACATAATTATTTTGAGGGCGCAAAAAAGTATTGATTTCACATAGCTATTTTTTGAAACTTCGTTAATATTAGGTTTTTTAAAATTTTGGTTTTTGCTCCTTGTGCGCCTTGAAATAAGGATCTAAATGGCTTCAAAATCCAAAATTCGAAAAAAATCACATAGTGACTTTTGCAGGCGCAGCGACGATATGTCAATGGCGATGGCAATTTAAGTCTATAGTATCTTGAAGCTGAAAAAAACTTCTGTTCATTTTTTTTTTCATTATTTTACCTTTATTATTAAAAATTGTATAACTCGGCCGGAATAAAGCAACTGTTCTGTTTTTTTTTATTTTCATTATTTTACCTAAAATATTGGTATAAAACAATGCGGTTCCACGGTGGGAGAGGGCGGCCACCACGCACTGAGTTGCCGTAGGAGTGCAGGTAGGTTTCCGCGTCACCATGCTCTCAATGACATTATCCGGAGAGCTTTTGTTTCGGTGGATGTGCCGTGCCTGTTGGAGCCACCCGGCTTAAGTAGGTCCAACGGTAAGAGGCCAGACGGTATGACTTTGGTACTGTGGAAAAATGGCAGGTGCCTTTTGTGGGATGCCACGTGCGTTAGCACAGTCGCTCCAAGTCACCTCAGTCGTACCGTCTTGTCTCCAGCAGCTGCTGCCGAAGACGCCGCGAGTAAAATATGTATCAAATATGCGACTTTAACAGAACAATATTTATTTTCTCCCTTCGACGTGGAGACGATGGGCAGTTGGGGTGCAGATGCAAAGAATTTAATTAAGGAATTGGGACATAGGTTAAGAGTTAAGACAGGAGACTCTCGCTCCGGATCGTATCTGGTGCAAAGGTTGGCCATCGCTATCCAGCGTGGCAATGCCGCCAGTGTAATGGGCACCTTTGCACCGGATACGTTAAGGGGCGAGTTATGTAATTAGAATTAAGTAGTTTTAATAAATTGTATTTGAAATGTAATTAAGAAATTGATGAATTGAAAATAATAAATAATAAATTAAATAATTTTAAGGCCTAAAATATTATATGGAGTTAACTGAAAAGCCTTTGAAGATTGAAATTTATTAGATAAATTTTGCAAAACAAATCTCGTCACAGAAATATAGGTAACTAAGTAGGTAGGTACTGCTAAGTCTACTTTTAGTAATATCATGTAGGTACCTACCAGGAAGAGAATGATGTAAAATGAGCGGCCGCGGCTGTCCTTTTTGGCCCAACCGTCAACACGCCTGGATTATATACGGAGCAGACCAAATCCAATGCAAACCAGCGGACCACGACGGACTCAATGAATAATGATTATGTTCGCCGGACAACTCTACAGTCCATCGACGATCGGTAGGTTAGCTTAGCGAATCAAATAGGTACGTTGTCCATCCGTCCGGACCAAATTAGCATGCATTGTTTCGGCATGGAGATTTTGTGTACATGATTTTCCATTAGGATATTCTGTGGACTAAGCAGTTTTAGTCCCTTTTTATGGATCTGTACCCAAAGGGTAAAAAAACCAAACAAGTGCGAGTTGGACTCACCCATCAAGGGTTCCGTACAACCGTCCATCTGTCTAGAGTTCTAGATCTTTATTTCGTGAATACGTAAAGGTATCAAGTTGAAATTAATACCATATTATTTTATGATAAGGACAGTTTTTTTACGATTTCGTCACAGTTACAATTTTTAGATTTCCTCCTATATATTTTGTGGTAGGACCAAGATGATATTACTGGCCAAGATTCATGGTTCTACCTACCCTATTCTATTGACAAAGTAAACGGCGCCGTAACCATTTTTAGCATTAATTTAGAAGTTTGATTTTTTTACGGCTTAAAGGGACTATAGACCTTAATAATATGGTATTAATTTAATTTGATACGATATACGATACGGACGGACAACAGAGTAAACCTTTAAGGTTCTGTTTTTTCTTTGGGGCACGGAACCCTAAAAACTATAATATTGGGACTCGACTGTTCTTCTGTCTGCTACAAGCCAGTATCTCATGAACCGTAACTGCCAACAGCTTAAGATTTTCTGTTAGCGCTTATAACAACAATATAGCTATGAAGGCTGGAGAACTTCCATGCAACATAGGAAAACGTCGTGTTTTTTTTGGTACGGAACCAAGTGTCCTAGTTCGACTCATATTGGGCCTGATTTCATTCCTTTAATATACATACATACATAATTATAGTCACGCATTTTTATCCCCGAAGGGGTAGGCAGAGGCATATTATATACCCACATTTTTCACCTTTTAATTATTTTGTCCCACGTTGGTGGTGAGCCGTATTGCCGTGTTAATATGGACAGGCGCGGGTTGTGACTTGCATTTTACTGGCAACTGGGACCAACGGCTTAACGTGCCTTCCGAAGCACGGAAACGCTCGCAAATAAATGTCTCAAAGTGGTCATGTGGTAGTCGCCCAGCCACGACCGGCAACAGTGTTGCTTAGGAACTACAGTGGTCGTTCACAGAACACTGAACGCGCGAGGCCACGAGCGCTTAATTAATATGCATAGTCACCGTACATTGTGTGCGATTGTCCACAAGCAATAAATAAAAAATATTGTATTTTTTTAGAATGTAATCTGCCTTGCGAAGATTATGAGCTGTCGAGGATATTGTGTGATCAACCAGTTGGAACGAATGGAATGGTATAAAGTCTAACAATACTAACAGGGCATGAAATCTGCTATCGAAGTCTCTAATTCAATCATTTACCTATTATATCGCTATGTCCTAGGACATCCTTCCGAGGGCTTACAACCGTAGGCTGTTGGGTGTTACGTGAGGTATTTTAGTCGGTAGGAGTCCGGCATACATTAAGGATTTTCCCTCACGTTAAAAAAAACAATAGCCAAAATAGCGCCATGGAAACCTCTAACAAAATGGAGGTTGCTCGTCGCACAGTCCAACAAATAATATTCACAGCAGCCCTTTGATGAGCCTCATCCAGCTCCGCTTGAAGACTCCGGGGTTGCAGTCGGTGGGAAACACGTGCGCCCCCACAGCGACTATGCATGGTCCGACAGAGAAACGATCTTATATATATGGTTTAAACAAAATTGACTCTCCAAATTTTGTCACGTGACGTGGCATCAGTCAAGAAACATTACAAAAATGAAGAAAAAAAACACATGAATACTTTAACCGTAAATCAGTTTTAAAGGTCCTATAAATTTTCATTATCACCCTTTCTATCGCTACTGAGCGGCAGTAGAAAGCGACAACGACAGCCAGACCGGCGCTCCGTGTTTGTTTTATCACGGCGACCATGTTACCTCGAATTGCCGCGGTAAAAACGAATTCTTAATGTGCGACAAAAAAATTTAAAAAAAAATAAAAAAAATAACCCCCCTTTTTTATTAAATATTTGTATTTGATTTCCGATGCCAAATTATCTCATAAAATTTGGAGAGTCAATTTTGTTACACCCAGTATATCGTTCAGTTGTGGCGAAGATTCTCTCCACTGTATGAGAGGCACTTATGCCCGGCACGCGGTTTGCAGAAGTTCCGTCAAAAGCCATCAATAAACGGTATAAATAATCTCAATCTAAAAAGGTGACGTAAAAATAAAAGTCTTACAAAAACAAAGCATCGTTTATTTGTAATATCTAACATATCCATGTTACCGCGCACTGAGGGCCGCTCGATACAAAAATAAACATCTACAATAAATATAATAATAACGCTCCACTTGTGCACATTGTCTGTTGGAAATAAATAAAAGAAATTAAATAAATATAACTTATTGGCACCTGCCAAGAATAAAAATCAAATTATAAGTGCTTCTAGTGTTCAAAATACGGAGTGAAGGCAACTCAAGTATAATTCTGAATTTAATATACGAAAGATATTTTATACACAACACCATTAAGTGATAAATAAAACTAACTTTGTATTTTATTTTATCAGTTTTTATGTTGTAGAGACCTCAAATTGTATGCAATACCAACTATACTGATGACGGAGTCAAGAATTTACGACGTCTATAGACGTTATATTGCGATGGGATAGAAAAAGTAAACGGCAAAATTATTTTAGACACATAGAAAGAATGTATAGAAGATTGAAGAATATATGGGTTTAGTTTTTACAGAACAATGTATACAAGTTAAGTCACAAATTAACATAAGACAGAATATTTTTGTACAGACAACAGAAAACCGTACATTACAGTTTTACATAACAATTTATTGTTTTCCTTATTTTGCTGTCTGTACTTCATAATATCAATTCACGATTATGTCGTTGACATTAGAAAATTGATAGAAAATAATTATAATTTCATTTAAAACATACATTTCCACGGTACATTCAAGAACAAAATATATTAATGTCGAATTTATAAAAACAATATTACGTTTCGTAACAACCATTTGTGCGACGCCTATACACGTCTTGAGTATGTATATTTTATGTAGACTATTGAAAATATATTACGTTTCAATTCGGAAAATGAATTCTAGGCTCTAAAGAGCAGGTCTTTGACAATATACCAATAATGTCTATATACAACGACGACAGAACGTGTATAGACGTCGTTCCAATTTATTGTAAGCACGACAAATCAAGACCGCTGATAAATAAAATCTAATTTCAAACCAGCGTTGAACTTAACAACTAAAATAAACTTTAAGTCTAGCGTGTATGAAATATATTAATAATAATATAATTATAATGTAATATTAATAAAATTGTACAGTATCAGTATCATTTCAACTTATAAAAAAGATTTTGTTGATTTTGCGAGCAGAGGACATGTTTTTTTTTAAATTTGTGTTTATGACTTTTATTCATATATTTGTTTTGTGCGATGTATCTTGAAATATACAAAAAATATATTCAAACTGTTATAGTATGGGTGATTACTCGCAAAATTGACAGAATCGTGACCGACAACTTAAAGCACATATTAAACCAATGTCTGATCATTCGCCATCTTATAGAAAAGTAAAAATTGACGTATGAAAACGCTATAATTTTACTTATTTTATTGAGTTTTCTCCTCAGAATATAACATTCCAGTCAACTTTTAAAACACAATTTTCTTTTCGAAACTTTTTGACTGCTTTAGGATGGCGAAAACTAGCTCTAACTGACCAAACATCTCATTAATACGCACATAAAGTTCGCGATCGTGACGGAATTAGTCTTAACATAAAAAAAAAGAAAGTAAAATAGAAAAACACTCAGTGTCATGATCTTACTTGTAGCGTACTCTAAGTTTGTGATACTTGGAATGTCCGGTTAACGTGTTAGAAGAATGAAATGCTTCCCTGGCCCTTAGTTCTATACATCGACCGACTAAGCTAACACATTTGAAGGTGATCGGCGGATAACTATTGGATGAAAGTAAATGGATTTTTCGAAAACTTTGTACAAGGTAATGCACAAAAAAAGTCTTGATTGAAGGAGTAGATAGATACTTTATTTATATTAGGTATTTTGGAATCAATATTATGCGCGTAGCGGTAAACTGCAAAAGACTGGTCTAAACTATTATAAATATAGATATATAATCACAAAAACTAGCAAAATAATTGTTTTAATCTGAAAATATAACCACCAAAGTATTCAATATTGAAGATTACCCGAAATCTCAGAATTTTTCAACGACGAAAAACGTATTTATGCTAAATAGCCGATCACCTACCATCTAGCCGAAGCTGCCAACTAATATTATAATATAAAACGGAGCGCCTTAATGCGCTAAAACGTACAAACGTACTGTAAACTGCACGCTCATCCCTACATACTAGATAGTAGCACCTAATGGTGTAACACCAATACTAGCTACAGAACACCCGCCACTAAGTATATACTCATCAAAAGTAACCGATACAAATACCTGTTACTAAACGGCACTATTTTTATAATTCTACTCAACAGTTGATCTGTAACTAATATTTGGAGTTTTTGCAGAATATAATATAAGTCCATAGCAACATGTCAATAATGTATCTTTTTAACATATATTTTTGAAGATCTCGATAATACTTGTGATTGTAGTATACAGATACAAATACTAGGTACTGTAATAATCACAGGTATATCGATAAATAACCGATTAGTCCCGCACTACATTGTTTTATGAGATATTAGAAAGGAGAGGAGATATTAATTTTTAATGTTTTTATATCTAAAAACGGTGGTCTTATTCGTGTTACATTTAAAGCTATCCATTACAGACAAAATTATTGCCTAAATCTTAAATATGGCCAGATGCGTATACTATCTATATTACCCAAGCTATTGAAATTTATAATAAATTGCATTATTTACCTATTCTAAGCAAAAGGGGCACAATTGACACTATTAAAAAAACTATTTAACTTTAATATGGAATTCTTAAATGGCAGTGACAAAGTTACAGAAAGATTTGATTTGAGCAAATGGTAACATCTAGCCAGATTTAAAAGATAAGCTATAAGAACACTTTTAATATATATTTTTTTACTATGGCAACATTAATATCGCTACGAAGCCTGATGCCGAATCGGATTGTATGAAATGCCTTAGCCTAAGCTTAATTTTAAAAAAAAGAAATGCTGCAATACTCAATGATAATATTTTACATTACAAAATTGCATTTTAAATTTTTGGGGGGTGGGTCACTGAATATTTAGAAAAGAGCTTCAATTTGACGTATTTTGGACTTCAATTTTATACATAAATGGAATAATATTATATTCCCCTAGAATTACGAATATCGTAAAGATATCACCTATTATCGTAAATGTACTAGATAGTATTTATTGCATTGTCAAACGTACATCGTTCATTATAAAGTCCAATATCGCTTGTAGATGTCCCTTCCCCCTTTACCATAGAGTGCTACACATGACAACATCGAATATTAAATATATAAACATTTAATTATAATTAAATAACTTAGTGATTACTATTCGCATTCATCTTACAAATATTTAATATACGTCACAACTGTTTGAAGTGCTTCCCGTTTCTCTATGGAAGTCTCTGTGTACAGTGATGACGTGTATAGGCGTCCGACGTGTAGTGACGTTAAGGTTGCGTGCTTTGTTGTTGTATTTCAATCTTTTCAACTGTCATATCTGGGTTCATGGCTGTTGCTTCCTGTGAAGAAAAAAGAGAGAAAATATTATAATAATGAAAATACTAATGAAAGTACAAATGAAACCTGAACTTAAGGTAGAATAAATCACGAAATATTATTAATTTATTATTGCACATTAATAATCATTTTGAGGGTACGCTACGATACATTTTCTTAAACGGAGAATGCTTATATTAGAAATAAAATGCTCTCCGTTGGGTAGCTGGACGAAGTGTGGGACTGGCCACTTTCCCTTTTTGTCCCCGGATCCCTGCGACGACCTACACCAGCGAGAGAGAGGAGCGAATCAGCTGCTTCTGGTGCCCACACGGCTGCAATCAGTTTCCTGTAACTTTCTTCAGACACAGTGCACTTTCTTACAACACAAGTCAACTCTTCAACAAAAGTTCAAGTTTCCTCGTAAATACCATCCGCATAGCAGACGATACGGCCAGAGGGTGGACCGGTGCGATGAACCGCATCGTATGTGAGATTACGAAGAGCTCAATATCAGCAGAGAACAGCAGCAGAGCCCAGAAAAGATCGAGAGACCAGGTAAATGGCGAATTATTCTCCGGTGGTGGTCCGATTTACTGAACTATTTGTGCCAGTTTATGTACCCACAGGAACTCCCTCTAATCATTCCACTAAGCTTCCCTGAACTATTGAATATATTTATGGTCCCATACACTGCACGTATAGCTTGTACGCTCTAAGTTTGCCGCTAGCGTAGAGGCTGGTGTAGAGGTTCGCGGCAAACTTAGAGCGCACGGGTAGTACCTGTATGGCCTCGGCGAGCGCGCGGTCGTGGTCGATGGGGTCTCCGTCGGACTGGATGGTGATCTTCTGTTCCACGCGCGTCTCTATATACAAACTTAGAGCGCACGGGTAGTACCTGTATGGCCTCGGCGAGCGCGCGGTCGTGGTCGATGGGGTCTCCGTCGGACTGGATGGTGATCTTCTGTTCCACGCGCGTCTCTATATACAAACTTAGAGCGCACGGGTAGTACCTGTATGGCCTCGGCGAGCGCGCGGTCGTGGTCGATGGGGTCTCCGTCGGACTGGATGGTGATCTTCTGTTCCACGCGCGTCTCTATATACAAACTTAGAGCGCACGGGTAGTACCTGTATGGCCTCGGCGAGCGCGCGGTCGTGGTCGATGGGGTCTCCGTCGGACTGGATGGTGATCTTCTGTTCCACGCGCGTCTCTATATACAAACTTAGAGCGCACGGGTAGTACCTGTATGGCCTCGGCGAGCGCGCGGTCGTGGTCGATGGGGTCTCCGTCGGACTGGATGGTGATCTTCTGTTCCACGCGCGTCTCTATATACAAACTTAGAGCGCACGGGTAGTACCTGTATGGCCTCGGCGAGCGCGCGGTCGTGGTCGATGGGGTCTCCGTCGGACTGGATGGTGATCTTCTGTTCCACGCGCGTCTCTATATACAAACTTAGAGCGCACGGGTAGTACCTGTATGGCCTCGGCGAGCGCGCGGTCGTGGTCGATGGGGTCTCCGTCGGACTGGATGGTGATCTTCTGTTCCACGCGCGTCTCTATATACAAACTTAGAGCGCACGGGTAGTACCTGTATGGCCTCGGCGAGCGCGCGGTCGTGGTCGATGGGGTCTCCGTCGGACTGGATGGTGATCTTCTGTTCCACGCGCGTCTCTATATACAAACTTAGAGCGCACGGGTAGTACCTGTATGGCCTCGGCGAGCGCGCGGTCGTGGTCGATGGGGTCTCCGTCGGACTGGATGGTGATCTTCTGTTCCACGCGCGTCTCTATATACAAACTTAGAGCGCACGGGTAGTACCTGTATGGCCTCGGCGAGCGCGCGGTCGTGGTCGATGGGGTCTCCGTCGGACTGGATGGTGATCTTCTGTTCCACGCGCGTCTCTATATACAAACTTAGAGCGCACGGGTAGTACCTGTATGGCCTCGGCGAGCGCGCGGTCGTGGTCGATGGGGTCTCCGTCGGACTGGATGGTGATCTTCTGTTCCACGCGCGTCTCTATATACAAACTTAGAGCGCACGGGTAGTACCTGTATGGCCTCGGCGAGCGCGCGGTCGTGGTCGATGGGGTCTCCGTCGGACTGGATGGTGATCTTCTGTTCCACGCGCGTCTCTATATACAAACTTAGAGCGCACGGGTAGTACCTGTATGGCCTCGGCGAGCGCGCGGTCGTGGTCGATGGGGTCTCCGTCGGACTGGATGGTGATCTTCTGTTCCACGCGCGTCTCTATATACAAACTTAGAGCGCACGGGTAGTACCTGTATGGCCTCGGCGAGCGCGCGGTCGTGGTCGATGGGGTCTCCGTCGGACTGGATGGTGATCTTCTGTTCCACGCGCGTCTCTATATACAAACTTAGAGCGCACGGGTAGTACCTGTATGGCCTCGGCGAGCGCGCGGTCGTGGTCGATGGGGTCTCCGTCGGACTGGATGGTGATCTTCTGTTCCACGCGCGTCTCTATATACAAACTTAGAGCGCACGGGTAGTACCTGTATGGCCTCGGCGAGCGCGCGGTCGTGGTCGATGGGGTCTCCGTCGGACTGGATGGTGATCTTCTGTTCCACGCGCGTCTCTATATACAAACTTAGAGCGCACGGGTAGTACCTGTATGGCCTCGGCGAGCGCGCGGTCGTGGTCGATGGGGTCTCCGTCGGACTGGATGGTGATCTTCTGTTCCACGCGCGTCTCTATATACAAACTTAGAGCGCACGGGTAGTACCTGTATGGCCTCGGCGAGCGCGCGGTCGTGGTCGATGGGGTCTCCGTCGGACTGGATGGTGATCTTCTGTTCCACGCGCGTCTCTATCACGCCGTTGCGCTCAGTCTTGTACTGGAATACATCAAAAGACTCAGGTTAACACTACATTTATGCTCTGTCTCATATTTAGAAACGGGGACACTGGAGACAAAACAGACAAAGTCATGATAAAACCGTCTTCCAATTTCAACTCGTGTGTCCAGCGTGACATGATAAGGACAATCACACTCCCACATAAACACTCGAAGACTACATTTGATGATAATTTGAAGGCCACATCAATATTTAGCGCGTCCTTCATGCCGCGGCATATGCACATTGATAAAAAAACATATAAAACATACTATATTCTGTCTCAGCATAACCATAACGTATAGTGTTTGTGTCTGTGACCAATCAATTTAATTGGACTTCACAGGTTTAAGGATGTCAAGAATCAGAATCAGAATTGTTTATTTGCTCGAAACATGGTTAAGTAAAGTTGACAATTACAATCATAGGTAGATCCAGCATGTTTCACCGTACATAGGCGGTGTGCAAATCATAAATATTAATCATAAAATAATCACAATCGTATTTCTAATAAAATGTCAAGTCAGTAATTCCAAAAATCAATACAATAATCGTCCAATTAGTAAAACATTTTCATCAGATAAACAAAAGCAGTACTTTATTTCTAAATGTCAAGTTAGCATGCTGAAATCAATACAATATTACATACATATTTATCAATTTGTTTAATAAATTAACAATTAATATAGATGTGGAAAGTCGTCGAAATGGGTCGTCAAGAAACTCCGAGATCGAGTAATAGCACTTTGCAATTAATAAATCCTTAACCCTTTTTTTAAATAAGTGGAAGTTTAAGGTTTTATATTCTTCAGGCAGTTTATTATAGATCTTAGGTGCAAGGCAGAATACGCTTTTCACATCAGAGTTGTATTGGACTTTTGGATACATAACTTATCTTTACGCCTATTGCGAGTCGAGACATCTGACAGTTTTGGAAATAAATGGCTATTTGTTTTCACAAACAAAACTACTTCGAAAATATATATTGAGGGAAGCGTAAGAATCTTATATCTAACAAAGAGAGGCTTGCAGCTGTCAATTTGATTGAGTTTGAACATAGCTCTTATGCATCTTTTCTGGGACTTAAAAATAATGTCTTTATTTGTGGAATTGCCCCAAAACATAACGCCATACCTAAGTACAGATGCAACCATACCATGATATGCAGTCACAAGAGTTTCAATGCTTACTACTGGAGCAAGTCTGTATAGGGCATAGGAAGAACTGTTTATTCTTTTTGCTAAGACTTCTACATGAGCCTTCCAGTTAAGTTGCCTATCGATAGTCAGACCAAGAAACTTTGTTGTTTCAGTTTCTAAAATTTCAGTTCCCTGATATTTAATATGTATGTCAATTTGTGCAGTTGTTCTTTGTCTAAAATGCATTATTTGTGTTTTTTCGAGATTTATTTTTAAATTATTATTATTGAGCCATGTTATTATTTCCGATAGTGTTTCATTTATGTCCCTTTCATGTGTATCCGTTTCAACTCCGGATATAGTTACAGTGCTGTCATCTGCAAATAATACCATTGGGTATTTTACTACTTTAGGAAGGTCGTTTATGTAAACGATAAACAGTAGAGGCCCCAGCACGCTTCCTTGGGGCACTCCGAACGAAATTTTCCTAACTTGAGAAGCGTATGTTTTCTTCATTTTCGTACTTATATCGAGCTTTTTTATAAAAGTTATAAGTTATACCGTAACACTCAAGTTTGTGTAAAAGAATCTTATGATCTACGTAGTCAAAAGCTTGTGTCATATCGCAATATATGGCACAGATAGGCCTCTTTTTATCTACGTCTATCATAACTCTACCAAGAAAGTCATATATTGCTGAATTTATTGATATGTTTCTCCTAAAGCCCTTTTGTTCCTTACACAAAATGTTATTTTTTTCTAAATACGTGTAAATTTTATTATGAATAAATTTTTCCAATATTTTTGAGAATATTGATAAGAGAGCAATCTATATATATAAAAATCAATGCCACTTTTCGTTGTAATTTTATAACTCGAGATTGGGCTCACCTATCCAAACCAAATATTTAGGCTTTGTTCGAACTATTTAGTAGATGGTTTATGTGAAGTTTGCACAAAATCGGTCGAGCGGTTCGTCATTTATCACGCAAACGAAGTTGCGCGGGTCAGCTAGTAGGTCTATAGTTTTTCATGTGCTCTTTGTTATTTTTTTAAGCAATGGCTTTACAATTGATGTCTTCAGAGCATCAGGAAAAACACCATTTCTAACACATAAGTTAAGAATGTAACTTAAATGTTCAGCTATTAAATCTCCAACATACCTAAAAATTTTTGTAGACAATTCGTCAATTAAATGTAGTAACATTTATACTGCAAGATCTGATGTCTGTTTCTGTGCCTATTTTAAATAAATAAATAAATGTGGGTAACTCACCGTGATGGTCTCAACGGTCCTGGTCTTAGAGCTGATGGTCTGCGAGGACACCACTTCCCCGTCGGGTCCCGTCTCCACACTCTCCACACTTTCTTCCGTGACGCTTGGAACTCCCGTGGGACCCGTGCTTGTCTGCAATGTGCAATATCGCGATGTAAGTTTAGGTTCTTTAAGCAGAAACTTGGGCGCCTATTCTCTTTTATATAACATAAATATGGTGGCGGAAATTTACGGGTCAAATGTCATCTATCTCATATTTAGAAATGGCAGAACATGAGACAGATTATGTTTCGACCTTAAATTACCGTTCACGCATTCGCGTCATGTGCTCGAAAATTGCGCCCAGGCTGAATCAGCGCACATGTCCCCTCATCTTACAACCTTGGATACTACAAATAGAGTGCTGATAGGCATATAGCTGCCAACTTGAGGACAACAGAGGTTACATGGGGTAATTAAAACTTAAGGCGTTGCCCGGGCGTCAACTATAGCTTGACAAATTCATACGCGACTCTCCCATGGTGCGCGTGGGGATACAAATTTGTCTTTAAATTCTGGTAAAACTAGTAATTGATGTTTTTCTCAGTTTTATAAAACGACATAGCGGGGGACTGCTGTCGACGTAAATAAAATGTCGATCTGATAGCGGATGACGCCTATGGGCGTCGTTCATATTATTATCAGAACTTGTCTAATCTTTACTAATAAAATAAAGAGGGCAGATTTGTATTTTTTGTATGTAACGAAATACTCAAATCTACCACGTATAACCATGTAAGGTGCGCCGATATTATAATAACTTCCTTATAAAAGGCAGTTGATATCGTTTAAATAATAAGATCCATATTTGGATTAGCAACATATGAATTTATCAAAGCGATGAAAAAAAAATCTGCGTTATATGGTAAGAATAGATAAAACACTTTAGAATTTGTAGGATAGAAATATTCAACTAAATTAACATATATCTAACAGTTTATAAATTAAAGTGAGTTAAAGTCTGTGTACTACCCGTTCGCTCTAACTTCGCCGCTGGCGTAGAGGCGTTTATCCGAATATGTAATTACACGAAGCAAATTGACAGTAGCTAATGTCACTTGGTCATAGAAAATAAACAACATTGTATGAAGAAGTGACATTAGTTGCTGTCAATTTACTTCGTCTAATTAAAAATTCGACTTTAGTATGGAGCCGAGCGGCAAAGTTAGAGCGAACGAGCAGTAAGTTAAACGTACCTATCCCATTAAAAACATAAAATTTAAATTGAGAGCAAATTCAATTCAAATCAAAATTCAATACTATCAGACAAAAGATATCGCGGTTTTTAACACTCATACTTATAGAATTCGGGATTTACTTTTGTATTTTCTTATTAGTATTTCGCGTGAAGTCCCGAATTCTATAAGTATGAGGATCAGACACAAGAGTTAAGATTTGTATGGGTACCTACTAATTTAAGTGTAAAAAATCCTAAACTTTTAGTAATTATCGTATTTATACGCATTATGTCGGCTTTGTTACTGAAAATTCAAACTTTTAGTTTTGGCGAAAACGAAATTATATAAACAGTTATAAATTTTTTGTCTTCTCAGTCACATGTGCGTAAAGATACGGTCTTTATTACTGATGAAATCGACAAAAAGAAGAAATATAATATAAGGTTAATTAGCTGGTTTATTGATAACGCTACTCACCCTAGTAGTAGTCCCGTGCACCATACTGCCGAAGGGCGCATTGCCTATCACCGAAGACGTCGTGGTCGTGCGGTACGAGCCCGGCTCCTACAAACACACAACTTGTTATGATACACTCTCTATACTCATCACTTGTGGAATGCCCGTAAGAGAGAGAATAGCGGAAAAGCTTACTCAGTTCCCTTTATTAATACCCTTTCGTCCCTTAATTCGTAGCTGATATATAATTTTTTCTTCTTTACGTCATGACCTAGTCAGCAGGTATACCATATGATTGCTTGGGGTCGTAGGATATTGGCTAGACTTCATAGACCTCGAGAATAATTACTTACATATTGCAATATAATTAAACATAATGTAGAAATACTTATATGATTTTACAAAGGCACTTTTAATATAATACAAGGAACATAACATACTATACCTCTTGTATATTACATACGTAATTAAATACATATAACATTTTACAAAAAAAAGACTTTTATTGTATTAAATAAGTAAAATAAAAAACATCTAATATGCTCATTCACAGACGTCACAAGATATCACAAAAAACTATTCTATTTAATGCAACATGCAACACTAATGCAACTCTTTACTCGACATGCCATACTGTAAAAAATACCTAAGTATTGCCACTAAATAATTATTTTTAAACCGCATTCACACTTAAAATAGATTTGACTATAAATTAACTACAGTTGATGATGGCTATTTAAAATATCTACCACTCACGTGCTTTTGGTGGCCGTGGCTACAAAATGAATTTTGCTCGTATAGCTTTTGGTGGCCGTGGCCACCGAGAGGTCTGCGGTCCAATTAACGGTTTTGTTTATGTTTTAAGCATCGTTTCGTGAGTCAAACTGTGGTATGTGTAAAGTGTATTAGATAAGGAATACTGTGAGTGTGATTTGAAGCACATCTGTCGGCACAATTTAAAATCACAAGTGTTTGAAAGTTTAACGAGTCAACGCCATTGTTCTTGTCACGGCTCTTATTTAAAAAAAATGCCCTTTTTATTCAAGTTCTGTTCGTAATAAAAAAACATAGAAAGACAAACTATTATTTGTCTTAATAAAAACAAAAAAAAACATATGTCATCTTTTCAGATTTAACTAAAAAAAATCTATTACAAATAGTTTCTTTGTTTAACAAGAGTTCGAACTTCCTGATCTTTTTATAAATTACTGTACTGGGCAAAATTCTCGGAGTTTACATAAAAAAATTCTTTAACCCTTTAGCTATACAAATCAGTCAATAGTTTTACAAATAAACTATTGGATTGGTCATAAATTAAGTTTTATTACGGTCTTATGCTCCATTGTGCGGTAGCATCCGATAACTTTACTTCTTAAGCACTTTGGACGTGTTTTTTTCAAAACGCAGGCACGTGAGTGGTTAAGGCTCAGATTATCAAACTTAAGTCAAATGACGCCGACCGAACAAGATGTGAGGCAAAAAAAGTAAATACTAAATCCAAAAGTGAATACAGTGACGCGGCAGTGCTAAACTAAGCGTTTTACTATTCACACGTAACGAGTTATTTCTCATTTATCTATAGGTACTAATATTATGAAGAGGAAAGATTTGTTTTTTGTTTGTTTTTGTTTTTTTGTTTGTTTGTTTGTAACGAATAGGCTCCGGAACTACTGGACCGATTTGAAAAATTATTTCACTGTTGGGAAGCTACACTCTTTGCGGTGAACATAGGCTATATTTTATTCCCGTATTCCCACGGGAACGGGAACTACGCGCGTGAAACTGCGTGATGTCCGCTGGTCTATTATTATATTATTGCAAACATTATTCACGTATTCTCTTTTAGGGAGTTCACGCAATATTCACTTTTGCATTTAGTATTTGCTTCATGGCCTCATTATCATGTTCTGTAATCGCCTTTTCCCTTTAGTTCTATAATGTGAATTTAAGGTTTCTTATTATTTAACTGTTGTAATATTTATGTATTAATAATTCACTGATAATGGAGAAGTAGAAGTTTTGAAAAGTTCGCATTAGAAAATGTGTGAATGTGGTTTGAATTCAAAAGCACTACATCACTAGACTACTCACTAACAACACTCAAAACTCACACAAACCGCCTTAAATAGATCCTGAAAAATATATAAACAAATATACGATTATATAACCCTAAATTTGATACCATCATACACTTGTATATCTCATGACTTATAAGATATGACTTACCTAAAGCATGAAAATGTGTGTGTGTGTGGGTGTGTGTGTGTGTGTGTGTGTGGGTGTGTGTGTGTGTGTGTGTGTGTGTTTGTGTGTGTACGCGCGCGCGTGCGTGCATGTGTGATATTTTGTGCGATGTGTAGTGATGGCAGTTCGACACATGTTTTGTATTGTATAATCAGATCCGAGTCAATTAAATATCATCAGAAATTTGTCAACCTTCTCTTTCTCCTTTCTTACCTCTGCTCTGTATATAAAAGTATATTTTATGATAATTTTCCTGCAAAGGCGTTTACAATTCACATCAAACAGCCATTTTGATGTGTATTTCTGTTGAAGATATCTGATAAAGTTCTTTAATACATTGCTTATCCGTTACCGCGCATTTTCTAAGCATTGACATTAAGCTAACCTCCTTTCAAACATCTCTCAGACTCATTTCCGCGCTCTCTCTCACACACACATACTGATACTTTCTCTCACTCTCTCAAACTATATTTCTCTCTCTCTCGCTCACAACGTGTCTAAGCGCCCCTGCTAAGCGCACCAAAGCACCTGTGTCCCTTCACTCACCGTCACATAGTAATGTCCCTCTCCAGCGCCCTCTTCAAAGTCGATCGGAGTACCAGAGTCGCCGCTACTGAGAGAACTCTCCGAGCCGCGCCTGGCAAGCTGCAGCCGACCCACACAAACGTTGGAGCCAATGGATTTTGTAGGGAATGTTTGCCCAACGTTGGCGAATGTGTTACAAAGGTTGGATGAAAGGATTATCACGAATGTTTAAGGTGATGATGGATAAAAGGTCGATGTGTTTAGGAAGTTATTTAACATGCCAGGCGAATGACCGTTTTGGATTCGTTGGTAGGATGAGGGAGAAAAGAAAAAAAAATGTAATTAGAACAAAGTCGTACATGCAATCAAAATTATGGTGGCAGCTTTTTTAACTTGTATTAATTCAAATCTTTGATTGTAGTCTCTAGTCGCGCAAGGGTTGGAACTTTAGTAGCTAAATGGTCTAAGGTTGAAAGTGAAACACATTCAGCCGAATACACTATCTAAACACATTCGCCTTTGAATTTGATTTGATTTGACGTATAATATTTACTAAAATGTCCTCTACGTCAAAACAGATTGGCTTGATTTTTTATAACCTCAATGTTATATTATACCTTTACCTCAACAATTATTTAACTAGCACTTTTTGCTGAATATGGATAAACCTTAACAGCTGTGTAAAGTGTGTACACTCTAATTTTTCCTTCAATAAGAAACCACGACTATTCCTGCTTTTAATTAATAAAGATCGCTCATATTCTCTTACGCCCTTAGCACACCTCCGCCGCGAAACCATGATAGCGGAACCGCAGTAATTCCGCCAAGTTCTGTCACATGTAGGAGGAGCGGAACACTAGCAAAACCGCCTGTTCTATTCTAATGCATAGATTTAACTATCTTCTATCTCTTTCACCGCACGGTTTCGCCAATTTGCTCCTACGCCAGTCAAACCTCCGCGCTTCGGTCGCCTTGTTATTGCGGTGCCGCGTTGTCTACGCGCCGGTTTCTCAAAATTGACAGAAATACAGAGCGGAACGGCGAAACTAATATTTTTTCAGTAAATGGACGTGAACTTCACGGAAAAACTACTTCAAGCCATCAGAAATAGACCCTTTATGTATTTATTAAGTCATCCAGATAATAAAAATAATATGATAAAATTGCGATAGCGTCACATCGACTAACTCGTGTCAGGTTCCGTTGCCCAGTTCCGCTGTTTAATCCACACTTGATCACAGCGGAATTCATTCAGCGGTTCCGCTGTTCTGGTTTCGCGGCGGAGGTGTGCTTAGGGCGTTATTAAGCATCGCTTTGACATTCCAGCAAATAGCGCAGTATTTTTATTATTATAAAATGAGACTAAGACTGATAAAAAAGCTGCCATTATCAAGCATCAGGAAAAAAAAACAAAACATCGAATGAAATTTAAAAAAAAACTAAAATATGGCAAAAAAAAAACAAACAACTAATAATGAACCAAAATTCCAGTTACATGCTTAAGATATCTATGTTGTAATACATGAATGCTTTAACATGATACGAAATGTTCTATCACCTGATCGCCGGTGGTCACCATAGTTTTGACTTCTTGAGTGACTACCCTTTGTTCTTGTCTCGTGGCTGAAGAAGTGAGGGTATGAGCCACGGTTTTCTCTTCCATCTGCTGCGTCTTAGCCTTCGTGTCGAGGTCGTGGTGGGTGGTCGCCGTCCTGGTCGTCACAGCCCGCGCCGTCACGTAGGGACTCTTGCCGCTCTCCATCGGCTCAAGGCTTTCCGCCTAGTTACGTTAACACTACCATGCATTTACTATATACACAAAAATCTAACATTGATGACTATAAGCTCGTGAAAATTAAAAAATCAAATTAGGCCACACGAGTAACAAAAATAAAAATTAAAAACGTTAAAACTCAGGGTGGCGTCTCAATTGCCGGTTATTGGGAATTTTATATAATAGAATGGTCAACGCACCTTGTTTGTATGCGTGGAGAATGTGACTTCGCCCGTACCGAGGTTCTCCACCTCCTGTTCAACATTGTGCGTGACTCCCTCGTCGTTCTTCGTCAGCAGCTGTTTCGTAGTCGTTTTGACTACGACCGGGGGCGTCGGTGTCTTCTTAGAGCGCTGTGAAATTGGGATCTTAGAGGATACAGGAGTGGATGATGACACGTAACCCTGGTGTCGGATGTGTTCGCTCGTCGTGTACTCTGTGAAACTCTTAGGTTCGTCCCCTCTGAGTGGACTTTCGTCTTTGCCGAAAGTGGAGAACTTGTGAGTGTTAACAGTCTGTATATCGATGTTCGCTGGTAGATCCTGCGTCTCCTTCTCTATTGTGTAATTGCCACTCTTGTCTTCGAAGTGGGACGGATCAATTTGTGAATAGTGAAGAATGAGCTGGCCCGTTACTGGGTCTCTGACGGCCGTGCTAGGATCAATATCTCCCGTATCTGGATCTATATCTCCGTATTCTGTCTTTATTCTGCCAGTGACAGGATCGATCTTGCCTGATAACGTCATGGTCTGCGTTACAGTGGTTCTCGCGCCCTTTAGCCTTGGATCATCAGGATCCACATCGATAGTTTCCCCAGTGATGGGATCGATGATTTGATACAAGTACACTGTTTTTGTCGTGATAATTCTGCCTGTTGTCTCATCAATGGTGCAATCTTTAGGATCAACTTCCTTAACTCTGCCTTTTTCATCTTTTTGAGTGATGATGTATATCTTGATAATGATTAGCCTGCCCGTTTTGGGATCAATTTTGCCGAGTTTAGTGTATATTTCGCCGGTACCTGGATCAACTTGTGAAGCAGAGTACAAAGGTTGATTGTCTTCGTCCACGTCTCCAGTCGCTGTGTAAATTTGTCCATTTACTGGATCAACCTTTATTAGAGACTTATCAATGTCATTAGTTCTAACGATTGTGCCTGTTTTGGGATCCATACGACCATATATTGAGATGATGTAACCAGTGAGTGGGTCGATCTGACCGGCTGTGTATACAAAATCACCAGTCTGTGGGTCTTTGGGACCTGCGATCCATATCTGATTGGTTTTAGGATCAACTTTAACATTTCTGGGATCGTTAGATACGATTTGTTTACCTGATACCGGATCAATTTTATTCTTGATGATTCTCAAGCAAATCATTCTAGCTACGTCTTTGTCGGGTTTTCCAGATTTGGGATTAATTTGTCCTGTCTTCAATAAGAACTGGCCAGTTACTGGGTCGACTTTGAGGTCTCTGCTTTCATATTTACCGGTCTTAGGATCGTTATAAGTGACAGTGCCCTTTACAAGGTCAATTTGTCCGTATTTTGTGTCGATTTTATTATTATCTGGGTTAAGTTGACCCGTGGTACTTTCAATCACAGAGTGTTTTGGTTCAATAAGACCCTTCTTGGTATCTAATTTACCAACAAATGTTGTCACTTCAACTACTGGGTCAATATGTGTGCCGACGACGATTACTTGGCCACGATTCGGGTCTGGTTTACCCGTTTTAGGGTCTACAACACCTCTAATGGTTATGAGGCCATTGTTTTCATCGATATGTACTGGTTTAGCATCAGATGTGTCTGCCACAAATATTACACCGTTTGATGGATCAATAACACCGTATTTGGTTGAAATGTGGCCAGTGTCAGCATCGACTTTGCCTTTTGTATGTTCCACAGTGCCCTTGTCAATGTCAACTTTGCCCGTTTTGGGATCAATAGGACCAGTGATTGTAGTGATTTCAACGACTGGGTCTTCTTGTTTAGCGACGCTTAGAACCATGCCCAAATTAGGATCAATTTTGCCCGTCTTAGGATCGACCGCACCGGAATGGATGAAGGTTTGTCCAGTTTCAGGAAGAACAATGCCATCGCGGCTTTGTTTCTGACCGGCGGAGTCGGTAATAACAATGTTGCCTGTTTTAGAATTAATAACGCCATATTTAGTTTCAATTAAGCCATTAGGATCTAAGATACCAGTCAGATGTTCCACTTCAGCAGTGTTAAGGTCAGGTCTCTTGGTTTTAGGATCCAGTTTAGTATAGATAACCATAATCTTAACAATCTTCCTCTTGGGAGGCTCAGGTGGCGCTGTTGTTGGTTTAACAGGTGTCTTTGGAGGCGGCGTGAGAGGTGCTGATTTCTGGGCGTAAGCTGCAATAGGCGAAGATGTACGCACAGGTGACTGTATCGGTGTTTGAACTGGCGTTGTGCTGGGAGTTTTGACTGGTGTCGGAATATGCCTTGGCGGTGATACACTGGATCTAGATAATGCTGACCCTGGTCTTGATAGCACATTCTGCTTATCAACGATAGCTATCTGTTGCGCATAAGTTGGGTCGATTTTACCCGTCTT
Source organism: Miltochrista miniata (assembly GCA_933228765.1). Taxonomy (NCBI): domain Eukaryota; kingdom Metazoa; phylum Arthropoda; class Insecta; order Lepidoptera; family Erebidae; genus Miltochrista; species Miltochrista miniata. The sequence goes on from OW121769.1 coordinate 26,139,212, forward strand.
GGGGTCAATGACTGCAGTGGTTATGATTAGGTTTCCTGTCTTGGGTTCAATCTCAGCCTGCTTTAACTCTTGCTTGCCTGTAATAGGATCTTTGTATAAAACTTGGCCAGACCTTGGATCGATGATACCAAAATCTGTATGGATCTTTCCATCTTCAGCACTGACGTAACCCTTGGCTGCTTCAATAGTAGCCTCGCCGGCATCAACAGATTTAGTGTAAGGGTCATATTTACTCGTAACAATTACAAGACGTATTTCACCCTTAGATACCGGTTTACTGTATTGTACCACTGGTTTGTTAACAATGCTGTACATTTGTACAAGAGTAGGGTCCGGTTTTCCAGTTCTTTGGTCAACCACGTTCTCTGTAATCAACATATGACCAGTTTCAGGGTGAACTTGAGCACGTTTAACTTCTTGCCTGCCCGTTTTAGGATCAGTTACTACGATTTCACCAGTGGCTGGGTCGACGATGCCTGCTGCAGTACGAATCTTACCATCGTTGGTAAGAACACCGCTAATGGTGTCAACATGACCTTGGCTAGGATCAATCTTTCGCGTCCTAGGGTCGTATTTTGTAGTGATAATCACAAGATGAATTTCTCTTTCGATAGGTTTAGTTTCTTTTTCTACAATAGTGAATTGTTGAGCTAAGGAAGAGTCTGGTTTACCCGTCTTAGGGTCAATAACTCCCGATGTTAAAATCAGGTTTCCTGATTTAAAGCCAACGGTGGTGTCTGGTACGGCCTGTTTAGTCTCATGTTTGCCTGTCTTAGGATCAACAAACTCAATCCTGCCCGTTTTGGGATCGATGATACCATAGTTGGTATGCACTCTGCCATCCACGGCCAATATACCTCTCGAGGTTACTACGTGGCCATTAGGATTATCAAGTTTCTTATTCTTAAGGTCATACTTAGAAGTTATGATGACAAGTTGCACTTCCTTGCCAGGAACCGAAGCAAAAGTATCCTTTGGTTTATCAACAATACTTATCTGTTGACCTAAGTTGGGATCAACGTAACCAGTCTGTGGGTCAACTACTCCTGAAGTCAGAAGAAGGTTTCCTGTCTTATTATCCACGATAGCTCGTTTAGTTTCCCGTTTGCCAGTAACTGGATCTTTCACAATAATATCTCCGGTAATTGGATCTACTTCTCCAAATTCAGTATGGATCTTACCATCAGCACCGAGACGTCCAGGTATGGAATTAACATGGGCGTTCGTAGAGTCCAATTTCTTGTTCTTAGGATCATACCTAGTAGTCACTATTACCAAGTTAACGTATTTAGGTTTAGGGGCATCTTTGTCAACAACAGTAAATTGTTGAGCCAGACTGGGATCAGGTTTTCCAGTAGTAGGATCAATCACTCCTGTCGTCAAGAACAAATGACCAGTTTGTGGATTCGTGACTGCCTGTTTTGTTTCTTGTTTCCTTGTTTTGGGATCGACGTAGTCAATCTTGCCTGATTTCGGGCATATGATTCCGAAGTTAGTGTGAACTTTGCCATCACCAGCGATAATTCCTCTTGAAGTTTCAACATGTCCATTGGGATTGTCTAATCTCTTATTTATAGGGTCATATTTGCTGGTAATGACCACTAATTCTACTTCCTTACCAGGTACTGTTGCAAACTGATCCTTAGGTTTCGCAACGACAGAAATCTGTTGACCCAAATTAGGATCTACCTGGCCAGAAATAGGATCAATCACTGAAGAAGTTAGGAGCAGATTACCAGTTTTAGGGTCCACTGTTGCTTTTTTGACCTCCTTTTTGCCTGACGTGCTATCTGTAACGATAACTTCACCAGTCTTCGGATCCACGGTTAAAAACGATGTATGTATTTTACCGCTAGAGTCAATTTTGCCGGGGAAAGTTTCAACGTGAGCATCGGCGAGATCTAGTTTTCTTTTATTAACATCGTATTTAGATGTGACAATAACTAAACTGACCAACCCTTCTGGCTTATCATCTTTATCAATGATGACCATCTGTTGAGCTAGTGACGAATCTGTTTTACCTGTTTTCGGGTCAACTACTCCCGAGGATATGATCAAATGACCGGTTTTGGGGTCAGCAACAGCTTGTTTAAGCTCCTGCTTGCCAGTGTTGTGATCAACGCATTCAACCTTGCCTGTCTTAGGATCAATTATTCCGAAGTTTGTGTGAACTTTTCCATCAGAAGCAACTATACCACGAGATGTTTCTACGTGTCCGTTAGGACTATCTAATTTCTTGTATTTCGTATCATACTTGCTAGTAATTACTACTAACTGAACTTCTTTACCAGCTACAGGACCAAATCTGTCTTTAGTTTTGTCTACAACTGTAATTTGTTGAGCAAGCGAGGGATCCGGTTTTCCTGTGACAGGATCAACAACGCCAGAAGTCAGTAATAAATTACCCGTCTTTCCTTCGATGATAGCCTTCTTCGTTTCCTGTTTTCCAGTGCTACGATCTGTGACAATGACATCACCCGTTGCTGGATCTACAATACCAAATTCTGTATGAACTTTATCGTCGTTGCTATACTTTCCGGGGAAGCTATCAATATGAGCACCAGTGATGTCTAACTTCTTACTCTTGGGATCGTATTTAGATGTAATAACAACTAAATTAACAAGTCTTTCTGGAACACCTTTGGGTGAATCTTTGTCAACAACAGTCAATTGTTGAGCGAGGGACGAGTCAGATTTGCCAGTCTTGGGGTCAATAACACCGGACGTAATCACAAAGCTACCAGTTCTTGGGTCAACATGAGCTTGTTTGGAGTCACGTTTGCCCGTTTTAGGGTCGGTAAAGTAAACTTTGCCATTGTTAGGGTCGAGTACACCAAAGTTTGAATGTACTTTGCCATCTTTTTCACTAATAATGGCATTGGAAGTTTCCAGAAATCCATTAGGGTTATCCAGTTTTTTGTTCTTCGAGTCGTACTTAGCTGTGATTGCAACGACTTCAACTTCTTTTCCAGGCAGCGCTGCAAAGGTATCGGTAGGCTTGTCTACAATGCTATACTGCTGCCCTAACGTGGTGTCCAATTCCTTTGTTTTTGGATCTAAGACACCAGAAATTAGAAGAATATTGCCTGTCTTGGTATCGACTACAGCTTGTTTGATTTCCTGCTTTCCTGTCTTAGCATCAGTTACCAGAATCTCACCAGTTCGTGGGTCAATAACACCGTACTCGGAGTATATCTTACCATCAGAGCCATTAAGAACTCCTTTGACGGAGTCAACATGAGCAAATGTAGGATCTAATTTCTTGGATTTCAAATCATATTTGCTTGTAACTACTACTAATCTTACTTGTCTGTTCGCTTTTGTTGCATCTTTTTCAACAATACTGAACTGTTGACCAAGGGAAGAATCTACTTTTCCAGATTTAGGGTCCAAAACACCTGTAGTGACCAGAAGATTGCCCGTTTTTTGATCTACGTAAGCTTGCTTTGGTTCCTGCTTGTTGGTCTTGGGGTCGATGTAATCGATTTTACCTGACCTTGGATTAATTACGCCATAATTAGATGAAACATTGTTATCTGGTCCAACGACAGCTCTGGAAACATCTACATGACCATGAGATGCATCCAATTTCTTATTCTTGCCGTCATATTTGCCAGTGATAACCACTAAGTCTACCTCACGGCCAGGTTTAGCTCCAACCTTATTAGCTGACCTTTCAACAAAACAATACTGTTCGGCCAACGTTGGGTCAATTTTACCTGTCTTCGGATCAATAACGCCAGAGGTAAACAAAATATGTCCTGATTTGTCGACATGACCATTCTTGACTTCCTGTTTGCCTGTCGCTGGGTCTGTGTAGCTTATTTGTCCTGATTTCGTGTTAATTAGCTCCTTATCGATCTGTATTTTTCCGTTGGCTCTGTTCAAAGATCCTTTAGTGACAAGAACCGTGCCATTGGCATCATCTAATTTCTTGCTTTTTGAGTTATACCGACCGGTAATTATTACTACTTGAATTTCATTCTCAGGTTTAGCAGCAGCTACAGGTACCGCCACTGCCGCTGTTACTGGCGCTTCATGATGAGCTCTTTCAGAGTCGAGCAACGCTAAAGTAGGGTCGATCAAATTTTTAGCTTGTTCTTTCAAAACCGCTGACTGCACGTAGTCAATACCTGGTGTTTTAAGTTTGCTAGGATCTTCAGGAGTTTTACGTTTTTCAGCGCTTTCAGCGACTTTTTTGTCTTCACCGGGTGCGTAATTGAATGCAAGGCCTGCTTTTCTTGTGGTCGGACTTTGACTGTCATCAAGACCCCTTTGTCTTTCGTCTGAAATGGGTTCTTTTTCATAACTGAATGCTCCTTGAATGAACGGTTTAGTTCGAGTAGGGCTTTTCTCTGTATCAGTGTACTCGTAAGGCTTAGTGAACGACGGTTTTTCGTCGCCTTTCGAAGGGCTCTTTTCAAGTGAAGTATCAATGTTAGAACTATCGTTTGAAGTGTCGAGTAAGGCCACAGGTTTGGCTTTGAGTTCTTTTGTCTTTTTGTCCTTTGATTTGGGAGATTTATCTTTGGGCGAATCTTTTGGAGATTTCTCCTTTTTGCTACCGAACAATCCGAACCCACCACTCTTTAGGATAAGGAGTAGGAGAAACAAAATGTACAAATTAACACAAAATTACAAGTGCTTGCGGTATAAGGCTGTTCTTTTTGTTTATAGAATATACATCGAGTACGCCACTGATACAAAATATGAGTGCGCAAAGAGAGAAAACTGCGTACTGATGATACACTATATACAAAAAGAGTTAGGTATACCGTCACAGCAAAAAGAATTAAAGAAATATAGATAAATGCATTGCATGCAAAACTATGCAGTTGCCGTGTCTAACATTCATATTTACATCAAAATGTTGTATGATACACTAAGATCTACTGTTGAACATTACAAATCGATACGCAAATGCGTGTCTACCATACTTGCACGTCTAAAAAGGATGAAATTTCAAATTACTGTGTATAATATGAACTGGGAATATTTATTTGGACTCACTTTAGACCTCTTAGGGGTTGTGTCGACATTATTCGTTACGCCAGGATCGCTTGCGCTGTCAGTGCCTGAAATATGAAAAAGAAATGATGTAAATGCTATTTCTTGTCGACTAAAAGCGTTCATTATACATTACAGAAAGGTCACTGTTCACCTCTTATGAGCCGACCTGAGTTAGGAGCCGTGTTCAAACCGTGAACGACATGGTTCTCACTTAACTACGCAGGCCAGAACACAGGTCCAAGACCCAATTCTTTATTTTTGCAAACAAGGGTTATAAATGCTATTACAAATGTAGGTACATAGTCATTTTATGCCTTATCTTCTTTCTCCAGCGAATTTCATCGAATCAGTTCAATAGTAAAATTGTAACAATGACAGTTGCTTTTACATATATTGGCACTAGCTGTTCCCCGCGGCTTCGTCCAAGTAGAAGTCGTAATCGTGTAAAATCGTTATCATCCTTTTGCACAGTCGTACAACTCTATGTCCTTCCCAAAACTATCTCTATAGCAAATTTCATCTCAATCGCTTCAGCAGATTAGGCGTAAAAGCGTAACAAAACAAGATAGACAGTCTGAGTTACTTTCCTATTTATATATTAGCATGTAAACATACCGTTCTCAGCAGGTTTCCTCTGTTCAACCACTTTCTTGACCTCCTCCTTCTTTTCGGGAGTCGCTGTTGGCATCACCTTCACGGCTCCCGGCGGTGGCTTCTGCCAAATTTATAATTCCTATATTATAGTTACATTCTTTATGGGCTTTTAGGTTTAAAACTAGTTTTGTAAGGTTTCCAACTTGTTGAGTGAATAAATAAATATTCACGGACATTTCACACAACGCTATACGATCCCAAAGTAAGCTAGGAATAACCTGCTTGTGCTATGGATATCAGACTACGGATATTAATACTTATATACTTTTAAATACATACATATTATACATAGAAACACCCAGCCTCTTGAGACAAACATTCATGGGTCACACAAATATTTGTCTCCGGTGGGAATCGAACCCACGACCTCCAGCGCCGCAGGCGGTATCACTACCGACTACGCCACAGAGACAGTCCAAGTGAAACTAAAGATGGTCTAAAGTTACCCATTGAACATCAAATACAAAAATTTTAGGTTTTAAACTAAAATTGGAACAGTGAGTATACCGTAGGCATTTATTCTTTGCAATTATGACAACCTTCAGTAAGGAAAATGAAAATAAATTGGCACATTTTTTTCTTCAAAAAGTTAGAAATACTTTTGAATCTCTTAGAAAATCAACTACCTCCAAAAATGATTTTTTTTTATACCACTAAGGTGGCAGACAAGCAGTATTTGAAGGTAAACTAAACACGTTTCGTGCTAAATGGAGTGAAAGTCTAAACAAACTACACTTGCAAGTTTACTTAGAACAAATAAACAAACGTAACAAATCTAGATAATTATTGTAGTATTTTTGCTATAGCAACCGTGCGTGCTGAATGTGAATGAATTTGGATTATAAATATCTTTCAAATATATTTTAGTAATTATTGAAATAGATTGAAATAAGTGCAAATGACACATAGATCTAAAAACTGATTTCTACTCATAATACAGGTTGATGTATTAGTTGCTTATTTATTTTAAAAACTGTGTGCTATGCTAATTCGAATGTTGTATAACTTTGGAAAAGATTGAGAGGGTTATAGCCGTTTTAACTTTCTTTCTTTCTTTTTGTAACTTAGATGCGTCAGTATCTGTGCCATTTGTATTTTTTTAAGACATCGAGGGCACAACCAGCTGTAGATATTCACGAGTTCTTTTCGTGATTTGCAAATAAAACAACAAAATGTATGTATGTAATGAACTTAATAAAACTATTGATGATCATTCACACAGATTAGCTTATGACAAGAAACGCAACTAAAATATCAACCTGTATTAATTTCATTCCATAATGAATATCGCGGTACTAATTGCGGTAATGTACGGTGACTTTGTGGAATGGATTTTCGGATGTGTGACTTTGTGGAATGGATTTTCGGATGTAGTTGATTTTCTAAGTGACACTAGGTGGCGCCAATCAGCCTAAATGGAATATTTAGATTGCAGTAGACTCAACCTAAATGGAATATTTAGATATCAGAGACTTAAAAACTGGTATACATTCTATGACAGAAATGTCATTATAAGATCTAATAAATCATTTTAAAACTTGCAATTAAAATCATAATTGCAAAAACGTATCCATTGTCGATTTACTCAATCCCTGATTTATAATAAAATTGTGGTTAGATAATCATTCAATATTATGTATCTATTCATTTTATAAAAAAATGGCTGTGACTACATTAGACCCCAAAAATTTTTTTTGTATCCGCCTATAATGAGACTTGGACACAAGGCTGTTTCTGACTACATAGCTTTAAGACCATGGTACATTTTTGAATAAAAAAAAACAGAATGACCATCTTATTGTTCTCAGTGTCTAGTGCGAGTTTTGGCGAGCGCCTATCGTGACTCACGATGAAAAGGGGAATACGTGAATAAAATAATAGTATAGACTCTCGACAAGTTCCCGCGTTTAAAACTAGATGGCGGTGTATTGATTTTATACAAAGTCGCTCACCGTGAGGCACGGTAGACACCCGCTAAAACTCGCACTAGACGATATTACACATGTATGTAGTATTCTCAGCCATACACCCTTTAGGGCAGTTTCACACCTTCTCAAGGCGTTCCGCGGCCGAGTACTCGCCCTCGAGGGACGAGGCGGAACTGGCGCTGGTGCCTCCTGACACCCGCCTCAGCTACGTCCGGCAGCGTGCAATGGTCACCCAGTTAGATATGAAAATAATGTTGCCAGACTGTCTATTTTAATGGTAGTTTAGAGAGAGAGCAACCATGCGGTACGGTAATCGGACAATGATTTTTTGAAGAAGATAAGTAGTACGTATTTTTTGGAGTAATGCAACGAACACGTTGTAAAAAAGTCGGTCAAAAAAAAACAGTCGTCCCAAAATCGGTCTGTATGACGTTCGCACCCTTTTTCGTGGATTTCAGGAAAAAAAGGATATAAAGATTCGCAGTAATTCACGTATTTGCATAACGACTCTGGCAACATTACTTCGCAATGAAATGACAAGTTAGTTTAGAAAATAATGACATGTTACTTTGTTAGTAAATTAAGATTTCCATATTATTTAATACCATGCCAACTAAAACCGTGCAAATGTAATAGGCCCGTTTTGACATGTGTCATCGCGACGACTCTCATTAACCCGAATTCACCAATGACATTATAACATGTTTTTGCAATAAATGATGAAAAAAGACATTATCGACGCGGAACGAACTCTCATTGGCTAATTCCGGTATCTACCAATGAGATTGGCGGTTTCTCAAATGTCTAAATGGGCCTATTAGTATTTGACAACTATAGTTGTGAATGTAACAAAGGGTAATGACAATCAGGGTGAGTGCATCTACTATCGATATACAGATACTACTAAATGGACATAATACAGAACATTTAAAGATGATGCAACAAACAAAATCATAAATTAATCAGTGATAATCACAGGCAGATTAAGAAATTTACTCTGACAGATGGCAAATGTTTGTAAACTTCATAGGCATCCATGTGTCAAAATTTAATTCTTAATCTATTATTACTATACAGTAACAAGAAACTGAATACTCTAATAAACTTTTTTAATCACGACGCTTGTAACAATGCCGAAATATCAGAAATACTCAATAATACATGGTAATTTTTCTGTTAACTGTAATACTAACTTGTCAATACTTTAATTGAAAATATCGAACCAATATATGCCAAACATTTGTTCAAATCATCTGGTCAATAAACTTCATAAACTATGACCAAATTAATTTACTTTATACAAAGAACATGTAAATAACCTTTAGGCGCGATTGGTCCAATTCGCGATTGGTCCAATAATAACCCCAATCGAACAAATTCGTGTTTTCGAGGAAGCCTGTCGAAATTTCAGACGTTTTCCAAGAATTTTTGTCTAGACACCAATATACGAACAAGTCTAAACATCCTACCGCACGCATCTTTCTATGAAATGACTTTAGAATTTACACATTTAATCAGTAATGAGTAACTGTTTTGAGATGTCTTCAATGAAATCAAAATTGTACTTTTACTACGTAGATATGTGGAACAAGACAAAATTATACCTTTCGTAGACTTAATTCACCTGCATAATTCACCGAGGCGCATTAAGTCAACCAAATAGTGTACCTTATTCACCCAGGTGCATTAACACAACCAAATAGTGTACCTTATTCACCCAGGTGAATTAACACAACCAAGTAGTGTACCTTATTGACCCAGGTGCATTAACACAACCAAATAGTGTACCTTATTTACCCAGGTGCATTAAGTACGCTTATTTAGCATCTTTAATTCACCTAGGTTGGTCATCCACATAGGTATGTAACTTTTGAAGTGAAACTTCTTTATCGGCGTTGGAAAAAAATTTGCGTCACGTCACGTCACGTCACGATTATTGGTTACGCGCCATCTTTGTTCTGTTCCCCACCACGGTGGATTCGAATTAAGAGTACTTTATCCAGGGATAGCATGTCATTTAAGGGTTTTTGGACTTTTGGACTTTTGGGCTTTTGGACTTTTGGACTTTTGGATGGGACATTGGTACTTTGGGTCTTTGGGACTTTGGAACTTTGAGACTTTGGGACTTTTGAACTTTTGAACTTTTGGACTTTTGGACTTTTGGATGGGACCTTGGTACTTTGGGTCTTTGGGACTTTGGAACTTTGGGACTTTGGGACTTTTGGACTTTTGGACTTTTGGACTTTTGGATGGGACCTTGGTACTGTGGGTCTTTGGGACTTTGGGACTTTTGGACTTTTGGACTTTTGGACTTTTGGACTTTTGGACTTTTGGACTTTTGGACTTTTTGGACTTTTTGGACTTTTGGACTTTTAGACTTTGGGACTTTTGGACTTTGGGACTTTTGGACTTTTGGCCTTTGGGACTTTGGGACTTTTGGATGGGATCTTGGTACTTTGGGTCTTTGGGACTTTGGAACTTTGGGACTTTGGGACTTTTGGACTTTTAGGCTTTTGGACTTTCGGATGGGACCTTGGTACTTTGGGTCTTTGGGACTTTTGGACTTTTGGACTTTTGGAGTTTTGGACTTTAAGACTTTGGGACTTTGGGACTTTGGGACTTTGGGACTTTGGTACTTTGGGTCTTTGGGTCTTTGGGACTTTGGAACTTTGGGACTTTGGGACTTTGGGACTTTGGGACTTTGGGAGTTTGGGAGTTTGGGACTTTGGGACTTTGGGACTTTGGGACCTTGAGACCTTGGGACTTTAGGACTTTTGGACTTTTGGCCTTTTGGACTTTTGGACTTTGGACTTTGGACTTTTGAACTTTTGGACTTTTGGACTTTTGGACTTTTGGACTTTTGTACTTTTGTACTTTTTGACTTAATTTAAGGTGAGGTGAAAATTAAGTTTATGAAGAAGTTTCACTTCTTACGTGTGTACACTAAGTACACGCAATTTTTTATTTTTTATATTTACCAATATTACACCTCTTATTTACGCATTGATGTCACATAAAGATTATAATTCCTACAATATTATGTTCAAAATGATAATCTCACAAATTTCTGAAGATTGGAAACCCATGCAATTTAATTGCGATTATGAATATAGTACAATGAAAGCTATTTCATCATTGTTTCCCGATTGTATCGTGAAGGGCTGCTATTATCACTTTTGTGAAAGCTCAAGACGAAAAGGTAAGTCTTTGAATATAGACAGGGTCTAAAAATAATCGCCGATGTAATAGCTTGTGCTCTAACTTGGCATTACTACCGTAACAGCAAATTATTGAAGGATGGAATTATATTGTACAACAATACGCAAATCGTAAGGAAGTACAATCCTTTCTCAATTATTTGAAGACCTACTGGATGAAATCCGGCTTTGTAAAGAAGTGGTGTATCTTTGATGAACGACACCGAACGAAGAATTATATTGAGGCTTTGCATCTTTCGTTAAATAACCGCTTTCGACGAAACAATCAAAATTTATTACAGGTGCTAAATGCATTCAAAAGAGATGCAAATATGATACGCAATCCTAGAAAACGCAGGCAGACCAGTCCAATTAACGATAAAATCATCCAAGAGGCTCAGTTAAGTTTATTTGACGAATGCATTACAGTAGGACAATTTTTAGAGATTTTGTGTTAAAGAAACCCGTAATTACCAGTGTTAATGGAAATAATTTAATATATTAAAATAGGTTATATAACTTTTGTCCGACTATATTATTTCGATGGGTCATTAAAGCAGCATCTTAAAATAGGTTACATACATGGATGACCAACCTAGGTGAATTAATTTTGTTTTTTGCCCCTCGGGGTTTAGGGGTCATGCGTTACTTCTCATGGAGCTAACGTTACACCCTGAGGGTACAGTAGTGGCTTCTTCAATCAGATCCTTAAGATTCAATATCTTAGGGATTAACGAAAAAGCCCACATTAGGAGGAAGGGCATAACGGTACTCCGTTCGTTGAGCAGCCCGCCTGGGGCAGTACCTCCGCCCTGCAGAAGACCGCGGTAATAGTAACCTGACTCCGGTTGGGTTATGTTCTCCGTCGGTTAGCAGGGATCCAGGGCTCATTGGGGTGACTCTGTGCCGCTGACGGTGAGACCAGAGGCTTAATCTGTCTCCATTGGCAGATAGAGGCGCGGAATATTGGTACGGCGGTCAGGGAGACCCGGTGAAACGGTTGACCGCTGACCGCCCGCAGGCTGTACGGAACCCGAACCTGGGGATTACATAATCTCCGCCCCAGGAGGCTGAACCAGCAGCCTGTGTAAAGTCCCTGGTGCGGTGGTCGTGCCGGAGGAGGATACCGGAGTGGACGCGGCCTCTGCATCGGGGGGGGACCGGGGGCCCTTCCGTACGCCGTGCCAATCTACCGCACTACCTCTGCCTGCCTTTGGTTAGTTAGAGTCTCGCTTAGTCTCTTGCGCCACCGGCACACAGGCACCTCTTCACTTTTTTTAACCCCCCTTTTTAAAAAAAAAAACATGGCTAAAGGAAAAAAGACTAGAAAAGTATACACAGCGGCTTCGTCGTCCACACTTTACATGGACCTTTGCAAAATCAGAGGTATGCACAAGAACCTCAACGTAGTCCACCACCATCTGGAAACTGCGAAGCCGACCCTTTTTTTCCTGACGGAGACGCAGATTTCATGCCCGGGCGATACATCCTACTTAATGTACCCTGGCTATAAGCTTGAGTACAACTTCAAGCCGAAAGCCGGGGTATGTATGTACGTCCGTGATGATGTCTGCTGTCGCCGTCTTACAAGCCTTGAAGACAGGGACCTGTCTACGTTATGGGCGCGCGTGGATCACGGGGGCCACACTCGGATCTACGCGTGCGTGTACAGGTCTCACAGCGGTAACACGGACACAGTTCGCCTTTTTGACCACCTGCAACAATCGACTGACAAGGTGATTGAGCAGTATCCTTCTGCGGAGATTGTGATTCTGGGGGACTTCAACGGTCATCATGTTGACTGGTTGGGCTCCCGGATAACCAACTTTGCGGGGAACGCTGCACACGAATTTGCCCTGACCTATGGGTTCTCCCAACTGGTTAAATCCCATACGAGGATACCAGATAAGGAGAACGAGCATAGTGCATTGCTGGACCTCCTGCTGACAACGCGTCCGGATGGATACAACGTCTCAGTGGATGCTCCCCTCGGATCGTCGGACCACTGTATCATTCGGGCGCATGTGCCTCTCGCAAGGCCTGAACCACCTCGGCCCAAGGAGTGGCGACATGTGTGGCACTATAAGTCAGCAGACTGGGATGGACTGCGGGAGTTCTTCGCGTCGTACCCGTGGAGGCGGCTTTGTTTTGCCTCAGACGATCTGGATTCCTGCGCTGCAGCAGTCGCTGAGGGGATCTTGGAGGGCATGGAGTGCTATATTCCCAACAGCTGGATCCCTGTAGGAGCAAAAAAGCGACCGTGGTTCAATCGGCTCTGCAGAGAACCTTTGATGCTGAAAGAATCTGCCTACAGAGCCTGGACCACGGCTCGTGCAAATTCAGATCCTAACATCTCTGAGGTGAAACGCAAATTAAATGCCGCCTCGAGGGCCAGCAAAAGAGCAATTGTCAGGGCTAAATTCGATTTCGTCGGCAGAATTGGTGAGCGGCTAGCAGGGTACCCTTCAGGGAGTCGTGAATTCTGGTCGCTTGCCAAAGCTGCCGAGGGAAATTTCTGTCAGTCAGGTTTACCACCTTTGCTTAAACCCGACGGTAGTCTGGCCCAGAGTGCCAGGGAGAAGGCCGACCTTTTGGGTTCTCTCTTTGCCTCTAACTCGACCATGAGCGACGGGGGTGCTGTGCCGCCGGACGTTCCGTGGTGTGGAACTTCCATGCCGGAAGTTAAATTTACGCAGCGGGACGTCCGACGGGAGCTTCGTTCTCTGGACGTTCATAAGTCGAGTGGGCCAGACGGTATACCCGCGGTAGTACTTAAGCAGTGTGGTCCAGAGTTGTGTCCGGTACTTACACGTCTTTTCTCCTTCATTCCCAGTAGTTCCGCGGCAGTTGTTCCGCGACGGAACTAGTGAGACTTTTTGTCCCAATAGTTCCGTGGCGGAACTAGTGAGACTTTTTTTTCCCAGTAGTTCCGCACCACGGAACTATTGGGACATTTTTATTCTCAGTAGTTCCGTGGCGGAACTAGTGAGACTTTTCTATTCTCAGTAGTTCCGTAGCGGAACTAGTGAGACTTTTCTATTCCCAATAGTTCCGTAGCGGAACTATCATGGATCTTTATGGACATTATTTTGTCCCATTTAATACCTTAAAGCCTTAAAGTATTTTTATTTTTGATGAATGTGGATCTTTTAGGACATGCGAGTGGAAAAAGATCCATTATACGAAGAACATGTAGTTTAAAAGTATAAAGTAGTTGAATAGTTTTCCAAACAAATAAAGATCTAGGAAAACAAATGATAGTTGGAAAAACAAATAACGATCGAAAAAACATTATGCAGATCAATAAAACAAAAGACTATAAGCAAGTTGATAAGGTCAAAAGTTACTTGCAGCCATGTTTTGTAATCAAAATGCAATTAGCATTAAAAAAATAGGTGCAAGCAATTCTCGACCTTAATGGCATTTATTTAAAAATGTGCTTTTAGGAGTTTATAGACATCACAGATCACGAATATATAAAAAATAAATAGATATTATGCATGTTCATAGGGTCGAAATTGGCATGGACCTTTTTTGTAATCTAGATGCGATAACCATTCAAAAAATAGCTGCAAGCAATTCTCGACCTTAATGACACTTCCCTAAAAATGTGCTTTTAGGCGTTTATAGACATGACAGATCACGAATATATAAAAAATTAATAAATATTATGCAGATTCATAAGGTCGAGAATTGCTTGCACCTATTTTTTGAATGGTAACCGCATTTAGCTTACAAAATATGGCTGCAAGAAACTTTTGACCTTATCAACTTGCTTATAGTCTTTTGTTTTATTGATCTGCATATGTTTTTTCGATCGTCATTTGTTTTTCCAACCGTCATTGTTTTGCTGATCTTCATTTGTTTTGCTGATCTTCATTTGTTTCATTGATCTTCATTTGTTTCGTCGATCTTCGTTTATTTCGTCAATCTTCATTTGTTTTGTCGATCTTCATTTGTTTTGTTGATCTTCATTTGTTTTGCCAGTCTTCATTTGTTGTACCGATCTTCATTTGTTTTGCTGATCTTCATTTTTTTAATTGTATGAGAAAATGGCCGTAAGACACCGTAGAGAACTAATGGGAACACAAAATATTCGTATCTAAGTGATGCTTTCTCCCGCGGGACTACTGGGACTTGATTTATTAGTTTTTAATTTATGCTTTGTTCCGCGGAACTACTGGGAATGAATTTATTAGTATTTCACTTCTACTTTGTTCCGCGGAACTAATGGGAACTGAATTATTGATGCTTTGTTCCGCGGAACAACTGGGAAAAAAAGTCTCACTAGTTCCGCCACGGAACTACTTCAACGGAACAACTGGGAATAATCGTCTTTTCTCGCTTTCTTATTCCATGCGACAAGTTCCGGCGTCGTGGAAGATCGCGTATGTGCATCCTGTGCCCAAGAAGGGTGATAGGACCGACCCGGCCAATTACAGGCCTATAGCCGTCACCTCACTATTGTCTAAGGTGATGGAGCGTGTAATTAATACACAGCTCCTGAGGTACCTTGAGGAAAACGACCTGCTCAGTGACCGGCAGTACGGTTTCCGTCACGGTCGCTCGACGGGCTATCTTCTCGTGTGCCTCACACACCGATGGGCGACGGCTATCGAGAGTAAGGGCGAGGCTCTAGCAGTGAGCCTCGACATTTCTAAAGCCTTTGACCGGGTCTGGCACCGTGGTCTTCTTAAAAAATTGCCCTCCTACGGACTGACCGAGAGATTATGCGGATGGGTGTCCAGCTTTTTGGCCGATAGAAGCATCAGGGCTGTTGTCGACGGCAGCTGTTCTGACTGCATGGCCATAAACGCTGGAGTACCGCAAGGCTCAGTGTTGTCCCCTACCCTGTTTCTGCTGCATATCAATGACATGTTATCTATTGACGGCATTCATTGTTATGCAGACGACAGTACAGGGGACACTTGTTACACAGGCCGTCCCGGTATCTCTCGGGTCGCAGTGGAAGAAAGTCGTGAACAGCTTGTGTCTGAAATCGAGGCTACTCTTACTAGAGTGTCCGATTGGGGTAGACAAAACCTTGTCCAGTTCAATCCCTCCAAGACACAGGCGTGTTTCTTCACCGCTAAGAAAGCTCCAATTACTGTAGCGCCACGATTCCAGGGCACATCTCTTTCCATCTCTAAAAGTATAGGGATCCTTGGTGTTGACATCTCCAGTGACGTTCAGTTCCGCAGTCATTTGGAGGACAAGGCCAGGCTGGCGTCCAAGAAGCTCGGTGTGCTCAACAGGACGCGGCGGTACTTTACTGCGGCGCAAACACTGCTTCTCTATAAGTCGCAAGTGCGGCCACACATGGAGTACTGCTGTCACCTCTGGGCGGGGGCACCTGAATATCAGCTTCGCCCATTTGACTCGGTGCAGAGGCGAGCTGTGAGAGTTGTCAACGATCCTATACTGACAGGTGGTGTGGAACCTCTTCGCGACAGGAGAGACTATGCCTCCTTATGCGTGTTCTACCGCCTGTACAATGGTATGTGCTCCGAGGAATTGTTTGACATGATGCCCACGGCTACCTTCTATCATCGCACCGCTCGCCATAGACAGGGATTTCATTCTCACACCCTACGTCCGGAGCGTTTGAGCACGGTTAGATCCGGTAGGGGTTTTCTTCCGCGCACGGTTGGGTTGTGGAATGATCTTCCTGCCTCGGTTTTCCCAAACGCCTACAGTATGGGGTTCTTCAAAAGGGGTCTAAGAAGGTTTTTACAGGGTCGGCAGCGCGAGTGTGGCGCCTCTGGTGTTGCAAACGTTCATAGGCTGCGGTGACCACCGGTCCTTCTGGTGGGCCGTGTGCTTGTCTGCCACCTTAGTGGTATAAAAAAAAAAAAAAAAAAATTAATGATGCTAAATAAGTGTACTTAATGCACCTGGGTGAATAAGGTACACTATTTGGTTGTGTTAATGCACCTGGGTCAATATGGTACACTACTTGGTTGCGTTAATGCACCTGGGTGAATAAGGTACACTATTTGGTTGTGTTAATGCACCTGGGTGAATAAGGTATACTATTTGGTTGACTTAATGCACCTGGGTGAATTATGCAGGTGATTTAAGTATACGAAAGGAAATTATAGGAGTTGAATTTCGTCTCAGAATTCTTTTCATCCCGGTTTCAGTTAGTACTTGGGCAATGAATGCAATGAATTTTCAGTAGCCCAACAAATTAAAATATACACAAAATGTACGACTTTTACGTCTCAATACTTAGCAGTCAAAATGGCCACGCAGTACCTCATAAAATCCATACAAGATTAAATAAAATATGCAAGATGTTATAATTATATATCGTGAGAATGGACACCGTAGTAGAAAAATAAAAAGAAACCTGGCTATGACCTTTCAGTTCATACAACGGAACGGTTATATGTAATTTACCTAGATTTACAAAATATTTGTTAAGGCTATTATGTTTTTCTTTTTTTAACGTATGAAAATCCTTGCAGTTGCCATGCCGGAATCCGTGCTCGCTCAGCTCGGGGTGGAAATGGAAACCGGCCTTAAGGTGCGGTTCCACTTAGGCGGAGCGGAGAGGAGCTGTGCGCGGCGCGCTTTTGCGCGCGTGATTGGTGAATCGCGACACCAATCACGCGCGCAAAAGCGCGGAGAAGAGATGTGGATTTTAAGCCATGTGATTGATGAATCGCGGCACAGCTCCTCTCCGCTCCGCCTAAGTGGAACCGCACCTTTATGGTTCGGATTGCACAGGTACTACACATATTAAGGAACTAATCGGGAAGGAACTAATTTATCTAAGTTTGGTATTAAGTAATCTAAGATTGGCGTTGCTTGCCAAGTCCGATTAACCTGTATTCAGTTATAACGTAAATAAAATAAACACTAGTTAAGCTTAAAATGTTACACATACAATCTCAACACTAGAAAGTAAATAAAACCAATACGAAATGTGAGAAATGGTTTGCAACGATTAACAGCTTATGTTTAAATACAACTACCAAATGATACCTACAGTATGGGATATTTACCATGAGCTGTTTTGTTTAAATTCCGATGTTTCGGCACTGTTGCAAGCAAAGTAGTCCGTATGATTACGAAAGAATGCAGATATCGAGAACTCCGGAGAAGTTTTAGTTTGTTTACTAGCGCGTGGTATCTCATAGCTTATCCAGACTCTCTAGGAGGCCACAGGAGGCGAGGTGAGTGTGAGAGTGAGGACGGTCGCCTCGCCTCGCCTCCTGATCGCTCCTCTCCGTGTCGGTTTTTGGGACGGAGTCAAAGGACGCGAGGGGGCGAGGCAAGGCAATCATCCACACTCTCGTGCTCGCTCATTACTTTTTCGTTTTAACTTTATTTTTTTACTTAAATGATATAAATGCAAGACATTATAATATTAATAGGCAGATAAAGCCGGTAACGCAGTCACTTGAATCCCGTCCATTTTGTAGTAGACGGAGCGGGAAACTGTATAAAACGAGAGTGTCGAGAGCCTTCCGGAGGCGCCTCGCGAAAGTATGGTTGGTAGCACTCCGACTCCAGGAGACGCCTCGCGAGAGTCTGAATGTGCTATCAGATAGTAACATTGACATGATGTCGTGAGACAATAGTCTTTACTATTTTGCACAGGTCTCAACTTTCCTCCACAAAATTAAACCAGGTAAATATTCCGTAAAGCCCAAAAATATGATAACTAATATGGCATTCCTTATTTCGAAATGATAGATGCCAGAGATGAGTTATAATCCAGAATACTACAATTCGCAAAGCATATGCTATGGGTTACCTTATCTTTGATGGTAGGTCTCGCCGCGGGCTGGGGCGGCATGGTGTGACGTTTGGCTGCATCTGGCGGCATGGACTCATCTTTCTCGCCTGCTGCCAGCGCTGGAAAGAATAGAAAAAATATTTTTAATTCCTGGCCCTTTTGGATTATGGCATTGGTCTGATCAAGGTTAGATAAGTAATAATAAATTAGCTTTTATGAGGTGAGAGTGACTCGCCAATCTCTCTATTATACCTCAGCGTATTCGAAAACTTATTGAGAAAATATCCGGTCAAGAGTACACTTAACTGGCGAGCATGTATAAAAACACTATAAAGTAAATGAAACGAAAGTTTGTATGCCAGGATCGTAAGAAGTGGAAAGTCTCTGCCTACCCTGATGGGAGACAGGCTTTATGTTTTGTACATGTGTATGGTATGTATTTAGGTAGATGAAATCAATCAATCAAATCAGTCAATCACAATTCCCAGCTGGACCAAGAGCCTCCCTCAATAGTTTCAGGAGGGTGATTGGGCTAAACCACGCTGACCAGGTAAAGGATACACGCTGGTACAGGGCTTTGTTTCGAGTTCTCTTTTTCCTCGACATAACCTATTCCGTTAGTCGGGAAGTAACGCTGGCTTTGGCACTCTGGATCTCGGTCGAGAGGCCTCAATACCACATACATCAGTTTCGATCTACCCAACGAGTACCTACATGTCCAAACACCTAAATTAGCCAATCTCTGTCTCGGTCTACTACATCTTCTTTCCTCTACTTATTCAGATCATAACGACTGACGCATTTCAACAAATCAATGAACTAATTCAGCTCTGTACAATTCTGAGTATCCTTTATACTTTTGATTGTTGGCACTTGATGGAACTTGTTATACATTATGAAAACTCACTCACTTGTACTATTCCACAACTTTTATTATAATTTTACATCAGTTTCGATCCGGCCGGATCGAACCGGTGTTTACACACAGTGTAAACACCTTTGAGAATGCTATAATAGCGAAACCGGTTAGGTATTATTACAATTATAATAAAAGTTGTGGAATAGTACAAGTGAGTGAGTTTTCATAATTCTGAGTATAACAACAAAAGAATTCACTACTTAGCTGAAACATTGCGAGATGTAATTAACAAGAGCTATTTGCATTGGCAGACTAGCTACTGGCCATAACTCATACCTACATTGGTAGTCTGATGTCATTTTTCTACACATATCTGTGATGAGGAATAAATACAAATTATTCGCCGGTTTACTTTTCAGCTTACATGGGAACTTAATGGTCCAACACGTAGGGGTCCTTTGGGATTTTTAATGTAATAGGAAATGGGCCCGCCACTGCAGAAAATTCACGTCCGCCTTATGTGGAACGATTTATGGACTGCTTGCAATGGGAGTTAAACTATTGTAAAATATGGTACGTAACTACAAAATGGGATTAGGGGTTAAAATGGACTGGGTGATTTGATATATGGATGAAGACGGCGTCTGCCATTTTAGATGCAGATAGTAACTCGCCGAATCACTAGATGAGCCCTCCATACAATCGCCGTAGGCTCGTAAGGCTGTGACGCGATGGAGGTCAACACCGGTGTGAGCGGCTAGGGGTAGGTATATCAGCAGCGCCGGCGAAAAGTAGGAGATGCGCCAAGGATAGCCATGGGCTGATTTAACTGACTGTTTGGTCAAAGTTGCTCAAGAGATATGACAGTGCCGTGTTATGAGGATGAGTATGAGAATATCATAAGAAATCAAAGTAAATTGATTTTAAACCAGGCACGAGAAGGGTCATATCTCTGGGCCGCCTACTGTCAATAGTCTTATGGTAATGGGTGAGAGTGGCCCCCCAATTCGCCATGACTTTCCACCAGATGGGCTGCCACATTTTACGGAAATAAATATAAAAAAATCCTTTAAAAATAAATAGTAAATAGCTCAGAGTTATAGATCATTACCAAGTAGTATTTGTTATATATAGGTATGTGCGTGCCTACCGCGCTGCGACCGTTGACTCGGTACTACAACCTGTTTTGTTGGAATACACCAGTGTGCTATAGACTACCGTGTTTGACTATCGTCCCCTACTACATGCGTATTTAACAGTATTCCCGCTATGTCCTTAAGAGCAATAATAAACGTCAGTAAAGTAACAGCCGGATACAAACACCGCACCTGCACACCTGGCAGTCGCAAGTTCAATGCCTATATCTACTGCCTCGGTGGCGTATTGGTAGTGTAAGCGATTGCCGTGCTTAGGCCTCGGATTCGGATCCCTAAAATATTAGACGGCGCCCGCAGCTCAGCCTGCGTGAAATTTTGTTCCCTTTTCCGCTTCCCATGGGAACTAATTCTCGGGGTAAAGAGAAGTATATATTCCAGATGTCTCCCTGTATGTACCAAATTTCAGGAAGATCCGTTAAGCCATTACAGTAACCAACATCTTGATCTCTACACCCACAGACTTTAGATTCATAACATTAGTCAGATAGAAAACATTCAAACTCCGTATCAAACATTTGACGATTAGACAAATAAGTGTTCCAAGGTGGGATTCCAACCCGAGACGTTAGCACGCAGTCCCATAAAGAAACTAATAGCATTGTTCTTATCAACACAAATATTGCATACATACATACATAACGTCACGTCTTTATCCCCAAGGGGTACGCAGAGGCATATTATTATATGCCCACATTTCACTCTTTTTAGAATTTGTCCCACGTAATAGGTGGTGCGCCGTATTACCGTGTTGAAATTGACAGGCGCAAGTTGTGATTGCCTGCTGTAGAAAATTTTCAAGCCGCCTAAAAAGGCATTTAACTTGGCTTAACGACAGCCATCTTAATGGCAACCGGGACCAACGGCATAACGTGCCTTCCGAAACGCTCGTGCACGGAAACGCTCAAATAAATGTCACAAAGTGGTCACATGGATGGTCACCCAGCCCAGGATTGGCCATAGTGAAAGTTGCTTACTGCAGTGATCGTTTACAGAACACTGAGTCCGCGGGGCCACGAGCACTTCACACACAATTATTGCTGTACACTCAAAAGTACTCAAAACCAAACTATAATCTCTCTCAGTTTATATTAGCAGCAGACTACAGATGGTTCTGTTTGTCTATAAAACAAGTACATACGCACGATAACTCAGTGCGGAATGTGTGAAAAAACACGAGATACCGGGAAGCCCACACGGTTGTAATAAATTGTTAGCGTTTACACCTGGGATCAACAAACAACGTGTTCGATTTGGACGCGATTCTTACTGTAGCTATGGAGCTTTCAGCCTTCATGGAGCATGAGGATGGCGGGGCTGCTCGCCGTCCTAACAGAAGCAGGCCTAAGCCGACAGCTTGACGTGAAATAACGTGTTCGGTTTGGACGCCATTCGTATTGTAGCTATGGAGACTTCGGCCTTTATGCCTGAGGATGGCGGGGCTGCTCGCCGTCCTAACAGAAGCAGGCCCAAGCCGACAGCTTGACGTGAAACAACGTGTTCGGTTTGGACGCCATTCGTATTGTAGCTATGGAGACTTCGGCCTTTATGCCTGAGGATGGCGGGGGGCTGCTCGCCGTCCTAACAGAAGCAGGCCCAAGCCGACAGCTTGACGTGAAAGTCTGGGATCAACAAACAACGTGTTCGATTTGGACGCGATTCGTATTGTAGCTATGGAGATTTCGGCCTTCGTGGAGCATGAGGATGGCGGGGCTGCTCGCCGTCCTAACAGAAGCAGGCCCAAGCCGACAGCTTGACGTGAAAGCCTGGGATCAACAAACAACGTGTTCGTTCTGGACGCGATTTGTATTGTAGCTATGGAGACTTCGGCCTTCTAGCCTGAGGACTGCGGGGAGCTGCTCGCTGTCCTAACAGAATCAGGCCCAAGCCGACAGCTTGACGTAAAAGCCTGGGATCAACAAACAACGTGTTCGATTTGGACGCGATTCGTACTGTAGCTATGGAGACTTCGGCCTTTATTCCTGAAGATGGCGGGGGGCTACTCGCTGTCCTTACAGAAGCAGGCACAAGACGACAGCGTGACGTAAAAGTTTCACGTACTTCACACGCCCTAAGAAGCGGGATAACACCCGATCCAACCCTTAAAGACGCGGAACCCGATCCCCTTAGGTTAGGTGACACCACGGTAGTAGCCAGTCAGAAATTAGTGTAGGCCTACAGCCAGGAGTCTCGGGTAAGTCCTCGGCGATGTCCAAGGATTCACGACAGATCAGAGCTACTGGATTTGTATTGTTTATCAACAGAGTTGATCCAGTATTTGCTTTGACGCAGAAAACGGAATTTTCACACAGAACAGATGATGTATTTTTGTTGCTGGTACTTATAACAAAAGATTCTTACTAATAGTTACATACACGACGACCTAATAAAAGCGTATTAAAAACAGGGATAAACAATATTTTAATTGAAGTGGGCCTCCAATACAACAAACGTGACTTTACTGCCGTTTTCTTTTTAAGGAACCCTCCGAGCGTGAGTTCGACTCGCACTTTGCCAATTTTTGATATCATCAGACTTGTCATGACATACACCTATGTATGCCATGACCACTAGGTCTTGTACACTCAAATACTATGAAGAAAACCAGTACAACAATAAGAGGGTCATATCATAGATTATTTTTCTATATCTCAAGGAAGAGTACATTATCAACAACAGGGCTTGACAAGTTTCGTCAGGATCCTAGCCTTCTCCTAAGCACACCAGGCCACCTGCCATCACAGCTGTTAAAAGGCATCTAATGAGCTCTATCGGGTCAGTTCTATAATGAACAATTAACAAACATAATGAACAACGGCTTTCGAATAGAAGTTCGATTCAAAATAGGTCAAATCAGGAGAATTATGATGCCACAGACACATAAACAAATACACAACTTATAGAACCCCTAAATCTTCCGTCGAGGGGTTAAAACCAGTGGCGGCTGTACCTTAAGTGCGCTCGTGCAGTGAACCACCAGCTCAAAGGATTCGAAAATAACAAAATTTATTAATAAATTACTTACAATTAGGTACCTATTCACCTAACACTTATTCTTTATTAAACCATATAAAAACTCAAAACTAATAACATGTCTAATTATGACGAAACAATTTAAGCTCTTTGCTACACTACTAAAGCCTAGATTCCCTGTAACCAAAAATCGGCGTGCGCTTTCCCGAGTGCACGAGAGCTGCTCATACAACTTGTACTAGATACGAGCTAATACGCCTGGCGCGTGAGACAAAACTTCGTTCATAGAAAATGTACCGGGCAATGAGTCGCTTTTCGTGCGCCGCACGCACTCGGGCAATCCGAAGATTACCGAGAGTCCTCGATGTTTTGTTGATGACGAAATTCGAATTCTCCCGGTATTGTTTCGCTGTATCTGTGACGCGTTAAATATTATGTATTGATTGTTTAATGTTTTGATTTTTAAATTGTTAGTTGTTTTATGTTGTTCTTAGTTCTATTCTATATTGCGTGCAAAGTGTGTGGAGTGTGTGAAAATGAGCATAAACAATAAATAAGCACCTAAGTACTTAAAACTTTACAAAACTTTTCAAAATAAAGTTGATAGGTATAAAATTAACGCTTACTACCTAAATTCAAAACAAGAAAGTAGGTAAAGTGCACCATCAGATAGAGGACCCACCAGCCGCCACTGGTTAAAACAAAACTGAGATTGAATACCCACGTGAGGCACAATGTCCAGTCCAGCAATCCCCAAACACCATTATATCGTATCACAACACTTTGCACTAGCCGGAATAGAACCGCGGACGGAACGTGCGCGCGCTTCACTATATTAATAAAGACTACTTGAAATTATGCGAAAACGCAAATGGACAAGATTGGATGGTTTATGTCACAGTGAAGCAGGAATTTTCTATTTTCAAATATATTTTTTATTTTATTTATTTGTGTTTCCGTGATTCGGAAGGATCGTTAAGCGGTTCCGGTTGCCAGTAAAATGGCAGTCGTTAGGTCAAGTTGAAGGCTTTACGGGCGGCTTGAAAAATTTCCACAGCAGTCAGTCACAACTTTCGCTTGTCGCTTTCGGAAGGATCGTTAAGCGGTTCCGGTTGCCAGTAAAATGGCAGTCGTTAGGTCAAGTTGAAGGCTTTACGGGCGGCTAGAAAAATTTCCACAGCAGTCAGTCACAACTTTCGCTTGTCTATTTCAACATGGCACAGCTCACCATTCTCACCAACTATTACGTGGGACAGATTCTAAAAAGGTGAAATTTGGACATAATATAATGTGTCGCTGCCTACCCCTTCGGGGATAAAACGCGTGACCATATGTAATATATTTATTTAATTTGTCTATTATCGGAAAGCAGGCTTGAGAAAATTGTGAGAATGCGTTTATATCACTAGGGCTTTCTTTCAGACTGGTATTATATTGAAAACTATTAAAAAACGAACTAAACTGCTAAGTATATTAGCACGCCTCCTTTTTTTTAAATCCTATAGGAATTTGTCAAGAAAATTTCCTGCTTGATCATGTTCAGCTAGATGTGACGATTCTAGCTCCAATGATACCAATAACATTTCAACTATCGCGTCAAGCCTTGCTTAGTTTGACGCGTCAGCTATCGCTGCAAGAAGCGTCCAACTACTCAATTTGCCTGGAGGATGTGGCATAGATTCCAAGATTGTCTACGGAATTCTTGTTGAATTCGTCTGTAAAAATTGTTTTGCTCTTAGATCTTGTTACACTCGATATCAATGAACGATGGGTATCGTGGATCATCCAGCAGCGTACATATTATAAACCACCACACCATAGCAATGTTTCTATAATTTCATTGGCTCCCATCCAAAAGCCATCACTCAAACTGTTATCGGCCGTTACCGAAACAATTTACCCGTCACTTTATACTCTATAGCTGTCTGAAACTACGAAAGAAATACCTTAATGCTTTATGATAGTTTAACAGATCCCATTGGCGTCAAAATTCCATTGCAGAAATAACTTTTAGTGGTCATTATGATTCATAAGTGTTACGACATAAAATTTACTGCACAAATCATAAAACGAAAGAGCGTTAGATGTAAACCGGTTTGTCCGTTTATTTGTGAAATGCGCCATTGATCCCGCAATGGTTGGCAAAATGCATTTCAAAGAGACTGTTTTACATCTAAACGATCATAACGGACACATAAAACATGCCATTTAGAAAACTTTGATACTTAATGTTTAATGTATAATAACACCTTACCATTTACAAAAAGAAATTGCATTGTTACGACAGTGGTTACTAGAGAAATGTTATACGACCCAATTGAAGAGTTTGGAAAAGGTATAATTTATTTCATCTCTCATCTTATTCCATGCCCTCCTCTCTCTTTCCTCCTCTGTCTTATTAACAAGTGAGAGATCTAACTTATTTGATGCACACTTGAGCCGTAGCACGATACCAAAATAAATATGATGTATTCATTTATAGTCATCGAATTTTATGAACTAGGTCTAATAAAACACCAAAATGACCAGCTAACCCATATTTTTCTTGGTGTATTTATAGAACGCACTTAAAATAAAG
The DNA here is from genome assembly GCA_933228765.1 of Miltochrista miniata. NCBI lineage: Eukaryota > Metazoa > Arthropoda > Insecta > Lepidoptera > Erebidae > Miltochrista > Miltochrista miniata. The sequence goes on from OW121769.1 coordinate 26,165,312, forward strand.
CTAACCTATTTTTAATGGCGAACGTCAGCTGAACTCAGTGTTTCTTAAGTACATTAACAAGATAAACAAAAAACCTCTCAGCAATGGTATGTATATGTGTTTTCGTTGATAATGCCGCTATTTACGTAGGCTGCCTGCGTCCGAACTCCATCAAAACCGTCAACAATAGGGTAATTTGTCTGTCAAGTCATATCAAGTTTGCTTTTATTGAATTCCTAAACAGAAATAGTTGTGGAATCTTTTATGAAATAAGGTGTGATGTTACCTCTTACAATTCTTGGTCATCCATCATCAAAGGGCTGATAGATCCCCATTTATATCATTTTAGGTATTAAATTGTTAAAGTCGTAACATTCCTCTACCAACTACTGCACCGGATGCTCTTAGGGGTGGTTTATTTTTGGGACACTTGATAGGACAAAGTCGAAGTACCCGATTGGACGGTATAGAGAGACATTAGATTTTAGAATTCCTAAAAGAGTTGGTCAGTCGCTTTTTTAATACGTAGGTACAGGGTTTGATCAAAATTATCTAAAAGGATGCTGCTAATACTCGCGATTAATGCTTTTACTTATTCGAGCCAAGTTCGATGCAACCACTGGATTACCGCAGCCATTATTTATTATAGAGATAATGTTATTTACGAGTATTGAGCCCAAATGTGTTCCATACAGTTTATTAATAGAAATGACGGTAGACTGATCATACTCAATCACTTCCTATTTCTATGTGGAATAGATTTGTATTATTAGACTGCGAGTCTAGTCATTTTGATTTGTATGCATGATTAAAACTGTAATTTAAATAGCTGATGTCATGGTAGCTAGTGCAATTTTCTTTTTGTTAAGATTTCTTGATTACAACAACAAACAAACAACGTGTTTTATTCTACAAAAACGGTGGCATGGTACATTTGTACAACTACGCTATAATTTCATTAAAAATCGACACCTTAGTGCAGAATATGGCCCTTGTTGAATAATATAGAAGAATATGATTGTTAAAGTATACATAATAGAAATATAGGGGGAAAAGATAGAACTAGAGCAAATTTAGGGCGAATATTATTTAGTTTTTTTATTATTTTGGTAAAAATTACCAATTAAATATGCTCTCAAGGAATTAAACCTGACAATGCACGGTCTATTAGGAAATGATCTTTTGAATTCCTCGATGCTGTCGAAGATTCTATCCACTGTGTGAGAGTGGCACCTCTGTCAAGCACGCGTTGTTCGGAATAGAAAAGGAGAGGGAGGGATTAGGTTGGAGAGCTATTCTATTCCTAGCTAAATATATTGTATCTCGTGGCTAAACCAATAAAACCGTAAACTCAAATATTAATACCGATATTAAATTCTTCGTCCGAATGATATCATCGCCTATACCTGTCGCATAACACCGTCCAATGCATCTGGCAGGTTGGGAGTAATATAAAAATATGAGTCAACATAGTACGTCACCCCTCACAGTCAAGGTCGCGACTGTTTGTATGTTTGTTTGTCACCCGAACCGGTGAAACCAACTACTGTATAAAGTAATTAGCAACAATTTTTGTTTCCGTGGAATAGTTTCAATTCAATGGGTTTGTAGCACTTTGCGTCTTTTATTAAAATCGCCTTGAACTGGACATGAAATATAATTTAGTCGTATTTGCCAACTTGTTACAATGATCTCGCTCGTCAGAATCTTACGGTGAATGTTCTGAAGAGCTCTTTGACTTAATCCCCGAGAGCTCACCCGGGACTCCCGGCGGCTGGTAGGGAGTCGAGCATGGCATCCGTGAAGTATTCCGCACGAAAAACAAGAGTCTACATTCTCCCTTTTGACCCCAAAACAACGCGCGTCGGGCTGTTGTGCCTCTAATACAGTAGAGAGAATCTTCATCAGAACCAAGCGATTAAAAAGATCGGTTCTCTGACGAATCATAGTCACTTGCAACAACTTGCCTAAGTTCGTTTCTGGAACGCTCTGAGGGGCAAGTGCGAGTTTCGGCGTGCGCCTGTCGACATTCACGAGTGAGCGCGTTATTGCCGATTTGTATGGAATTGAGACAAGTTCCCGCGTTTACAGCTAGGTGGCGGGGTGTCGATTCCATAGGAATTGGTGGTTCTTCAAGAGGAACGTGAACAATCACAATATTGGGGCGCCATCTTAAGAGACACAGTCAAAATCTTGAGAACTGTAAGAGTAGCCCTCAAATCACTAAATGTCACAATGACTTTCTATATGACGGGTCTTTTGGCAAGCTAAGTATAAAACATACATGAAGAAAAGTAGACCCCTTTTTGTCAGGTGTGGAAATCCTCTAGGATGCTATACCGGACTCCTGCCGACTCAAACCACACGATGCCTACGGCCGAGAGTCTCGGGTAAGCCATCGGAAGGATGGACCAGAGCTCCCAGCGATAAAGCACCCTGACTTTAAAGCGAAGACATTTAATGCAAGTCGAGATTGTATGACTCCACATCATTACGAGCGTCAAGTGAGTCATGTCGCGTCGGTCGTTAGCGTGTCATCAACTGTAATGTTATTAATGATCTCATTGCCGTGTCATTTTCTAAATCATTACGTTCTAGACGCGGATCTAGAAAAAGTATGGACGTAGTGTTGGCTTCTCAAGGAGCATGCATGACCGTTCATTTACGTGTATTTATATTTATTAAAGCCTGTTTTCACGAAGGGATACGCAGGTACGTAGTTACTTCACGCCCTACTACATTTTATCAGTTGTATTTTAATACAACTGGGCAGTAGCAGTAGTTTCAGGCATAGCTTTGCCTACCCCTTTCAACACCGTATGTGGGGTCTAAACATTCCAGACCAACTCACTTTTAATCGGCATTTTTACGTGTGGAAACCAGGTGTGTGGTGCACTTACATTGACCTACGACCGGGAATGCCGGGTACTCCCGTGGGTGGAAAACCCTAAGAATCTTAGAGCCCTAGGACTCCCGACCTTGTAATCAGATGAAAGAGATTTTAACGTAGATGAAACAAGACAAGGGAGGGAAAAGTCTCTTCCAACAATACATAAAAAAAACAGCAGCCCAAAGCAAACTATCATTAGGGTGCTCTTCCACCAGAGTTTACCACGCTACGGTGCTATGTATGCGTTTATATCCACCAATCACATTCGTCGGTCCACAAGTAACATTGTCAGTTTATATTGCCAAGTTGTGTGTCTGACGAATATGTTTGGTGGACTTTCAAACGCTTTCATATCAATGTAGTCTAGCATAGCACATGCCTGATGGAAAAGCACTCTTATAGATTTATGATTTGTTCGCTAAGATTAGTCATTACCTTGGTGCATTCTCAGAATAAGACATCACACTGTGTAATGTGTATATTTACTTCGAACAGCGATCTAAACAGACGCCAAGTCTGCCGCACTGACCGACACTGTGTATTTTAGAGACTAGTTAACTAGTTCATGGGACGCGTCATAAGTGCAATATGTACGCGGATTGTGTGTGTAATCTCTGTTTTGGATGCTGATCGTACTAACGTACGTACTTTGTAAGTTGTCACACATTTTACAATGAGAGATGAGAAATGAGTAACAAACCAAAGGATGGGTAAATTACAAAAAAAAAATAATGTTGAGCCATAACCAAAATTATAAATCTTTCTGAAAATCCAATCAACATCCTAATCAATAGAAGCTTCACTTGAAAATCTATTCTGTGATCAATGTTCAGTTTTTAAAACATCGTGCGCACGCTTCAAAAAATAAATTCTCTTTTTTTTTTATACTACTTAGGTGGCAGACAAGCTTACGGTTCACCGGAAGGTTGGTAACCGTAGCCTATAGACGTTTGCAACACCAGAGGCGCTACACACGCGCTGCCGACCCGGGCGCTGGTTGTGACGACCCACAGTTGAATTTTTTTCAAGCCGCCCGTAAGGCCTTCAACTTGGCTTAACGACTGTCATTTTACTGACAACCGGGACCAACGGCTTATCGTGCCTTCCGAAGCACGGAAACGCTCGTAAATAAATGTCACAAAGTGGTCCACGTGGTGGTCACCCATCCATATCCGGCCATAGTAAATGTTGCTTACTGCAGTGATCGTTTACAGAACACTGAGTCCGCAGGGCCACGAGCGCTTCACTTTAATAATATTTCCCTAACGCGCCAAAACTCTAACTTCAAAAATAACATGCATAACGTAATCTGACCTCTTTATTAGGTAAGTACTCTCTTTTATTATTCTGAATGCAAGGAGACCGCAATCAAACTTCTCTTAAAAAACAGCAATCTGTTAGGTACCTTCCATAAATATAAATAAATATTATAAATAGGTTGTTTATAATATTTTGTTCTGAAGCTGGCAGAATATAATTTAAAAAAAATTACCAGCGACATCTATTGGTAAAATCACTTTTTAAAGCTGTTTTATTGTTATGATAAAAGTGTATAAAGTAGCCTAAAACCATCTGTGAATCATATTGTATATCGTGTCCAATTTTGAGCTCAGTCGATTCAGTTAATTTAGAGTTAATAAGTACACAACATTTTTATATAATTATATAGATTTGCCATCATCACTGCGCTGCGCCACCAAGGCGCTTTTCAAAGATTCTTAGAGGGGTTATGCAATCATCATTGTCATAGATATCGTATCCGATTGCTGCTCTTGTGTGTGCTCTAAAGTGGTTTGAAAATCTAAACATATTTTCGATCGCTTCTTGCGAGTTTGTGCATTTCAATTCAACTCAGAAAGTTACTTTCGAAATGCATTACTTCTATGTAAAGGTACTGAACACAAAGCACAAAATTCTAAGATAAAAATAAATAAAATCATTAAATTTAAGATTCAACGAGTTCACACTCGTTTAATTTTTTTGGTGTAAGTTTTTGTTACTGCAATTTGACAGAAATAAATAGTGTTTCTTCCTGTCTTTCAAAGATACAATAGAGACACAAGTATAAAACAGCACCAAATTTTGGTTGTTGTGAATAAATATAAAGAATGCAAAATATAAATTTTGTTTTTCGACTTTTTGCCAAGCTGTAAATAAATTTACACAAAACAGATATAAGTACAAAACACCACACACAAACTACTCACCATTCATAAACCTCCACGACAGTTTCGTAGTAGACAGCGTCCTCGCCAAATGCGGGGAGCCCTTACACAGATATTGCATATTTCCATACATTGGGCCATGGCATGATAGGGCGTGTAAATGGATACTACAGGCACAAAATAATAATTACAGAAGGAAACCTGCATACAAAGTGCGCTCGGGCTACGCTATAGACACCGTTCACGGAGTTCACGGAACATGAAGTCAAAGGACTTTCATAGTAATTTTCGATACTGATTTGTGCGCTAGTTTGCGTAGCAGAGAGTAGGTGCGAAAAAAGTACATACATGAGATTGCCTTCTGTACCTTATTATTTTGTGCTACGGTGTCACATACGGTCATTTTGACAAATCTATGTTTTTTAACACAAAATTAATTTTATTTTTGCAGGCATACATACAGCAAGTAATTCGAATCAAGTACTCACCATCCATAGACCTGGAGGACAGTTTCCTGTTGGAGAGCGTGCGCGCGAAGTGCGGCGGGGCGCGCACGGGCGGCGCCGCGCGCGACTCGTAGTGCGTGCGCCCCGAGTAGCGGAACCGCGAGCCCAGGCGCGGGAACAGGCCGGACTTGGTGGCCGGCTCCGGGGACATTAGCCTGCTCAAACGGTACCCTTCATTACATTCAATTCATATACGTAAACATTTTTTCAAAGGAAAAAAAATCGGTAATTTTTATAGTCCTCGACAAAAATTTCCATCCAAAAGTTGCCTGTAAGAGATTGATTTTTAGCGATAAGGCCGCCCTAATCTTGTTATTCATTGATGTCGTGCAATAAAGTTTATTCCATTCTTTCTCGTGAGAAACTGTAACCATTCCGTACGCGATGTCACGATGTCAAAAGACACCGTCATCACCGTCACGCTCCACGATATCAGTTCCTCCGTCGGGCATCCCTTAACACGCATGATAGCGTCCTCAGTGGTACAACCCTGACGCCGATGGACACCAAACTGATTATTAGCCAGACCTGATCACACGCGATCGGAACTAGTTTCCCCGTTCTCCACATATGGGAATCTGGTCTCTGTCGAGTTATGCGCATACCTCGAGCCTCTACATATCAGCCAAGACCCAAGTTCCTTAAGAGCCAGAACCCATACTCGGCCTGGAATGCTGTCTGGTCCAGGGGCGCTGACCAGCTGTTGTAATCACCCCGGACCAGATAGAATGCGACAAGAACGACGTCTAGCTTTAGTGAATCAAAGCCCGAACTAATGCCGGTCAAAGTTCGGCGAGACTGCTGATCTGTGGCCAGTAGGGTCAAAGCCGATTTCACCTGACCTTATCAGGTTGTGAGGGCATGAATGACGCCATTCCGTGACTGGAGGTGGGCCCAGTGTACCATTCCGATCTTTTGGCCTTAGAGGCAAACGTCAGGCGCTTACGAATGTTTGCTCACACTTGGTTTGAAGCACGCCTTCAGCCGAAGCTAGAGACAGGAGTAGTCGAATGTGCTTGTGATGTATTCCTAGAATGGGATCCGAACATCAAGACATCAAGGTCGTCCCAGAAAGGGGAAAAAAGCCGGAACAGTCAATTATAGGAAGTCGAGAAACTGCTCGCCCGAGCACACGCAAATACTGTGCGACTCCCGACGATTCGGTCTTCATGGCCAAGAAGTCTGTTAAGACCATGGGCTGGAGGAGGGCCATGGTTACAAGGGCAGCCGCTCGCTTCCACGACGGCAGAGATTACCTCTTTCATCGTGCATCATCTAAACACGAAATGCTCAGATGCCCACGCCCAACGACTGAGCTTAGCCGCTTGAGCTTCAGCCTTTGGTTCGTTGGTGGCATTTGCCATGCTCCAGTACACCAGCATCTAATTCCTTACAATTCTCACTATTTCTTTTACTACCAAGGTTATACTAAAGCACTTACCTAAAGAAAGTATGATGTTCAACGCAAGTCTTCCACAGCTTCTTGGCGGCGCGATGGTTGGCCAACTTGAACCCGACGGTCGACTCGAACTGTTCGAACTCTCCGGGACGCAGCTTCACGTAGAAGTTGTGGCGCTTGTAGCTGATCTTGAGGATTTTGGGCCACGCGAATCGGTTTATACGTAGTCTGGGGAGGGAAACAAATTATTGTTGTTTATTTTTGTAGTGAACGTCCATTGGCGCAATTTCACTGGTCGTTAAATCGTTGGGTATACAGCATACGGGGAGTCCCCGCATGCGAGATAACAACCAATGAAAATGAACAAGTCGATGCGCGTTCGGGGCTCCCTGCATGCTTTATACCGACCGTTATATCGACCAATGAAATTCATCGGTCGATATACGGCATGCAGGTAGTGAGTCAAATACTTTTCATTATTCAATTTATTCGTGAGTGCTTGTTGGGATAAAAAGACGCTGTGTGAAATGGTTGATAAAGACAATAACACACAGACGGTTAAAATTGCTATGCATAACATTATTTGTTGATCTATAGATCAATAATTAATGTTAAGCTATGCTAGGCTATGCCACACAGCTACACTTCGCATGCGGGCCCTATCGACTAATGAAAACGGTTCCCCGAATGCGGGCCATGTGGCCTGCGTTCCAAGAATCATCATCAAAAATCAAAAATTGCGCCGTTATTCGGTATTTGGAAGGCACGTTATGCTGCGTCCACATTTGTAACATATCAACGTGTCATCGTGTTGGACATGTAACTCGTAGCTGTAGTTTTCAACAGTACCGACACTTGAGTATGATACGGTATTGGAGAAATGTACAATAAAAATGTTACTCATATGGACAGCATTAATTAAGCTTTTGTACCTGGTTGCAAGTAACACGCCATTGCCCGCGATTTAGTACGCGTGAAAATTATGTTACAATGCGAATTTGATTGCTCTCTGCTTAGCCCCTACGATAGGTAGCGTGATAATATATAGCCTATTTGAAGACCGTACCTCTAGTTAATATTTGTGCAAATTTTGAATCAAATCTATTACGTACTTTCCGAGATTTTTCCGGACAAAGCAAAGCAAACAGACAAACCGAAAAAAAAATTCTAAATACATTTTCGGCTTCGGTATCTTATGTAGAACACCCAGCAAGTTTTTTTTAAACAAATTCAATGTACAGTTTTGACTTTTCTATCATTTTATTACAATGTATAGATGTCTCCTGTCGATCTACGTAAGAGTCCTCGTACATCGTTCACTTATTCGCGTTCTCCGAATAGTTCGGTTTCTAGCACGATTCGAACCTGCGTCTTCTTGCATACCGTGCAACGCCTTAACCACTCGGCCACCGAGCAACTCTTACGACGTATCTATCTATCTATGTCCAGTACTCACTTCTCTCTGTGCACCAGCAGCCCCGACGAGCATACGCCGAGCGTGATGTCGACGTTCTCCGAGTCCTTAGCGGGGTGCAGGTCTACGCCGTACATCGCGAGCTTCTTCGCGTTCTCCAAGTAGTTCAACTCTGCTTCAGCTGGCGTCTGGCCTCTGGGAAAAAAATACGGTTTTTGAAATGGTGTAAAATGGATACATTGTTGATTTTATAATGATTGCCATAACAGCATTATATGTATACAAAGAAGAGGTCGGGGGTACAATTTAGGAGCAAGTAACAGTGTATCAATCTTTGAACACCCATCGCTCACCTTAAAAGTGGTATTGCCAAAAATTCTTTCTTAGAGAATTTCTGCTTTAAAATCACTTTCCACAATTTTCTCAAAGTAGCGGTGCAGGAAGCAGCCTGTACCAACTTCAACTGTTCATTCAACTATTTGCACAGCGCGGGTCAACTTCCTGGTCTTCATAGTCGCCTAGTCCTTTCAATGCTGAAGGACATTGAACATTGTTCTACCGCCTGTACAATGGTATGTGCTCTGAGGAATTGTTTGACATGATGCCCACGGCTACGTTCTATCATCGCACCGCTCGCCACAAACTGGGATTTCATCCTCGCACCCTACGTCCGGAGCGTTCGAGCACCGTTAGATCCGATAGGGGTTTTCTTCCGCGAACGCTTAGGTTGTGGAATGATCTTCCTGCCTCGGTTTTCCCAAACGCCTACAATATGGGGTTCTTCAAAAGGGGTCTAAGAAGGTTTTTACAGGGTCGGCAGCGCGAGTGTGGCGCCTCTGGTGTTGCAAACGTTCATAGGCTGCGGTGACCACCAGTCCTTCTGGTGGGCCGTATGCTTGTCTGCCACCTTAGTGGTATAAAAAAAAAACAAAAAAAAAGCAGTTACCCGAGTTTATTTTGCTCACGCTAATAGAAACATCCCAGAGATCAGACCCCCCATCCCTTTTTTTTTTGTTACGTGAGGGAAAATCCTCATGGATGTTATGCCGGACTCCTACCGACTAAAAAACCTCACGTAACGCCCAACAGCCTATGGTTGTGAGCCCCGGGTAAGCCCTCGGAAGGATGTCCCAGGACATACCCCCCATCCCTGAAGGATGGGACAGTCAATTGTAGGGAGTCAAAAAAATGTTAGCTGGAAAGAGCACACGCAAGTACGGCATACTCTTCACTATTCGGTCTTCATAACGAAGAGGCTGGTAAGACCATGTCTCAGAGATCAAGCTATATTAAACAAACTGGTTATATCAACTTTATCCATATTTAGCACACTTACTTGTGAGTCTTATGTAGTTCCACAACTCAAGTTCAGCTGTCCAGGAAGCAGTCGGTACCAACTTCAACTGTATACATTGCCAGAGCATATTTTAACCTCCTTAACCTGCATAGTAGCCTGGTACTTTCAATGCTCAGCCTTAACCTGTTTCCCTTCCCGAGTTTAATGTGTTCCAGAGATCAAGCTGTATTTAACAGCATTATATCAAGTATTTAATGGCACACTTACTTATGAGTCTTATGTAGTTCCACGACTTTCTCCTCAAGTTCAGCAGTGCAGGAGGCAGTCGGTACCAGCTTCAGTTGCTTGCACAGTCCGGCACCGACTTCCTTGTCTTCATAGTCTCCCAGTTCTGACTGGAGGAGGTAGCTGGCCAGGAGTGCGTGGGTCACTGCTGAGCAGGGTAGGCGACCTGGAATAGGATAGTGATAGTTAGAAATGTGATGAAACTGGCAGTTGTGGAGTCCAAATAGTGACACCCGATCGCAGCGTCATCTACTGGGTTTAATTGTTAATCTATACCTTTCAGAATCTCGCTCAGACGAACATAAACAAGAAGCCGTGAGACGGTCTCACCCGACTGCCCCTCTCTAAAACATTTATTGTGAAAGTGAAAGTTCAATTCGATTGACGTTGTCATTTTTGTTTTATTTCAAACTTTGAACAGATGATCCACGTGACCTAGTGACGCAGTTTAACGCAACAGAGTCACAGACTACAGACACAAGTCTCGCCATAAGCCCCTCTGCAATCTATTTTATAGAGAGGGGCTAAAACGATAAAATAGATGAAAAAACACGCAAAAATGTATCTTCGAGGGTGGCAACAGTGAAAGTAAACGAAGTAGGGAAACCTTTGCTTAGCTGCTGACGTAACTTCCGGACTTGATGAGATCCCGGGACTTACTAAGCAATAGTAATATTTATCGATTTTAATAGGTTTTTTTTATTGGGCTTTATTGACAGCAATAATAAATGTGAAAGTTTGAGAGAAGTTTGTTACTCCACTATGCTCTTCAAACCTTGAACTAATTTACTTTATTTATTTCTATATGAAATATCTGCTTTAAGAAATAAGATCTGGACGCTTTCATTAAAGGAACAATTGAACTAAATACAATCTCACCTTCAAGTAGATCCTTTCTGACGGCCAGCACGAGTTGGTACCGGGTGAGTTCTTCCTGCAAGGTCGCCGGCTCCGGGGGGTAGAACTTCACTGAGAACCTCATTCTCCAGGGCTCGTCTGTTGAAGAGAAACAATAAGTTTGATAAATGTGGATCGGAGAACGAATTAAAGCTGTTCTCACTTCTAAACTGCTAATAGTAAAAAACTATAAGTCATCACCAAATCCAAATATTGTCCCAATTCTTTAGTGGTCGGCGCAATATGTCTTCTTACATTCCTTTCTATCACTCGTCGTCTCATCACTCAATTCATCAGTCTCTCACATTCTTCTTTCTTCCTTTCTTCTTCTTTCTTCACTTCTTTCACATTCAAATCATTTGATCTTTCAAAACATCCATCTTTGGCTTTTCATCCCTCAAAATTCTAATTCATCTAACAGTCATATTTAAGTATATTAGGGTGTAATAAGACCCACTTTCCCTTGAATTTCGAGACCTTTAGACCGTCCCAAAAATGGCTGTTAAAGAACATCCTTATCGGAGCAAATTGTTTGGTAAAGTCGTGCGGACATGTCTCTGATACAGTACATACACAACACACATACACCAGCACTAAATGATAATTATATTATAAGGGTATAGGTACTGAAACAGTACCTCGTTCTTCGTTGTCAGGATTATGGTGCACCTTCTGACTGACTTGGGTGCAAGGAGAGGTAGGAAGAGAAATGCCTTATAACACTCAATCAAAATGGACGGGACTTCAAATGTAACTTGTAACCAGGTAAAACGGACAAAATCCAGTTAAAAAACTTACGTTTAACCATTTTGGACACCCTCTTCTCCAAGTCGATCCATACTCGAGGGTCGCCTCTGTCCTCGTACAGCAACCCGAAGTAGTCCTTCTCCACCAGGTTCAGGTTGTCGCAAACTTTGTTCAGTATGTCTTGGCCTCGAATCTTCCTCTGAAATACGGATTTGGACAGACATTAGAAAGGGAGCATATTTTGTACCTAAGGTTTAAAGACACGCTCGTAGACCCGAAAACTCATTGTTCTATGAACAATCATTGTGTTAAGCATTTTATGCTATGGTTGCTGCTGAGATGGGAGACTGCTTTATGGCTGTTCCATTGGCAAAGGTTTCATGCTTCGGACTGGTTCATTGTAGCGTTGGTCCCGGTTTTCAGTTATATGGTGGTTGTAAAGCCAAAATAAAGGCTTTTATTTATTTATTGTATACTTTATTGTACGCCAAAGTAGTATAACAAATAAGAAACTTATCGGAAGGAAGCAATACAATGGGCGGCCTTATTGCTTAAAGCAATTTCTGCCAGGCAACCTTTAGGCTTTTGGGTAGCCTGAAAACTTCACCTTCGCCTTTCAACTCGAAATACTCCCAACTATTTGCTGACTATATTACTAAAAGACAGATGTGGGTGGGCGTATATTTGATATAGTATACCTCTGTCTACCCCGTCGGGATAAAGGCGAGACTTTATATACTTGTAATCTCGTCTTTATCTCCGACGACGATACTTTTGACTAGAACGTTTTGTTCTAGTCAAAAGACTTGCATAATAAAGATGTACTCAAAGCTAAACAAATGGCAGACGGAACCTTATTTACTGAAATTCGCCACAGCTTTTCATCAATCAGACATCATTCATGACAAGCTAAATTAAAAATGTCTACTCACATCCACATCCAGGTCCATAATAGACCCGTCCAGTAGTTCCACCTTGACATGGACGATGTTGCCCGCAGGCCTGCGCCTTGGAGACGCATCCTTCTTCTTGGGGTCGCCCCTGGACTCCTTGGTCACGCTCTCCGGCATCCTGCCGCGCGACCTTCACGCACTGGAAAGGGGGAAAACAGTTTCGTCAGTCTTTAATACATATTATAGATAATAGCGTTCGAGACGGTATACAGTAGGGAAGTAGAGGTTAAAATATTGGTGTGAGGCTCATACCTGGTGGAACCTGGGCCATCCAGCGCGGTAATACAGCGAGTTAGGCACCTTTGCATGAGAGTGGGTTATATAGATAACAAAGTTTTGTCAGCTTGATGTTAATTTAATAAGATAATTGCGAAATGAAAGAATAAAAACATAAACCAGTCTAAGACGCCTAATCCCCTTTTTCTGAGCAATTAGTAAACATTTAACTAAGTAACGCACTGATAAAGGATAATAATGCTTATTTTGTGACTGTACCTAATGGGGTTGTAGTGGGACCCCACCACAGATTCAATAATAATTACTACGGCATCACTATAATAAGAATGTCACCTGAGCATTTGCTGACAATGGGACGAGGATCTGGGTAAGCGCCGCTAGCGACTGCAGTCGCAGGCGAAAATAAAATAAAAGAATTCAGTCGCGAAAATAAAATAAAAGAATTCAGTCCAGCTGCTAAAATCCTTACTTCTTGAGCAATAAGTAAACATTTAACTAAGTAAAGGCACTGATGAAGGAATGTACATACATACATACATAACATCACGCCTGTCTCCCAACGGGGTAGGCAGAGACTATGACTTTCCACTTGCTACGATTCTGGCAAACAACTTTCGCTTCTTCAACTTTCATAAGTGTCTTCATACGGATCTTCGGTTAAGGGTACTCTTGACCTGGCCTTTTTTTCAGAAGATTATCGATTTGATCGATATGAGTATGCCGAGGTCGACCCCTACTAGTTTGCTCATTCACTCTCGCTTCATAAATCTGTTTTGTCAGCCTATTTCCATCCATTCTCTCCACATGTCCAAACCATCTGAGCATCCCTTTCTCTATCTTAGTCACTACATCTTCTGTCATACCGCAATGTTCCCTTATCACACTATTCTTTACTTTATCCCTCAATGTCACTCCAGCTATACTTCGCAAACTTCTCATTTCCACTGCATTAATTTTACTTTCATGCTTCTCCTGCCACACCCAACTTTCACTACCATGCATAAGTGTAGGGACAAGCACTCCTCTATGTACAGCCATCCTTGCCTTTTTAGACACGTTCTGACTGCTCATAAAGGTGTGAATGGCTCCATTCACTTGATTTCCTGCCAAAACTCTTCTTTCAATATCATTGTCACACTTTCCATCTCTTGCAAATTTTGAACCCAAATATACAAACTCTTTCACCTGTTCCACGCTCTTTCCTTCGATCGATATCGAGCAATCAGTCATACATTTCTCTCTTTTCAAAACCATTACTTTTGTCTTGCTTACATTAACATTAATTCCTCTACTTTTAAGCGCATCGTTCATTATATTAACCATCAATTGCAACTCATCCGCCGATGATGCCAGTATTACCTGATCATCAGCATAAAGGAGGCATTTGACGGTTAGCTCATTCATTTTTAATCCATACGCACACTCTTGTAGTTCTTTCAAGCAACTGTCCATGTATAGGTTGAACAGCCATGGTGACGCTACACAGCCTTGTCTCACACCTTTTTCGATGGGAAAAATGTAGTAATGCGTATTCTGTTACTATGGGGTTATAGTTGGGCAAGGTTCCGGGTAAGCGCCCCTACAGGCTTCGTCAAACTGCCGTCAAAGTCGCTGTCGAAAATAAGGAGCATATGAACTGGCTCTTAAACCGGGTAGATTTGTAATAACTGGGAAGATTTTAAGGCAATTAATCTCAGATTATGGGAATAACGGATATCAAGCGTCTGATGAAGCAATATTCTCCACTACTAATCTAATACCACTGGCGCATGACAATAGGTTAGACATTCAATAGGAAGGAATTTTCAGAACAATACGCTTTCTTATTAGTTACATTTACTAATGAAATGAAAGCGTGTGAAATGAAACGAACGTATGAGATTTTAACGCCCTTTAAGACAATCTATAATTAATACAGTAAATCTTACATAACCTCGTAAAACCAATTGTGTGGGCATCTTCAGTGCCAATGAAATGACCTTAACGAATTAATAGTCGCTAGCCATGGCCGTATATTTTCATTATATTCTGTACAAGTAACTGTTATGGCGTCGCATGCCAACCATTAATCTACCATAGTAAGGGTACTTTTAGCATCTGCGGGTGCATCTTTAAGCATTATTACTTAGGCCAGTTATGTATAATCACAGGGTGGAAACTCCATACAAAAATGTTCGTTTTCACCCACACTAATATAGACATAATATGAATGCTTAAATCAAGCTTCAATGTGTGTGTGAGTATTCTAGGGTCACTAGTTATGGAAACAAAATGATAAGGAACAGAACGCAATCTCATGTATGTAGGTACTTTTTTTTTCAAACCTACCTTCGGCTAAGCACAAATTAAACCAAAGCAATAGCACAAAGTACGTAGGTAGTAAGTAATACGTAATGCAACGCAGTGACACTCTCTCAAGTACTGACACGGGAATCGACACATTAATTTTGGTGGGGGGATGGGGAAGCTTACTCAGGTGGGAGGCAGGGAGTTGCCGATCTGTATGTAATACTATTATATTAACTTTGGTATAATATAGCATCTATATTGCCTGATAGAATGAGAGAATCCCAATCGGTCTTGTCGTTCAAAACCATGAATTATTTCTCATCACAGTAAGCATTTGCCAGTCAAAGCCCAGTTATAATATGGCCCTTTTGCCTTGACAAAAAGCCTAGAAACGTAACTTATGTTTTACCTGTAGCTACATTTTTTTATCCTGTGGAAATCCTGCATGGATGCTATGCTAACTCCTATCGACTAAACGACGCGTTACAACAATCTATGGCCGAGTCTCAGGTAAGCCCTCGAAAGGTTACCATCGCGGCCACGCCTAGAGGATTCGGGGTGTTACCCGAATCATGTTGGCCAGATTGTCAAAAAGCTCTCAAAAACGTCACTTAGATATGTCAGTTGCTAAATGAAGTACTAAATCAATTGATTATTTTTACCGGGTTGCCATTTTGAACAAAACCGTGATGCCTTCAGTAATTTTTTTTCCAAGCTTAAATGTCTTTTTATTTAAAAGCGCCGTAGAAACTTCAACTGAATCTTGGACGTGACAAATAGTAGTTAAAGCACTGTCGTTGAATACGTAATTGAGTTCGTCTGTGGTGATTACTTTAGACTTAGGAGCGTATTGAGTACGAATCATGGGAATAGCTATTGTGGGTTATACTGTTATACAGGTTTTCTATTATACCACCATTTTTATGGCGTGAGAACTTGAGATTTTCGTATTCGTATTTTGGATGTTAAGAAACGGTTTCGGACTGTTGGTTCCACTGCTAAGTTCCACTAAGGGCTCCAACAGGATTTTAAAATACTCATGGACCCACTACATAATAATGGTGGGGCTATAGGGACTTTTAAATACTTATGTACCCCCTTGTCTGTTAAAGATAGAGAAACTATTTTCTATGATATAATAGCTACTTCCGTCACTGATAGCAAGAAGTATTAAGGTTTAATCTATACTAATATTATAAAGAGGAAAGATTTGTATTTTTGTTTGTAACGAATAATAGGCTCCGGAACTACTGGACCGATTTGAAAAATTCTTTCACTGTTGGGAAGCTACACTCTTTGCCGTGAACATAGGCTATATTTTATTCCCGCATTCCCACGGGAACTACGCGGGTTAAACCGCGTCCGCTAGTATTTTAATAAGGTTAATGAGCCTAACACAGCCTAACCAGTTTATTAATAGGCATCGTTCAAATAGCCAGGCTGAATGAACGGCAGTGTTTATTAAATGAGCTACATCTAATGAACGAGGTAACTGATGCGTAAGTCTATTGGAGTATGGGTAGATGAGTTGAGGAGAGGGTTAGGTCACGCAAATTTTTGCACAGTTTAAAAAACCGGCCAAGTACGAGTCGGACACGTGGGGTTCTGTTTGTTCACAATCACATTTGTTGTATGGGAGACCCCCTTTAATATATTTCTACTCTGATTTTAGAATTTGTTGTTTAACAACAAATACCTACTAAAATCGGAATAGAAAAATATAGTAGTATAGTACTAGACTACAAAAAGAACGTATAGAGCTTCCGTGTCATACTCACAATCATAAGTTTTCAAAGTTTCAAGATCGGGGGATTTTCAGCATATTGACCAGGATTCCAGTGCCAGTTTGGATGAAGATGTACAAAAAGAACATGTTTTGTAATAAAGCCGTTTATGTTTATATTTAAACCTATCAAATGCAATAAAAGGAAAACCGCAGAGCACATTCCGCACCATAACTATTTATAAACATGTTCCGTACCCACAGACAATACCTAAATAGGTTCTATTAGTAGTTCGGTACGTACTGTAAACAATTAAACATAGCATTCGAGATAACCACTAGCATACTAGTAGCTAAAACTTAAATTGGATAAGTTAGTAAACCGTTAAAATAAAGGCTAGTTAGCACTTAAGCTGTTGGGATATCAGACGGTAGTCTCTTGAGACAACACCAAAAAATGCGTGCTGCTGCCAAGGAATTCTCCATTGTGAATATCAGCTTCCAAAGTCGGGACGAACTTTGGACTGTTGCACTCGGCACATAGAAGAGTCAATAGGATTCTGAAATCAACGAACCTCTAGGTACCGGTAATCGGTGTCTTAACATGAAGAAGATTCTACATGGATGCTATGCCGGACCCCTACCGACTAAAAACCTCACGTATCCTACCTAACAACCTACATTGGAAGCCCCGGGTAAGCCCTCGGAAGGATACCTCAGAACTCCCAACAGTGTCAAACCCCTTTGCGATCGAAGAGAGACCTCCTTGGCGTATTCTCAAGGGGCAGAACACCGTAGATTGTATAATATGCTCTGAGATCCGTCTCAGATACTTTTTTAATTTTCAAGGTTCTTGTCCGTTTAATTCACCATAAAATAGGCTACGGTGACCACTTTGCTTCAGATGAAAATGTCACACAAAGAATAAGACGTCTGAAAGCGTCTACCACAAAATACAATAACCACAAAAAATAAATGGCGTCGCGACAATTTCGCCTCTTCCTTAGAATCTGTCGCCAACGCACGGCCCCAATTGGCTCAATTGAGTTTAAGCAGCGCGTGGCAACAGAAGGTACCTCGTAGGTGGCAATTTGGACTACCATGTACCTTAACATGATTGTGTGGAACTGGATTGGGCTCTGAGAATTTATATTATTCTGAGAGAACAGTATTCCGAGGGAATACTCAAGAGCGAATTAAAAGAATAAGGCTCTCCTATTTTGAAAGAAATAAGCCTTTCAGCGGAGTAGGGATGCTCTAGCTAGAAGGATTGAGACCCGCTGTTTTGAACATCTGACGGGGCAATTGACTTTGAATGATTTTGTCACGGCAGAACACGATCTTGTTACAGAAATGCATCAGTCTCGAAACCACTTAATAAATGTTTTACACTGTGTCAATGTACCACAATATAATAAATTACTAAAGTTGCAGCTGTATAACATACAACAGATTCCTTTTGTTTCTTAGTATAATCATACCCATAAACACATTAAATGATCCAAGGCAGAGGATCCACGGACAGTGAATTTCTACAGAAATGTACATCTTTGCTTTAATGTATAGTACTTTTATTGTAGTGTTTACTACCGCATACTAATTTTAGGAAACAGGAACTACAGATCATAATCTACGGAACCATGCTTCTAACCAAAGCAATACAAAATCTGACGACTATTAGCAGAAACTAGCACGGCTATAACCAACTAAAACGTTGGTTATAGCCGTGCTAGTTTCTGCTAATAGTCGTCACCCTATAACCCATGGTTTCGCTCGCAAAATACTAGTAACCGTTTTGAAGTTCTCACATATATTACAACTAGCTGACCCTCGCAACTTCGTTTACGTCACATAAGGTTTGTGAATGGAGAGGTTCTTCTTCATCAGACTCATCAAGCAGCGTGTGAAACGGCCCTGTTTGCTTAATCATAAAAGAGCTTAAAAATTAAGGCTATTCTAAAACAATTCAGTCCCCGCCTTCGGCGCGGACTGAATTATTTTACAATAGTCTTAATCATTAAGCTCTTTTATGACTAAGCCAACACGCCCGTTTAGAATTACCCTCACATTCAAAGAAACCCTTGAATTCTAGGTTTTGCGAAAGTTGAGATGGCTTTAATTCCTGAACTACAAAACCCTCAACATTGAAACTTGTGTGAAACAATCCTTAAAGTATTCCCTTTATAACACTGAAAAAATTTTTGGAATCGCATCACGCGTTGAGAAATTACAACTGAAAAACCATTTTATCTTTCATCCCCTCTCCCGCAGGAACTGCGCAAAACTTTGGGATCAAAACGATCCTAGGACCTTACTCGGAATATAAGCTTCAAGTGTACCAAGTATCATTTAAATCGGTTCAGTAGTTTCGGCGTGATACTTATTCGGGATACAGACAGACAGACAGACAGACAGACAGACAGACAGACAGACAGACAGACAGACATGAAAAGTTTAAATTAAATTTTCGGCTTCAGTATCGATTAGAGAACGCCCTCCAATTAAAATTTTCAAAATATCTTCCATGTACAGACTCTCGACCCTCAACAGTTTTATTATAAGTATAGATTAACTATCAATATGACAAAAGAAGCAAGGGACCCTACCAAGATCTTGAAGACCCAAATCAGTCTCAACTGCAAGTGGACCTGATAACTAACGGACGAGGTAATGTAATAACGACAAAGAAATTTCATGAAAATTCCTCAAAATCAAATAAGAAAACTAGAAGGTACCTACCTCTTTCTTTAAGCTTAGAAATATTTCTTTGGTAGTAAGGCATGGCCACATCACCTGTATTATCATCAATCCAGTACACCTAAGATTCGCCGAGTGTGCAGCGTGGAACGGGCCGCGCATCGCCCTCACAGGCAGTATCGTTAGGGACCTATCGCTGCCGGCCGTGGTGCGAGCCATGGTCTGCAGCCAGTCGCGCTGGTCTGCCGTCGCGTCGTTTGCTAGCGAGGTGATGGCGGCCAAACGGGAGACGTTACGGTCGCGGGAGCGTGCTTGTCAAACGCTCCCACCCCTTGGAGAGTCCTAAAAAAACGGGGCAACCCTTTGCCGGGCCGCAGTGATTTATCCACCGGCCTATCCTGCGACCCGGTTAAGGCGAGGCGGAACACCGCGGGGTTTAGTGGATAGGACGGTTCCTAGCAGAACCGTGAGTCCCACACGAAGTCGCCCCACTCCCCCGAAGTGGGGCGGCGAAGAGACTAACCTGCAGTCCCCGCGTCAAAAAAAAAGTACACCTAAGATAAAACAATTTTTATCAATACCAGACACTTTTCGTAGTAGCAATAGTATTCAATAATAAGCATTCATCCGCTCGCAATGTTAAGTAGCATTACGCCTAGACGATCAGCCCAAAGTTAAGCAAACGCTGCCTTGGAGTTTAGCCAACGTGAATCACAAGAACTCAATTGGTTACTATCTGTACTTGGAAAGAAATGGATACATTTGAATATCGATATTTTTATTGCATCGTTTTATTTCAATAAATACTGGTATCGATTTACTTGCTGGTAATATACAGGAGATGCTAAACATAGAACTTGATTCATTAGAGTTCTAAGAATTTGTATTCCGCCGAAAGGAATCAATTATATTTAGAGTATGTAAGCTCGAGTTCCCGATGTTCAAACTCCAATAAGACGCATAGCAAATAACGTCTCCTGATGCATCATTAAAAATGATTGTTTTTTGGACTCCTACAGACTAAAAAACTTCACGTAACGTCCAACAGCCGACTGTTGGGAGCCCCGGGTAAGCCCTCGGAAGGATGTCTCAGGACTAAAGAATGATGGGCGTTGGCATTTTCGCAATATCCAAGGACACTGCCAATACTACTTTGCCTCGGTATAACACATTAATGCCCCCTCCAAAGCTGTCATAAGCTTAATTCAGAGCCGCAGTGTCCCCAGAAGAAAGTGAGATGGTTTTCAGTCAAGTTCTATGAACTGCTCGACGAAATGCTTTGTTATGATTCGATATAGCACAGCAATACTCCGGGTCGTTTGGCATTTATGGAAAATCAACAAAGGGAATCTCCGTTTGGCATTGGTAAATCAACAAATGGCCTATCCTAACCTCTAGCGTCAGATAACTTCAACATGACTGTGTAGGAGTTCACATAATAACGCCATGTATAAATCAGACAGTTACAATACTATGATGATATCATTCTAGCTGGAACATGGATGTCAGGGTCCATCGCAGTGTCGAGGTCAGGGCTATTGAACGATACACCTTCAATAAGAGATATGAACCACGTGTAACCATGGAATAATTAAGCGTTGGTCAGCCTACGATAATACCTGTGGCAGTTACTCCAAAGAGAGATATATGAGCATAAATATTGTGTGATTGCTAGCGATTGAGGTAAAAATATTGAATAGAACCTTGATGGAAACTAGTTTCTAATACGATGGAATATGTTCGAGGAAGGATCAATCCTTTCTATCCTTTATTCCCAGTAGTTTCGCGGCAGTGACGGAACTAGTGAGAATCTTTTATTGTGTTTTATGTGTCACGTGGGTGTGTGTCGAACTGTCGAGTGCCAAATAGAGCGATACTTGAACTCGCGTTTGTTTTTGTTACCTTTTGAGTTCAATACTCGGTCTAACTTAGCACACTATTATTTTCACTAGGGACGTCCAGTCGTCCATTCAAATGACGTCCAGTCGTCCATTCAAATGACGTCCAGTCGTCCATTAAACCGTGCCAAAAGCCCTTGCAAGTGGTGGACGGCATGTATACGTGTTTTCCGTCTATCAGGGCAAATACCAAATCAATAACAATACGATGCTTCTACTCCGTATGGAGTTCACGATCAAGAACATTCTAACAGTCAATGTCGGTCAATTAGCGAGTATGGAGCATAATAGTACATACATTCGCCCTCTATAGTAGCCGGCTTGAAAGTTGTATGATTAAGTTATTAACAAGTTTTTACGTAGCACGATAGCTACTGATTTCGTTACGTTGTTCTGATTGGTAAGAAATTCCTTATAATTCATAAGGAATTTCTTACCAATCAGAACAACGTCCATACTAATTCATAAGAAATTTCTACAATACAAAACTTTACCATTAAAGTACGAAATTGTATTGTATAGTCCCCTTCTTCATATAGCGTCTTTCCAGACCTGGTACAACTTTCCGACAGCTCCCAGCGCTAGACGATTAGATAAGGATCATGTTGAGATTATTTGGTTCTTGTCCGCCATTATATGCGTGGGGATTTCCACGTGTTAAGAAAGCGTGTTTCCAGTCCTAGGAGCAGCTACAAGGGTGCACTGGAGCCGTTCCCCAGGGGACAAACTCAGCCTCATCTGCTGGCTAACGAACGAGTTCATAGCGAAGATAAGGAATAAACCCCAGTCCTGGGACATCCCTCCGAGAGCTTACCCGGGGCTCCCAACCCTAGGCTGTTGGACGTTACGTGAGGTTTTTTTGTCGGTAGGAGTCCGGCATAGCATCCATGAGGGATTTTCCCTGACGTTCCCCTGTACGAACCCGACTATAATCTATCACTGTTCTAAATTTCAGCGAAATCCATTTAGTACCTAAAGAGTAACAAACATCCAGATACACTCACAAACTTAGCAAGATGTGCCAATCTGCCAGAGCCCTTCAAACAATAAAATCTAATCAAACCGCTCCATTCTCTCACGTCGCGTCGTCAGAACCGCATTAGCTCAGTAATGGAGCTCTCATCTAATTAAACTGACAACGGCGCTGTTGACGCGGTTATAGCTGTCTGGGAGTATAATGTTGTTAGGGTAAACTATGACGAGCTGGTTTGAAGATTTAGAACAATATTATGTACATTGTACATAAACTATTGCTGTATTTAACACAGTGATTATGGGACGAAGTGCGAATGGGGCGAAGTACGAACGCAGGACGAAATGCGAATAGGACGAAGTGAGCATAACCCACTCATTTCACTATTAAATCGCTCCGAATAGGGAAAAGATAAACCAGTGAAGAAGTTCTTTCCTGCCACGGTTTTCCCAAACGTCTATTGTATGGGGTTCCACAAAATTGGTTCTAGCAGGGTCTGCAGCGCGAGTGTTAGCGCCTTTGGTGTTAAAACCTTCATAGCTATACCACGAATGCCTGGTGGGTATGGTGACTTCTTAATTTCCATCTAGGGCTGTAAAATACATAAAAATCTTGGTACATATTGAATAAGCTTGCAAATTGCTACAGTATTTAAGCAGCTGTATATTACAAAACAAAGGTAAAACAACATGAAGTCTAATGAATCAAGCAGCTAACAACCACGCTAAGTAGTAAGGTAGTATTTGTATAGAAATGTTACAAAACCCAGACGCGGGGGCTGATGACCCCACAAAACATCTGTCTACACAAGACGATACGGGCGAATTGTCGGTAGTCAAATAAGAAGTACTATCTTGAAAAGTGTATTGATATTCAAGATCTCCATATAAGTACGCAGCAGAACCAATTTATTTAATCTCAAATACAGTGGTTATCAAAATAATTGACTGGGCTCCGACCCTTTTACAAAAAATGTCTAATCTTCAGACCCTTACATCTAATTTTCTAAACTCGTGGAGGAGCTATGGGATTTTTTCCAAGTGCTGCATCTGCGTAACTGTCGAGAGATTACAACACGTGCGCCCCTAAAGCGGTGAGACGTTACCCGGCATTGGCATCATCTTGCAAAAATGCCGAAATACCTCAAATCACAACAAGTCAAGACAGTCCTTCCTTACAATTAGAGTAACCACCGCCCACGGAAGCCCTCATCAAATTACATCTGGACATTCCTAACTAGATTAACTCAATGTCGGACCTCCTCCGTACTTCGTAGGCGAGGAGCTACAATGTACCAGAGGCGCCGGGCGACTCGGTATTACGTCATCATGGGACCACTTAGCCTTTTATTGGTTAATTTAGTGCCCGACTATTATTCTACGTATGGAATAACTCTGAGATTGCCTGGAGATTATATTGGCTCATGGCTGTGTTATATGTGAGATTTTATCGTGTTACAAATTATTCTTGATAGCAGAACCATTGGCACATGAAGGCATCAGCTACGATCTCAAGTCAAACTCATAATGTCACATAATAATATAACCAACGAAGGACGTATGAAGGGAAAGAATTGGTTGAGAGTAGGGTCTCGATGGTCCAACGCTTGGGGCGTTAGGCCTGGTATGCCAGAAGACGCTGAGTCCAGTCAGGTCAAGACTAATCTTTTTTATTTTTCATATTAAATGAAATCATAAAATAATGGTGAAGAATTTAATAAGGCAAAGGCACATAAATCTTCCGATTGATTTAGAACAGCCCTCTTCCTTTGAAGTTAAAGTCATAAAAAACACGTAGACCAAACACATTACACGGCCCGATCATCGACTCCCACTTGAGGCGCATCAAAACAAGCTGCTCAGCGATCTAAACGCATGTCGCCATTAATCTCGATGCGCGTGCGCATGCTTCGGCCACTGTAATGATTTATAGCACCACCTCGGTTGTTTCAGGTTCTTAGACACAGATTCCGCTATAGATCACAAGACGAAACGTAGATGAAAAGCTGTTAGATTTCGGCGAGTGATATTCTGGATGGTATTTCAATAGTCCGATCTCAAATTGCAAAACGAGCTCCCGATTCAAACAACTATAGAGTATTAGGAGATCTATCACAGAGAGTGTTCTGAAAATCTCTTCAACTCAGGTATCGCTCCTTTTTGATCCTGAGCAACGCGTGCCGGGTAATGGTCGTACAATGGAGAAAATCTTTGCCAGAACCGATCGATTAATAGATCTTTTCCCTATCGAACAATTGGAATGCTATGCCAGTGCACGTGTTTCCCGTATCTTACACTCCAGTTTCTTGAAACCGAGGCCGAAGAGGCCCGTCTTTGGGCCGGCAACTTGAGGAATACTGTCAATATTCTTGTGAACTGTAAAAGTGGCCATCTTTGGAGAGCTATATATAAAAAACTTGAGAGGTGTCAAAGGAACACACCCGAATGGAACGAAGTTCCTTTCAATTAATTAGTGCAGGAATTGTAATAAAATTTTATTTTAATTTTAATATCTTACTGTACTTAAACAAAAACAGGAACAGGAACAGGAACAGGAACAGAAACAGAAACAGAAACAGAAACAGAAACAGAAACAGAAACAGAAACAGAAACAGGAACAGAAACAGAAACAGAAACAGAAACAGAAACAGAAACAAAAACAGAAACAAAAACAAGAACAAAAACAAAAACAAAAAACAAAAATTAGTGAAGGAATTGTAATAAAATTTTATTTTTTTTAATTAATAATAATATTTTTTTTATTATTAACCCCCATTTTATTACCCCCCCCCCTCCCCCTCCCCGCTTCCTCCCTCCCCCCGTTCCCCCTCCACCCCTTCCCCTCCCCCCCTCCTGCATATTAACCCCCCCCCATATTACCCCCATATTAAAGGAGGTTAGAGGTACCTCTACCCTCCATACTATAGCAAAAACATATAAACGACTTCAAAAAAGGAGGAGGTTATTCAATTCGGAATAACCTCCTCCTTTTTTGAAGTCGGTTAAAAAAGTGACGTTAGAACTTTTCGTGAGAATTTTTTCCGTCTAGCCCCCTTTCACAACGCGCGATAAGGAACTTCGTTCCAAAAAACATCGATAACCTGAACATGACCATGATAGTTTATAGCTGTCTGTTTCAATAAACTAAAACATCTATAAAGCGAATTAAACTCTAAAAACTACCGTAAAAGGCAATCAAACATATCCTAGGCGCCAGACGTCTGCCTCGTTTTGGTTTTCATGATCGCATTTATTACGTCTGCAATATTAGAGCGAAACGACATCTTTCCGGGATGTTTCATAAAACTATTAGCTATTACATTGTTTCCCATGTAGCTGGATATTGTTCTCAAAATGACCTTTCCAAAAAGGGCATCCATGTTGTATAAGTCACAAACATTCTCACTTTTGTTGCTGCCCTCCATACAGTCCAGTTTAAATAACTTTTAGTAAGCAACAGGCATACATTCTATAATAGTTATCCAAAAAGGTGCACAAGATCACATTCGAATAGTAGCCCAGTCATATTAGGGCTTTCACCTCGGAATGAAAGATAATAAGCTGCAAATTGGTATGAACCTTTGTTTTGTCATTCTAAATGTTGTCTCAAAAGTCACAATCGTTATCGTGTCCGCGTCTCAAGATATTCAAGGTCAAAGGTCACAAAAATCGGTTTTTCGCGAATATCTGGCTTCCTATCGGTTAAATGAGATTTGCATTTATTATAAAAGTTGTAGGCTATAAAATTCCCTACAACTTTTGTTTAAACTTTTTTTTCATACGACCAACCGTTTTGAAGCTAGAGCGCGAAGAGTGCACATCGTACAGTCATATACGGCCTAATGCAAGGTCAAGTATTTCCAGGTATATAAGTATTGAGAAATGTACGCGTTTTAAAGAAAAGATATATAATGTCGTGTTAACTTAAAATAAAAATAAAATATATAATCCAGAATTAATAATATTTTATACTTAAATAGTTAAATATGAATAATTATATATAAATTATCAAGTTACTTACTTTAATTAAATATAAATAATTAATAGTTAGTACATAAATAATAGGCATTGTTTAATAACTATAATTTCCAAGTAAATAATTGACTTTATAACGTACTGATAACCATAACTCACGCTTGACCTTGCATTAGGCCGTATATGACTGTACGATGTGCACTCTTCGCGCTCTACCTTCAAAACGGTTGGTCGTATGAAAAAAAAGTTTAAACAAAAGTTGTAGGGAATTTTATAGCCTACAACTTTTATAATAAATGCAGATCTCATTTAACCGATAGGAAGCCAGATATTCGCGAAAAACCGATTTTTGTGACCTTTGACCTTGAATATCTTGAGACGCGGACACGATAACGATTGTGACTTTTGAGACAACATTTAGAATGACAAAACAAAGGTTCATACCAATTTGCAGCTTATTATCTTTCATTCCGAGGTTGACCCCTTTTTTTACCTAATATGACTGGGCTATAGGGACCCCTTCTTTGGAATAAACTTTTCACCTCGAAACCGGAAAACAAACCCCAAAAGCGATCCCCGACAGTTCTTTCCTGTGTGTGTAACATTCGCTGTATAAAGCTTAGAGTACATCTACGCGATGCGTTTATTCCAGGCAATGCAGGCGCAGTTTTATTTCTGCTCCTGATTTCTGCTCAAAATTGACCACCGTAGCTTGAAGAAGTTTGCAACACCAGAGACCCTCGCATTGTCGACCATGCAAGGCCTTCAAGACCCCTCTTGAAGAACCTAAACTGTACTTTCGGTAAAATCAAGGCAAGGAGTTTATTCCACATTCCAAACTAACCCTGAAGAAAGCTCTAATATGACTTCATCGTATAGATACCAGTATCGCAAATCATGACAGGACAGTTTTGCATGAAAACTAGAGACAAAGTGAAAGTTTACTAAAACAATTTCACATTCGATAATCAGAATCAATCAAATATATCGGCGAAGTTCAGTCGGTAAAAGTTAATTTCTCAGATATGGTTGCTGGAAACAGTGTGATTAGATTCAGAAAAGTGCAAATGAAAATGTAATCAACTTTATAAGGGTTACTAGCGGCTTATTTAGTCCGGATGTTACAGTTTCTACATTTTTTTTCTCGAAATTTTTACCTTTAAAAGCCTTAGAAGTAGACGCCCATATCGACATTTTACCCTTTAAAATGGCACGCAATTTACCCAAAACCGCACGCAAATAAAACACCACAGTGTAAACAAGGGCTAAGATGCGATCGATGCAGACAGACGTACGGTCGCGACGAATAAATTATTAACGCCTAACTACAATGTAGTCACAGACAGTGCAGTCGCAATACTTGGTGTATACGAATACGAGTCTTCGGGAGAAAACATATCAATAGAACAAAGAAACGGTATTCAACATTTCTAGAAGTAACAGGTTTTGCACGAGTTTTTAATGTCTATATTAATGTTTTGAGGAGTGTGCTTGTCTGTATTTCTTTGTGGTCGAATGGAACCAATGGAATGACATAAGTAATTTTCATAAAAGAAAGACGTTCATTTGATAACCAAATACCAATATTTCCAATTCACAGGAGCCTTCAGGAGTCGCACGGTAAATTACTTCCCCATGGTTTATTCCCTTGACTTCGACAGGAAATTAACAATTGGAAGAATTTCGTACGCCCCGGCGAAGTTCGTATCGTCCTAAAATCTTAACTAATCCCGGCCTCGTATGGCTTCCTAACCTTCAAATTTTGAAGTTGGTCCAGTCGTTCACACGTATTAACCCGTAGATTTTTTTTATACCACTAAGGTGGCAGACAAGCACACGGCCCATATGAAGGTCTGGTGGTTACCGCAGTCTATAAACGTTTGCAACACCAGAGGCGCCACTCTCGCGCTGCCGACCCTGTAAAAACCTTCTAAGGCCCCTTTTGAAGGACCCCATACCGTAGATATAAGTATATAAATGGAAGGGCATTATAGATCCTTCAAGATACCCTTTGGGCAGACAAACAGCCCATCCTACTCAAATTAAAATTGCTTATACCATAAACGGTTTGAGCTTTGCTCGCTACGCACGCAACGTAGTGTCACGATATTGAGGCACAATCGGCAACGTTATTACAACGCTTGTATCTTGCACTGATTCCTGTTATTTATTATTTTATAGGTGGTTATTTCATGGGTTTTTTTGTTTGTGATTGATGTCAATTCTTTAACAATGCTATTTTTTTGTCATTACGATTATCAATGTGTAACTGTAAACACGCATAACTTTCGAAAGACTGCACGAATTTGGATTACATTTTGATGTGATGTAGTTACTCAATCACACTCTAACCCTGGACTAATTTTAACTGAAAATAAACAAGAAGCTGGCACCTAAAATTAACAAAAATCTGCTTTTTACACCGGGAACAAATTAATGTTGGAAACGAGCAAGTACGGGAAAACTTTACAATGTGAGCGGATCGCGGGAATAAGCCAGTACCTCAAGAAAATGTGACCTAGAAAGGTACTTACTTAAAATCCTTCTAAATAAAGAAACATGGTTACAAAGTCATAGTTACATGACATAATTGCATGCCAGTTTATATTGGCACGTGCCTGTTGTTGACAGCAGTAAAGGTACTACCTACTTGTAATACATCAGCGTGTTTAGCACTTTACAACAAGGAATAGGATCTTTTATGTCACCGAAACAACTTCTGGGTACACACTTCGCAAGCCTCGATAACATGAAGCGAGCTTACAAACTGCTAGTAGGAGAGTCAAAAGCAGATTTTTTTTACCACTAAGGTGGCAGACAAGCATACGGCCTACCAGATGTACTGGAGGTCGCTGTAGCCTATGTACGTTTGCAACACCAGAGGCGCTACACTCGCGCTGCCGACCCTGCTAAAACCTTCTAAGACCCCTTTTGAAGAACTCCATATTGAAGGAGTTTGGGAGAACCGAAGCAGATAGATCATTCCACAATCGAAGCGTGCGCGGAAAAACGCTCCTAATCAAAGGTTTTAACAGACAGACAGATGGACGGAAAACAAAGGGATCTTACAGGTAAAGCATTTTTAGCAGTAGGTACTACTGCCAAAAATGTTTTTGAAGAACCCAATACTGTAGGCGTTTGGGGAAAGATCATTCTACAATCTAAGCGTGCGCGAAAGAAAGCCTCTGTCAGGAAATGCAGATTGTGTAAAAGCTCGATGTCACGAAGCGAGTTTACAAGCTGCTTTCGAACTCGCCGGCTTGTAGTTTGTAAACTCGCTCCGTGCTCCCCGTTCTCCCTAATAGTCCTAATTTTGTTGCACTTTATGGAGGAGGCCAACTTTATTATCAGACGTTTATGGGCTTTTCGACGGCAATAAAACTGAAACGTATGGGTTTCCTTATTCGTTTTATATGGGAAAGGAATGAGAAATAACGTACACGTTATTTTGGTAAACAGAATTGCGGATAATAATTCTAGATAGACATCAGTACACATGTTTCCCTCATCTGGATATCCTCATTGGGAATATTAATCCACAGATTCTAAGTAGGTACTAGAAAATTCTATAATATTAATACAAGACATACATAAAATTGTGTTGTTGCGATGGGGTGCTTCGGTTCAAGGCTTAAGTCTTCGAGGAAAGGATCCAGCCTTGAAACTGAAGCAGCACAGCCTGAACTTCGTCCCCAAGTTGATGTTTGCATACTAAAGCGATAGAGGACCGAAGACTCAATAATTAAAACTAGACCTTCATTATGTACCCATAGGTTGCCGAGTGAAGAAACCAAGGCTCCCATTTTCACGAACGCAAAGGGCAATGCCAGGTCTTCATAGTAGTTTAGGCCCTGGGTGCCCAATCATGAAAATGGGTACAATATATTGCTTGTAAATAACAATAATTTATTCATAAAAGAAAAGTTAACACATAAGTTGGGGTTTCCAAAATATCAAGACTTTTAATTTTTATAAATGTGCTCTTACACAAGCACTATAAAGTGATTAGAAACTCTTCCTGCAGTCATTTAGCTAATTAATAATGTATTTGTTGTCTTTCATACATTTATTCATTCATCTAACGTCAGTATTCATGATCAGAATTGAATATTGAAAACAAAAAACAGAAAAACGTACAATGATGCATTAATATTTGACAATGACATAACACTGGGTGGCTGTCAGTCACTCACTTGACTAGTCAGTTTAATTTAGTGTTGCTATTTAAACAAACAAAATGTCTACCGTCGATCGTCGCAACAATATATCCATATTTTGTAAGCTCAGCGTCAAAGTGTATAATAATTATGACATTACATTGAAATTCAATAAAACTTACTATTTACCGTTTAGAAAATGAGATCTTTATATAAATAAGTACCTCAGTATCTATACGTTTTCTTATCAATATCTTTCCATCAGGTCGCTGCATGGTTGTCTTGTATTTCTTAGTAGTATACGTAATTATAATAAACAAATATTTAAGTAACCCGCCACAGACAGTGTATTCATCCCCACACTTTCCGTCCGGAGCGTACGAGCACGGTAAGATCGGATAAGGAATTGTGGAATGATCTTTCTGCCTCGGTTTTTTCAAACGTCAATGGTATGGGGATCTTCAAAAGGGGTCTTAGAAGGTTTTTACAGGGTTGGAAGTGCGAGTGTAGCACCTCTGGTGTTACAAACGTTCACAGGCTGCGGTGACTACTAGTACATCTAGTGGGCCGTATGCTAGTCTGCCACCTTAGTGGTAAGTATAAAAAAAGTAAATGAAAACTTAATCTGAGTATTTTGTAAAAATACTACCTATGCTATTAGTTTACGAAAGACTGGCAACCCAGCAGGTGCAAATGGCGGTGTATTTATTAAATAACTTTTTATTTTGACCAAAATAATCCTAACTTCTATGAAGTCGTGAATAGCAACAAAAATTATGAAAATTCATAACTTATTTTTTCAGCTAAATACCAAGTATGGGCAATCAGGGCCCTATTTCGGCATTGCCCTTTTAAGCTATAGGGGATTTAAGGTACCGTAGTGTCTTCGCTAAGATGGAGATTCTCATAGGAGATTAATAATTCAAAATAACCAAGGTTCCCATTCTCACGCAGAAGGTGTAGGATTTGGAGAAAAGTTAGACAAAACTCGATACGTTACGATGATCGTTAGAGATTGTGTGAGTCAAGGAGTATAAAGAAGTAGAAGCTTGTCTTCTTCTTAAATCCGACAACTTTGACTGTGCAAGCAACGCTTTACTCTCTATCTCTCTCTAGTCTCTTGGTCTTAGCGTTACTTTATATGAAAACTAGCGGACGTCACGCGGTTTCACCCGCGTAGTTCCCGTTCCCATGGGAATACGGGAATAAAATATAGCCTATGTTTACCGCAAACAGTGTAGCATCCCAACTGTGAAAGAATTTTTCAAATCGGTCCAGTAGTTCCGGAGCCTATTCGTTACAAACAAACAAACACAAAAACAAATCTTTCCTCTTTATAATATGATTATTAGTATAGATTGTGGTGAAATATTGCTCATTTTCGAAACTGCCGATTAAGTACACGTATCACTTATGAACTTTGAACCTATTGCACATCAATTTCAATGCTCTTTGGGATGTGCTCTGCCTTTTATGGCATTTTAAGCATAAACAAGTTACCAATAACTTGAATAAGTTGAAAGTGTTAATTTGAACGCGTTGACCTTGGACGGTCCACGCGAGCTTACATAATTATTTTAATTCAAGCGATATAATCGCTCTACCTTATATTTATAATACCTTTATTTAATGAATTCCAATGGCTTAGTCACTAAGTAAATGGCTGATTAACAAAAATAGAATTCATGAACAACGTTTTTAAAAACTTAAGTTCTGCTGACTGACAGGGTTCCTCCCTGACCTAACCTATGCTATTACATTTTACAAAATTTCAGGTTTTAAGTAAGAAGAAGAAAATGGTTTTCCTACTGCATAATCGAGGCTTCCTCCGTCAAGGAAACCTAGGTAGATTGCAAGCGAAGTGTGCGAATTTCAATTTTGATGCAGTTATATTATAATTGCGTTTCGGCGTATGATCAAAAAGCAAAATGGTATATGCATCTGTCTACCCTTTCGGCTATAAAGCTGTGACTATACGTATGTATAAAAAGCAAAAATAATGACGTCATGTACTGACTGACATTTTAAGAGTTTTAGTCAACGTTATCCGTTTAGTATATTTTATAGTTAGAGTAATTGCATTGCTAGCCAATCCCAAACAGGATCCCTATTTAATTCATTGTCTGGAAGTATTTGGAATAAATAGAACACATTCTTGTACTTTCCACCAGGAACAAGGCATTTAATAAAGTCTACGTCCGGAAATATAAGTTTCAAGTCCCAGTATCGTCTTCCAAAACATTCTAATCTTTACCTGAGGTAGGTAGGTCAGACAGCGGTCAGTACGTTTAAATATAATCTGGTACAGCAGGTTATATTGAAAACCGGTCACGAAAATACTAATTGGAGAAAGGGATAAAATGTTTGCAGAGAATATATGCCAAGTTATTGCGAGCGAAAATTTTCAAAAATTTCTCACCATTTAAGCTTTTCTTGGCCTTTAAACATTTCAAAATCAAAATTAACCAAATTGGTCAAGCCATTTTTACGAGCTTTAGTTAGACTAACAAACGTTATTTATTTTAAATGCCGGCTTAGTTGCTCTTGTCCTGAAACAAGCGAAGCTACCAGGTTAAAAATTATTAAAAAATATTTCAGATTTCAACTATAAGGAGCGGAAATCTACAAATGTATATTTTCTTTTATTTCTGCTCTTTCAGCAAACTTTAACTTCGATGCTAAAAGTTTTTTTATGTTAGGTGGCAACCATGCCCCATACTCATAAAAAACAGGCACAAGGGCGCGGCCTCTGCTCGTAATTCGTACGTAATTCTAACCTCACCTGTTTACCCTCTAAATACGTTCATATACACATATATCACGCCTTTATTCCCGAAGGGGCAGCCGGAGGCATACCTACTATACGCCTACATTTCACTACATGTTTATTTTTTGTCCCACGTAATAAATAGGTGGTGGGTCTGCCTATTGCCGTGTTGAAATGGGCCTGTTTTGCACAGATAACTTTTCTTACTCACTGCCAATTGTTTTGAAAGCGCCCATAAGTCTTCAACTACAACTTCAACAACGAACGAGCTTATTAAGTCTCTCTTCATCAAAGCGTTTTCCCATTTACTTCCAAATCCTACCTGGATTAAGAGTAGTAGGAAGTGAATAATAGGAGGAGCTTGGCTTTTTATTTTCGGCTTTATTCATTTGAGATCAACTACCGTTTGATCTTCAAACCCAACGCCTACGTAGTTGCCTCGGCACCTCGACTTTAGGAAAAATAATAATTTTAAGGTGCAAACGGTAAACGGAGGTCCAATGGATCACAATTATCAAGGAGGTCCAACGGGTGCGTAGTCGTTGCCTCCTCGTCCGTTGGCCAGCAGGCGCACCACTAGGCAGGTAAGGTCGGTTGGGTTTTGGAGATCAAGTTGGAGTCTATTACCTTACTCTTACTAAGTAGGTTTGTTTTGAAGTTATTGGAGAATTGACATTATATTTTTTCAGTTTGACCGGCGCTGGCTAACCTTGTAATGTTTCTTTCTTACGTAAACTGCGGGTGCTTCCAATCGAAATAATGACTGCGTTACTGCCAGTAGTAATGTTGTACCTACCTATTCAATTACCCGTTACTCAGAAGGATGATCTCATTCTTGGTGGCAAAAACCTTGAAACGAGAAGTGAATTTACCTGTAACAATAGTAAAAACGTGATTAGGTTTTTGTTCTTTACAAGCAATAAGTAGTTGAAAGAGAAGGTTAGAATTTTTCCTCTTTTCTATAGAGTTTCTCTCTCACATGTAGGGTTACCATGTGCCAGGCTTTCGCCTGATTTGCCAGGCATTTTAGCACTTGATCAGGCGCCCGGCCGGCATTGGTCTATGTCAGGCGAAATGATTAATTGTAAAGAGTTTTGTGCATTATATTTTAAAAGACTTGCTAAAAATGGCGTCATCAGATGATTATCATTAGAAGTAAGAAAACGTACAGTGGAATTCCTTTTTCATTTATTAAAAAACAAATCACATATTTGGCTGATTTTCTTATTACCTACTGTAATGTGTCTGAAAATTGAAACTTTCAAATTAAAAATTCATTCAAGAAATCTATTTTACTTATTATCAAATATTTCTTTTATAATGCGGCATTTTTCAAGAAAATCAGGCATTTTTCGTGAAAATCAGGCGATTTTACCATGTAAATCAGGCATACATTTCTTCAGAAATGGTAACCCTACTCACATGTCACATTTAATAGATGAGATGCTAATTGCTGTTTTATCTTTCTCTCTCTCTCTCACACAAAAATAATGAATAAGGAAGGATTATTTTGTAGTTTAGTGTGACAATAGCATGTCCTATTCCAGCTACTATCTCATAATCATGGCCCACACCGAAGAACCTTAATGACTCCAGCTCATATCTAACAAGTCCTCTAACAATTACCATACAACTGGTGAAGTGTGAACCCTCCCCTTCGGTGTCCATACAAAACGCTTGCATGACAAATATGTTGTGATCAAATCGTGGACAACGCAAACAATGTAACTACTCGCGTGTCCGATATAATGACTTTGAGAATTCGTTTTATTATATTTTTATGAAAATTCTGCTTGGCGTGGAATACTAATGTCGTGGAAATTGTTCAAAAAAGTTCATTTGCGTGCAGCAATGTGCAATAAACCACCGCTATACACATACGGTTGCTCACTCACGCTCCCGAAGGAGTAGATAAGAACATTACATGGCTGGCACTGGCACACACATCTAGGTAACCAGTCTACTGCAGTGATTGACATAATTATAAATAACAGACGGTCGAAAGTTCTTCTGTCTACTTTCCAAGTATTATATATAATAAAAAATTAATAGTTTAAAAAACTAAAAAACACGCTTTTAGCACGCACTATTTTTTTTTATTTTATACTTTTTTCGTATCCCATTCAGCAAACCCTTTCATTTAATACCCATATCATGGGGTGCATTACAAATAGCCAATCCGCCATCTTGGATGTCCGCCATATTGGATTTAAGTCACGTGACTATTTTTTTCGTATTTCTGACAGCAAACCCTTTCATTCGATACCCATATCATGGGGGTGGATTTCAAACAGCCAGACCACCATTTTGGGGAGGCCGCCATATTGGATTTGTAATGACGTTTTTTAGCTAGTCATGTATTGCCATCACAACTCAGAGCGTGTGCAAAATTTCAGCCTGATCGAAGGACGGGAAGTGGGTCAAATTAACATTCCAAGATTTTCTTACATACATAGTTACAAGTGAAGCTAATAGAAGCGTGTTAAAACAACATTTATTCCCTTTGAAATTAAAAAAAAAAGAATATTCAGGTTTGACAATTTTTTTGTGACACACTGAAAAGAACACCCCAAGAAACTCAGTCCGGTTCCTCCCAAAATTCATCTTGAATCTAATACTTTTTTTTTAATATGTAGAAAGGAGCAATTCGTGTCACTGCTTGGCAGTCTTATCTTCTAAAGTCTTTAATACTATAATAAGCTTTCTGGCTACTTGGATACTACTGCTTTGTTTCTGATATTCGCATGATAACACTGCAGTAGACTGCTTTCTTGTCAGTTCCTCTCAGGCGAGCCGCGTTGCGAACTGGTGGTATCCCCTTTGTTTTGTATTCTTGACGTTTCAACGTCAGTCGAGGGTTCAACAGACTTTTCGGATAATGACCAACACGATAAGCCGCTGACATTACATTATATCACCTGTTTCTACCTACGACATTTTTCGCTTTTAGAAAAAAGGACGTATCTAGGTCTATAAGCGTTACTATTTTTTCTTTCGTTTGAAACTCTGAATGTAAAGGACCACATCACAGCTATGACTTCTGGTTCCAAGTCGACCGAGCTAATTAGTACACCTGTTTGACAACCGAACGAGGCAACAATAGGTCACTTAACTAATAGTGGTAGATAATTTATTTGCTATCAGTTTTTTTTGGACATCGCAGATGTAGGTACCTACTATTAGATTGGTATTAATTTTACACATTAAGTACATTTTTATTCATTACTAGCTGACCCGCGCAACTTCGTTTGCGTGATAAATGAAGAACCGCTCGACCGATTTGGTGCAAACTTCACATAAACCATCTACTAAATAGTCCGAACAAAGCCTAAACATTTGGTTTGGATAGGCTCACCTATCAAAACCAAGTGTATACCGTCGTAAAATGTTGTAAAAATCAATGCCACTTTTCGTTGTAATTTTATGATGTATCGTAGACCGACAGGGCCTGCACAGTTAGTCGTGACGTCAGCGGTTCAACGACCCGTGCACAATTACACCGCAGGAACGGGTTACACTAGGCTCCGTAAAAAACTTGAGTGCCAGTCAGCGCTCGTGACACACTTAGTGGAAAACTACAGGATTTGTTAGAGTATAGATTAATAACAGTTAACTTTATAGTTTGTGGTAAAACTTTTTTTACTAACAACTTAGTTCACGTATCGCTCGTGGCCCCGCGGACTCAGTGTTCTGTAAACGATCACTGCAGTAAGCAACTTTCACTATGGCTGGTCCATGGATGGGTGACCACTGACCATCCATGTGATCGCTTTGTGACATTTATTTGAGCGTTTCCGTGCTTCGGAAGGCACGTTAAGCCGTTGGTCCCGGTTGCCAGTAAAATGGCAGTCGTTAAGCCAAGTTGAAGGCTTTATTTCAACAGCATGCAGTCACAACCTGCGCCTGTCCATTTAAACACGGCAATACGGCTCACAACGTATTACGTGGGACAAATTATAAAAAGGTGAAATGTGAGTATATAATATGCCTCTGCCTACCCCTTCGGGGATAAAGGCGTGATGATGAACCTAGTTCACGTATTGACAACGCTGCGCTGCTGGAAAGTTCGGTAAATCTTACATCGACAACCCAAAAACCTGTGCAAACAAATTTCAGAAATTTTCTAAACGTGTGTTTTCTTGTGTGTGTGTGTGCTTGATAACTATACTCTGTAGAATATAGCTTGATCTCTGTGACAGTTATATTAACGTAAACAAAATTGACTTTTATTTTTTATTCCATAGGCATAAAGTTGTTATTTACAGTTTGCACCTCTGTGTCCTCACTCTCTGCATTTCAACCATAAAAGATTTTTGCCGTTGACATAAAGTCTATTCTTGTTTACGTTTGTAGAACTGTCACAGAGATCAAGCTATATTTTACAGAGTATGCCGTCTTATTTTTAAAATAAGTCGCAAGTTTATTCAATTCCTAATTTCCGTTAGAACCTTTTGAAATGGATACTACTCGCACAACATGAGATTGAGCTACATATTAATATAGTGATCAGTTTTGTATTATGCTAAAATTATAAAAGGAACTTGTGTAACCCTTTTACTAAATTAACATAAGTGCCAACCCTTTCAGCTACACAAATAACAAGTGACCCTTTAAGTAACGTCCCGGGACACAAAGTAAAAACAACCAGACATTCGAGTTACTAAATAACAAACAAGTTCGCAAACTGTCCCGACATTCACATAACCGGTTCTAAAACTCTCTATACGTATCTGAATAAGAGTATTTAAAAAATATAAGGCGATTAGTTAGGCAGACAATAGAATGAATACACGTTAGGCTGAATAAAGACCAACGACTTCTTACTTAATACAAAAAATATTTTGCAACTGAAGCTTCGATGACACGAAGCGAGTTGACAAGCTGCTAGTTAGCGAGTTTAAAAGCTAGCGAGTAAGCAAATAAGCGGAGCTGATGTGATTGTCAAAAGCAAGTTAGAAGAGGTTACAAGCTGCTCGCGAACTCGCTAGCTTGTGGCTTGTAAACTTGCTCCATGTACTCAAGTCTTTATGCCGATAAATCTTGCTGACTGGTTTTTGACTTTGATAAACGTCTTTTTGTAATGAATGTTATATTTACAGGTAAGTACCTACCTAATAAATAGACAGCTACAGCTAGAAAATACAGAAAGCAACGTTGGTTTGTAACAAGAAGTTAAATTGAAAAATTATGTACCAGCGTTCAATCATAGCGCCTAAACATGCTACTTACTGTAAGGTATTACGTTTTCATAGTTTGTACACCCCGTATTTCAAAAGTTTATTATACCAATAATAAGTTAAACCAACCTATAGCAGTCCTGATAAACGGTACTTCATTCAAATCAGTCTATGGCAGTCCATGCTGGACGTGGCCTCCACCGCATTCACTCACTCCCTGCGAACCTTTATCAGCAGTGCTATTCTCTAAAAAAACAGCCTTGCGTACAGCGCTGCCCACAGCGGCGAGTTATTCGGTTATATATTACAATACCAGAAGTCAGAATGCCTTTACTTAAAATGCATTAGCCCAAAATACCTGAAATATTTAAAAAAGTACATACTTGGCCTTTTGAATATTGGTATTTCGATTTCGGGTATTTTGGGCTAATGCATTTTAAGTAAAGGCATTCTGACTTCTGGTATTGTAATATATAACCGAATAACTCGCCGCTGTGGGCAGCGCTGCAGGTCGCGGTCTCCACAATATTATTCAAACAACTTAATATTTCGATACTAATATTAAAAAAACCAAAAAGTTTGATTGTTAGCATCGAATAAGCTGTTGGGAGTTCCGGGGTCATCCTTCCGAGGGCTTACCCGGAGCACCCAAAGACCCAAACGGGACCCAATTAGGTTGGAGACATGTGGTTTTTAGTCAGTAGGAGTCCAGCACAGCATCCCTGTAGAATCTGTCAAACGTAAAAAAAGGCATCGAATAGGCTCCAAAACTCCTGAACCGATTTGAAAAATTCCCCAAAACTCCTGAACCGATTTGAAAAATTCCCCAAAACTCCTGAACCGATTTGAAAAATTCCCCAAAACTCCTGAACCGATTTGAAAAATTCCCCAAAACTCCTGAACCGATTTGAAAAATTCCCCAAAACTCCTGAACCGATTTGAAAAATTGTTTCACGGTTGGAAAGCTACACTATCCCCAGCTAACATAGGCTATATTTTATTCCCGTATTCCCACGGGAACGGGAGCTACGCAAGTGAAACCGCGTGACGTCCTCTAGTTGTTCAAATAAACACATGCTTTGTCTGCAAATCGGCTAAACTCGTCCCCCCCGACCTTCAAGTACAAACCCATTAGTACAACTGAGTACTGACATTGAGTATCAAACCTTACATCACTAACTTCCCCACGCATTACCACACAATGGATACGAGACGGTACCTCGCGTGTTATCCACGCATTGTTCACCCGTCAAACGTGCTGGCTTTTTAAAAACCTATGCATGTTGCTTTTTTATGGAAATCGAAGAGTTGGATGGGAGAAATTGAGACAAAGATCCATTGGGAAAGTAATTATGTCGATGTTGTATTAACAAAATCAAATAGTGATAGATATCTGCTTAGCTGTTTATGCAATACTATATGTATGTAATAATGAATGTACTACCCGTTCGCTCTGAGTTTGCCGCTGGCGTAGAGGCGCATACCCGAATTGTTAATTAGACGAAGTAAATTGACAGTAGCTAATGTCACTTCGTCATTGAAATAAGCAACATTGTATGAAGAAGTGACATTAGTTGCTGTCAATTTACTTCGTCTAATTAAAAATTCGACTTTAGTATGGAGCCGAGCGGCAAAGTTAGAGCGAACGAGCAGTAGTAGATGTTGGTGTAAGAAGCTATTAAGTACGTCGAGGTTGCTTTGCGAATGGCTGGCTTTGTGTGGAACATGCTACTTGGATTATGCACTAGCAAACTGTATCCTGGGTTCTTATCAGCGCCAATTGACTAAACTGCAAACATGCATGCAATTTACTTTTAAATATCATTATGTAAGAAATGGATGGAACAACGGAATCATCAGATTTCACCCTAGCGTTTGCCATCAAAATGTCAATCATTCACAGCGAACACGAAACTTTGGCCCCCAAATTATTTAGATCAAATCGGGGCATTACACACAGGAAATGTAAAAATTCGTCACGCAAGCCGTAACGCAGACTATTTCATAGACAAATCGATCAAACATAGACAATTCTTTGGATTAGAAAGTGTTCTTTTGATTTTACTTTAATGTATGACATGACAAGCTTGTCGATTAGTGAATAGAACTTCTGGCTTGATGGCGAAACCTCAATAGTTGGAAGTTCGAACTTCACAGAATTTATTCAGGTTTTTTCTTTTCGATTGGATCTATAAATCTCATCTCCATTTACTGTCACCTCACTAGCGCGTCTGTTCAGATTGCAGAAGAATATGACGAGTGGGATACGCGTATACGGCTGGTGGTACACGGGAGGTAGTAGCACCTGTTGATGTTGCACACCTCCAAGTTCACGGTAGCCATCGTCGATCAGGTGGGCTGTATGCTAGGCTGCCAAAGCTCGATAATGAACGGCGAATTTACAAGCTGCTTCTTGGCGAATTTAAAAGCTAGCGATAGATTTATTATTATAGACAGCTTTAAAAAGTTCGACGACACAGAGCTGTACAAGCTGATCGCGAACTCATTGGGTTGTAGCTTGTAAACTCGCTTTTTGTCATCGAAGCTTTATTCATACCAATCAATCAATCAATTCAGCTTATAGCAGTCCACTGCTGGACATAGGCCTCTGCCAAATTTCGCCACAACACACGGTCCAGTCAATCCCTGCAAGCGACGACCTAAAGAAGGTTGAAGGTTATTCTTAACTTCACTAGGAGTAGGTACTAACGTAAGGGCTACTATACAGTTGGTGATTATTTGATGGACAAGGAAGCCTGGAAATGACCTGCTCTGCTGGATTCTCAAAAAACTGTTAAGATACATAGTTTTTAGATTCATTAATACAACATATTGTAAATAGAGCATTTAAAAGAATAACCCGCTGAGTTTCTTGCTAGTTCTTCTCGGTTGGGTCGCGTTGTAAACTGGTGGTAACTCTTTGATTTATATAAGTGACGTTTACAAGTGCATCTGTATATGGCTAAGTAAATAAATAAATTTTGAATTTTGTTTTTTGAGAGCCTTGTCTGTCAGTTCGTGTGGCTTAAACGTCTTTAAGATATCAGAGCCCCGGTACGGTACATTTCTTTGCCACTACAAAATTGAACACAAAATATTTGAGATAAGGCGCCAGGCATTCTAACCATTTTATCTAAACAATACAAGTACCGGCGCTTGACTTCACGGTCTAAATACTGAACAACTCGTTGTTATAAACGTGTAAACTAAGAACTGACAGATAAACACTTGTTTCGAGGAAATTTTAATGCTATTCCCACAGGTGTAAATATTCCTTAGTATACCTTCGTTCCCGAGTCAATAAGAAATATAATATTCTTTACTTAACCGAATGCCTCTGTGGCGCAGTCGGTAGTGATACCGCCTGCGGCACTGGAGGTCGTGGGTTCGATTCCCACCGGAGACAAATATTTGTGTGACCCATAAATTTTTGTCTCAAGAGTCTGGGTGTTTCTATTTATAAT
Source organism: Miltochrista miniata (assembly GCA_933228765.1). Taxonomy (NCBI): domain Eukaryota; kingdom Metazoa; phylum Arthropoda; class Insecta; order Lepidoptera; family Erebidae; genus Miltochrista; species Miltochrista miniata. The sequence goes on from OW121769.1 coordinate 26,207,200, forward strand.
ACGTATGTATTTAAAAAGTATATAAGTATTAATACCCGTGGTCTGATACCCATAACACAAGCAGGTTATTCCTAGCTTACTTTGGGATCAGATAGCGTTGTGTGAAATGTCTGTGAATATTTATTTATTTTTTCTTTCTTTATAAAGACAAAGAAACTATACTTTATACAAAAGGAATCGTAGCATTTTAACCGGCCATCTACACCGTTTCAGGAGTCTCATCAAGGTCTGCTTAAATAGCACCTATTTTAATTAAAATCAAAAAGATATACAGTATCTTTTAAGAAAGACACAATTCGCAAGTCTCCAAAACAGCTTCGTAATCAACGCATGGATAATTCCGAATTCCGGTGCCGGAAATTAAAATCCCCGTCACGTTGCCCCAGTGTAATTAAATTCTGGGTACCCCCAACTGTTAACGAACGTTATACAGTGCTTATTATTGTACACTATTCACGCAAAGGGTCAGCAGAGCGTTACAAAGGATCAAATTGAAAACATGAGGATAAAACAGCAATGGGATTCTTAATAAGGTTTTCGTTTTGGTCAAAGGTATTTGTAGCGGAATCAATGTTAGGGGATTTCTCTACTGATCCGATATGGGGGTATTTGGGAATACCATATCATTACTCGTATTTTATTTTTGGGAAGGATTGAGGAGGAAAAGAAGGGACATAATATTGCTTAACATTGGAAATGCCTTGGTCAGGTCCAAAACTAAATAATGTGGCCAACATAAAATAATTCAATTTTTTATTTTAAAGCCACGGAAGTCATGGAGTCTTACCAATAATGATTTCAAACTTGCATCGGAGTTATAATATTCTTCGGTAATACATTTCTAAGAAAATTACACAACGCTATTACGAACTCTCAAAATAACAGTTAATCATAAACAGCACACAACTTACTCCGTATTTATGCCATAAACATCAAAACACATACTGGATTAAATTCAGTTAAATTGGGTCAGATACCGGATACCGATACTGGTCTTAAAATGGGTAAGACAGCATAATCCGATGATGAAAATGATGATATCTATAGTAGTTTCTTATATACATCCTTTGAATAAATGCAGTAAAATCAAAATTCCCAGGAATCGATGATTTTAATACAGTACAAATTTAATAAACATTTGACATAAAAGATATCTGGGACACTTTAAGAAAAGAGTTGAGGCAAGATCTCTGCCAACTAACAAAACTATAAACTGGTTCTGAGGAGGACAGAACTGGTGACCAGATCAGATGTATTACAGCAGCTGTCCTAAAGGCAGATTAATGTGGACCCGCACCCGACAAACGAAGCTATACAAGCAGATAAGGGAGTGAAAATTGGGCAAATCTGGAAGTCGAAAGGATCCTGGTCAACAATACTTAAAAACCCCCGTTTCTTAAGACTTTTAAACTTGTGAGAATGATACGGAAGCTCTATAATTTTTTTTTCTATATATTTAGTCGAGTATTAAAGTTAAACCATGTTTTTTAATAAAGCCGAGTGAGTTTGCCGTTACAAGACTCAAACTAAGCCTCAGTACATCTTGGGCCAATATGCCGACCCTGCGCAACCCCAATAACTAATTTCCATTCCAAACAACAGATGCCGAACGTCGATAGCAGAGTCCTGGCAGCGAGCCTGTAGACTTGTGAATCAACTGCCGAGTTCACTGCCACGTTATCTTATACCTGGATTCAAAGCATTTATTGGCGAGAATATGGTACAGTGTAGTGTATGTATGGTGGAATTGTGCAAGTTGTAAGTTCGTTCCACTTTCTTCTAGGCACGAACCCACATAGTAAGGCTATTCACTAATGGGACCCCCACAACATGAGCTAGCACGGTTAGTTTGATGTTACAAGACTCAAACTAAGCCTCAGTACATCTTGGGCCAATATGCCGACCCTGCGCAACCCCAATAACTAATTTCCATTCCAAACAACAGATGCCGAACGTCGATAGCAGAGTCCTGGCAGCGAGCCTGTAGACTTGTGAATCAACTGCCGAGTTCACTGCCACGTTATCTTATACCTGGATTCAAAGCATTTATTGGCGAGAATATGGTACAGTGCAGTGTATGTATGGTGGAATTGTGCAAGTTGTAAGTTCGTTCCACTTTCTTCTAGGCACGAACCCACATAGTAAGGCTATTCACTAATGGGACCCCCACAACATGAGCTAGCACGGTTAGTTTGATGTTACAAGACTCAAACTAAGCCTCAGTAAATCTTGGGCCAATATGCCGACCCTGCGCGAACCCAATAACTAATTTCCATTCCAAACAACAGATGCCGAATGTCGATAGCAGAGCCTGGCAGCGAGGCCAGTCGACTTGTGAATCAACTGCCGAGTTCACTGCCACGTTATCGTGTACCTGTTGTATATGTATGGTGGAATTGTGCAGTTTGTAAGTTCGTTTCACTTGAATGAACTAGATTTTGAAGTTACAGACAGCGGTTCTCGATCGTAAGACTCGAAAGAGTAGAAGAAAGTTTACTGGTGAAACTTCATGTCTCTTATTTGTAAACGGAAAAACATATTTCCGTTTTTAATTTACTAAGTATGTAAATATCATAATTGACGAAGAATTTTAAGTTCTGAGATCGAGAGCTATATAGACAGGCTTTTTCTTTTTTTTCTCTTGGCTGCTTTTAGTCAGGAAACCTGGTGTACCCTCGAAAGGAAATCCCAGGGATCCTGACCAGCCCCAGTCGCCTGGTATCTTATTCTTATTCTTATTCATTTATTCGTTAACAATTTTTACATTGTGTTCGAAATTTTTAACTATTATATACCTACACATAAATTTAAACATTTTAACTTCCACGTAGTTACACAATAAGCATGTCATAAAAAACAAAAATATAGCAAGTAAACACAGATTAAAAGTGGAGTCCGTTTAGATTAGAGTCATACCATAATAATCAAAATAATCATAACAATCAAAAATAAAATAATAATAAAGTAGTCGTACAATAATTATAAAATAGCAATATTATCACAATTAATAATCAAAGTCAGTGAATTACGAGTATAAGCGAAAATCGCAATTACAACTCCTCTAGTGAGTAATAGCACCCTTCCAAAAGGAACCGTTTCAAATTTTTGAGGAATTCTTTTTTGTAAAGTTGACTTTTTAAGTTAACCGGTAGCCTGTTAAATACTCGGACCGAATTATAAAACGCACTGTGCTTAACAATTTCTAGCTTCGGCACAACTGTGCTTTGGAAGTCCATGCGTCGCGTGCTTTCTCTTTGCTTCCGTTCATCCTCCGTTTCATAATTATGAATGTACTTTGCGAAATTGGTCATTAAAAGCAGAATGTACAAACTAGGGACAGTTAATATTTCTAACTTCTGAAAATGGTTCCTACACGACTCCTCTTGCCTTATACGGACTATATCGGCGACCTCTGGCCTCTGCTACTGTGGAGACCACGTGTTTTTCGTCGAAGAGGCGCGTGCTAGGTCACCACGCGCCACCACTTTGAGCCTGATTCTGCTAGGGCGACAACTAGCTCGTAGTATCGCCCACAGGTTCACGCTTATGGGGGACGGAGATCGTTCTGGGATCTCCGGCGCCCAGTGCGTCTTCTGCGGCACGGGAGAGAACTGTTTCTCTCCCGTTCCTTCTCCGCCACTTCTTTCAAAACGAGGTGGCGGAATTGCTATTTCGACAGCCTTAAGAAACTCGTTCATACACCGCGTCATGTGCGCTGAAGCTGGCAGCTGAGTCATGATTTTTAGTTAGGGACCTACTAATTAATATTGTTATTCACCAGCATAAAAAAAAATTGCCAATATGATACAAGAGTCCAAGCTTTTATTTTTCATTTTGGGTAAGCCAGCGAAATTGACGTATTCAACAAGACATAGGCTGCTAACATTTCTTTTTCTTTTGTTCACTGGTTCCTCTTCCCTTGTCTCCTTTATTATAGTCCTGCAATAGATTTCTGCGATGTAAACGCCTGATTCAACTAATTGTAACATTGGATTCCATTAGTTACAATAACTTGTCCACACTATGTGTACCTGACATTAGTTGACTTTACTGATTCAAATAGCTTTTCAATAATCATGAATCCATCATCTTCAATCAAAGAAAATGACAAACACAAAAACGTTCAAACTTAAATTACTTGACTGAAAGAAGTGAAATCATGACTCAAAATATTAAATGGCGAATATTACGTAAGTAATGTGTCTATTGAAATAAAGCCTTATTATAAACACAACACGCGATGCAATGAGAGTTTGAACAGTAAGATAAATCTATCAAGAGGATCGTAAATCTATAACGATCGTGTTATTTGTCTTCTTATCGATATAAACACGGACGAATGATTTATTACTGGACGCAATTTGATAATAAATTATACTTGAGTAACAAATTGTAAACAAAATAAGCTTTAGAATTTTTAGCCAAATAAATAGAAGCCACACCAAGTTGCTGTGACTTCCATACTGAGCACAGCAGCAGATGTGCCAATAGACTAAGCGTGACATTTAAGATTGCTGAATTAATGCTAGACAAGTCACTACCTACACAGATCATCTCATACAGTACCCGTTCGACGGCAGTAGGGAGACCACTCATAACTTCAAGATAACCCCACACCACTCACAAAGTATGTTAGAAATTGTGCCAACAACAAGTGTTTTCTAAGTGAGTGTATCGATTGCATCTACTACCAACATTGCATGAAGAAGTGACATTAGTTGCTGTCAATTTACTTCGTCTAAATAAAAATTCGACTTTAGTATGGAGCCGAGCGGCAAAGTTAGAGCGAACGAGCAGTATGTACATGGCCACGATACAGCGTAATATACCGAGAGGTTCATGACCACCATCCGGGTAACACACCTTACACAGTCACAGTTTACGCTTACTACGTTGATAAAATCTGGTCCCAAAATATATCCTGCCGTCCCTTCTTTCAATTTTCCAGTTCCCAGATCTATAAACTGTTCAGAGACCCGAACCTCGTTAGGTGTAATTCACATTGATCCTTGCAGTGTACCTTGGGGTTACCTTTCCGAGGAAGTACCCGTGACTCCCAGCCGTAGGTAGATGGCCCGGCATCGTGAGGTCTTAGTCGGTAGGAGACCCATGAGGATTTCCACACTTAAAAAAACCCCTTGAAGTGTTAAAGGTATTCGTACGAAACTGTGTTTCCTTCGCCTGGACCAAAATTTGCCGAATCAATGAACAGGACAGGATAGTTTGGGACATGGATAGGTATAAATAGAATATATGGAGGGTAGTTTGAACATTATCGTGAGATATTCGGGACTTTGGGTCGGTCTTAATTCAAGGACACATTATGAGTTGAATTGTTTAATGTTAATTTGTAAGCGGGTCGATTAGAATGTGAAACGGTAGTAATAAACATCTTTGTGTACCTATACGCTATCGCGGGCCGTAATCGCCCTAATGTAAGGTCATGAGATGTACTCGGCGCGTAAGACCGCCTTTTGTCAACCACTACATTAACAATATGAAATGGAAGCATAAAAACCTCGACCGAAGGTTCTGCTTCAACCGGAAATGATGATAGCGGTCGAGATTTAAGAATAGCGGTAGATGCAACGAGACAATAAACAAGCAAAAATATCTGAACCGAACTGAAACTAAATTTGTTCTTCGATAACAATAATTCACTTACTAATATGAAAGGGTGGCTGAGGGTGTATCACCAGGGAATTGTTTAAATGTCATAGCATGGTTTGAGTGAGGGTGGAAAAGGTCACGATTTAATGGATTGCAAAGTAAGGATAAAATCATTTGACTTCGATTTGAGTTAAAGCAGACGATAACATGTACATCTTTTTATTATTTTATATTTGCCTTTTGCAAAACGGTATGTGAGGTCAATCCTGGTCAAATATCATTGAATCCTTTCAAGATGCGTATTTGACCATTAGCGTGTCTGATGATAAGCTACTAAACTAAAAATAAACTAAATTTTGTTTTAAAAGTTATTTACATCAGATTATCTGAAAACATCAAATTAGTATCAGAAATAGCTTTACTGCAAACGGTAAAATTTTTTCATAGCTAAACTTGTCTAAAACTAATGCTATACACAAAAACGTTCAAAATATATCAAAGTACCCACCTACCTACTTAATTTGAAACCAGTTTCGTAAAGAATATCGTACATAACTTGAGTGCCCCTCTTGAAACTATAGCGACAAAGTTGTGTTTGCGAACCAATCTACAAAAGTTCTTGGTGTGTAAATGAGATGCGGCTGTGGCGCCATGTTTACCTTGCAATATTATTAGGGAGGGTAACTCGAGTTGTCTGAAGTGAAGCCCGAGGGAGTGTCCGCGAAATAAATATATTGAGTACAAAATACGAGGCATGTGAACCCGAAAGTGTTTGGACATGATTGTCAATATTATGAATTAGGTAGCTTTTGTCAGGTTTTCTGCTTTGGTATGACTTGCTGAGACATGTAGTTTAAATTGTTTTTTTTTAGCGACCTCAACTCAGCCTGAAGAATGTTTGTGTCGTCATACCTGCGTTTATTACCTATTTAGAAAAATCTTTTTCTTATGCCTATTCTTACTTTATCACGAAGTCGTATACTTGGTTACATTTAAATTAATTAACAAATGATTGACAGATGTTTGTGAAAATGAAACTATTTCGATTAAAATTTATGATCCTTAAAGAGGACACGCTGTTCCATCCGAGTGAGCAAACACTCATGTTTTGCTTTGCAATTTAATGTTTGTAAATTAAAAGTCCACGATTTCAACGATGCTGTGATAAAGACACATAAAAGTAATTTAGATTATGAAACCAGAGCGATGCTAGAGGTACCTTTACAGAATGATTTTGGATTTTCACAGAAAAAAATTGCTCTTGACTTACATTTGTGGTAAAATGTCCCAGTACAATCCTCATTGATAACTTTTAACAGACACATAAGACCTCGATTCCAATAGAATAAATCACAATTAGTGCTAAGAAACTGGGGCAGAGTTGACAGCGAGCGGGGACCCATTACAATTACGAACAGATCGTACGTGCTTCGTAGCACTCACACAGTCATGTATTTATCAACTAGCTGAAGAAAATGAAAAAATCTTAATTCATTATAGAGATGCGGATAGATTGTGTTCCGTTCCCGCATCACAAGGGAACGTTTTCCAGGGATAAAAAGTAGCAGACTATTATTTATCCCCGTACTAAGTTTTAGCCTGACCCGTTCAGCTCTTAGAGCGTGATTGAGTAATAATCATCTTGTCAAACTTTCGCGTTTATAATATTAGCAGGATTCAAACACTCAATATAGCAAGTTATTGGACTAGCCGGTCTAGGCTGCCTATTGTGATTATGAATGAAAGTCTTTCTCGGTATGTCTTATGCCAGCCGTGTTTTATATCTAAACAAACGTACGCCCCATCTCACATGTCACTGTTGACAAGTGTTGAGCTAACTAATGGAATCGGGCGTTACATGGCGAAAATTCATCTTAGAACGATAATAAAGGGGGGGAGGGAGAGGAACTCCCCCTCTTCTCCTTTATTATCTAAGTTCTGTGTACTGCAAAGGCTACTATACGGTTGACGATTATTTGATTGATAAGGAAGCCTGGAAATGATCTGCTTGCTCTACTGGTGGAGTTTTAGTTTATAGTACTTTTTTAAATATGTAGTGCACAAAAAGAATAGCCCGCCGAGTTTCTTGCCAGTTCTTCTCAAGTGGGCCGCGTTCCGAACTGGTGGTACTATTTGTTTTGTATTCATTGACGTGTCGCAAGTGCCTATGTATGAGAATTATGCGAAATAAATGTTTTTTTGAGTTTGAGTTTGAGTCTCAGTGTTGAGCTTCTTTGCACGAGAAGAGGCGGACAAACGTGACAATATTATATGCATTCGCGATTTTGCCTGTTCACTTAAATTATTATCAATGGACGCAATCACAATACATATAGGAGCTTTCCGATAGAGGCTTTTTTACGCGCACGCTTAGATTGTGGAATAATCTCACTGCCTCGGTTTCCCTAACCTCCTAAAGTATAGGATTCTTCAAAAGGGGGTATTAGAAGGTTCTAAAAGGGGCGGCAGCGCGAGTGTAACGCCTCTGGTGTTGCAAACGTCCATAGGCTGCGGTGACCACCAGTATATCTGGTGGGCCGTAGGCTTATCTGCTACCTTAGTGGTTTTAAAATAAACATTTATTGTAAAACGCCTTTGTAAAATAATCGACCGAGACATTAAAAGTCGGGACCTCTACACTACACCGCACTCAACAGATTTATTGATGACAATTAGGTGGTTAACCTATGACATTAACAACCATCCTAGCGTAGAAAGGGGACGCTATTGTAGAAGGGGACTCCATGAAGGGGCGCCGCCAATTGTGGAACAATAATATTTCCTTTGTTTTAAGACTTTCTTTTACTCCCTTACAAAGGAATTTCATTCCCCTCATTCGTAAATTACGAAACTTAGTATGATGTTTCGTATTATGAAGACGTAGGTTACCAGGGTTCCTTTTAAGGTATTTTTGTTGGAACTCTGAACAAATTCCAAATTTCATTACTACGAAATGAAGGAGTTATAAATATGTACTGTGGAACAGTACAAGTGTCGTTTTCAATATGTGCGGCAAGTTCCACCAAAAGCTATCAATCAACAGTATAAATAATCCAAGGAGTTATTATTGTCCTAAATAGGGCAACGCAAACTCTCCTACCCTGCATTCAAAGCTACCATCAAGATGTTGTATGCAGGTCGTGGTATCATTGCTTAAGCTATATTTATCAATGTTGACTTGTTTTTGAGACCTTTGAGTCGTGAATAGCTAGTCTACAAGACGCAGATTCGTCCCTGCGTCGAGTACTGTTCTCACCTTTGGGATAACTCTGCGAGGTACTTACTAGACGCGCTTGACGCTATGCAGAGACGTGCTATCCGAATAATTGTTTGTCCTGAGGTGACGGGAGGCCTCGAACCGTTAGCGTAGCGAAGAACCATAACGTCCTTGGCTGCTTTCTACCGAATGTATCACGGCGAATGTTCTGAAGAGCTCTTCAACCTGATCCCTCCCTCTCCTTTCCGATTCCGAACAACGCGTGCCGGGCAGAGATGCCACTCATACACAGTGGAGAGAATCGTCGCCAGAACTGAGCGTTTCAAAAGATCGTTCCTCTGTCGAACTGTAAAAACTTGGAACGACCTGCCCGCACACGTTTTTCCCTCATCTTACAATCCCGGGTTCTTTAAGAGGAGCGTAAAGAGGCACATCACAGGGCCGCCAACTTGAGGACCACTGTCAAAAGTGGCCCCCAATTGCTAGATGCGCCACGGCTTTCCATCAGGCTGGTGGCGACGTCAATTTGGCGTGCTGAATATAAAAAAAAAGTCTACTAAGGTTAGCTTGAGCTTCGGAAGTCTTGGTGTCATCATCATCTCAGCTATTGTCGTCCATTGGTGACACTGCTCCCCAAGATCAGCACAAGATTCGATCTTGCGCCATTCGCTTTCTAGTCCACCTTGCGGGAGACCCATCCACACTTCGCTGTTCATTATACTCGTACAGTTTCCACTGCCACTACTGCTGCTAGTTGTATATTAGAGTTTTGGGCAACAACAAGACCCAATTTCCAACTTCCAAGAGATAAAATTTAAGTCATATTTGCCTTTATTTTTGGTCCAATCTCGACGTCCAATGTTATACCTCCATTTTTCCAAAATCGCTGTGACAACGTTCACGTAAAAGAAAGTGATTTGATTTATCACCCAGCCACCCCTAAATAGGGCAGCCCGTTCCCCTCGGCGAGAGGACCAAGTCAAGTCAGTGATTGTTTATTTAATGGGGTGGCATCACGAATATTACGCACGATCGATTCAACTGTCTTCATGGAGCCTTAGGAGACGTAAGAACATTGTTTTTGTATTTTTGCTATGTGATGTTTTTGTACGAGTTGTTTTGAAGAATATTTGCGAAGAGGTCATTGACAGTTCACTAGTTCAATTAATATTCTGATATACCACAAAAAATATATGAGTATTTTTATACCGTAACTGGCTATTCAATAGATGATGATATATGTATGTAGTTATTAATCTTTATGGCTAAGCAACCTCAGATAAGTTGGCTAAGCCAATAGCGTAAATAAACGGGGTAAACTTAGGTTTGGTGAGGTCGCAGTGGTAGCCATAGGTCTGTTGGGAGTCCTGGGGTATCCTTCCGAGGGCTTACCCGGGACTCCAGACCGTAGGCTGTTAGGTGGGATACGTGTGGTTTTTAGTCGGTAGGAGTCCGGCGCAGCATCCATGTAGGATTTTCCTCGCGATAAAGAAAAAGGTTTCTATTTTTAGCCTAGCTAATTTTAAGTTTTTCCGTATATTATCTTTAGCAGTAACATAGTACATTGATATAGATACGGTTCGTTAAACAGTAGTTATTTACTCATTAGTGGACCATCTATCTTTGCAGATTCGAAAATTGCTGTAATAAAAAACAAAAACAATAAGATCTGTTTAATTGCCAAGAACCTTGACATAAATAAACCACAAACGATATTATCAAAGCTATGAGTGACCAAGTATGGCATTCACGACATCGTACATGTCCAGCTTTGCTCCCAATTAATTAACACATTACATCATTTTAGCTAACTAGGTCAAATGCGGAGTTTAAAAAGAATGTAGGTACGCTATAGGATCGTTCTTTCATGCTTCGGAAGGTCTGTTAAATTGTTCGTCTCGTTGGGCAATAAGGAGGGTATATGAACAGGGTATCAGAATTATTTTTTCAATCAGATCCCGTTCAATTTGAAAAGGCTGATTATAACGTTGTCATAAATCTGTGCAGTTAAAAATACTTCGCTGCCCATTCAAATACGGAGAGTAATATAAATACATGGCTCTTGCACATAGATACTTCTTAGGACGCAAGCATAAAACATTTATAGGACTTTTTTAATTCTCCCTTACTAGGGTAATTGTACGGTACACGGCATCTTACTTGGCAATATTTTGGAGTGAGCGGAGCACTTTTTGAAGTGAGTGGAGCACTTTTTGTGCCTCTAAAGTGTATGATGCGCGAACTTACCCCCACCACTGCAAAACCTTGGCAAGTTTAGAAGCCATGCTCTGTAACAGAGGTTAAATCAAGTTAGCAATAGCATTTCACAATAGCTGCGCAAAATCAACCAATGCACGTATCGAAACACTGACTTGACTACTTATATTAATTTTACCTGTAACTCAGAAAAGATGATATCATCTTTCACAGTGATTAACCGAGGTGATCACTCGTAACGGCACCTTACCTGTAACAATAGCAATGAAGTGATTAGCATGGTAATGATCATCGGTAGCTATCACGCTATATAATAAGGTGATTAATAGAGTAAGTTCAGATGAGTTCAATCTGAGTATGAATGGTATAAGATTTATATTGATAGACTAGCGGACGTCACGCGGTTTCACCCGCGTAGTTCCCGTTCCCGTGGGAATACGGGAATAAAATATAGCCTATGTTACCCGCAAAGAGTGTAGCTTCCCAACAGTGAAAGAATTTTTCAAATCGGACCAGTAGTTCCGGAGCCTATTCGTTACAAACAAACAAACAAACAAAAAAACAAATCTTTCCTCTTTATAATATAATATATAAATATATATATTGATAGATGGGCTCAGGACAATAGTTTGGTGGCAGTTTTGTACCATTATAAAGTATGGATGGAAATATCATTTGTCTTATACATATTTAAAAACGACAAAAAAACCGGCCAAGTGCGAGTTGCGCGCAGAGGATTCCGTACCAAAAAACGGCTAGCTATCACGGTTCCTGAGATACAGCCTCACGACGGACAGACAGACAAACAGTCAGACAGACGGACAGCGAAGTCCCATGAATAGAGTCGCGTTTTACCTTTTAGGTACGGAAAACTAATAATGAGACAAGACATTACCAGTAAAATTTTGTCTTTAGAAAATACTTCCGATTGGTTTAAGGCTTTAGGTTCATCGGAAATGTCCACTACGCAATCCAGGACTCACTTAATTGACTAGCCGAGGGCAGCATTGATTGGCTTTCTTTCTGCATCAATTGATGTGATTGACGTCTATGCAACCTTTTTTTATACGTGTGGAAATCCCGCAACACGGTGCCCTGCTACTGCCTACCGCCCGGGAGCTCCGGCTAAGTCCTCGGAAGGATGTCTACCCCATACCCATGGATGGACCCAGAAGATCCTGTGAGGACCTCAAAATTAATATGGACTGCGTAGAAACATTATCTGCTACTACAGTACATTTTATTTTCAATGTTACGCTGCAGTGCACAATCATGGACATATTATTGCACATACAAAACACTGATAAACCTTATCAATAATATTATCTACTGACGCACCCGTCTGTGTAGCCTGTATCAAACATGAGCAGACTACAGACATTCAGTAGCCATTTTTGCAATTTGATAAATATCTGTAATATCTGTAGGAATGGAGGAGGGGAACCCTCCACGCATCTTTGGATGAATCTTGGGACATCCTTCCAAGGGCTTACCCAGGGCTCCCAACCATAGGCTGTTGGGCGTTACTTAATGTTTTTTAGTCGGTAGGAATCCGGCATGGCATCCATGAGGATTTTTCCTACCGTTAAAAAAAAACGCATCTTTGGATTGTCAAATCCAGAGGAATGCCAACAAGGAATCATCAGGAATCAGGACCGATTGACAGATGACGCCACATGCGAAGAAGTCATGTGCACTCATTGCCAGATTAGGGCAAGCGGTATAGACGGAATAGGAGTCCTAAAGCGGCCAATTGGTTCACTCCGTTTGGAAAGTTCGGGTATTTTCTCACCATCTCTGGTATTCCAGGGACTACTGCTTCGGAGAAATCCGGTTTTGCATTTACTTTCGGTCCAATTTAGTTAAAAGATTATCCTTGTTTATTTCGATTTTTTACTTAATAGTTTTAATAAACCTTTCTTCTTTATATGAATAAGTAGGGGGTCAACCAAAATCCAACTTTACACGTCTGCTAATCCTTTCCAGCACAAACAATCGTGAACATATGATATCACTCTCATTCAAGATCAATATCGGTGCACATAACATAACCTTGACAACGGTGATGGCATCGAGTGACGAATGCAGTTGGAGTCATTGCGGAGCATAATACGCTCAATTGGCTCTTTTGTGCGTCTGGTTCAGTACATTGTTGAGCGAGGTTTGAGCTGATTGGAGGTCAGGTCGCCAGTAATTAATAACTCAATACTGTGGAGGCCGTCATTCATGACTACAAGTCTATGAACAACATTTTTGGTACTGTGAAATGAGCCGAATAATGTATAGAAGGCTGGTATGTATTTGGTTAGAAAAAGCCACTGGGTCCTTTGCAGGCGCTTTACGTCCTAATTGCCCTGTGAAATGATCACAAGATAATTTTATTCACAGCCGTGGCAGGCTCGATATTTTTTTCCTTATTTAGTTCAGTCTTATGGATTCGTTTTATCACTTGAAAGCTATGAATTTCTATTTGCTGCCTAGGTTGCCATCTAGACCTAGGGCCACCACCACGTACCTTGACCACTTATAGCTGTGCACCAGACATATAAGAATAAATATATGTCTGTGGGAAAAACAATGAAATTCAAATTACACTAATCGATTTAATATGGCCGACATAGATAGGGTCCTTCGAGCCGGATAGCAAAACATTCACCGTTTTTAACTCAACCACATCGAGCGTGACTGAGTTATTACTACGGTAGTAAAAAATCAGGGTCATTCGGTTGTATTTTGACTTACTGTACAAGTTCTCATACTTAATTTCAGGTTATTAATTCTGTCTGAAAAAGAAGTGGAAATGAAATATTTTTTGTCGGAATAGGTAGGCGAAAAATCATAGTTCTATCTATGGTTTTTATGGTTTCTATGTGTATCTACACGATGTGTTTCAATATATTTGTCATAAATTGTATATTATTAACGGCTTTAAGTGACTAGCTTATTCTGTTTAATTATCCTTTTGGAATCTTCGCCTAAGCTCGAGGTCTAATTTTAACCTCCAAAAAGGTTCATGTACACCATACAGGATACAATTAAATAACAATACACTGACCAGTAGCCACAACACTACAAGCATGTGAACAATGGCGCTATATTTTAATATCTTCAGCGTTGTTGCCAAAACTTGCGACAGTATCACGCATATTTATTGTGCAACATAATTTAGCGCTTCCAAAATGGACCCACCTGTTTGTTATTCCGATAGAACGCTACTGGGTGTAAACGAAATTAGCTACAAAATATGCCACGTCAGTTTTTCTGCAGATATTTCCAATTTGGATGGGTGACTTCACAAATTTTAACTTGTCAAGACGCCAAACAAGACTTAATAATGCGACTGGTTTTGCAGTTTCTCTAACGCATATTCGTGGCGTGGCGACCGGTCCTTGCTTTTCTTATCCACAACATATTTGTAACACTGGATGAAGAGTCGATATATTAATGACATCCTTCCGAATTCTTACCCGGGACTACCGATCCTAGGTAGTTGTAGTAGAGCACTGTGTGGTTTTAGTCGGCAAGAGTCAGGCAAAGCATCCATGGTTTCATACCAAACGTAAAAGAAAACACATGTAAAAAGACATTTTGCGAAAGACACATTCTGCGAAAGAGACATTCTGGAGAAAGAGATATTCTGCGAAAGAGACGTTTTGCGAAAGAGACATTCTGCGAAAGAGACATTCTGCGAAAGAGACGTTTTACGACCAGGGGACATTTTGCGAAAGAGACATTTTGCGCCTGAGCCACATACGGCTGTAAAGATTGCAATTGATCACGTATGAACTTTCCCCATGTAGATATTACTAGTATAACATACTTAGATCAGGAATAACATAGATTTCGGGTCGCGAACAAAATGAAAGTTAAAAAGTGTCCCAAGTCGATACGTAGTTAAACCTATATTCTATTTATTAGCAATCGTAAATAAATAATTCAAGACTGTATCACATTTAACGTTAAATGTATCTTAAAGTTATTAAACGTAAGCATAAAATACCATGCCACTGATATATCAGTTGAGTCGTTTTGTTCCATACGTTTGTATTATTCAATGTCGGCCCATTGTCGCCAGTTCAAACAAGGCTGTAGTGAGCCGTCTTCTATAGGTGCCGTATTTCTCGCGTCGATATTACATCTAGTTGTTCCTGATCTAAGATAACATAGTACATAATAAGAAGTTAACATAATATAGGTCAACGATAAGCCATTCTCTTCAACACGTTACAAACTATTACAAAACACGTCTCCGTACTCAAAATATTATTACTGAGTCGGCAAACCAATGCGTCCAGTCGGAGCGTAACTATCACCACGATTCTCTATAAATGGCGGAACGAATTGAGCAAAATAACCTCTTAATGTAAGTATTACACAAAGACTGGCCCTAGGCAGGAATGGAAATGACCATCTTTGGCTTACCATCGGTCATTGACCAATAGGCCAGATCAACAGGTTTGCATGAATTACAGCACTAGGGATTTCAAAAATTACTATAATAGAATAGTTAACTCTTTTTAACCGACTTCAAAAAAAAAGGAGGAGGTGCTCAATTCGTCTGTATGTATTTTTTTATGTATGTCAAGCGATATTTCCGTCAATTATAGACGGAATTCAAATTTTTTTTTGTTGAATAGGGGTTACTTCTGAGGTGGTCCCATTTTCACCAGGTCAGGATCTGATGAAGGAATCTAGGAGAAAACGAGGGCAACCACCGAAAATTGTAGGGACTACTAGTGTGCTTGTTAACTTTTTAATTAAGTGCTTTAATGTTCTACACTTTAATGAAGGTATGGCGTCGATCTGATGATAGAGTCGAAAGACAGTCGAGGGCATTCCTAAACAATTTATAGCAGTTATCTTGTGTTTGGGCTTGACTGATTTGTATTGATGAGAACTTTACACCTAGATTGATAGATCCAACTTCAAAAAAAAAAAATCTCAATGTTTTATGTATGTTCACCGTCAATTCACAACACGGATTTCAATTTTTTTTGTTGAATAGGGTTTACTTCTGATGTGGTCCCATTTTAACCAGGTTAGGATCTGATGATGGGATCCTGGAGAAATCGAGGGCAACCACCGAAAATTATAGGCACAGCTAGTGCGTTTGTTAACTTTTTAATTCAGTGCTTTAATGTACTACCATTAATGAAGGTCTGGAGTCGATCTGATGATGGAACCAAAAGAGATTCGAGGGAATTTCTTAACGATTTACAGCATCTACCTTGTGTTGGGGCTTGATTAATTTGTATTGATGAGAACTTTCACCTAAAGTACGATTATTAATCTCAGTCAGTAAAATGACAAGTGCAACTGTCACATATATTGAACTTAGCCTACTGAATTTTCAATCAAGAAATGTCATTTCACTGACTGAAATTAATAATCATAGTATAGATAAAAAATATTTCTCGGTTCACCCGTCACTTAAAATAGTGAAAAAAAAAATTTCAATAAAAATACAACCGACTTCCAAGAAATCCTGAAAAATAAAATTTACTTAGCACAAAGTAATTATGTAGTTGATTTATCAGATTTTATTCAATATAATTTTGAAGTTGGTGCCATGAATAATACCTCCCTAAACCTATGAATTTACTTGGCGCCGACTTCAATATGATATTAAATAAAAAATCTGATAGATCAAAATACATATTACTTTGTGCTAAGTAAATTTTATTTTTCAGGATTTCGGTTGTATTTTTTATTAAAAAAAATTTTTACACATAAATATAAACATTTCGTTTTATAAAATTGGCAGAAACTTTCTTTTTTAGAAGCTAATACCCTCTGACTTGCCAATTCCAGTACAGGCACCTGCGCCAGTAGGTATCTTGTATGTTATTCTGTGGGTAGATAACCTGATAGCTCTCCCCACTCAAGAGACGATTTTGGACGAAACCAAACTCTTCTTTGCACTTGGAAGAGAAACCGGATTTTAAGGAAAAATGAAAGATAAGAACACGCAAAAATTAGCAAATTGCAATATTATGAGTCACGTATTAATTCCATACAAGAATTACGACACATACATGCATTCTTATCTTATCACATTAAGCTCAGTTAAGGCCTTGGTCAATATTCATATGAAAATGATTACAATGACTAAGATGCTATGTAAAGTTCAACAAAGATTCCGTTATAATAATATTTATTTTGTAAAACGAAAAATATGTAAAATACGAACTTTTTGGAAATAAGTCTCCCTCTCTTATTACATACACACTAGTCCATTCGTTTTCCAGGGGGCAAGAATACAGCGTGACTTGAGAGAAAATCCCCCAAAGACGCGGGATAGCACCCGAACTCCCCCTAGGTGAGGCTGCAGGCGTAGGTCTGTTGGGAGTCTTGGGGTATACTTCTTTCGAGGGCATACCCGGGTCTCCCAACCGTAGGCTGATAGGCAGGGACACGTGAGGTTTATTTTTTTAGTCGGTAGGAGTCCGGCATAGCATCCATGAGGATTTTCCTTCGCGTTAAAAAAAAGGTGGCAAGAATACTTAGAGATGGAGCTGTTATCGATATACTCTCATCATCAATCAGCCTATGGCCGTCCACCGCTGGACGCAAGCATCTCCATTCGGCACAACGTACGGCCCTGCGCCTTCTGCTTCAAGCCCCATACTAGGTTATGGTTCGTTCACTAAAAACACTCACAAAAAAATATATCTTGAATCTCCGAAGATACTGGATTTTGACTATGATTGAACCTCGAAATGGACACCAGAATAAGCTTCCCAGCAGTTTTATCCGGCATGAGGATTATCCGAATCATTTGACATGAATCATATCCTTATTTTTACCCACTGGCTATTAGGTAGCCCACGCCACATTTCACAATGGATGTGCAGTGACGTAACATCCCTATAGCGATACAATATTTATATCTGGCGCGCCCTGTTGAGCCACTGGAATGTGCCATCTGGCGTGCGGGCTGTTTGTAGGGCAACACGAGCTCGGTCATAAACACGGTAATACTTCGTTTGGTTTACTTAAAAAATGTTGGGAAAACAAGTGGTTTGTTGCAGTTTTATTTATGGTGAAATCTAGAGTTTGTTTACATGCATGACCCATTTCGGAGCTAAGGACTTGCCCGCAAGGTACGATCAGATCAGGAACACTTATGACGGAGAAGTCTTCCCCTGAAATTGCCCCTGAAGCTTTTAATAAACTTCAAGGTCTGCTGTTGTTAAACCACTCTAATAACACATGAAAAGCAAATAAAATTAGTTCTTGTTCATTTTGCCACTACGAATACTTAGGTACTCAAGTCACTGGACCCAGACTTGTGATAGTCGAACCATCTACACAGGTGGATTCCCAAGTCAACTTAATGATGGGAAGAGCATGGAACACTAGGCAATCGGTGCCGTCATAATCAGTATACACATCAAAGACGAAATAAAAAAAACACGCAGAAGAATCGGGACTATAGATGAGCAAGAGAGTAGTTTTGGAACGAAAAATCCATGAGTTTACCAAGCGTCTTTTTTTAACGTGAGGAAAATCCTAATATGGATGCTATGCAGGTCTCCTACCGACTTAAAACCATACGTATCCTACCTAACAGACTACGGTTGCGAGCCCCGAGTAAGCCCTCGGAAGGATAAGTACCGCAGGACTCTAGCAAGCGGCTAATGTTGAAAACGGCAAAAGGTCTGACTATGAAGAAATTTAGTTAGAAGACAATAAATCTGGACAGGTATCTAGCTAGGAGATAATAAAAATTTATTTCTTAGGCTAGGACGTCCATGCCAGTCAGATGTAAACACTATGTAGGTACTTGGTATAATGCAAGTCTAAGAAATAATACATTCCATTGAAAATAAAAAATATACATAACCTTATCGGGCGTTTATCAACAAACTGCATACCATCAGAATCAGAATATACACTATCTCGTCTTTACTAATAGTATACGATAATTCGATTAGATATACTAGACACACCCAATGTATCAAAGTTACTAGTTCCATTCTGATAATTCAATTTATAATCAGAATCACTTGATGTAAGGATTTGGAGAGGATGGATTAGATGGAATGGAGTAATAACTAGATAAAGTTCCATATCAAGAAAGTGATTTCAATTTTTTCTTCTTTTTTTCACTTTATTTCACGCGCCAATATTGCGACAGATTTGCACCAGCCATGATCCCAAACGAACACTAAAGTTCCTGTAGTATTAGCTATCCTTTAGTGAAAATTTTAAAATAAGGTAAGTAAATGAAGCCGATGGTGTTGCTAATATTTAAAAGTTACTATAACGTCAGTAACATAAAGACTCTAACTTGAATAATGTGTGTGAGTAAATCATGCACTAATTTTGTTGCTTCCCAAGCAGTGATGGGCAAAATGTAATTAGATTAACCGTTACAAATTATAATTACTTTGTAATGCTTAATTCAATTACTCTGTAACAGATTACTTGAGTAATTAATTACAATGAGTACTAGCAGTAACTAATTACTGAGTAATGGAATTACACGTTAATCTAATTACATTGCAACTAGTTACTCATTAATTCAATTAACCAACACTCATAATTACCAACTCTGTCCTGTGCTGTGGATTCGTCGCGGCCCAACCAAGGAGTGAGTCGATATTGATGCGGTTTTTTGATGTAAGTCAATGTGTCCAGGTTGGTACTCAGCTATAAAATTTGAAGACCATCAGCTCCATTCCTGAGTGACGAAGGAATTTCACTGAAATTCCCATACGCTAATCACAAAATTTCATGATGGGTATCGATTATGGGGTTTTGCTGAGTGCGAATCACATGATAATTTTGCAATCCAATATGGCCGCCGCGCCGTACTCACAAAATTTCATGATGGGTATCGTTTAAGGGGTTTTTTGGTATGCTGAGTGCGAATCACATGATAATTTTGCAATCCAATATGGCCGCCGCGCCGTAGTCACAAAATTTCATGATGGGTATCGTTTAAGGGGTTTTTTGGTATGCTGAGTGCGAATCACATGATAATTTTGCAATCCAATATGGCCGCCGCACCGTAGTCACAAAATTTCATGATGGGTATCGTTTAAGGGGTTTTTTGGAATGCTGAGTACGAATCACATGATAATTTTGCAATCCAATATGGCCGCCGCGCCGTAGTCACAAAATTTCATGATGGGTATCGTTTAAGGGGTTTTTCGATGTGCTGAGTACGAATCACATGATAATTTTGCAATGCAATATGGCCGCCGCGCCGTAATTACAGAATTTCATGATGGGTATCGTTTAAGGGGTTTTTTGGTACGCTGAGTACGAATCACATGATAATTTTGCAATCCAATATGGCCGCCGCGCCGTAATTACAGAATTTCATGATGGGTACCGTTTAAGGGGTTTTTTGGTATGCTGAGTACGAATCACATGATAATTTTGCAATCCAATATGGCCGCCGCGCCGTAGTCACAAAATTTCATGATGGGTATCGTTTATGGGGTTTTTCGATGTGCTGAGTACGAATCACATGATAATTTTGCAATCCAATGTGGCCCCCGCCCTGTAATCACAGAATTTCATGATGGGTATCGTTTAAGGGGTTTTTCGATGTGCTGAGTACGAATCACATGATAATTTTGCAATCCAATATGGCCGCCGCGCCGTAATCACAAAATTTCATGATGGGTATCGTTTAAGGGGTTTTTTGGTATGCTGACTACGAATCACATGATAATTTTGCAATCCAATATGGCCGCCGCGCCGTAATCACAAAATTTCATGATGGGTATCGTTTAAGGGGTTTTTTGGTATGCTGACTACGAATCACATGATAATTTTGCAATCCAATATGGCCGCCGCGCCGTAATCACAAAATTTCATGATAGGTATCGTTTAAGGGGTTTTTTGGTATGCTGAGTACGAATCACATGATGATTTTGCAATCCAATATGGCCGCCGCGCCGTAATCACAAAATTTCATGATGGGTATCGTTTAAGGGGTTTTTTGATATGCTTAGTACGAATCACATGATAATTTTGCAATCCAATATGGCCGCCACGCCGTTATCACAAAATTTCATGATGGGTATCCTTTATGGGGTTTTTTGATATGCTGAGTACAAATCACATGATAAATTTGCAATCCAAAATGGCAGCCGCATCATAATCACAAAATTTCTTGATCGGTATAGTGGATGCATTGCGGTCCAAGCCCAAGGTATTGACCGATTTTGATGAATGTGTCCAGGATGTACTTAGCTATAAATTTTGAAGACCATCAGCTTAATTCCTGAGTGATCAAGGGCTTTTAAAATTCCCATGCGAGATTCATGATGAATGTGGTATTCTTTTACTTTTAAGGAATTTTCACGACATGGTAACCTGGTGCCTACTGCATCAAAATGTCTGCGGGATACCAACTCTTCAGGAAATTACATGTTGTTGTGAAAAGTCACAGAATCAAGGTTTTCATTAGATTTTTAGGGTTCCGTATCCAAAGGGTAAAA
This sequence comes from Miltochrista miniata, assembly GCA_933228765.1. Taxonomy (NCBI): domain Eukaryota; kingdom Metazoa; phylum Arthropoda; class Insecta; order Lepidoptera; family Erebidae; genus Miltochrista; species Miltochrista miniata. The sequence continues at coordinate 26,228,704 of OW121769.1, forward strand.
ACAGGACCCTATTCATGAGAATTTATCATCCGTATGTCTGTCTGTCGGTCACAAGACTATTTCAGAAACAGTAATAAGTAGCGAGTAGGAAACCTACATCCTCAGTTAAATTACAGGATATATTAAGATTTTTGGGCTTGTTAGAACAGTCATAAGATCGGGGCTATAATAGGCTTTTAGGGGTTTCGTACCCCAAAAGGTAAAATACCCCTTATACGATATCCAACATGAAATTTTATAACGATGGCGCGGCGGCCATATTGGATTGCTAAATTAACCCGAAATTCGTACTCAGCATACCAAAATACCCCTTATACGATACCCAACATGAACTTTTACAACAGTGGCGCGGCGGCCATATTGGATTGCTAAATTAACGCGAAATTCGTACTCAGCATACCAAAATACCCCATATACGATACCCAACTTGAAATTTTATAACGGCGGCGTGGTGCCCATATTGGATTGCTAAATTAACCCGAAATTCTTACTCAGCATACCAAAATTCCCCTTATACGATACCCAACATGAACTTTTACAACGGCGGCGCGGCGGCCATATTGGATTGCCGGCTGTGGTATTGATTTGCTTGAATGTATGATAATTACAAAGTAATGAATTACAAAGTAACTAGTTATAAAGTAATCTAATTACTTTGCAATTAGTTACTTAGTAACTAATTAACCGGAACATCCACAGTATTTAAATTACAAAGTAATTAATTACTGAGTAATTAGATTACATTGTAATTCAATTATTAATTGAATTACTTTTGTAATTAATTACGCCCATCACTGTTCCCAAGCGGCTAAAACTACAGCACGAAGTTCTTCAAAAGCTGTCTAGCGAACATTATGACATTTAAAAGAAACCCTGGTCCCTACAATGCACGTTAAAGGTAAAAAGAAAATTGAATTATTTGCATAATACCTAATGGATATTATATTCCATGACAAGCACCTATTTTTAACTTTAAAAAATTATCCTTAATATTTGACATGTCACGCCAGCGGCGATTACCAAGTTATTATTCAGGAATGCCAACATCACACGCGTGAACAGGACGTGACGTCATAGTCACACGCTAGTTAGTGTACTCCATGATGAGGAATGTTGCTAAATAGGGCTGAATAAAATTATTGGTTGTGATAATTTAATTAATTAGCCTGAGCAAGAATGTAACTAAAAGAGCAATGTTTTTGCATGTTGAGGGATGGATAGCTAGATAAAGGCCAAAGAAAAGATGGATTGGTTGTGTAAGGAATGATATATGAATGTGAAAGGAGTGAATAATGTGACGTCGAGTAATAGTAAGGAATGGAAGAAGAAGTCATATTGCGCCGACCCCAAATAAACAAGAAGAAGGGCAGGAGAAAGACGAGTCCAGGTAAGAGAATAAAGAACTCACGGATTAAAGGTTTTGTAAAAACTTGGTCAGTTATAAAATACCATTCACCTATATGCATTATATTACACACAATGATGGCTTTTCTATCAATAGGTAGCATTATACGTCAGGGGGACACTCCCATACATTGACATGCAAGCGCAGGACGAGAATGTACTTCAATCCCATTGTAGTACTGGTGAATATAGCCCTTCCAATTGTATCATAATGTATAGTCCTCAGTCCTCTACATTCAGTCCTAGCCCCTTGACTTTCCAGATGCTGTCGATCTATGTATCTAGATGTAGAGAGTCCTAATGTATGCAAACACATGGTCTCTTTTTTCGAAATTGTCGGCCTCATTAGTCATATTTTATAACGTAATTCCAAAAATCGAGCCCAAAAGAGTCGGTTACAAACAAGCAAACATACAGGTAAAGTAATTAGTGGTGGTTAATATATCATATAGCAACATTATAAAGCATGCTTTATTTACATAGCAAATAGCAAATGCTATGACGGCTGTCAGTTATTGCTAAATGCTATCTACGATTTACAAAACGCGCGTAGCAGGCGTGCGCCGTCGTCGCAGTGCGCAGCACCGGAATATCGCGTGCGCGGTTTATTAGCATTTCGCAATAAAGCACGGTATTCAATCGTTACACGGTAACGATTGCTGTCGGTCGTTCGGCGTGTGTTTTAGTCGCACTTTGAATTTACGTTGTCGGACGGTTTAGGTAATAATAAGTATAGGTAGTTTATCGGAACTACTGTAAATACATTATTGTGTTTGTCGTTGATTTATTATAATATCATACATTCACAAAAATTTTAAGTAGGTACCTACGTCAATTTTTTTTACGCTCATGACATTTTATTTCATCACTAGCGGACGTCACACGGTTTCACCCGCGTAGCTCCCATTCCCGTGGGAATATGGGAATAAAAATAGCCTATGTTCACCGGGAATAGTGTAGGCTGTAGATTCCCAACAGTGAAATAATTTTTCAAATCGGTTTAGTAGTTTCGAAGCGTATTCGATGCAAACAAACAATCAAATTTTTCTTCTTTATAGTAATATTATAGATAATAATAGTAATTGGTAGTATAGATTTATTAGTAAATGCATCAATTAAATACCGTTCTAAGCCTGTAAAGTACAAGAGAAATTTCATTTCATTGAATTTTATATACATAATAGTCACGCCTTTTATCCCCGAAGGGGTAGGCAGAGGCATATTATACGCCCACATTTCATCTTTAAGATTTTGTCCCACGTAATAGTAGGTGAGCCGTAATGCCGTGTTGAAATGGACAGGCGCGGTTGTAACTGTATGCTGACGAAATTTTTCAAGCTGCCTCATAAAGGCCTTCAACCTGACTTAACGACTGCCACAATGGCAACCGGGGCCAACGGCTTAACGTGCCTTCCGAAGCACGGAAACGGTCAAATAAATGTCACAAAGTGGTCACATGGATGGGTGGTTCTAGTATTTGAAAGAAAGAGAAAGAAGAAAAAAAAGGAAAAGGCCTCATGACGGACAGACAGACAAACAGTTCCGTTTTTCAGCTTTAGGTACGAAACTCTAATAAAAAGCACGCTGTTAATATTTTAAGAGTTGAGATTTAATATTAACACATTCCGTTCGATCGTGTTGTTGTATGCCCACATAAATAAAGCATGCTATAAAATCGCACGAAATACAGCATGCTATAAAAATACAGCATAAAGCATCTAGCAAGTTATTGCTTTATAGCAACTTTGAACATTACTAAAACTAATAAAAGCGTTATAAAAAGGAGGACGTATCTCAATTTGCCGTATTAATTAATTATCTTTTTTTTCTAAAGACATTTTCAGTCCGTTGCCATTGTAGCTTGTTCAATCTGCAAGCCGTTCCTATTATTTGGGTTCGTTGAAGAATAACTTCGATCCAGAGTACAATTTATGTTATTAATCTATTTATTTCACAATACAATACAGAATTTTAAACGATTGGGAATCCCCGGCCGTCATTTGCTACCTAACTTGTTACAATAAATCCTTATCATAAATGAGGATATAATGTGATAAACGATGTTTTTGCCATGGTTAGGTATATCATTAAATACAAATAAACACAACGGTTAATGTTATGACATCACTTCCATCTATTTTCGTTTGCGGACAAATTTTAATTATAATTTCGTTGTTTACATTTGTCGTTCGATTTATCTGTCGGTTAGTCAGGCTGTTTCATCTCTGGTTTGAAACTTAAAGGAGGCTAAAGCTAAGGCTGTTTCAAAGGAGGCGATTACAGGCTCACTACACAGTTGTTCTTGTTAGGTATACTCGTAATCGTAACCACATGGCGGAAACTTCAGCTTGAATGTGTGCGTATGACCAATAAATTCTAAGCAAATGTTCCCTCAACACGCCCGTCAACTATAATGACAGCTGTGGCGCGGCAGGGAGTTGCCTATCTATATGTAATGCTATTATATCGCACCTTGATTTCGAAACCGTTACTAAACGAATTTTTTACGAAATTGAGTTAATAACGCCATCTTTTTTAAATCGTCAGGAACTACCGAATGAATTTGACAGTTTATTTAATACCTCAATATTACGGTAGATAGCTCTAAGCTAAAACGTTACTAAACGAAAATTTTAAACAAACGCTAATGACATAACCGTTATTAAACCAGTTGTCACCGGTCATTTGAGGAGTCGACGTACAAGTTTATAATAAAAGTGTAACTATTGATATAAGAACGGTTGACTTTCTCGTTAAGCTATATTATTTACTTTTTTCTTTTCTATAAAGTGTGTTTTTTTGTTTAGTCACAGTTTTTAACTTAAAATGTGTATTTTATTTTTTTCAAATTTAAAACTAAAACCGTTACCTTTTGTATAATCCTTATAATAAAGATTCTAGATAAAAGTATGACATAAATATTTAGTTTCAAATTGTGATTATTGGTTACTGGACTAACTTGATTCTCATGTTTACGGTTAGGATTTTTACAATAAGTATATAAACAGTGGTAGTATTATTAGAATAAGTGTACAAATAATAAGTATAAAACAAATACAAAAGATTTATACGACTGTTTAGTTTCATATTGTGTTATATTATTTTTACTTAGCTAGAGCCCCGGGTAAGCCCTCGGAAGGCCACCACTAGTAATGTTCAAAGTTGCTATAAAGCAATAACTTGCTAGATGCTTTATGCTTTATTTTTATAGCATGCTGTATTTCGTGCGATTTTATAGCATGCTTTATTTATGTGGGCATACAACAACACGATCGAACGGAATGTGTTAATATTAAATCGCAACTCTTAAAATATTAACAGCGTGCTTTTTATTAGAGTTTCGTACCTAAAGCTGAAAAACGGAACTGTTTGTCTGTCTGTCCGTCATGAGGCTTTTTCCTTTTTTTTCTTCTTTCTCTTTCTTTCAAATACTAGAACCACCCATCCATGTGACCACTTTGTGACATTTATTTGATCGTTTACGTGCTTCGGAAGGCACGTTAAGCCGTTGGCCCCGGTTGCCATTGTGGCAGTCGTTAAGTCAGATTGAAGGCCTTTATGAGGCAGCTTGAAAAATTTCGTCAGCATACAGTTACAACCGCGCCTGTCCATTTCAACACGGCATTACGGCTCACCTACTATTACGTGGGACAAAATCTTAAAGATGAAATGTGGGCGTATAATATGCCTCTGCCTACCCCTTCGGGGATAAAAGGCGTGACTATTATGTATATAAAATTCAATGAAATGAAATTTCTCTTGTACTTTACAGGCTTAGAACGGTATTTAATTGATGCATTTACTAATAAATCTATACTACCAATTACTATTATTATCTATAATATTACTATAAAGAAGAAAAATTTGATTGTTTGTTTGCATCGAATACGCGTCGAAACTACTAAACCGATTTGAAAAATTATTTCACTGTTGGGAATCTACAGCCTACACTATTCCCGGTGAACAAAGGCTATTTTTATTCCCATATTCCCACGGGAATGGGAGCTACGCGGGTGAAACCGTGTGACGTCCGCTAGTGATGAAATAAAATGTCATGAGCGTAAAAAAAATTGACGTAGGTACCTACTTAAAATTTTTGTGAATGTATGATATTATAATAAATCAACGACAAACACAATAATGTATTTACAGTAGTTCCGATAAACTACCTATACTTATTATTACCTAAACCGTCCGACAACGTAAATTCAAAGTGCGACTAAAACACACGCCGAACGACCGACAGCAATCGTTACCGTGTAACGATTAAATACCGTGCTTTATTGCGAAATGCTAATAAACCGCGCACGCGATATTCCGGTGCTGCGCACTGCGACGACGGCGCACGCCTGCTACGCGCGTTTTGTAAATCGTAGATAGCATTTAGCAATAACTGACAGCCGTCATAGCATTTGCTATTTGCTATGTATATAAAGCATGCTTTATAATGTTGCTATATGATATATTAACCACCACTAGCCACCACTGCGGCCTCGCCCAAGGGGCGGTTCGGGTGCTATCCCGCGTCTTTGGGGGGTTTCGGGTGTGATCCCGCTTCTAAGGGGCGGTGTGCGGGAATCCCTCACGTCACGCTGCCGTCATGGGCCTGCTTCTGTTAGGACGGGGAGTAGCCCTCTCACCGTCCTCAGGCCCCAAGTCATGGAGGCCGATAGTCTTCGGTGAAGACACGACGACGGCGCCCAGGCCGCCGACTGCGTAACTCGAGTGAGAGAGTTCTCTCGCGTTCCCGCCCCGCCACCTCTTTCACGAGCATGACCTGCTCGCAGAAAGAGGCGGCGCAATCCCACTTACTCCCGCTGAAGATCATGGCTCGCATTATGGTCTTGAGTGAGAGATTGTCCACGTCTAGACCCACTACGAGGACCTGGTGCTGTTGCGCCCACGCAGTGCTGACACTCGGCTGTGGTTTCCTGGTGTCTTCCCCACCGATACATACCGAAACTACCGTGCCCGGCAAGCATCTGTGACAACCAGTAGCAGTAGAGCACCGTGTCTCCTCTCTAGCCACTCTTCCATGATTGTCTGACGGCCGCAATTGTGGCGAATTCGCCCTTTGGTTGCTCAAGTCGCACCTTCCATGTCTCCACGGTTTCCTGGTGGAGCTGGGACCGCTGGGGCCTGGTTTCTCGAGACGCAGGCCTATGGCTCCACTCCAGCGCCTCCTTGCGCCATCTAAATAGTGACGCAAGGGCTCTCGCTTCCAGGTCCCATGGAGGGGTTCCGGTTAGGAGACATGCCGCTTCACCGGAGATCGTGCGGTATCCCCTTATCACCCTGACGGCCATCGCCCTCTGCGGGCTCAGCAATCTAGCCACGTTGCTGACCGTCAGGGTCTCCGCCCATCCGGGGGCCCCTAGGGCCATGCTTCGCACGATCCCCAGGTACAGTCTCCTTGTAGGGAGCGAAGGATCCCCTGATGTTGGGCATCAATGCCCCCATCAGTTTTGGGACCAAACTTCGGAAGTGATGTCCGATTTTCCACCGGCCATCGAGTACGAGCCCCAGATACTTCAAAGGGGACTCGATGCTGATGCTGACGCCCCCTACTTGTAGGCTGGATCCCGCAGGTGGTCCCATCTGAATAGGAATTAGTTTTCTGTTGATATTATTATTCTAAATGAGTAAATACGGTGACTGTAAGCTTCAATTAAATGATAATTATTAAAAGAAGAATAAAGAGTTATTTCCTTTTTAAATTTTTTTTTAATTTCGTTGCTTTTGGGACATCAGTGGTCGGGGAATTTAGAGTCAGCCCGTGTTTTCACTACCTACACTATTGTTTTGTTTTTGTGTAAAATTCGTGAAGTAGTTTAGCGGTAAACTGATAACTAAACGGAAGTTTTTTTTCTTTGGAATTTTACGAATGCCGAAACTCAAGTGTTCATTTAATGTCAACATACAAGCAAAGTAACCATTTATTGAGCAAACGACCAATTATTACCTATGGTGCCGTGCTGTGGAAACTTACAGTGGGGCTAGTCCATACCCTTAAAGTTGCGCAGCGAGCAACCGTCTCCATCAGAGAACCAAAGTGGTCGACATAGTTTGCAGAGTCTGCGTTTTGAAGTGGTAGTGGGCTTAGCTACATTATGTAGAATAACCGATGGCCGAACGAGGAAACGAGTTCTTGAGCTCGCAGCTTGGTAAACGTGGACGACAGTAGGACGACGGACGACCGAAGCTAGGCCAAAAATCTTAAATTGCTTCTCCTGTAAAATTTAGTTATTTTGTTTAGTAACGGTTTCGAAATGAAGGTGCGATATTATCTTTGGTATATATCACATTAAAAAAGTTTCTATTAAAATGTTAATTTCTGTGATCGCACAGGAATAGATATGAAAATTATCACTATCGCAAATTGTACATCTAATTGTAAATATACATGTTGGTATGGATAATAGAAGCCATACCATACAATAAAACACCATAATTCATAAACCATAACTACCGTCAACTAAGCGCGATTGTGCACGTCCAGCAATTTTACATTGTCCAGAGCACATGTAGCGAAACTGAATATTGTTTTGTGGTTTTAAACACCCGGCAATGACCGACCGGCTGCATAATTTTCTAGTCGTGTATATTTGACATTATTAAACATACATATAATCACGTCTTTATCCCCGAAGGGGTAGGCAGAGGCATAGTATACGTACACATTTCATCTTGTAGTTTTATGTCCCACGTAATAGGTGGCGAGCCATATTGCCGTGTTGATATGGACAGGCGCAGGTTGTGACAGCCTTCTGTTGAAATTTCTCAGCCGCCCATAAATCTTTTAAAAAGTTTTTAATGGAATCTCTTCTGGTAAACTTTGATGGCCACGACAGGTAACTTCTACGAAATGAAGTCCAAAAACATCTGGTAATGTCGGTTGTCATTTGAAAAATTTTGATGTCCTAGGAGGACCCTTTTTGGCTAAAGTATGCCTTCTAACAAAAAATGAGACATCAGTTACATACAGTCTTATACATAGATACATAGTGTATACAAAATACTCACTCTCAAACCGACCGTTATAACCTCAATACGTCATAATTGAGTTATATAGTAGATTACATACCTGCAACAGATAAAAATGAATATTAGCTTTTTTGAAGACTCATGAAGGTTAAAAGTTCATTACCTTTTAATACCAAGTAAACAACTTTGAAAAAACTAATACTCGTATTATATTTATAGGGGGATGGTTTAATACATACTGCCCAGGTACGTAGTGCTGTAAAGAGGCACTAGTAGTAAGGAGATCCATAAAGATATCCAGATCACAATTCAACCTCGTATAAACTGACAATCCTGTCGTAAAGATGGACTGGTACATCCCCTGCAGTAACAATCAATCTTCCTGTCTGTACGGCTGTCATCACACATGTGCCCATTGATGTCAATCAAAGCAAATGGGCAACTAAGTAGAAAGCGCTTCGACCCAGCGCAATTATAGAGACATACACATATTTTTTTAACGTGAGGGAAAATCCTGCTTGGATACTATGCCGGACTCCTACTGACTCAAAAACCTCACGTATCCTGCCTAACAGCCTACGGAAGGGAGCCCCGGGTAAGCCTTCGGAAGGATAACAGACCTACGGCTACCACTGCAGCCTCTTCTAGGGGAGGTTCTGTTGTCCTGGGACATCCTTCCGAGGGCTTACCCGGGGCTCACAACCATAGGCTGTTGGGCGTTACGTGAGGTTTTTAGTCGGTAGGAGTCCGGCATAACATCCATGAGGATTTTCCCTCACGTTGAGGATTCATGAGGATTTTCCCTCACCTCAAGGGAGGTTCGGGTGCTATCCCGCGTCTTTGGGGGGATTTTCGGGTGCAATTCCGCTTCTTAGGGGGGGGGGGGGGAGGGTGTATCCTTCACGTCACACAACAGACATACTACAGACTACCCGTTCGCTCTAACTTTGCCGCTGGCGTAAAGGCGTATACCCGAATTGTTAATTAGACGAAGTAAATTGACAGTAGCTAATGTCACTTCGTCATAGAACATACGCAACATTTTATGAAGAAGTGACATTAGTTGCTGTCAATTTACTTCGTCTTATTAAAAATTCGACTTTAGTATGGAGCCGAGCGGCAAAGTTAGAGCGAACGAGCAGTACATTATTTCTGAGTTGAGAGGTCGCAAGATTTGAGCAATGAGTGTGTTGAGTATGCCGAGTCACAGACACAAAGTACCTAAGCGACTTGTAAAGCGGAACTTTCTTTGATCTATTTGATCTATTTGACACTAAGATGAGAGAGAAAATAACTTAACTATAGATACACAAATCATGATAGAATCACCGACAATAATTTGACGAAGACGCGAAGTAACATGGTTTTAACATCTTGTGATAATCCTAACAAAACTTGATGTCCTCGACATTGCAGGACACATGTAGAAAGAGAAACATTTTAAATAGTTCGGGTTGTCACTATTTGTACCGAAGTAGTGATATTAGATCATTTAATATGCCAAGCAGGACGTGTTTAGCGGAAACCGGTTGAGCTCGTTGCGAGTACGACTTCGTATGATAGTATAATTTTGATACCTATACTGAATAGAGATGAGAAATTCTTATTAACGTGGACGGAGGCAACAGATTTTGTAGGTTTGTAGAAAAATAAAATTTATAGCGCATGCACTCAACACACACACAAGCAGGCACACAATCTATCTTGAAACCAAATTGCTTACTGGCGCGATTAAGTGCAAATGCAAATCAAGTATCGAGCATTTCACCGATGGACTGGAAGTCTCTCAATTTTGCCATAACACCCGGCCTGCAGCCAATCCCTGCTCAAAACCCTTTCTAGGTCGTCGTCGGTCCATCTGGCGCGACAAGGCGTCATGTACCTTTCGTTTGCCGATAAGCGGTCTCCAAGCTCCTTTAACTACACGATTCACGACTTGGACATGCACACTGCACAGACCTCGTTGTACCTAGTTAAAGTAAAATTACATAAGCCCTCTCTATCCAAAGTAATTTCGAACAATTTGCTAAATGTCTATATTAGGATCTATTCTTACGTCTGATCTATACTTACACGCTGAACTGAATAACTATAAAGAAGCACTGTTTAAAACAACAGTACCACATAACTATAACAAGACTTTCCTATGGATGGTGTCTCCTCCAGCAGGTTCGATTAATATGGGCAGTAAGTATGGAATGTACTCGTAATAAATATTTTGTGAGTGATGTACATTTAACTCGATGCTAATATATCACTTCGCGAATCCTCTTCAATTTTATGACATCGCATTAACCGCAACAAGAAGTCATATAGTATAAATGGATATCATGAATCATTGATGACCATTTCAATTGATGATATAATTTCATTGGCCTATTAAACTCTGAGTAAACGAATGAGTGACATAGAGAAGTATAAAATCCCACCAAAAACATCCCTGTTGAAAAGGAGGCCAAGTTCCTATGGGCTAATTGTTCGCCTAAAAAAGGGTTGAAATCCAATCCAATGCCAAGTTTAGATGTACTTTAAATAATCTAAAAATATCTAAAATAATGTTACTTCTAAATTTGAACTTGGCAGGGTTTCGTGCAGTACGCAACACTTGATTAATTGTATAATTAAATTTATTATGTATATTATTAAATTAACCTGCCAAGTTCAAATTTAGAAGTAACATTATTTTAGATATTTTTAGATTATTTAAAGTACATCTAAACTTGGCATTGGATTGGATTTCAACCCTTTTTTAGGCGAACAATTAGCCCATAGGAACTTGGCCTCCTTTTCAACAGGGATGTTTTTGGTGGGATTTAAATACTTTTTTTCAAGAAACTGTACCTATTTTGTCTTTAATAAGCTTTAAAGTGTGCATTATGTATACATGACATTATTTTATACTCTCTCTCAACAAGACAAGCTCTCGAAAGGATGTCCCAGTAAAGGTCCATTTTGTTTCAATTATTATTTTTTTATGAAAATACAATGCTCGATATTCTGTGAGTATTTCAAGCGTCTACTGGTTGCCCTCATTACCTATTAACACATAGCAACGCGCGCCTTAGATAGTTCGCGTTGCTCTATAGTGTTATACAACGCGCGTCTTTAGACAGTTCGCGTTGCTCTATAGTGTTATACAACGCGCGTCTTTAGACAGTTCGCGTTGCTCTATAGTGTTATACAACGCGCGTCTTTAGACAGGTCGCGTTGCTCTATAGTGTTAACTATCCTTGTATAGATCCTCTACGGTAGGTACAGTAAATATTTCAAAAAGAGTTTGTGAACTCTATGTTTAATTTCTTTTTCAGAATATTGATGACATTTGAATAATGACATTATAAACACGATATCTACGTCTACAACATAAATTGTGTGTTTGTACGTAAATTGTTTATACTGGAGAAGAATCTAAAATATGGACTATTTGTTTACCATTCCCTATGAAATAGCTATCTTTGAAATATTACACCTACCTAAAGTAATCTGCTGAAAGCGTTGTTCACTTTTTAAAGAACAAATATTTACGATGAAAGTCGAAAAATAAGTCAGTATGTGACCCGTATAATGTTCAGTCATGGCGACACGAAATTAATTTCACTGAGCAACATTTGATTGTGCTGTACCTCCTAAAGTATTCATTTAATTTGCATGGTGTAAAGGGAATGAATGATCTTGATGAAATGGTCAAATTAACTAACGTATTTAAATTGTAAAGGATACCTTATTACCGAATATATAAGACAAAGTCGCTAAAAAACACGTTTGTTGTATGAAAGCCCCCCTTAAATATTATTATGTTTTTGTTTTCAGTATTTGTTGTTATAGCGGCAACAATAACACATAATCTGTGAAAATTTAACTCTCTAGCTATCACCGTTCATGAGATACAGCCTCCTGACGGACAGACAGACAGACAGACAGACGGACAGCGAAGTCTCATGAATTGGGTCCCGTTCTTTACCCTTTTGGTACGGAACTCTAAAAAGGATGACTCACGCTACGCAGTGCCGGGTCCGAGCCGAGTGCCGGCCGCAGCAAGGTCAATATTATATATATTTTGTGTGAACAAACTCACGTTAAACCATAGATTTAGAATTTTTCGCGCTAAATCTACGCGTTAAACCGAGCGGCAACTGAGTGACAGCCGAACTACGGAAAGCGCTCATAAACAACTCGGTCCCGCCTCGGCTCGGCCACGGCCCGTTGCATGAATACAGTGCCACCGAGCTTCGCCCGAGCAGTCGTGAATGCAACCGGCTCGGTGACCGTGCTACGGCCGACACTCGGCTCGGACCCGGCACGGTCTAGCGTGAGTCATCCTTTAGAATGCTTGCTGATCTCTAAACTACTGGACGAATTTGATCCAAATATTTCACAAATATGAATAACAATATTCAATGTGCAGTATTGACTTTTCCATAATTTGTATGTATAGAGAATTTGATTGACATTATTCAAAACATTGACAACATCTTTCTCAAATCTGATTGAGTTTTTAAACATGACATGTGTTAAAATAAAAAGTAAATTAAATCAAAAGAGTCCTCTCATCACTAAGAAGTATTGATACAAATTCGAATCGAAACCCCCCGAAGAAAACAATTGTTACCCCCTTTTAGCCTGTTCTGGAATGAATTTCAATAAAATACGAAACACATCTTCCATCAATTATGTTAGAGATGATTTATGCAAATTTTGAAGAAGATCCGACCAAGGAATCCTGTGGTCCCATACAAACTTTGTAACCCTTTTCCAACTCACGCTTGACCGATTTCTCAAATTTCTCAATTTTTCGGTAATCTACATATATCACCCGATCTGTGTGCCAAATTTCATAACGCTAGGACAATTGGAAGTGGCCTAGAGGTTTTGATGACCGGTCAGTGAGTGAGTGAGTCAGTCAGTGCCAAAATTAGCTATATTCACAGGGTCATATTTCAGGATCTACTAAAGCTACATCTATGAAATTTGGTACACTGCCTTAGTACTAGTATATGATTATGTACGTACAATTTTATTTCTGTACTTGCAATAGGCACTGAGCTACAGGGGGGTCAAAAGTGGGTCGAAGCGGTTCGTGTAAATAGAGTACGGCATGCGCTCGGCCTGTTGCTGGAACTTGGCCTGCGCACTGCCGTGCGCTTAGACCATAATAATCGCAAAGTGGTCACAAGTAGAGGTCACGGTCGTGACGGATGCACTTAATATGCAAGAACTCTTGGGTGAAAAGAAGTTCTCCACAGGTCGAAATCATGAAAAATGGCCCCCTTAAATACGCCTGTTCAAATTCACAAAACAAATCTGGGCATTTGGACAATGAACCTATTAGCTCTCTAAATTCACGCCACCCACCAGATGGAAATTTATGACAACGCATGGCTAGTGTCCACATCGTCCATGTGTACCTACGGTGAAAAATTCTGTACCCTACTAGCCAATTCGTAATTCTGTTTCTGAGGATCACTTTCATGGTCCCCAATACTATTGAAAGTGGTCCTCAAAGTTGGCGGCACAATAATGGGTTTCTTCACGTTCCGCCTTGAACAATTCCCGGGAAATTTTGAGATAATGAAAACTGTATTCGGCTTTATTGCAAGAGATCGGTGTTTTACCTCTTAACCTTTTCATGACCAGAGCTTCGTACATAAATTCATAAATATTTCAATCTGTATGTGGCCCAAACTAAATTGTAATGACCGAGTTAGTATTTTGGGACAAGTTCCGAATGACATCATCGACACTGTATACTGTAGTTTGACTCGGCCGGATTTTAGAAATAAATGCCTACTCCCGCGCGGTACGTAAGCATGCGATAGGGCTGCCCACCTACAGCATTTTAATAACATGTGCCTACTTTGACTTTCTATTTAGTATTGCGATTGTAAATATGTACATACATACATTCATATAGTCACGCCTTTATCCCTGAAGGTGTAGGCAGAGGCATAGTATACGCCCACATTTTACCTTATAGTTTTACGTACGCGTAATAGATAGTGAGCCTAATGCAGTTGATTTTTTTCAATCCGCCCACAAGGCCTTCAATTTGTATTAAGGATCGTTGTTTTACTGACAACCGGCTTTCATTTCGAGTAAAATTAAACCTTTTTTATTTAAACAAAAAATACTTTGTGAGTAATCATATAATATCCCCGCAACGGCTGGCGGCGTGGGGCGGCGGCGTGGCGGCGCAGCGCCCGTTATCTACTAACGATTGAGTGAGACGGGTGTAGAAATTTGAAAACGAGTAAGCGGCTTAGACAATAATAATCGGCTCATCACATGTTTCGTCAGTGATAGAATCACGGAATTCTAGTCATTATAATCATTGCGTTAAATTTTTGATTTACAAAATTAAAACTATTTTTCGATTTGAAAGTACTAGTCAGTCTCTAGTACACTAGTACTTTTCGTACATTGTCAAGTTGTGTTAAACTTTGGAAGTTTATATTTATCTCTATGCGTGTAATAAAAATCAAAGATACTTAACAAAAATGCTGTAATTTTTTTTTTTATTCACGGACATTTCACACAACGCTATCTGATCCCAAAGTAAGCTAGGAATTACCTGCTTGTGTTATGGGTATCAGACCACGGATATTAATACTAATATACTTTTTAAATACATACATATCTATATATATAAAAATCAATGCCACTTTTCGTTGTAATTTTATCACTCAAGAATGGGCTCACCTATCCAAACCAAATGATTAGGCTTTGTTCGGACTATTTAGTAGATGGTTTATGTGAAGTTTGCACAAAATCGGTCGAGCGGTTCTTCATTAATCACGCAAACGAAGTTGCGCGGGTCAGCTAGTTATACATATAAACAACCAGACTCTTGAGACAAACATTTATGGGTCACACAAATATTTGTCTCGGGTGGGAATCGAACCCACGACCTCCAGCGCCGCAGGCGGTATCAATACCGACCGCGCCACAGAGGCAGTCATATGGTGCTAAGTGTACTGTAACATCGGTCATCCACAAAGAAATGAATACTCTTGAAACATACCTAAATCATTGCTCTCAATTAAATAACTACGAACTGACAACGGAACTAAATGTACTACCTACACGTACTAGAGTTCTGAACTAGTTTTTTTTTGGATATTGTACTATATTGGATCGCACCGTTCACTGACTGAGCAAGCACAAGTCTAGTTTTAAACACAAACATACCTACTGCATGTAACTACCTAGTTCACTCGTGTCAATCACTTTGTTTAACTTTAGTCAACTAGTAGTATAGTACCAATTAGTACTTAAGTAAAATCAATTTATAGTCTTACGTTTCGGAGTTTCCAGGTAATCTAAAAAACGTTATCTCTGGGTGCGTTATTGACGAATTCATGCAACCAAAACAAGCACAATAGACTCTAGTTGTCATATTAAATATTTTTAGTAAATAAAACACGCGCGGTTACTATCTAAAAAACGACACACCGTCCATTCGTCTACTCGGCACAATCGTCTGCTAGCGTGCTGAAAGGCCTGCCGAAAACGAGAATCGTAGGTATAGCTTGCGCTTCGTCCGTTTGTAGGGAGCTACAATACTGGTTAAACAAGATATATTTATACTGTGTCATCGATAAACGCGCTTAACCGGTTCTGCAGCGCGTCCACAATACATTGACTTGATATTCGTGTAGGCAGTTTACAATTAATGAGAAAATGGCGTTGTGTTTGAAAGAAAGATGCTTGTGTCACATCGAGACAGGATAAAATGAGGATCTCTGTAAAAAGAGAGTGGACAAAATATTGCCCGCGTTAAAGAGTTATTTCATACATACATACATACATACATAACATCACCCCTGTCTCCCAACGGGGTAGGCAGAGACTATGACTTTCCATTTGCTACGATTTTGGCAAACAACTTTTGCTTCTTCAACTTTCATAAGTGTCTTCATACATGCTCTTCGGTTAAGGGTACTCTTGACCTGGTCTTTTTTCAGAAGATTATTGATTTGATCGACATGAGTATGCCGAGGTCGACCCCTACCAGTTTGCTCATTCACTCTCGCTTCATAAATCTGTTTCGTCAGCCTATTTCCATCCATTCTCTCCACATGTCCGAACCATCTGAGCATCCCTTTCTCTATCTTAGTCACTACATCTTCTGTCATACCGCAATGTTCCCTTATCACACTATTCTTTACTTTATCCCTCAATGTCACTCCAGCTATACTTCGCAAAAGAGTTATTTCACTTGGCGCAAAATAAGAGAATGTTCGCTAAGCTGACATTGATGGAGTAACACCAGAAGAAAATTATGACTGAAAGGTTACGGCCTTCCGAAGGTTAAGTATTAACACTTTCACAGATGAAGGAATTATGTTCTCTGTTGATCATTTATCACTTTCGATGCACGAAGATATTATGTTAGTAAAGCTAGATACTTGAGGTGTAATAACTTTCCATGATATGGCATGTCCAGCGTTTAACTTTTACAACATTTTAGTTTTGAAATAAGTGGTTGCAGTTAGAACTCCTAGCATCAAAACCTTTTTATTCTTACGTAAGTTGTTTTTTTTTTTAAATAACATGCAGTATTATGTTATGCACCCTTACAAATTCTGCACGCGCATCCAATTGGTAATTGTCGGCGAATAGGTTGCTGTTAGAAAGTTTCAAGGCACAGTTCTAAAACTAGTATTAGAACATGATGAGTCTAAAAGGAATGTCGGCTGTCTGGACGAAGCGCCTCTCACTTAATTTTAACAGTAGACTGTTTAGAGTTGAATGTTTGCTTTATTTTTCACCTGCTTATAAGACGGTTAGCAAAGTCCAGACACAGTGCACTTAGACACACTTTTCTTCCTTTCCAAAAAGTTTCTCTTTAAGAGAAATTATCAAATCCTTAAGTGATCTACCCACTTTGTTAACTTACGGATTGTATCCACGATGCGGAGGTATATCTTTTAACATATCTGCCTCTGTGGCGCAGTCGGTAGTGATACCGCCTGCGACGCTGGAGGTCGTGGGTTCGATTCCCACCGGAGACAAATATTTGTGTGACCCATAAATGTTTGTCTCAAGAGTCTGGGTGTTTCTATGTATAATATGTATGGATTTAAAAGTATATAAGTATTAATATCCGTGGTCTGATACCCATAACACAAGCAGGTTATTCCTAGCTTACTTTGGGATCAGATAGCGTTGTGTCCAATGTCCGTGAATATTTATTTATTTATATAATTCCTTTATCACAACGCAGAACTTGAGTGATTACTACCTGTTGCCAATTCTAGTCCTGGGGTATCCCTTCGAGGACTTACTCGGGGTTCCCAAGATTCCCTGTTAGGTAGGATACGTGTGGTTTTTAGTCGGTAGGAGTCCGGCATAGAATCCATGTAGGATTTTGCTCACTTTAAAAAAAAGCCAGTTGCCAATTCCAGTTATACTCTGAATATTGCAGATCTCCCACGGTTGTATGTCGCCAGGATGTAGCCGCAACAACCATAAAATTCAGAGGTCTCCGACCTTTAACATGCACATCTACTATTCTAATAAAACGGCATTTTATAATACTCACCTGGTGTCCCTACATAGCGAAACTATTACAGCGTAATTACTAGCCATAGGGTCGTTGCACTGAAGTCGATAAGAGCCCAGATCCGGTTCGAACCGGTAGCCAGCCGTAAAAAGCCATAACCTATGATTTTGTAGGCTATACAGCCATCGGTACACTTGATGGGAATTAGGTGATATGTCGATAAATCGTTATGACTTGCGTTTGTGGCGCCGGTTTTTTGTACCGTTCGTATAGTGCTGAGCTTTGAGCAGAAATGTTCAAATTGTTTTCCTATTGCTGCAAAATTAATTAACTTTGCCACGCAATACGGCAAATGAGTAGGTACCTGGAATTATCTTGGCTTTTATAGAACCCTATAGAAAATAGGGTTCTTTCAAAAGACGGTATAGATTATGCAGATATTTTTAAAATTAGCTCCTCTCCGCTTCAGTTTACAATCAATATTAGTGTCAAGAATGACCAAGCCAATTTCGTTGCGAAAGCATAGCTAATGGAAGTGCTAAGATGGATTCATTCAGAGATATTATTCATAATCTACGTAGTAAATCGAAGCTAGTAAAATGCCCAAATAAATATGTTCAGAGTCTGTGAAATCCTGCAGCACTGACGGAGGATTCTCTCTCATTTTCTCACAGAAGTTAGAGATCTCCAGCAAGCTAAGTTTCGGACGCAACTGAAGCCTGACGCTATGAGCGCTAAGACATAATATGATGAGGATGACAATGCCAAAATGGTCTCTATATAATACAATATTCATAGACTATACCATAGATTATCAATTATATTGCTATATTTCGAAATTGTAAGGAAAATACCCTCAATAATAATAAAAAATCAATTATGCCCAACTTTTCTTTTTGTTCAGCACAAGCAAAAGCTCGGAGCTATAACCACTACTTACTTCAAGTACTATTTGTTCCACTTGAAGCCTTGCCGATAGGTCGTAAAACCGTAAGTGCATTTGTTGTGCACACGTCTCACTTAGTGGTGACGTCACCAATAGCTTTTATCTACTCTGATACTATAATACAAAGATTATAAAATTGAAATCAATACTATTATGACAAACATTACGCACAGGCCAAAAAAAAAGTTTTATTACGATACAGGTCTTGTATGGACACCTGTATCATAATAAAACTTTTTAATCATTACGATACACCATAAACAATCTCCAGCTGAAAAAGAAGTTTGAACCTCTACTTTAAAAAAAAATTGTGTCTCCAGAGTAGCGAAAAATCCTAAATCTATGGTCTCTGCAGCCTAAAAAAAAAGAAACACGCATGCGCAATCGATGTTTGCGCCTTGGTGCCAACATTTTACATTTAAATTAAACAAAGTTTGGTTTTGTTTGTAAAATAAATTAGTTTTTGTGTAAAAACATGTCTTAAAGCGAGGATGGTGGTAATTGTACACCACCAGACATTCTGGAAACTGCGTCAAACATGACCATGAACCTGTTACCGGCGAAATCAAGGAGCAACTATATATCACAACAAAATGAAATCAGGTATTATAGTATGAGAGTAGATAAAGTAGTGTATGACACTGTACATAACTTGGTCTTATAACACTCGTGTGATACTATAAAAAAACTCGCCTACGGCTCGTTTTTTTAAAACACACTCGTGTTATAAGAACCCTTATTATGCAACAGTGTCATAAACTACTATTACTGCATCGAACTTCGTGACTATAATAAGTCAAGGTGTGCGGCTGTATGAAAGTTAGTCATACACGTTTAGTGCTAGGTAAATATATTTAGTGCTAATAACTACAGATATTGGTTGGTCTGACTAGATACTGATACAGGTCTTCTTAAGCTCCGGGTTCTTTGACGAAGCTCACGACCGTTTACTCAGCATTCCAGGGATTCACCGTCCATAACACAAAGGGGAACATTGTGTGGGTGTCTGGGACTCACGACCTATTTATGTAGGTTTAGGGTGGCCACTTAATGAAGTGTTCGCGCTCACTTTCACCGTAACTTCACCCAAAGACAAATCTTGTTCCCCTTTTTAAGAAAATTACGCGAACCGACCGTGCGCTGGAGAATGCATGAAGCTATGCTAACCGACAGTCACGGGTCTCTAGCCAGCCGTTATGTAGGAAAGAACAGCTAACATTCACATACTCTCGACTATCAAAGCTATTTATAAGAAGATTCACTGTCAGAGGTTAAATGCATTCATAGCTTTACGATTTGCATAAATCGATTTCAGCACTCAAGGTCTTATTATATGCACTCACGAGGCAATGAGTGAGGGTCACTCTTATTGCATCTGTGACCTCACACGCCATGAGTATGAGGTAATCGTCAGATCGTTACCTCACCCAATATACGGTAATACGTCATGGATTATTTTCGTACTTTATTAGTCTGCAAAACACATTAAAAGTATCAGGAGTAAAGCTTTGAGAGATTTGGAGTATGAAACCCATTGAACAACAGGAACGAAAGTTATTAAACAGGAATCTGTGAACTTTGACAAAATCAGCTCCATTATTTTTAACGTGAGGAAAATCCTACAGGTATACATACTATGCCGGACTCCTACTGACTAAAAACCCCACGTATCATACCTAACAGCCTACGGTTGGGAGCCCCGGGTAAGCCCTCGGAAGTTAGGAAATGGGTTAAATCGCGTAGCCTTTTATTTCTTCGATAAACCGTTATACAATCGGCGACTTCATTTACCTCAGCAGTCCACTGCTGGACCTAGGTCTTTCTTTTCCAAATTTCGCCACAACGCACAGTCTTCCCAGTCAATCCCTGCAACCTTCTTAAGGTCGTCGCTCCATCTGGCAGGGGGTCGTCCTACCCCACGTTTATCAAGTCCCGGTCCGCTTGCTCCATCGGCCATCAGTTCTTCTACAGATGTGGCCAGCCCACTGCCACTTCAAAACGCATACTCTGCGAGCTATGTCGACCACTCTTGTTCTCTGACGATAACATCGTTTCGGATCTTATTCCTCAGAGACGCCCCAAGCATAGCTCGTTCCATCGCTCGTTGCGCAACTTTAAGGGCATGGACTAGCCCCATTGTGTCATCTATCTTATCAATATTAAATTAACAAACAGGTTGCGGCGGACATGTCACTCGATAACGGTGGCAACCTGATGTCCATCTAGATTTGGTCATGTGGGTTCCCTTATAGGAATATATTGACAGACAGGCCCTCAATGTGATTCACTGACGGCAGTTAATGTAAGTAATAGAATGGAGAGGCTTTCTAATTTGATTGTGAGAAAGAAATTCATTGTGTGAAATGTTTGTTTTAGGTACTGTCTGTACTCTGTATTTAATGAGGCTTTGTTTGAGATTTTTAAAGAGTGTTTGCACTGAGTAGAAGTTACAAAGATAGTATCACAAATTGGCAAGTTCGAAATGGAAATTGTATACTTCGTAAAACTATTAGTATCAAATTTACGTCGGGTCTCACAATCGGAGACGATCGTCGTGAGAAGTGGAAATGACACGGTAGGAAAGTGGACACAGGATTCAGATGTTTTGTCTTTTTTACAGGTGAAAAAAAAAACGATTCATCGGAATACTGGAACATTTTTTCCAGTAGGTGCGATCAAACGCACCAGGGACTCTCGGCCGTAAGCCGGTAGCATGGCACCTTGTGGTTTTAGCCAGTAGGAGACGGTCATGGACTTCCCATGTTTCCATGGTAAAAAAATGTTCTAATATTTCGATGAATCGTATTTTTTTTGCGGTCGAACCACGTGGCAGCAATGGTCATTTCTATGGTGACGCAAAGAGTTGAACAAAATGAAGCTTACCTAATTTAAGAAAAAAAAAGAAACAACTGGTCGAAGACATACGAAAAATGCGTTAAAAAGGCCTTGAGGAAAGGACGCAGGAATGTTGTCTGATAACATTTTAAAACGCGACACCAAACTCGCAATTTTGTTTGCAAAAACCAATCATGCCCTTTTGAAGTTCAGCAATGTATTTACCGCCCAATGTTTCATAAGGAGATTCGTTGATTTTACCAACTTTTGTTCAAATTATGTTATTGCATTTATTTATTTATTACTCACTTTGATAGTTCACCAGTAGAATGTGCATTTAACATGGTCCTTTAGTTTGAAAGACTAATAGAGGTTTGGGAACATTTTAATAGCAATTATCAGGTTGACGCAGACTGCGGAACTCGGGTGGGAGAGTTCTCTCCCGCTCCCTCTCGTCGCCTTCTCTTTCACGAACATGACCTGCTCGCAGAAAGAGACAGCGGAGTCCCACTTACTCCCTGGAGACCATGATCTCCAGATCATGGTCTCAGCGAGAGAATGTCCACAGGACCTGGCGCTATTGCGCCCATGCCTTGCACTCCAGTGTGTGGAGCGCTGAGTCCTCGATGCGCTCCTCGCGGTAAGTTTACTCTGTTTGGCTGTCAGAATTTAGTCTGTGACGAATTTTTGTATAGAGATAGACGGAGGACGGACGTACCTAGGCTACTTTTAGCGTGAAAATAGGCTTAAGGGGCGGTTATTGCGCACAAGTAGGCATTTGGCGCTCCCCTCGCCCCGGGCGCAAGACACACCGCGCGCCGGCAGCGGCAGTCAACTCTCATGCCACAGTATACAGTATAGTAGAAAGAAACAGCATGCTAACTTTGTTTGACGTAGTAAATGCATCTAACTTTATTAAGTGTAGTGATTTATTAGTTTCGTAAATAAATTATGTATATTTATACTATTATTTTTAAGCTAAAGAGTTTGTTTGTTTGTTTGTTTAGTTGTTCTAACTCTAGAGTCTAAGAGACTGCTAGTTGAATTTCAAGAGTTTCTTAACAGAATGTCCATTTTTGAAAAATACCAAAATATGTAACATCACGCTAAGGCGAATAAGAGCTTAGCAGCAACGAAACATTTTTCGACAACTAGGATATTTCATTTCTTTTGGGAGTTTCCGTTGCGTACGTTTGCTACAGTTGCGTAAAAAATGTAAATTACATAATAGCTGGTCATAAAAATTTCTAAAGTTTTCTAAAGTTGGTATGCTAAGTATGAATCACATGATAATTTTGCAATCCAATATGGGCGCCGCGCCGTAATCACAAAATTTTATGATGAGTATCGTTTAAAGGGTTTCTTGGTATGCTGAGTACGAATCACGTGATAATTTCGCAATCCAAAATGGCCGCCTCGGTGTAATCACAAAATTTCATGATGGGTATCGTTTAAAGGGTTTTTGGTATGCTGAGTACGAATTACGAGATAATTTTGCAATACAATATGGCCGCCGCGCCGTAATCACAAAATATCATGATGGGTATCGTTTAAGGGGTGTATTGGTATGCTGAGTACGAATCCTGTGATAATTTTGAAATGCAATATGGCCACCGCGCCGTAATCACATAATTTCGTAATGAATATCGTTTAATGGGTTTTTTCGAATGCTGAGTACGAATAACATGATAATTTTGGAATTCAATTTGGCCGCCTAAGCTATTTAGGCCTACTTGCGCGGAGAGTCGAGTTAAATATAGAGTTAGTAAGCTCTGAGTTAAATAAATAACTTCTTAACTCTGACCACGTCTTGCACAGTTGCAAATTGCACGCGGTTAACTAACTCACAGTAAACCGAACAAGTTTTTTTAGTCTGTCGTTCCATGCAATCCAACAACACACAAATGTTAGAACGAAGAATGGAACATGTGTCTCTATCTCTTATACACTACAGTCTGCTACGTATGATTTACGATACTACCATACTTACGATACTACCATTTACGATACCAATCATAAAATTTTGTGATTACGGCGCGGCGGGCATATTGGATTGCAAAATGATCACGTGATTCGTACTCAGCATACCAAAAAACCCCTTAAACGATACCCATCATGAAATTTTGTGATTATGGCGCGGTGGCCTTATTGGATTGCAAAATTAGTACGTGATTCGTATTCAGCATACCATAAAACCCTATAAACGATACCCATCATGAAATTTTGTGATTACAGCGCGGCGGGCATATTGGATTGCAAAATTATCACGTGATTCGTACTCAGCATACCAAAACAAACCCCTTAAACGATACCCATCATGAAATTTTGTGATTACGGCGCGGCGGCCATATTGGATTGCAAAATTATCACGTACTTCGTACTCAGCATACCAAAAAACCCCTTAAACGATACCCATCATGAAATTTTGTGATTACGGCGTGGCTGCCATGTTGGATTGCGAAATTATCATGTAATTCGTAGACATTTTAATGCATTAGGTAGCTGGTTACCATGTCGTGAAAACACTTAAAAAGTAAAAGATCACCACATTTTTACCATGAGTCGCGTATGTATTTGTAACGGTTAATCTAATTACATTTTGCCCATTACTAATATTTTTATACTGTGGCGCGATTTCAACGTAATTTGGCATAATAATTACGAAATAGTTGCGAAAAAAACTGACACAGGTCCTGCCTCCACGAGCGCCAGGGTAAATAGTTGTTTATAGAAAAACGCTCGGAAAATGTGTATAAAAACTTAATACCTTTAATTGAGTGCAAAAAAAATATATAAAATGTTAATAGTTTAGCCACAGTTTTGAAAAAACTTTTCTGAGAGAGTTAACTTTGGGATTTTTTTCTATCTAATGAAATTTATTGGATCGTGTAACGGGCTCGGAATATGTTTAGCTTATATCCTTAACTATTATAAATATATATTTCAAATTTAAAAACCCTTTACTTTTTGACTAGGATTGTTTCAAAAAACTCAAAATCTGACCCACGCGGCCTTAAAGGGGTAAGTAGGAGTTAAGATAAATTCACGAAGCGACGCCGCGGGTCTGTTAGTCCTGAGTAAAATAATATCTAATTACTCACCTAGTTGTGGAAAAATACCATAGTACCTTCAATACATTACATAAAATATTTAACTAAGTCGGTTCTCAGCTAAAACGACCATCAATTGGGAATGACCTTGCTTACACCCGCAAATTCTAACTACACCATTGTACTGAAGGCTTAGATCATCTAACCACAGGATGCGCCTTACTTAAGCATTGTTTTCTGCCATTGCACATGACCATTTGGTCTTTTGGCTTTATGAAAAGCCTGTACATCAGTACATCATTTTATATGATTAAACTAGTACATTACATTGTAGTTGACTGTACAATAACAATTGACAACATTTCAATTTTTTTAAGTTCTTAAATAAAAATACCATTTCTTTAGTTTCCTATTCTGACTTCAAAACTGATTTTATTATATTTTTTTTGGACTTATTTTTAGAGAAAAAAAATAAAAACTAAAAATAGGGCTGTGACGTCATTCATACGGCTCTATAAGTTGTTATCCTTTGCCGGGTCTGTTTTACGAAACATTTAAAAATGTCAGTGTATCAGTATTTGACAACTTGTCAGGTCTGTTGTCTTACGTCGCAATCTATTGTTAGTTTATGTTTCCGCAAAGTTCTTTTAGCTAGTTTTAATTATTATTGTTGTTGAATTTAATCGTAACACAAAATGAATCCCAGTGAAGAGCACGTACCAATGAAGGAATCAAAATATTGCTTTGTACCGACATGCAAAAACAATTCATACAAAGATAAAAACACCACGTTTTTTGTAGTACCTAGTTCAGCTAAATACGAATGGTGTAAATCGCTGGGTGTTGGATGTCCTAACCGGGCCCTTTACATATGTGAAGCACATCTTAATGTAAGTATCCCCTGTATTACTACAATTTCATTGTATTATTATTTTTTGAGTTGGAAAACAGAAAAGGCTAAACACAAGCCCCCCAAGATGTAAGGCAACATGAGCAGTGAGCTTGTTGATTGACTGGCTAAATATGGAGTGATCAATAACAAAAAATAAGCAATACTTACCAATAATTTTATTGCACTGTGCCTATAATCCTCTTGCAAGTATATTTACTACGTTGACTAAGTTTTATCACAATCTAATAACCAGTACAGCAGTAAACCATGAAATGAATGAACAATCTCACAAGCATAGATTTTTATAAAGGTATATTTTTGTACTTATGTGTAATTATTTATTTCAGTTGCAAGAAGATGTTGAAAATTATTTATATTGGACCACTATGAAGGCTAGGCCTAAACTAAGGTCTATATTACCTAAGTCTCTAGTAAGTCTCGTACAACACACCAGTGAACCTGAGCCTAGTACATCATCATCTTCATCTTTTCCTATTAAAATGGATAAGGGGACAGATTATGTAAATCCCAATTGCTGCAACAAAGCCGTGCAAGTGAAACCCAAGACTGCAGACAGAACTACGTATTGTTCTATTTCTTCTTACAAAAAGGTGAAGCCCAATAAAGAAGATGCATTTATAAATGAAATTATACCAGATGATGAAGCTTTGCCATCTACACAAGGCAGTACTACAACAATAACCTCTGCGGATATGTCAGAACCATCTGAAATATTAGCACAGATTCATAAGACCACAGACAAGAGTTTTATGCTGGATTTAATAGCAAGGAGGCCCCAAGATTACATAGGACTAACAAAAACCTATTATTGGATAATTAATTTTTTAGAGTCGAATTTTGAAGGAGTAAAGGCCAGCGATATAATTATAACATTATACAAAATCAAAAACAATGTTCCTTTTAATCAAATATCAGATATGTTTGGAATATCCCTCACCACATTGTGGAGATTATTTTATAAAACTTTGTGTGTGCTGGCTAAGTTTTTTAACCAATTAATTTTTTGTCCTTCTGTATTAACTGTTAAAAGAAATTTACCATCTTCCTTTAGAACAAATAAAGAGTACACAAATATTTACTGCATCATTGATTGTTTTGAGATTGAAATAGAAAAACCATCTAATCCCATAGATCAATCTCTGACATGGTCGCAGTATAAAAATGCCAATACACTAAAGTATTTACTGGCTACAACACCTGATGGGTTTATCAACTTTGTGTCGGCTGGCTTTGGTGGCCGTATTTCAGATGTTTGTCTAGTGGAAGTTAGTGGTTTTTTAGATGTGTTGCAGTCTGGTTGTACAATATTAGCAGACAGAGGATTTAAGCACATTGAATCCATTCTTAGTACAAAAAATATAAAGCTCTTGCGGCCTCCTAGCGTTATGAAAGACATAAAGTTATCAAAGCAAGAAGCCATAAAGAGCAAAGTCATTGCTAGTCTGCGTATCCATGTGGAAAGGGTCATTAGAAGAATAAGGTTATTTAAAATACTCAAACCTCATGCAGTCATTAATAACAAGCTTGTACAACACACAGATGACATAGTAACTGTTGCATGTGGTTTAATTAACCTACAAAATGCTATTATAAGTAATGAATAAAAAACTGAATAAAATCATAAATGTATTTTTATTTTGCACTATCTAAAATAGTTTGAAATATATAATTTTCCCAAAAATCTTCAGCAGATGTTAATAATTTGTTAACATAGTCTTCATCCAAATGCACCCAGTATTTGTGTAACACCTTTGACTGCTCAAAAGTAGGGTCAGCTATACAAGAGAGGCCTTTTGACTTCTTTGCACCATACATTTGCACCATGATTTGGGCTTTAAATTTGTCTTGTAGTTGTCCGTCTTTTACATAATTTTTCATAGTTCTTTGGCTCATAGGGCATTTCACCTCAATGACAAAATCTTCTGTAATTCCGTCAGGGGACACACCTATGATGGGTGATATTAAAATTAGACCAGATATCTCTATGCTACCAAATTCAATTTCCAACTCCTTAAGCACTTTTTTTTCCAACATTTTACCTCTTTTGATCGCAGATGTCTCGGGTACTTTGTATCCACCTAAAATACTTTGAACTAAGGCACCATGTGCTGTCTTACAATGAACTGCTTCATGAATTCTAGAACCGGTTACTCTTCCTTGACGCATAGCATGCCATAACTTTGAATTCGCTTGTTCCTTTGTTCTTCTATTAATTTCATCAATTACTTCTGCAGTTACTACTTTTTTAGCAAACGATTTAAAATCAGAACAAGTTAAATTATTTTGAGCGTCATTGACAAATTGCAACATTAAATTAAAAATGGTTAGATCATGTAAATTAGGCTCATGATCTTGGCTTTGTTTTAAAATAAGGCCTTGAGACATTTTCCGCTGTGTGCATTCTTCTAGGAACATTGATAATGTTACATTCATATTAGTACTTCCAGTGATCTTTTTTGCTGTGCCCATGTTCTTACCCATAACATACTTCTTATCACTTATGGCCCCTGCTAATTTTGGTTTAGTCCAGTAACATACAGTTGAAGTGACTGATGGTTCATCGGAACGTTTAATGAGCCACATGGCGCAACAAATGGCATGTTTGCATCCACCTGCAGATGAAGCACAGTCGTTGCACTCCACTTTGATGATCTTATTTAATGTTTCATCAATAGTGGCCATCACAATGTACAATTTCCCCTTAATCTTGTGTTCGGGTGTTACTCGGCATTTAACGTTACACAATGTCCCTTCTCGCTGAACTTCTACGTATCCCACCGCGGTATCAACGTAAGCCTCACGAGATGCCAACAATGCCTTAGCACTTCGAGTTTCCGCAACATTGTAACAGTCACTTTCGTACATGTACTCCAATAACATCAAATAATCTACTTTCGGTAGATTTCGGCTGTCTGCAATATGGTAACCATCGGAAACTTTCATATTTGAAGAAAGTGAGAGAGAGATTGAGAATTGAATCGAAAATATAAAGCTTTTAAAGTCTGACTGGAAGCGAATAAATTAAATGTCAAAAGTGTCAAAATTGACGTTATGCAATCTGCATGACTTTTTTTTTATGTAGCACTATAGCAACAATAACACGCCTATTCCGCCGTATGAATGACGTCATATGGCACTTAAGTCTTTTTGAAATAAAATTATATTCAAAGTTAAAAAGATGAATGAAATTTAAAATTTTGAAGAAAAATAAAAAATACGGGTCTCGTAATTTTAGATTTACTTTCAATTGAGTAAATAATATTGTCATGTTAAAATTTTGAAATGTTGTCAATTAACACACAACAGCCATTACGCGTTTGTCGATTAATACATTTTTAAATGCAATGAAATTTTATATGTCTTTGTGTTTCCCCCTTCACTTGTATGAAAACTGGCAGAATATTTTTGTATGCGGTGGTTCGCAAAGGCTAGTCCCGTGTTATATGGTCTAAGACTGAAGGACATCGAATATTGCTATGTATGTATGTCATTGAAGTACTTAACTATTATGGCTATTATAGCTACGTACGACTATAGACGCTACAGATGGCTATGTGCACTCATGTTTGCGATATACAATACTTGGTTTGTTACACATACATAAGTGCATATAATCACACCTTTTACTTCAAATGGATAGGCAGGGGCATTGAGGTACAGTCAACTACAATGAAATGTACTAGTTTAATATTACAAAATGATGTAAATATCCCTGCGAGTGCAATAATGAACTAACCGAATATTGTGACAAACATGGTATCCAGCGAACTTGACAGTACCTAACATGTATTGATTGCTATGCATGCTATTTATTTTTTTTATTTTAAAGTTGACTGTGAAAGTCAAATTTAAAAAAAAAATGGGTAAGTAAAAACCCTTAAGGTCTGCCAACTGGACTTATTGACTATCATTTTACCAGCAGACAGGATGAGCTGCTTAACGTACTTTCCAAAATACGAAAACGTTGGTCACCCATCTCAGGCCGCTTAACACAGTGCTCGTATCCATACACTAAATGTAGTAGGTAGGTACGAGAAAACTCGTTAACGATTGCTGCAATATAAAAATGCATTTCAAGAATGCACTATAATAAACAATTTAAGAGCTTTTCGTAGAACTCCACTGCGACAGATTTCGTCACTGGACGGGGTCCAAATGCATTCTGCGAATTTAATTATTGTCATACTCCTATTTAAAGACGTGATTTATAGAGGCAGAATATTTTATTATGGTAATAATAGTGTTTGTTGGCTTTATCTAGTTTATCTAGTTTAGGCACCATTCTCAAAATTGTTATGTTTACTGTGATTTATAGAGGCAGAATATTTTATTATGGTAATAATAGTGTTTGTTGGCTTTATCTAGTTTATCTAGTTTAGGCACCATTCTCAAAATTGTTATGTTTACTGTGATTTATAGAGGCAGAATATTTTATTATGATAATAATAGTATTTGTTGGCTTTATCTAGTTTATCTAGTTTAGGCACCATTCTCAAAATTGTTATGTTTACTGTGATTTATAGAGGCAGAATATTTTATTATGATAATAATAGTATTTGTTGGCTTTATTTAGTTTATCTAGTTTAGGCACCATTCTCAAAATTGTTATGTTTACTGTGAATTCAATGTATAAATACCTTATTTAAGACACATTTTGAAATAAGATTGTTGTGTTTGGAGAAAAATAAAGAATTTTATAAATTTATTATAATTTATTTATATTATAGCCTTTGCCATAGAGAGAAACGACCTATGACTAATCAGTGGTTCCCCTCTATCACAGAGTACTCCTAAAAATATTACGATTATTCCCCCCGCAACCTATGACAGACAGATATAGAGCAAACATGCTGTCTACTCCCTCTGGACCTCCAGATCGCATTGCTCTTTGAGCTCTCACAATAATATTTTACATTTGTGTGTTCCGGAAACGTAATGACTTAATTTCAATAAGACTTGTTGCGAAAATGACCTTTCTCGAAAAAGACATATTCTGAAAAGGATTCGGCGGAAATGGCTTTATATCTTTTTTTTTTTTTTTTTTTTTTTTTTAATGATAAAAACTTTTATTTTCTCTTCACAAAGTCCTTAATAAACAAACTAAATGAGGTACGGTACATGACAAACTTTGTGAGAGACTGGTGCATGTGGTAGATTTAGAAATAAATCTGTGTTACATGTCACCAGGCCCCTCTCGTGGTTTGAATGTGGTGGAAATATTGAACATTAATTAAGTAAGCTTGAAGCTAGTACCAGTTATTACTTAAGGTGTACAAACATGGACCTACGACAGACACAATTACAGGACTGATCACAAAGAAACTACACAGAAGATAATAGCTCAAGACAAAAGCAATACTAAACAAAAATACATGAATAATAAAAATTTAAGTTTGGCATGCATAGTAAACATCAATAATACCGGTTTCAGTGTAAAGTGTAAACGGTGAGTCAGAGTGATAGAATAAGTTTGTGTTGTGGTGGTGACTGTAAATATATGGGTGAGTATGTGTGGATGTATGTGTCAGTGTGAAAATGCGTATGATAGTAGAATAATTATGAGTTCTGTGATGATGATGATAGGCATAGGCAAACTGAATAATCATAGGCAACCCAGTCAAGAGCATGTCAGGAGCAGTTATATAAGAGGCGTGAGTATATTTTCTGTTTCCTCATAATCCAGAGTCTTTAAATAATTGGCTACAGTCATCTTTAATTTGGATTTTAGTAGTGGGTATATGTTTAACCTTGAGTTGATCATGTTATATAGGTAGGGTCCTAGGAAGCAACAGAATCTCTGAGAAAGAGCAGTTTTGCAGGTATGTGTAGGACAAACCCTACCCTTTCGACGTTTATCAATATTTAATGTAGGGTTGTAGGGAAGAGAGGAATGGGTCAATTGAATTGTGCGTAACACAAAGGTCTGGCGCACAGTAAGTACATTCCAATCTTTATAAAGTTGGGTAGTTGAGTAACGGAAGTGTAGTCCTGCTCCAACCTTGAGAATTGCCCGCTGAGCCCTCTCTGCCTGAAGTAGG
Source organism: Miltochrista miniata (assembly GCA_933228765.1). Lineage (NCBI taxonomy): Eukaryota > Metazoa > Arthropoda > Insecta > Lepidoptera > Erebidae > Miltochrista > Miltochrista miniata. Next base: position 26,260,376 of record OW121769.1, read on the forward strand.
TGGGACTTTGCTGCACCACCCCAAGCGGTAATGCAGTACTCAACCAAGGACTGGCAAAGAGCCAGGTAAACTGTTCTGATGACTCCCCTATCAGCTGTGTGTCTCATTGATTTGAATAAATAAATAAGTTTGCGAAGACGGGTCACCAGTATCCCTATATGCGGTTTGAAGGACAATGTTTGATCAAGCGTTACACCAAGATACCGCAATGAATCCGCTCTCTGTAGAACAGGACATGAGCAATCCACATGGGGCTGTACACAACTGTGAGCAATTAAGCCTAGTGAAACGTCCGGCAGCAAATTAGATTTGTGGGCATAAACCATATATTTAGTTTTGGTTACATTAAGGGTCAATGCATTAAGCCTAAGCCATTCACATACTCTGTTAAAACCACTTTGAGCAGTGTCAAATAATTCCTCCCAACTATCACTGGTGAATTGGACAGCCGTGTCATCAGCAAAATAAACTATTTTGGCTTGATGAAGTTGAAGCTGGCACAGTCCATTGATGTACACTAGAAACAGCGTGGGGCCAAGCACACTGCCCTGTGGCACACCATATTCGACCACTACTTCGTCACTTCTGTAGTTTTTTATCTTGACAGTCTGCAGTCTATCTGTTAGATAGTCCTCCAAGAGTTCCAGAGGTGTGCCTCTTACTCCGACGCAGCTGAGCTTCTTTAAAAGAAGTGGAATTGAGACTGCATCAAAGGCCTTTTTTATATCCAGGAATACTGTCAAGGACTTTCTGCCACTATCCAGGTTATCTACAGTTCGGCCTAGTAGTTCGTGAACTGCATCGTTGGTAGATTTCCCACGTCTAAAACCAAACTGCGTGGGAGAAAGAAGGTTGTTATTTTCCAGATAATTGACCAATCGAGTATTTATGATACGCTCTAGTATCTTAGACAGAGCGGGCAGAATAGAGATGGGGCGAAAATTGTCAACACAGTTCTTTTTTCCTCCCTTGTGCACTGGCTTGATGACCGCAATTTTGAATTTTCTTGGGAAAATACCCGTCTCCAAGGCCAGGTTACAGACGTGTGTAATGGGTGCAGTGAGGACATACGCGTGTTTTTTTATAATCCTCGTGGATATTTGATCAATACCCACTGCACACTGGTCTTTTAGACCCTGAATAAGGGTAAACACTTCTTTATCATCTGTGGCTAGCAGAGCCAAAGAGTCCCGTGTGGTTGCTTCTGGAAAGATAATTGGATCGGTTCTGGTAGAACTGGATAGCGAGGTTTGTTCAGCAATTCTCTTTCCAACGTTCGCGAAAAAGTTGTTAATTTCATTTATATCAGCTGCCGGGTCACATTCACCCAGAAGGCAGTGCGAGTGGTCCAAGGCCCTGCCAGTACCACTGATTCTTCTAACAGCATCCCAAAGTTGCCGTCTATTGTGTTTGGAGTTCTCAATTTCCTGCCCATCATAGCTTCTTTTTGCTTTTTTGAGCAAACCGTTACAAAAATTGCGGTAGCGTTTGTATGTGGCCTTTACAATCTCATTTTCTGGATCGCGTTTAACTTTCTTGTAGAGATTGTCCCTATTCTTCATACAGCGTATCAATCCTTTGGTGACCCAAGGTTTGTTGTTTCGTTGCCTATTTGGGACTATTACAGTAGGGTCAAGTGTTCAACAATGAAACAGTGGTACACAATAAAACATAGTAATATTTCCAAAACGCGACGTTGGCAGTTAGTGCAATATATCGCGTTAGGACACTCAATAGATACCACCGGCGTATCCCAGTTTGCGGCGGCACCGCGTGAGAAAAGACACGTCTGCGGCTCATATTTACTATTTTCGTCAAAAATTGAAGTATTTCTGGCTATCTTTAAAGATTTTTCATTATTTAATGGTTAGGAATATTATATTTTTTATGATTATCCTGCATTCTACATGTTTTGTAGATTATTTTGGCATATTTCATTTGTTTCAAAGTTACAATTTTGTGAACATAAATTAAAAGTTAGTTAGATAAACCCTAGGTAGTCAACAATGAAACAGTTTAACAATGGACACAATGAAACACTGTTTTATAGATTTTTATTGGTTGATATTGTGAAACCTTATCTATTAAAATTTGTTTTAATTTTAAGATGGTGCGTAACAAAGCTGTAAAAAGGACGAGGGGCGTATTGCTTACCAAATGGCAAAAATTAACAATATTCGATATCCTGTTAGCTGGGAAAATGGCTGAAATCGAATGTTTACGGTATTATAAATCAGGGCATGCATAACTGTCATTAAAAAAGCCTGAAGCATGCAGCATGGCACGTCGTGCCACTGCATTTAACGTAGAAACGGACTGCTCTTTCTTTAATAACTACCTACATTAAACAAAATTTGAATTAGGCACAGTTTATTTATGGTGTTTCATTGTGTACGCCTATATGGACACAATGACACAAATCCCATTTCTTAGTTTTTATTTCTTTATCGATTCAAATCACTTTATTTAAAAAAATCTATAAATGACATTCGATACCCAATCATATTGACTACATGCCTGTAAAATTATAGACTTCTATCAGCAAAAACATGAGATGTACGAGGTTATGAATTTTTAGTGTTTCATTGTTGAACACTTGACCCTAATAGTGTTGTTAGTAATGGCGCTAGAGAGTAACGACACTAAGTGATCCGCAGCCTTATTGGCATCAGTGCAGTCCAGGATAGGTTGGAAGTCAGTAGCCGATATCTCCATTTCAAGTCCTTCATGATTAATCCTGAAAAGGGGTTCACTATGACAACCCAAACTGACACGAAAATCAATGCTCACAGCTACACCTACACACTCGTGATCGGTGATTGAGGTCTCTATTACTATGCAGACAGTTCTGAGTTTCGTTTTGACTATGGTATGGTCCAGGCATTTGCGCCCACGAGTGGGCACAGTAAAACCAGGCAACATACCGTGGCTTGCTAGTAGATTTAAGTACATATTAGATCGATTGTCCAGTGAGTGTGGAACAATATCTATGTTGATGTCACCGCATAAGAAAATATTTTTATATCTTTTCAAGCTCGAGAGTAGTGAATCCATCGAGTCAATGAATGCGGTTATGTAGTATCTAGGAGGTCGATAGACACCAATGATACATGTATCAGTATTTAACTTTAAAAGGAGACAATTGGCGTTACTAAGGTTCACCTCCTCCGAAATTATATTGAGATGTTTTTTGTAATACATTACAACGCCTTCATTTTGTGTTAAGTGAGTAGTAGTTGATACATGATTGTAGTTGTCTAAAGGTGGAATAGTTGTAACAAACTGAAGCCAACATTCGGAGAGGACCAGAATATCCCAAGCCATTTCAGTTCTTTGAAGTAATGTCATGAAACTAGATAGATTTTGATTTAAGCTGCGAATATTCTGGGACAATATGTTGAGAGAGTAGCCACCACTAAAGGTATGCCTCGACACATTCTCTGCGTCACAAACCACAGATTCAGCATTTTGTATTGCGTCCAGTTCCAAATTTATTGTTTCTATTGTTTACATATCTAACTAAATCTTAGATCTAAATTAGTCACGATTAATACGTGACGTAAATAGTTTAAGTGAGGAATAAGTTTGGATCCGGAACATGGCACAACACGCAGTACGCAGGAGAAATTATCATACGATATAATTAATGGTAGGTTGTTATGTCTATGTAAGAATGTGTAAGTGTAGTAAGTATAGACTATTGGTGTGTGTGTATATGTATGTGCAAGACCGGTATTACAATTACAAAAATAATATGAGAAAAAATACAATCTAAAATATATATTGGCGCATGTAAGCCACAAAAGTTGGGATTTATCTAGAATTGGACTGATAATGACTATTACTAGTCATATTAACAGCTCGTTTAATTCATTCTCTTCGGTAACACGTACAGGAGTGGAATTCTCATACTTCTTGATGAGAACTTTCCCGTAAGAGGTCCAGGCAGCTGCAATTATTTTATTTTTAACTTGTTGGCGGGCAAGATAAAACAGCCTTTTTGTTCTAGTGCTCAAGTACTCCGACATATACAGTGCAAATCTATCACCAGGTAACTGCAGGTGCTCGGTATTGAGTAATGGTTGTTTGTTATGTCGGCATTCTTTATTAAATGAAATATATTTTGAAATCATGGATTCCTTCCTCTCAGTGGTGGTGAAATCAACCATTATGGCTTTCGATTTCGTTCTAAAAATATCTCTGATTTCCGACTTTCGAATGGGGGTATCCAGTCCTATCTTCATACCCATATTTTTTACAATATCGGTCAGTACATTCCTGTTTTCGTGCATTTGCTTTGGTACGTTACGAATTTCAACGAAAGTAGAATGCGAGTGCTTTTCAACCATATCTAACTGTTTTTCTAGGGTAGCAATTCTATTTTTCTGATCAACGTTTTCTTTTTCCAGAATATCTACTTTTGTTAACAGGTTAAGGTGTTGTGAGGACAAGTCTGCGACCGATTTTTGAATATCCATATTTTGTTGCATAATTGCCAGTAAAGTGTTGTTCAATAGCTCGTACTTTTCATCATGGTGAATCTTTAACTCATCAAACATAGCTTTAACTTCATCCGAGGATGTCGCTGATAGTGGTGAAGTAATCTCACCGTGCGCTCGCTTATGCCTCTTGGTAATATTAAAGTAGCTATTATCACTACCTAGATCTGTTTTAGAGTTAATAGCCGAGTCGGAACTGTAGTGAGTAGAAGCAGCCGTAACATTTAATTGTTTGCTAGATTGTTTATCCATCTCAATAGGCGAACGCAGAGTCTTTGGCATCGTAATTTATTTTGTAGGTTGCAATCTAGGCCTAAATGTTCCGTCGGCAACTAAGTGCACCGGTGGGAGGATCTTGCGTACGCGCAGGGTAGTGTGAGTAAGTGGTAATTAGCGTTGCACAGGGGGCGTGACCTTAACGCTCATAGGATGTATGTCCGGTAGATGTAGTGTAAGGACTCACGGAAGTGTCGGTGTCCTTGTCGCACGTTGACTGCTCTCACAAGTATTAGCTATCACGTACCTGTGTGCGCCTAGTACTTCACATAGGTTATTACTAATTTTTATTTATGAATTATAATTTATAAATTTGAGTAAACGAGAAGCACGTCTGCTCTAAATGAAATCCACGAGGGGGACCTTCAATTTCCTTCAATCTGAAAAAATTATACCTTTAAGTGTCTAGTAGTCTGTATTTATATTTTTTTTAGCTCGCCAAACTGACGTAGCCCCCAGCCTGATGGAAAGCAGTGGCGCATCTAGCGATTGGGGGCCACTCTCACAGTCCGTAAGACTTCAGACAATCTGAGTGGTCCTCAAGTTGGCGGCCCTGTAGGTAATGTGCACCTTCACGCTCCGCTTGAAGAACCCAGGATTGCAAGCTGAGTGAAACACGTATGCACACAGGTCGCTCCATGTTTTTATAGTGCGACAGAGGAACGATCTTTTGACACGCTCAGTTCTGGCGAAGATTCTCTCCACTGTGTATGAGTGGCATCTCTGCCTTATATTATATGCGGCTTTTTTGTGTATAAATACAGACACTGTCAACGTATTCCACATTCCTCTCACGTAGTCCATTCTTATCCGGTGTTCATAAAATAATTTCGTAACACCATTCCGAGAGCTTCGTCATATTGATATTATCATTAGAGAACAATGCGCCGCCGCATATGTGTGAAGTTAATTTTAATGTAGGTAAAATATAACCTGAAACGTAAATTATGTAACGCTATATTTTAGGGACGGGAGAGAGAAAATATTGTTGACAAAAATGAGTAATTCTCTGCAAAATGTAGAAATACATAATCTTTGAAAATTTCAACTTTTTAGCTATCACGGATAAGCCTCGTGACGGACAAACGGACAGTGGAGTTTCAATAACAGGGTTCCGTTTTTAACCTTTAGGTACGGAACCCTAAAGTCAATATTATGGTATATTCAACTTCGAAGCTGTATGTCAGCTGTGCGTTATCACTTATCTCTTATCACTATTATCAGTAACACAGTTTATCTCGTCTAATTAGATTGATTGAGGTGTGTTACCTGACACGCGTAAACAAACTTAGATTTATTGAATGAAGTTGTGTGCTGTAGTTTAAAAACATCACGCTACTTTACCTAGGCGCTTAGCAGAGAGTTAATCAAAGTTACATCATAACTGAAAACATAATTTTCACGCAAACGATGTTGCGGACTAATGCCAGTCTAATGTCTATACATAGAGAAAGATTCTCTCTTGGATTCAGTAAGTTAAAACCTAAAAACTCCTTCAAACAAGAAACATGTTACAATATCGGACACATGCCCTTGCATTACCGGGACTCATGGCCCCAAACAGTTGTAATTGTAGTGTAAGGAATCGTGTAGTTTTAGTCGGTAACCCGGCATAACATCCATGTCGGATTTTGACACACGTAAAAAAACCATCAGACCCATTGAATAAAGTTAAAAATAAAAAAGTATTTTTAATATTTAAAGCAATTAGTATGCTAATTTTTTCATAATATTTTAATATAAAGTGAAAAAAGACAACTTGGCCCAGACGGGACTTGAACCCGCAACCTTTGCCTAATCCAGGGCAATGCTCTAACCAATTGAGCTACGGGAGCCGTACTGATACAAGTTGAAATTCTTCACCTTATTGTAACCGCCATTTAAGAGTATGGCACAGAGCCATCTATCGAGCTACTTAGCAACTCTGATATCAATGAACGATATTGCAATCATTTTTATACATTGATTTGATGTCTCCGACTCAATCTATAGATTTTTAATATTTAAAGCAATTAGTATGCTAACTTTTTCATAATATTGGCTCTGTGCCATACTCTTAAATGGCGGTTACAATAAGGTGAAGAATTTCAACTTGTATCAGTACGGCTCCCGTAGCTCAATTGGTTAGAGCATTGCCCTGGAATAGGCAAAGATTGCGGGTTCAAGTCCCGTCTGGGCCAAGTTGTCTTTTTTTCACTTTATATTAAAATATTAAAAAAGTATTTATCAATGAATCTGTTAAAGTTTGTTGTTTATATTAAAATATTAAAAAAGTATTTATCAACGAATCTGTTAAAGTTTGTTGTTTAACCTTAATCTGCCCAAAATAGATCAGATAAACTGTGCCACTGATAAGGTCACTGATAAGAACTTGATGGACACGTACGCTACGGAGAATAAATACCGCCTTAGCCACATGGAACACATAGGACACGCTGGAGGAACCCAGGATTGTAAGAGGAGGGAAACACGTGCGCTGGCAGAGTGTTCCAAGATTCTATGTACAGTGGTCCTCAAGTTGGCGGCCCTGTGATTTGCCTCTTCACGCTCCGCTTGAAAAGCTCGGGATTGTAAGATGAGGGAAAAACGTGAGCGGGCAGGTCGTTCCATGTTTATATAGTTCGACAGAGGAACGATCTTTTGATTCGCTCGGTGCTGGCGAAGATCTTCTCCACTGTATGAGAGTGTCACCTCTGCCCGGCACGGAAGGGATTAAGAAAGGAAAGTAGTACCTACGTAAAGAAAAGAAGTTGTTTCCTTCACTTATGCAATGCAATAGCCATTACGAAATTGTTTGTTGTTGTTGTGACTGTATCGACATTTAATTATTAAGTTTGTTTTTGTCAGTTAAATGTCTATTGCATGCCTTCCGGTTCCGGCGGAATATGGCAGGAAACAATATAATACTTAACATCAACTTATTCGCAATAAACATTTGAATTTGAAAAAAAATTAAGGTAAGTACAGTCTATCTTCACATACATAGTAGGTACCCTCAGATTAAAAGAATATATACTACCTACTTTAACCATTATCATTCCAAAAAGCACGTTCTAAAGGTACATCTAAAAATTACAGTTTGTTATTAACGCTGCTAGAAATGCTGATAGCATTAGAAATTTGTATAGATGGTAGGTAGTTTTCAAAAACAAGATACAAAACAAAAGTTTCGGAGTTAACTTAGCGCTTGGATGGCGAATACGGCGATGAATATCACCTACAAACCAGAACAATTACATAACAATCAAATCTACATACATTTTTCGCACACAACTTGGTACTTGCGTGTTAATAACAATTTTAGTATTTAAAACCGGCCAAGTGCGAGTCGGACTCGTGCAAGAGGGTTCCGTAAAAAAAAAGTGTATGCGTGTAACCTTTACGCGCGATTGAAGTAAAACTTCTTTGCGATAGACGGCATCAAATGTTATATTAATATCATTCAATCGAATTTTGAATAGCGGTAACTAAGTTTCCGCTATTTAAAATTCAAATAGCGTTACTTCCGTCAGAAAAAAATCTGAGTTAGGTACTCCCTAGGTCGCGCCTAAAGAAGTTTTATTTCAAAAACCCGAAAAAAATCTCGTTTTTGTATGAGAGCCTTCCTTAATTTTTCTGGTTTTAGTTATTTTTTGTTATAGCGGCAACAGAAATACATGTGAAAATTTCAGCTTTCTAGCTGTCACGGTTACCGAGATACAGCCTCTTAGCGGACAGACAGACAGGCGAACAACGTAGTCCCATGAATAGGGTCCTGCTTTTACCCCCTGGTTACGGAACCCTAATACAATGTATACCTATTAGATAAAGATGTGATATCTTAGCAATGTCAAATGAGTCATTTTGTTAGGTATTACGATAACTTCTGTTTTGTGTTTTTGATTCGGCACTCACACATGTAAAACGGTACTTCATAAAGAGTCAAGAATGACGTCTGTGTGGCAGTTGTTATTAATGCTGTGTGAATCAAGGCGAGAACAAATTATCGGACGCGTCCGTAAGCCGCGGCTGATACAAGCAAGCCTGCTAGTATCTGAATAGTACAAATAAACGAAACTGTGCAAACTATCGGTCATAAGTAGCGGACGTGACCTTGTACTGTCCTCGAGCGCACGGACACTGTATACTGTAGTCTGACTCGGCCGGATTTTAGAAATAAATGCCTACAGCCGCGCGGTACGTAAGCATGTGATAGGGCTGCCCACCTACAGCATTTTAATAATATGTGCCTACTTTGACTTTCTATTTAGTATTGCGGATGTAAATATGTACATACATACATTCATATAGTCACGCCTTTATCCCTGAAGGTGTAGGCAGAGGCATAGTATACGCCCACATTTTACCTTATAGTTTTACGTACGCGTAATAGATAGTGAGAATAATGCAGTTGATTTTTTTCAATCCGCCCACAAGGCCTTCAATTTGTACTAAGGATTGTTGTTTTACTGACAACCGGCTTTCATTTCGAGTAAATATGTACCTTTTTTATTTAAACAAAAAAAATACTTTGTGAGTAATAATATAATATCTCCGCAACGGCTGGCGGCGCGGGATGGCGGCGTGGCGGCGCTGCGCCCGTTATCTACTAACGATTGAGTGAGACGGGTGTAGAAATTTGAAAACGAGTAAGCGGCGTAGACAATAATAATCGGCTCATCACATGTTTCGTCAGTGATAGAATCACGGAATTCTAGTCTTTATAATCATTGCGTTAAATTTTTGATTTACAAAATTAAAACTATCTTTCGCTTTAAAAGTACTAGTTAGTCTCTAGTACACTAGTACTTTTCGTACATTGTCAAGTTGTGTTAAATTTTGGAAGTTCAAATTTGTCTCTATGCGTGTAATAAAAATCAAAGGAAACAAAAATGCTGTCAATCAAAGTCATACGGTGCTAAGTGTACTGTAACATCGGTCATCCACAAAGAAATGAATACTCTTGAAACACACCTAAATCATTGCTCTCAATTAAATAACTACGAACTGACAACGGAACTAAATGTACTACCTACACGTACCAGAGCTCTGAACTAGTTTTTTTTTTGGATATTGTACTATATTGGATCGCACCGTTCACTGACTGAGCAAGTACAAGTCTAGTTTTAAACAAAAACATACCTACTTCATGTACCTAACTACTGCTCGTTCGCTCTAACTTTGCCGCTCGGCTCCATACTAAAGTCGAATTTTTAATTAGACGAAGTAAATTGACAGCAACTAATGTCACTTCTTCATACAATGTTGCGTATTTTCTATGACGAAGTGACATTAGTTACTGTCAATTTATTTCGTCTAATTAACAATTCGGGTATACGCCTCTACGCCAGCGGCAAAGTTAGAGCGAACGGGTAGTACCTAGTTCACTCTTGTTTAACTTTGTTTAACTTTAGTCAACTAGTAGTATAGTACCAATTAGTACTTAAGTAAAATCAATTTATAGTCTTACCTTTCGGAGTTTCCAGGTAATCTAAAAAACGTTATCTGTGGGTGCTTTATTGACGAATTCATGCAACCAAAACAAGCACAATAGACTCTAGTTGTCATATTAAATATGTTTAGTAAATAAAACACGCGCGGTAACTATTTAAAAAACGACACACCGTCCATTCGTCTACTCGGCACAATCGCCTGCTAGCGCGCTGAAAGGCGTGCCGAAAACGAGAATCGTAGGTATAGCTTGCGCTTCGTCCGTTTGTAGGGAGCTACAATACTGGTTAAACAACATATTTATACTGTGGCACGGACGTCCTAATAGAATCTGGCTGGCTGGATATTTTTGCTGCCGCGGACGCCTTATGAACAATCGTACACATTATTAAGCCGCGTCCGTCAGCCGCGGCTTACGGACGCGTCCGATAATTTGTTCCCACCTTCATTCCGACATTAAATCATAGTGCAATGTGTAGAGGCCTCTTGTTATCGTCTCCTAAAAGGCCTCTGTAACTGTTACATTCATTTAAACATTATCAAACTGACATGACTTAGAAGAACAAGATTTCTTTAAAGACTATAAGTAAACGCGTCTTTAAAAAAACATTACCCTCCTTTCTTCGGCAGTTCGGGTAATGAGCACCATTTTTAGGGTTCCGCGGACTCAGTGTTCTGTAAACGATCACTACAGTAAGCAACTTTCACTATCCATAGATGGGTCCATAGATGGGTGACCATCCATGTGACCACTTTGTGACATTTATTTAAGCGTTTCCGTGCTTCGGAAGGCACGTTAAGCCGTTGGTCCCGGTTGCCAGTAAAATGGCAGTCGTTAAGCTAAGTTGAAGGCTTTATTTCAACAGCAGGCAGTCACAACCTGCGCCTGTCCATTTAAACACGGCAATACGGCTCACCACCTATTACGTGGGACAAATTATACAAAGGTAATGTAAATGTGGGCATATAATATGCCTCTGCCTATCTAAAAGGCGTGACCATATGTATGTATTGTATGTAAATAACTTTTTTAAGTTCTGACTTTAAGTTTAAAGCCTTGCCCAGATACTAAATTCTAAAGATTTTCCAAACAAACAACGAATACTTTAAACTGATTAAAGCAGATTGTACACAAATGATGATGATGATTGTATAGCGTAGTGAACGGTATTCATGAATGAGCGAGTATCGTACGCTGACCTACTTGTGGACATTTTGTATTTTGAACTGACTTTACAACATTCATAAGGCTTATTATTCGAAAGAGACTCATCTTGGGGTGAACTTTATACTGTATACTAGGAAATATTCTTCGATTTGATCTGATAAAACTATATTATTGTTATTTATTAGATACTCTTGCTTTTTTAACGGTTCAAACAAAACACGATTAGGAAAACTTTGTTCGATCGAAATTGCTCTCATAAATGAGAAATATTTTTTTTTTTTTTTTTTTTTTTTTTTTTTAACATTCTTCCACTATCTTGACAGGGATTACCCCAAAACGATAATGGACTTATATTTAACAAAATTATACAATTAACTAATAAAATAAACTTAAAACTAAATACACCCAAATAAAAACGATACCTAAAAATATGAAAAAATACAAAGAAACAAAATACGAGAAGCATACATCGATACAAATCAAAATCAAAATAGTCTAATAATAACAAAAAAATAAAAAATATAATATAAATAAAACAAAATCATTCAATACTGTAACATAAAACATATAATAACACCTTTACGAGCTCACTCCATTGACCAGAAAATATATCTATCCTGTCACAAACATCATTAACAATTTTTATTGACCGGCTGAGAGGCGTTTTACGAAGTAAATTGGTCCTGGCTACAGGCATATCCAGCAATGGTGGACGTCTCCGCCTCCAAACGTATCGATCTGGAACACAGAGGTTAAGATGCTTAAGTACTCCTGGGTTGCATACCTTTCCTCTCAGGAGATTAAGTACATAGGCCGTAATAAAAAAATCACGGCGCACTCTCAACTGATCATACCCAACCATACCCAGTACAAATAATGTCGGATACATTAGTGGGTAAAATGGGTATACTCCGTACAACTTCAAATACAGGTACCTCGTAAACTTGTTCTGGACTTTTTCCATCATGAGTTGGTACTTCGCCTCATGTGGAGACCATATCATAGCATTATGTTCAAGATGACTCCTGACTAGTGCATCATACAAAACCTTCACCGCGCTAATACTTGTAAAATCTCGTGATTGTCTTAACACGAATCCTAAGTTCCTGAACGCTTTCTTGCAAATATTAGATATGTGAATACGAAATGACATATCAGCAGTCATTAAAACTCCTAGGTCTTTCACTTGTGTGACTCTTTGAATAGGCTCCGTATCTATTTTATATGCGTGAGTTATCGGCAGGCGAGCTCGAGTGAAACTTATAGTGGAACACTTAGAGATGTTAAAAGCTAATTTGTTTTGCTCAACCCACTTTACCACTCTATCTACATCATGCTGCAAATCTTCACAGTCAGAGTCGTCTTTTATTTCGAGTAGCAACTTGAGATCATCTGCAAACAATAAACACGTAGCATGTTTGACTACATCTGGTAAATCATTTACCATTATAAGAAACTCAAGTGGTCCCAAGTTACTTCCCTGACTCACGCCTGATCTAATGAAATACGGCTCAGAAACACGTCCCTTGTAGTCAACATACTGTCGCCGATCTCCCATATAACTTGCAAAAAACTCCAGCAAGTGCTGCGTGCATCCGACCGCCGCAAGCTTCTCTAATAGGACGTCATTATCGACCATATCGAACGCTTTTTTAATATCAAAATAGGCTGCGTCCACCTGCCCACCAGAATCAACCGCCGGCACCACTTGAGCCATAAAGTTCAGGAGGTTTGTGGAAGTGCTACGTCCTGGGCGAAATCCATGTTGTGCATCCGATATTAGCACTTGCACCTGTTCCTGTATAAGGCGTTGAACGGCGGACTCGAAGACCTTTGCTGGAGTGGACAACACCGCTACCGGTCTATATCCTGTGACATCTGGTCCTGACTTGCCTTTCGGAACTGGAATAACTCGAGTAGTCTTCCATCTATCTGGATATATTTTGGACCGTAATATAATATTAAATATGTAATGAAGCGGCTTCGCTATAACTCTGCTACAATCCCTAAACAGAAAAGGAGGAATGCCGTCAGGGCCCGTCGAACGCTTTGGTTTCAAGCTTGTGAGTGCTTTGCTAACGCTATCCAAGGTAAGGGTCTCTATATGCACGCATACTCCGGATGTGCCATGTGCCTGCGCTGCCATTATAGCAGCTTTCACATCAAGTTGCGGCGGCGAGCTACTGTACACAGACTTAAAGAAATCAGCAAAGTGTTCAGCACATTCTTCATCAGTAATCTGCCGACCATCCTTCAAAATAGCCTGTCTATGGGCCGTGCTCTTTTTACTTCTTAAAAACTCCCAAAACGACTTGGGGTCCTTTTTGAGTTTATTCTGTATGTTATTCACATACTGTTTGTATGCTACCTCTGTTGCGACTTTAACACGTGTTCTGTACCTAGCAAACTCCCTGTAATCAGTGTCCAATTTGGTCCTTTTATACCTTTTGTGTAGCCTGGATTTGATTTTTAGGTCTTTTATAATTGTTCTTGTGTACCATTCCGGATATCGGTTACACGATTGTTTGTGGATTTGCTTTTTTCTCGGCACGTGTTCATCTAAAATATTATTAATAATAGTGTAAAAATAATCAATTGCCTCCTCACTTTTTTCAACCCTATATAATGCTTCCCAATCTGTCGCAGCCAACCTACCATACAATGCATGGAAATCCGCCCTAAAAAAATTCCACTGTGGTCTTAAACAGGGTTCACTACGCGAAAGTGAAGCAGTGGTTTCCCCGGCGAGCGCATCATCTAAAGGAGGTGCAGGACACACCCTCACCATCAGTGCTGGGTGTTGCGGGTCCTTGGGCACCAAGCTCTCATCCGCCCCTGATACTGTTATCTCACCAGCCATGCCTGTACTCAGAACCAAATCCAACTGACGATTCAAACAATTCGGTATTTCATTACTTTGGTTGAACTCGCAATAGGATAAAAGATACTCGTAATAGCTATGAATACTAGACGGAGCAGAATATAAGTTGAAATCGCCAATTACAATTATTTCCTTATGCCTTGTACATAACGCTTCTAATACATTAAACAAAATCATGTAATCATTTTCTGAACTACTTGGAGGAATATAAACCACGCAACATACAAATAAAAACTTATTCTTTAAATAAACTGAAGCACCTACTATTTCAAATACACATTTATCAATACATACATTAGCTGCAGAGGCAAAGCGTGAACTGCACCCTCCGGCGACGCCTGCAAATTGTATTCGTCGTAACTCAAAACGATTTGTGGCCACGAGAAACGCACCGCCCTGCTTCCGTCCATCTGATCGATCGCATCTAAGTATTTGAAATCCCGGGGGAACTATTTCCGTATCATATATAGATTCATAGCATCCTGATTCTGTAATAGCATATAAGTCCGAGTATACCAAACTTAAACTATTTCTAAAGGTATTTAATTTTGTACGAAGACCATTCACATTTTGGTAGTATAGTAATATTTCTGTTTTCTTACTCTCGGTCCGATTTTTTTGGCAATTTTCGAAACCAGATCCACTCGCTATACTGGGCGTTTAATGGCCATGCATCAGAACGTGTCAAATTCTCAAAAAACTGCTCTGGAACACCGATTCTGAATGACGAGTAATCCCTGTCCGTTTTGGGATTGATTTTATCAATTTTTAGATCAATGTCAATTCCGCAAATATTTTTTACATGATCTATCATTGCGTCTAATGTAGTTTCCGGGTGTAATCGCCACACATGTACAAATCGTTTCTTTTCCGTGGCTTGTATGGCTGTCAAATGTCTGTTTCTGCCAGTTCCAATCTCCCTTGAAAACCGATTCTGTTTCTTGTTTTGAACGATTGTCCAACCTGTATTGATATTCTGGTCTGCCTCAATAGATACTTCCTCCCTTAGTGACATACCAGGAATACAATCCGAAACCGGTTTAGTTGCAGACTTCGCAGTCACACTATTGTGTTCTCCCCGTAGTATACCGAATTCTGAACTGGTATTTTTTTTAGAAATACCTGTTTGATCTACAACTTCGGAAATAGATCGGGAATCCACAGTTTCCGGGGTTAATTTGTTTGTATCTTGTACTTGACAGTTCACTGCCTGACTCTTACTGACCTTTTCTTCTAGCAAATTCATAATTTTTATTAAGCGAACTAACTCTAATTTCGTTTCAGAAAATTCCTTTTTAAGGTCTGTAATTGTTTTTGCCTGGCTATCCATGCGAGCTATCATTTCAGATCGTAATTCCCTGAGTTCGTCCAGCATTACGGACTCCATATTATCAGATCTTGTAGGTGTAACATTAGCTTGACTACCTCGCACGCAGTTTACATAACTAGGAGAGGTTCCAGCTTTATTATTATTTCGAACTGGAGTATCGTCAGTGTTTCTGGGCTTAGGAGTCATCGCAACGCAATCGGGACAAATCCATTTTCTCTTATACTCCAACGAAAATGCCTTAAATGTCTCTACTTTAATATTTAGGCATTTTATATCGTACTTTTTCTTGCACCTTACATTTGAGCATTCCATAAACATGCCATTGAGTATACATGAACCACAAGCGCTGCATTTATTAGTCATTTTTCATATGCACCCAAGTTGCCGAACTGTTTTAATCAAATCTTCCGTATTCCAAACAATCTTCCGTAACCCTGGCAATTTTTTGTAATGGTCACATTAACGACTTCACTATTTGCCCCTAGATGGCGCTGACAGCTATTGAGTGTCCTAAAGTTATCTGTTTACTATTGATATGTCAAACTTTTTCCAAATTTTGTATTTTTACTTCTGTAACACTGCAAAGTTTTGGATTTGCTATTCGCCACTGGGAGTCACTAGTAGTACGTTCGTTTAAATTATTTTTTCATAACGTCTTTGTAAATTAAATAAGTTGATAAAGTTTTTAACACACAGCTGTAAATTGAAGATAATACCGTCACTTTAGTCCAATTATTATATAGGTTGAGTAATTTATCGTATTTAAGTACACATTTTGTATCTATTGTTTATAAATATGAAATAACTTGCTTTTGCTAGAACACTTATATTTGTTATTTAAAGTTGTTAACTATAATAACACTCGGTCAGCACAATATTGGCACTATATTACACTACTTCTTCTACTTAAAAATCAACTTGATATAAATTATATGAATAATTAAATACGGAGACACTGTACACATGCAGATATCAGTGTTGCCAAAAATCTTAACACGTAATGTACCTACTTTTTTTATCTAAATAAATTAGGTAGTTTAATCCTCATAAAAACTTGTCATAAAATAGATAATAAAGTCTTTAGAACAATATTTTATGGCTAGACTTTTCATAAAACCCTTTAGATTATACAACAGTAATCCGGCGAAAGCGAATGAAATCGATGAAGTCCGGCAAAAGCGTACGCTGGCAATCCTTCGAATTGCCTTCGTTAAAAATAAAGGATTTGTCAAGGTGGAATACGGAAGCCTTAAGGTAAGTTTGGGGGACACGAAACTTTATACGGCTTCTGCAACAGTGGTCAGTTTCATCATAACTGTAGTAGGTAAGTACCTACTCGTTGCATATGTAGATTTTGAAAAAAAAACTATGAAGGTTTACGGTAAATTTGTCTAAATTTAGTTCTTAATCTCCGAGTACAGTAATGATCTTTTAACGAGTAGCTTGGGAAGGCCTCTTCCAAGGTGGACTAGTAAACTCTTAAAGGTCGGGAAAAACGGTTGAACGGTTGAAGATAGCTTTGGGACATCAAACTGGACATTATTATGGTCATGATTACAGTGATTGAAGCCCTAGATTGACAAAGACTCGCATACTGTAGACGTTCGGGAAAATCGAGGCAGGGAGGGAGTTCCTTCTACAATCAAAGCGTTTTAAGGAAAGTCCCTTTAAAAAAAATAATAATATGATGTCGTGTAGGTACTGTAACATCCAATATTTTGCGTCACCCACGACAACAATTAAAGTAGGTATTTATTCACTGGCCACAAGATTTTTATCACAACAGAAATAGGAATGACAGATGTTGCTAATTGTAGTTGACATTGTGGAGTAATTTGTTGCTATGTTATGAATGTATCTTATGTGTGGTGGTGTGTGTGTGAATGTACGCACAGATACACGAAAACGACGGTCAATGTGTGTCAAGGTAAAGTCGTTGGTTGTATTCGTTAACTTGAGTTTCGTAGATTTTTCTCAATTAGGTGTGTCTGAATGAATAAATAAAATACGTAGGAAATTTCCGTTTTACTTGCTTAGTTGAATATTTCAAATAAGTCTGATTAACTCACGTAATCTCTCAGAACAACTTCCAACAAATAATGATCAAAAATAGTAATGAACTTAGACTTTATCGGCCTTATTATGAAAATAATCAAATAAATATGAAGCAAAAGAATGATAGAACTTCCGTATCATTCTCACAAGTTTAAAAAGTCTCAAGATCGGGGGTCTTTACGGATTGTTGAATAGAATTCCAGTGCCAGTTTAAACGATATTAAATCCAGTGCCATGTTGAATGAAGGCTGTGTCCAGATCAGTGTAAAAATAGAGTAAAAGCGATAGTAACTAATAAAATGGAAGCTTTTCTAAAATGATAATGAGTAAGTTACTCTTCCGTAAATGATAACAATATTTTTACAGTTTGAAGTATCGATCGACCCCCATTCCTAAACAGGCGATTACAAACACCAATATCATAAATAAAAAAAAAAATTAACAAAAAAAAACCGACTTCAAACAAAAACTGAAAATTGAAAAAAAAAATTAACTTAGCACAAAGTAATAGGTAGTATATTTAGTTTTATATCAGATATTATTGAATGTAATACTGAAATCGGCGCCAAGTAAAACTATAGGTTTAGGTAGATATTATTAATCTCTCATAGAAATATTGGCACCGACTTCAGTATTACAGTCAATAATATCTGATATAAAACTAAATATACTACCTATTACTTTGGGCTAAGTTAATTTTATTTTTCAATTTTCAGTTTTTGTTTGAAGTCGGTTTTTTTTTGTTAAAAATTTTTTTTTTCATGATTTTCAGTGACGGGTAGACTGAAATTATATCAGTGTAGTGTAATGTTCTCCCCAATACAAATTAATCAAGCCCAAACACAAGATAACTGCTGTAAATCGTTAAGGAATGCCCTCGATTCGAGGGATTTCTTCGATTTCTCCAGGATCCCAGCATCCGATTCTGACTTCCTGTATATGGGACCACACGGGAAGCACCAGCTTTCAAACAAAAAAAGAATTTTCAAAATCGGTTAACTCCTTCTAGCGATTTGCCGGTAACAAACATAAAAAAAAAAAAAAAAAAAATACAGACGAATTGAGAACCTCCTCCTTTTTTGGAAGTCGGTTAAAAAATCAGATTAAAACAGTTTGAGTTCTATGGAATGCCATTAAGTTCAGCTCAATTCTTCAGCAAACCAAATCAATATGCCTTGGATATGCAAGAAGGTATAAAAGTGCATCAATGTAGAGTATACGTCATTTCTCTCTGCCTAAAAGGAAAACGTGCCCTATCTCAATCGCTAAACTTATCCCTCAACCAGTTCCAGATTCTGTTTATTGAGTAAGCATTAAGTAATCGCCGTTGATACATCTACTGTATTAACGGTTTAACTAAATATACAAGGCACATACTTTCGTCACATAATAAGTATAGTGTTAGAACGGTCGAAGCGGAAGTTTACAATGAGTTGATGAAATTTTAGCTGACAATGTAAGCTAAACATTTGGATTAACTTGTTGAAAGTGGCCATGCTCAATGCTCGCTGTTTCTGACTGACCCAGTATTTTGAATCACGTTTTTTGATAATAAGAATGAGACCGGTGCTTGAGCGACATAAGAGCTGTGTATGGGAAGATAAAATCTTGGGCTTAACGTGCCTTCTGAAGCACAGAAACGTGCCTAAATGGAAATGGTTACAAAGTGTTCAATTGGACAATCATCTCAGGACCAGTCATAGCTAGATAGATACTTGATAGTGATGTACCGTATAGTGATTGTTTACCTACAGAACACTTTAGTTAGCAGGGATACGAGCGCTTCTGAAAGAGAGATGAAAATACTAAGAGGAATTTGGGATGTTTGTATGTTTTGTCAAACCAAAATAGAGTAAAAGCATACCATACGAATCAAACATAACGTGACAAAGGTCAAGGTTTTAGAGACTGAAAGTGAATACTACCATACTTTTTTCTTATAACGTGAGGAAAATCCTACATGAATGCTATGCCGGACTCTTACAGACTAAAAACCACACGTTCCCTGCCTAATGCCTACGGTTGCCCTCGGAAGGATGACCCCAGGATTGAATACCTATACCTACCAGCTAAAATAGCAATTGATGACCTTGAGACATAGTTTGTCAAGCCCCATTTGAATAAATATCATACAAACAAGTTTTGGTGAAAAATGTCCAATCTTTTCTCAATTCCTTCCGTCACATCCTCACATTCTATGGCACGACAATAAAAGTGCGGTTCCACTTAGGCGGAGCGGAGAGGAGCTGTGCCGCGATTCACAAATCACGGTGCCGAGTGGAGAAGAGATGTGGATTTTAAGCCATGTGATTGGTGAATCGCGGCACAGCTCCTCTCCGCTCCGCCTAAGTAGAACCGCACCTTAAAGGCCGCATTTTAACAGACTTGACTCACGTCGCTTGACCGTCTCCTGAGTACATTAATTACGTGAACAAACACCACATTTTAGACGTCCCCATTATCGCTCTCAAGATTGGTCACAGAGTCACAGTCACACACACATGCACTACACAACAAATGTTATTATTATACCTATTAGGCAATCGTCTGAGATGATGTCATGCGAGAGGCAGCCACAAACACGACCGTACACACGTGCGCTTTAACTTGAGACACGCTAGGCAACAAACTTTTCCCAAGGGGTGTCAACTTATCGCGGACACGTAGTACCTACCTATCTATCTGATGTCACTCAAATAAAGGTCGAGGTTGTGGTGAACTTGATAGTAAGAGGTTTAAATATAATATAAACATTGATTTGGAAGGTTGTTGACTGCGGAGACAGAAGATAAGGACGTCAAAAATCATTTTAATTTAAAGAAAGAACACACACAGATTTTAACATGAAAAAAAAAAGGGACCATTATTTTATTAGATTTAAAAAACACAATTCGCGTAACGAACTGTGATTGATGTGGGAGGTGTGGAACAAACTGGACACGAAAGTATGAAAACAGTCGTGTTTCGGCCAGAGTTTTGCAAGCAGTCCGTGTCCCTGACATTATTTACCGAACTCCCAGCGGACGTCACGCGGTTTTACCCACGTATTTCCCGTTCCCGTGGGAAGGTAGGTAGTTATTGTAGCTTCCCAACAGTGAAATCATTTTTTAAATTAGTTCAGTAGTTTCAAAGCCTATTCAATGCAAACAAACAAAGAAATCTATACTAATATTATAGAGGAAACATTTGTGTTTTTTGTTTGTACCAATAGGCTCCGGAACTACTGGACCGATTTGAAAAAATCTTTCACTGTTGGAAAGCTACACTTTTTGCGGTGAACATAGACTATATTTTATTCCCACGGGAACGGGAACTACGCGGGTGAAACCGCGTGACGTCCGCTAGTATTAGATATTTTCAAGTATAAAAAGAGCCTTTTATCTCTGGATATATTACAAAAGCTTTCCATCAGTTACTTAATTTTTTTAAATATAACACCTATCATAGTCATAAAGCCACGCCACAACAAAGCGAAAGTAGTCAATAGAATGGGATTTGTCAAACAATACCTTGTGCTCACTCACCTTTGCTATTGTTAAGTAAACTCCACAACTACCGAACTGAATTTAACTATTTCTTTCTCCAATGGAAAGCTACCTTACTTAACAGTAGCTTATTAGAAGTACTGTGTTGATTATAGAAACCGGTAAAGTGCCAGTCCGACTTGCGTTGCGCAAGCAGAGTTTTGTACAAAAAAAAGTATGATTTTTTCTGATTTGCTGTTATAGCGGCAACAGAAATACTACCCGTTCGCTCTAACTTTGCCGCTGGCGTAGAGGCGTATACCCGAATTGTTAATTAGACGAAGTAAATTGACAGTAGCTAATGTCACTTCGTCATAGAAAATACCCAACATTGTATGAAAAAGTGACATTAGTTGCTGTCAATTTACTTCGTCTAATTAAAAATTCGACTTTATTATGGAGCCGAGCGGCAAAGTTAGAGCGAACGAGCAGTAGGTACATTACAGTCCCGAAGGGGTAGGCAGAGGCATAGTACACGCCCACATTTCACCTTATAGTTTTATGCCCCACGTAATAGGTGGTGAGCCTATTGCCGTGTTGAAATAGACAAGCGCAGGTCGCCGCGACCTGCATTTGAAAATTTTCAAGCCGTCCATAAGGCCTTTAACTTGGCTTAATGATTGTCATTTTACTGACAACCCGGTTTCATTTCGAGTTTTCCTTCTCTATGCAATGGATCTTATAGCAAAAGTGTTACCTTACTCGCCTCTTACGACACCCTCGGAATGTATTGGGGTGGTGACATTTTTTACTCTTACTCGTCGCCACACGGGGATAACAGCTTTAACAGTTTATTTACACATAATATACCTAATGCATATAAAGAGATAGCTAGGAGAAAAGGAGTAAGATTTCTTGGAATCCAATAAGACTTAGCTATCTAGTCCACTTGGTAACTCTCAGACAAGGCTCTGGATTGGTTAGTTTGCTTTTAAGGGTTCTGTACCCAAACAATAATAACCTAACCTAACCCATCTTTCAAAAAAAAAGAAACCGAATCAAAATCGGTTCATCCGTTTGGGCGCTACGATGCCACAGACAGACTTACAAACACACACAGACACACACACACCCACACACATGTCAAACTTACAACACCCCGTTCGGGTCTGCGTCGGGGGTTAAAAACAGGTCCCTATCCTATTATTAAGATTTTGATGTCTGTCAATACAGATGATGTATTTATTTGCCTCTTTAACCCTTAGCCACCTACCATAACTTTTTGTCACACTACCACCTACCATACGTCTATGAGACCCCTGAGTAAAATGGTTCTTTAAAGTAATATCTTGTTTATTGAAGTATATTTTTTTAGTAAAAAATCAACTTAGGAAAGTATTAAACTCTTTAGTAAAGGTACAAGAGAATCATTTTTATAGGCATTTTGTCTTAATTACTATTAATCAACAATATCTGCTTAAAAATTAAGTCATTTGCTAAATGAGATCTATAAAAAATAATCACATGGATATGAACTTCTTTTATAATTTTTTACTGATTCAATAATCAACCATTGCAAAAAAAAGAAAATGGTGAAAATTAAATTAAATAGAAAAAAAATACAAGCCCTAAACTTATAGTTTTTCGCGACAATTATTGCACAGCTTATTAGAAAATTCTCGGCAAATTGGTGATTTGCATTCGAAACTGATGTATTGTGGTTTGCACGGCACTGAGGGACACGGGGAAAAGGTACAGGAACGGACGAGTTCGCAAACGACTCGGTCGCCGATATATCTACGTTTTAAATATCTGCTGCGTCTGTGAGACGTATGGTAGGTGGTTAAGGGTTAACATCAAATAACAGAAGAAAATAAGCAGCTTCATACAAAACACATTTTTATTTTGCCGTTTTTTTGGCACAGAACCCTTTGTGTATGAGACTGACTTTACTTTGACTGAGTTATATTATCAAAATAAGTCAAAATGGCCCCAGATTCTAAACCAAATTAATAGATGTGGTGGGTATCTATATTCAGATATGGATTCAGTTATTTACAAGTTGTCCTTAAATATAAGACCTTGAACTGTGAATAACATAATAATTATCAACAATAATAAATACTTTCCTGCTGAAAATACCTAAATAGTCAATAGGGATAAGTAGAATATTAATTAAAATAGTAGGTACCTACTTCATCAACAATGGCATGACATAATATAACTGTTTTGCATTAAAACAAAACAAGTATTATGTGTTGGAGAAAACACACAGCATTGAGATGAAGAAACAGATCGGTGACTTGCCTCAAGTATCGAGAATAACAGAGAAAAACATACCTGAATCCGGTTAAGTTAAGTAAATTGTTTCACCAGAGGGCGCTATGTTATTGTCCACTTCGCGCTCAAATAGTTGTCAAGTGTCATAGTGTCTTCATCGCCAGCAAGACTCTTGAACCAATGCTGTGTGTTTTCTCCAACACATAATACTTGTTTTGTTTTAATGCAAAACAGTTATATTATGTGTCTTCAAAAACACACAGCATTGAGATGAAGACCTGTTTGATATCTGCTGGTGAAAATGATAAGGTACACACGAAATGCTATGTGAATTAACAAATGATTATGAAAGCAAAAGACCTGCTTATTTGTTTCATAATTTATTTTTACCTTTATGGAATCAAAATAACAATTTTAATCCAAATTAAATTTTCAAAAACCCATTTGGTATAATAACATGGAAAACTGAACTTAAATATCTTAAGTTACCAACAAAATTATTAACTTTCTGAAAACTCAACACTTCAACATTATGAATTTATAATGTTTTAAAAGAAAACTCAACTTAAAAATAAATGTTTCTAACTTCTGGAAACAAAACAATTAAATTATAAAGTATATAATAACTCAACATTAAACATGTAAGATACAATAAATTGAGATCAATTGGATGTACTGCTAAACAGTCTTAAAATTCTTATACAATGAATCAGTACTCTCATTGTGAGATCTATTTACTTCTCTACAGTAAAACTTGGAAAATGTTTCTGCACATTTCCAATTCCCTCGTTCCAGAATTTCATCAATAGGTCGGCCATCCAGCCATCCCCGAGATGCTACAGCCGACCTAATGCTGCCTGGAGAAGCTACTATATTTGTCTGTCTAAATATTGAACGTATCCATCCAGCAATGATAGTTCTGGAAGCTGATTTTACCTGGCCCGTTATTGTGATGAAAAGACACTTTAATTCCTTTTCTGTATTGCGTCTAGCTTCCGAAGCTGCAATAAGATCTTTTACATGGGCTACTGGGCAAAGGCGGCGGTCCTGGTGCTCCGTAAGGAGCCACCCTGACTGTCTGTGACTACCCGAGTCGGTTTTAGAGCCAAACCTTGGCCAGAATGTTATAGTATTTTCAGTCTCTGAGAATCTGTCCTCAGAAAGCTCCAGAAGGGTAAGATCATGTAATCTCCGGCCTGAGGCAAGTAACAATATTAAAGCTGTTCTTCTACTTTTATCAAATAAAGAACCAGAACATGAGGATGACTTTAACCAGTCAAATAGTATATTAATGTCCCATATGGGTACCTTTACTGCTTGTGGTTTAGAAAGAGAGATTGCCTTTAAGACCTGTTGAATAAAAAAGTTTTTTGACAGACTGTCTGCTGTGGCTGCACAATAGGTAGAGATGGCAGATTTATGCAATAAAATTGTACTATATGAAAATTTATTTTCTAAATATAGATCAGCTAAAAACTTTGCTACATCTTTCCCTTCTGGGCTTTTACTATTAACATTGGTATTATTGCACCAAATCAACCACCTTTTTATTGGAGTACTGTAGGTACTTAAAGTTGATGAACGCCAGCTTTTCATTAATAACTGCTGTTCATCTTTACTCCAATCGGCTATTTGGTCGGCCCACCCCCAATTTTCCAAGCCTGAAGTACCAACTTCTCCACTTGTGGGGGGCTTGTCCCTGTTGCCCAATCGACAAGAACCTTCCGCAGGTCTTCTATGGGTAAGGGATTGGACAGCGCTCTCGCCTGAAGGTCTGGGAACCAAAAGCATTGTGTCCAACGAGGTGCTACTAGGATATACGTCCCTGTTGCCTTGTTTAGGTGGGCTAAGACCCTGGGAATCATGTTGGGGGGTGGGAACACCCAAGCGGTCTGAAATTCCCACTTTCGACTGAAGGCGTCGCAAAAAAGAGCTGATCCATCTCTTGAATCTAATGTCACATAATGCTGTACGACGGCGGTTTCTTTGGATGCGAACAGGTCCACTTCTGGGGTGCCCCACTTTTCGAATATTGCCTCTGTGGCTGATGGTAGTAGATGCCATTCGGGTACTTGTTGGCCCCTTGATAGGCGATCTGCGATACCGTTTAACCTCCCTGGCAGATAAAAGGCTGTCATTGTTATGTTGAGGGAACTGGTTAACGTTAGTAGCTTGGTAGTTAGACCTAGAAGATTCATGGATCGAGTGCCGCCTTGATTCCGTATGTAAGCAACTAGAGTCCGATTGTCGGACTGCACTAGAATGTGTGCATTCTTCAGAAGGACACCCTGAGACCTGATCACAGCAAAGACTGCGTACATCTCTTTTAAATTCGAGTGCCATGATTTTTGATTTGGAGCCCATTTGCCAGACAGGTACTGGTTGTTCAAATGTGCTCCCCAGCCCGCATCCGCTGCGTCTGTTGTTAAGAAGAATGTCACTTCTTTCTTGTGAAGTGGAGCTGGACTGCACTCTACTGCATCCAGCCACCACGTTAGTTCTTGTCGCACACTGGGGCACAGTTCCTTTCTCTGACCTCTCCGGGTGAACTTTTTCAGAAAAAGTTGTGCTCTGCGACAGTGAAGTCGACCTTGAGGGACTGCATGGTTGGCAAAGTTTAACATGCCTAACACGCTTTGTAGCTCCTTTAGTGAGCAGCTGTCTTTGTTCAGCATCTGACACAAAGATCTTTTTATTTTGAAGACTTTCTGGGTTGGCAACGCTAGAGTTAGGTTCTGGGTATTCCAGACCAAGCCCAAGTATTCCACTTCTTGTGTGGGCTCTATGACAGATTTCTGGTAATTTACATGCCAACCCAGAGATTCCAGGGTTGACAGCGTTTCCGTAACCTGCACAACCAACCTGGATTTGTCCTGACATGCTAGCAGAAAATCGTCTAAATAAACTATTAGACGAAAACCTTGGCGTCGAAGGGTTTCCGCAACCCAGTTTGATACTGCTGCAAAGGTACGGGGGGCAGAAGACAGGCCAAACGGCAATGCTGTCAGTTGAAGGATTTCCCCATTGTAAATGACACGTAGAAACCTTCTGTGTGCCTCCGCTATGCACAAATGAAAATAGGCCTGGTGAACGTCTATTTTTACTAGCCAATCGTTGGCTTGAAGAAAATTCACTACATCTACCTGTGATATTAAGTAAAAATGTTTTGTCGAAATGTGTGTATTTAAAGCCCTGAGGTCGAAAATGGGTCTCAGTCCCCCATCTGTTTTCTTCACTAAAAACATTTTTGAATAGAATCCGGGATCCCGAGCTTGTGGTATCTCTAGGATTCCCTTGTCCTTTAATTCTTGAACTATGCGAGTCATTTCTGGTGTAACCTGGGTAGCTAAGGTTCTTAAAAGGTTTTGTGACGGGAACTTTAGAGGAGGTTTCACTATGAAGGGTAAACGGCAGTTGCTTATAGACTTGACTATGAATTGATTGGCTCCCCTTTGAATCCATTTGTCTGTGGATAACCTTAGGCATCCTCCTCTGAAGTTCCGTTGAGACTCATGCTTGTTTACTATTAGGGGCAGAGGCTCCCTTTTTGGTGTCATGTTGACGAAAGGGAATCCTCTTAGAGTTATATTTGATTTTCCTATCAGATCTTTTAGTTTTAAATGAGTTTTTGTATCTTCTATTTGGGATTCTATCAGAGCGTTCTGAACGTTCTGAGCGGTCTGGTACTTTCCTATCCTTCAAATAAGATGGAGTATTGAGCCAGACCTGGGACCCACCGAGAGATTGAATTATTGGTTGCAATGCGTCCCGACTAAACAGATGTTCTGAACTCGGGGGAACATTCTGTAAAGTTGTCCTAAGATTTTGATTACCAATCTCTTTTAAAATTCGATCACGCCTAATTTCTATGCATTCTGAGCGCTTTCCACATAGCACTTGCATAGTGGTCTCAGAATTTTTATGGCTTGCAGAGCCCGGACCAAAAGTTTCTGATATCTTATCGAATAAGGAATTTGGATCTAAGTCCCTTGGATTAGCTGTAGCCCAGTCTATTATAGACTGTAAACCTGTTTTTAATAATTGTCTTTGTTCTAAGACCTTATTAGAAAGGCCTGCTAATAAGAGTTCAGTTGACGCTAAATAATCCTTATTTTTATTGAAGTGACATAGTTCATCATTTACCTTTAGCCCTACAAACCCAGGGGAAGCCAAGCAGTCTTGAAGAGACTTCTTGTACCTGATTGCTTTCCAGGTGGGAGAATCAAATTGTTGAAGCTTCATTAGCTCTTTAAGTCTCTCACTATCGCTAGATTGGATCAGCTTCTTTTCGTCGAAGTCTGTACCTAAACTACCAAAAGCTAATGTTAAGGGTTCGTCTTGAGACTGACTAGTCGACGGTTGTGTAGGTCTAGTCAGAAACTGGTTAGAACTTGTGCTAATACTAGGTTTCTCTTGGGTATAAATATATGGCGGTAATTGAGAGAGGAAGTCGGTTATATATGATACCTGCGACATTAAAGTTTCGACACGGGGATCGGAGCGATCCGAACGTGTCGTGACTTGTCTACGTTTCCTCTTTTGATCAGTTCTTGGACGCTTGTTGGGTAGGGGTGATGCCAAGCCCTCCTCGACCTCCGAGGAAGAGGAAGAGCTACTCCCCGATACGGTCGAGGTTTGTTCTCCATCCGAAGCAGCAAACTCTCGACCGGCACCCTGTGCGTCCTCGTCCTGAAGCGGCTCCATTACAACAAAAAAACGCTTACCAAGTACAAAAGAAAACAATGCTGTGCTGTGTTAACACCTCCAACACTTTTCACTGATAAAATAATAACTTTTATCACTTATTTTGGTGTTTTACAAAATTTCATGCGCGTACTCTCGCAAATCACGAAATGCTATGACACTTGACAACTATTTGAGCGCGAAGTGGACAATAACATAGCGCCCTCTGGTGAAACAATTTACTTAACTTAACCGGATTCAGGTATGTTTTTCTCTGTTATTCTCGATACTTGAGGCAAGTCACCGATCTGTTTCTTCATCTCAATGCTGTGTGTTTTTGAAGACACATAATTCTTTATTTTATATTTTATCCTATCATATTCAATGTATTTTAAGATAGGTAATATGAACCATGATGTATTTTGTTATACACAGCTATTCGTTTTAAAAGACTGCTCAAAAATAATTAAAGTAGCCATTATATACAAACTAGCTGTTCCCCGCGGCTTCATCCACGTAGAAGACGTTATTGCATACAATCATTACCCTACTTTTGTGCAGTCATTAAAAAAGTAGCCTGTCCTTCCCTTGGAACCAAACTGTCTCTAAAGTGGTTTGGGGTGAAAGCGTAACAGACATACAGACAGAGTTACTTTCACATTTATAATATTAGTAGGGATTTATCTGATTAAAATTAACTTAGAGGAGATTGATACTGAGTGAATGGTAAATGTTGTGTAGTATAGTGTTTTCAATGGGGACAACACTCACATAGCCAGGCAGACAATACGACATAGGCATAGTCTGCCACAATCTTGTTAAAATATCTTGAAAATGTTCAGTATTGAGTGATAATCCAACACAAAAGAATGCGAGTATTGATTTACCAAGTAGTTCAACAAAAACAAGAAATTCATCTGAAACCTTTCCAATATAAATTTCTCAGCGCAGCTCTAAAATTAAATCACTCAAAATTTGAATCATAAGCCTCTCAAATGATAGAAAACCTATGAGTTACAAAATTTAGCAGCCAAGCCACAGAAATGAAAGAGTAAGTACTTAATGAAGAATGATCCTTAGCAAAATCTGCACAAGTAATATATTACTTACTACTAAACTGATATATCAGTTTAGGAGTGTGGATTGTGGCATATTTTAGGAGAGGCCTACGTCCATCAGTGGACTGCTATAGGCTGACTTGATTGTATCAGTTTTGGCTCCTTGTTTACCACCATTTATTGGCTTATATTCCACCTGAACTAGAGCATTGGCTTACAATCTCTGAATTGCTGTGCGAATTAAAAATAAATGACTCATTTTTTCCTAAAAATTAACTTTGAAAATGGTAATAATTTTTATTCTATTTAACATTTCCAGTCTTCTCCATATCACATTCAAGGTAAGTATTTTTATATTATTTGATTCAAATTATCTAAATATCCATGCCATTCCCACAATAAAAAAAACTTATAAGTCAATTAAAGCGCCAATAGGTTCAGGTTTTCTGCCCTATTAGATTCCAATTAGCATTGCTTTGATAATGAACATATATGAAACAATTTATCACATACATAGTCAATGGATAAAGGCAAATACTTCAGAATAAAATTATCTGATAAATATTGCTTTTACGCGTTTCTTCGCCAGTCAGCATTTAGTATTTTTAAAATAAGTATCATTTTAATTAGGGAGCATTGGCAAGCGTCAATTTAACTAATAAAACTGTATAAAAAGTAAGTACAGCGTGCCAAAGTTGTAAACAGTTGCGTCTCGCGTATTACTGTACTGGGCAAAAGTAGGACGACCGGCGCCGCGCCCTAACTGCCCCACCCGCTATCTACGGTACATTCCAATAAGAAATTGTTTTAAAACAAATCAAAATACAAAAAAACATGAATGCAAATGTTCTTACAAGTTTGTAAGTACTTGATAATTTCACATCAACAATCGACAACTTTATTTAGAACGCAAAACAGGCAGTGGGCTCCCTAACTACTAGTAGAATAAATAGATAAGGTTTTCATGATACATATCCAAAAATTACATACCTGTTAGTCAATAAGATCCCATTAAACAGTGCACCGGCAACTCCAGGCTAAGAGACCTGTAGATTTTCACAAGGTAATATTTCAGCACGTAAACACAACGGTCTCACAAAAGGAAGAACTGGCAATAACACAACCACGAATCCACCTTTAGACGCACTGTATCACAATACACCTTTTGTGTCCGGCAGAGTTTATTATGTGAATTTATTCGTACTAGGACTGTCTACAGCAATTTTCATTCATCACAAGGTGAAATCATTCGAGACAAGTGGCAGTTGGTGAAGAAACTACGAGCGCGGGCGGCAGGGAGCGCGCGCGTCATCCGCCATATTGGATGATTACGTCATTTCATTTTGTCAGTTATTTTTTTTCTGGAGTAATGACTGAGCTTGGGAAACCAGTTTTTCCGCTTATTTTCTTTTGTAACAAGTTACGCCTGGTATGTGTATCCGAACACTCTAAGTCAACTATTCATTCTTTTAGCTCATTCATGAATAGCTGTCAGTGTCATTAATGTCAATGTCAAAGTTTATTGATAAAACTGTCAAACTGATTGGATCAAGTTGGATGGATGTGTCATCGTTCGTCGTCTTTTGTGATTTCAGGAAATATTTGGAAACTTCGTTGCATAAATATTTAATAACTCGATGGAAAATTAAAACATTCATAATCCTTTCTATCCGCGTACTTGTCTCAAATTGTTAAAGTACTTATTAAAAAGATGTCAGGTAAGAGTCTTCCGAATAAATTCGAAACCTCTTCTTTGTTTTCATATTTGAAGTCTTCTTTTCTACCTTTACAGACTCAAGATCGGAATTATATGAAGAAATTAAATTGTACAGAAATGCCAGAGAACGGGAAAAGTAAGTTAAGTATATCTATGATTCTTTGTGTAACTCATTACAGCAATCTATCAAAGCTTTTAGTTTAGCAAAATTTTTAAATAACATCTCAACAATAGCTGTACCTACCTATCTGCATATAAGTACCTACCTTATTTTCGTTTGGTTGTTTTAGGCATGATAACATGGCCGAATTATATGCTGTTGTGAGCACATTACAACATCTAGAAAAAGCTTACATGAGAGACTGTGTCCGTGCTCAAGAGTATACAGCGGCATGCAGCAGACTGCTTGTGCAGTACAGAGTGGCATTCAAACAAGTACAGGGTGATGACTTTCCTAATATCGAAGCATTTGTTGCTAAATATCGGGTGAGTAAATTCTATTATATCATACAAATCAGCTTATGCAGTCCACTGCTGCATGTAGGCCTCTCCCAAATCTTACTACTATACACTGTCCCGGGCCTTCCACATCCAGTCACTCCTGCAACCTTTCTTCAGGTTGTTGGTCCATCTGGTGTGGAGGTCGTCCTCCCCCATGTGTACCAATTTGCATATATCACTATAGACTTTTGCAGATAAATTTTGCAAGTTTTGTTTTATTTCATTCAAATTTTAAATACTCATACACGGCAATTAAAATACATATAGTTAAGAATTTCAAAATGTTTGTTACATACAGTTTTGTAGCTCGGTGATTAGAACATAACCCTTGCTAGGCAAAGCTTACGGGTTCAAGTTCCATTTAATCCAAGTAGTTTTTCCTTCACTTTAGAATAAAAATTAAACTATGTAATGTGCTGTTATATATTTCTTCTCTATAGAAGTCAGTTCTAAAAAGAGTTTACGCATTAATCCTAGTCCTTGCATCAGAGACCACACATGTTCACATTTCAAATAACCATTACAGCTAAGAATATGGTACTAGGTATACACACATACATACATACATACATACATACATACATACATATACATACATATGGTCACGCCTATAAAGCCTACCCCTCTGCCTACCCCTTTGGGGATAACCCCAAAGGGGTAGGCAGAGGCATATTATATGCCCACATTTCACCTTTTGTATAATTTGTCCCACGTAATAGGTGGTGAGCCGTATTGCCGTGTTTAAATAGACAGGCGCAGGTTGTGACTGCCTGCTGTTGAAATAAAACCTTCAACTTAGCTTATTATTATTATATTACCTAGTACCTAGGTATTTATTGATAAAAACGGTATTTGAACCATACCACCAAACCACTCTGAACAAAAGGTGTATCAATATCATACTATTAAGGAAAATTACCTAAAACTGTTGTTGTTTTTGACCTTCAGCTTGACTGCCCAGCCGCCCTTGAGAGGATAAGGGAGAACAAACCGAACCTGATCAAAGATGACAAGGGCAACACCAACAAGTACATTGCTGAAATTGTGTCTGTGAGTTGTACTTCTGTTACATTTTTTTTTATTAAGAGTGTTGTGAGAATATCAATTAGCTGTAGAATATGTACAGTTGAAACTGGCCACCTACCTGTTATGGATTTGTATAACTATTACAAAGTAACACACTTTAACACAAAAAAATATTTGCTGAAAATTTTATCTGAAAATGCACCATCCAGTCTGGCCTTGCTCTTATTGATTAAAATACTTTCCTGCATCTTTTTTACAATGTCATTGTTGCACATAAACGCGGATATTGCGCGAGATCCATTCTCTCGTGCAATATTCGCCTTTATGTCATCCAAATTACATGATGATAATGCCGAGAGCAAAACCAGTCAGGTGCAAAGTAAATAAATGTTGTGGAACAGTACAAATGGTGTTATTTAATATGTGCAGCAAGTTTCACCAAGTGCCATCAACCAACAGTAAATAAATAAAGCTTTATTTATTCCCTTTCTTAATCTAGATATTACAAAAACTGTTTACTTAAGAATTACTAATTACTACATTTCATATTAAGAAATGGACCCCAATTGGGTAAAAGCCTCCTCCAGTCCCTTCCACTTTCCTCTATCTGTGGCGAAGGTCCACCAGTCCTTCCCTGCGACCTGCACCATGTCGTCAGCCCATCGTTTCTTTGGTCTCCCAACACTTCTCTTTCCCAATGGCCCTACCAACAGTATAAATAATATATTATGCGCTTGATGACTAAATCCTACCACTATTTCTTGTCTCACATATAAAACCTAGTTTCAACAATTTGCCATGCACAGGTATTCATCACATTGATGGACAAGCTGCGGCTGGAGTTCCGCGCCATGGACATGATCCAGCCAGAGCTGCGGGACCTGTGCGACACCATGGACCGCCTCACCATGTTACCTGATGACTTTGAAGGGAAGATCAAGGTTAGAATTAAAATTATCTGCAAATTTTTAGGGTTTCGTATTCAACGGGACCCCATTAATGAGACTTCGCTGTCTGATGATCTCTAAATCGTTATAAGTTTCACAGGTGCATTTCTAACTTTTTTTTAATAGTGCTAAGTTGACAGACAAGCTTACGGCCCTCCACTGGAAGACTGGTTACCGTAGCCTACCAGAAGCGCTGTTGCCGCTATAACAAGAAATACTAAAAACAAAAATAGAAATTAATTAAGACTCCCATACAAAAATAAAATAAATGAAGACACGGGTCTGGGTGCTTCGGCGAATGTTTTAATAGTCCATGTTTAAATTGAAATCCCATATTATTATGCCTTTTCTCAAAGTTATGTAAAAATCAAAATGACTCGTGGTTTTTCGTATAAT
Organism: Miltochrista miniata; assembly: GCA_933228765.1. NCBI lineage: Eukaryota > Metazoa > Arthropoda > Insecta > Lepidoptera > Erebidae > Miltochrista > Miltochrista miniata. Next base: position 26,294,087 of record OW121769.1, read on the forward strand.
ATCAAATATGACTTAGCAATTTTTTTTGCTTAAAGACGCTTTTTTTAGTCCCGAAAATCGCATTATGATAAAGAATTTTTGCTTTTTTAGGAGTTAAAAGTATTTCAAATTTAATTTCCAGGTCAAAGAATGGGTAGACCGATTATCAGAGATGTCAGCGTCCGATGAACTGTCTGAGAGTCAAGTGCGGCAGCTACTGTTTGATCTCGAGACTTCATACGGAGCGTTCAACAAGTTCTTGCATAAGGATTAAGTTGTTAATGGTGAGAGATTTTTGTCTGTTCATTCATTATGCGTGTAATTCACCAGTAAATAAGATTGCTGAATCTTCGAGAGGTGATGAATATGAATTAATACATGAAAAAGAGCTGAAAATCATTATGAAAAAAATTGACTCTTTGTAAAAGGTCAGTATTTCCACTAAAATTGTCAAAAAGGGCCGTTTTGACATTTGAGAAAGCGCTCTTATTGGCAAATTCCAGAATTAGCTAATGAGAGTCCGTTCCGTGGCAAGAATCTCAATTGTGAATCTCAATCTCTATTGTTGGATTCGGGAATCTGCCAATATGAGTTCTCACGATACCAAATGTCAAAATAGGGCATTTCACTTTTACGAGTATACTTACATACATATGGTCACGCCTTTATCCCCGAAGGGGTAGGCAGAGGCATATTATATGCCCACATTTCACCTTTGTATAATTTGTCCCACGTAATAGGTGGTGAGCCGTATTGCCGTGTTTAAATGGACAGGCGCAGGTTGTGACTGCCTGCTGTTGAAATAAAGCCTTCAACTTAGCTTAACGACTGCCATTTTACTGGCAACCGGGACCAACGGCTTAACGTGCCTTCCGAAGCACGGAAACGCTCAAATAAATGTCACAAAGTGATCACATGGATGGTCACCCATCCATGGACCGGCCATAGTGAAAGTTGCTTACTGCAGTGATCGTTTACAGAACACTGAGTCCGCGGGGCCACGAGCGCTTCTCCGCGGGGCCACGAGCGCTTCGGGGCCACGAGTATACTTATTGCATCAAAATTATGGTTGATGATAATTTTGGTCTTATAAAATGTATGTTTGTGCTACAGAGACAGTTTCGTGTAAATAATAACTACCTATTTAATTACGAATCACTTCTTTCTCAAACCTTATTTCATACCTACTTATGAAAATTATTATTAAAACTCGTGAAATAATAAATAAAAAATAAATTCAAATAATCATTTCACTTTTCAGATGCATCTACAACTCAAGCATATTGTTCACTGAATGTTTTACAAAAATATTCTATTGGTCAATGTAAATTAATCAAAATTCAATGATTTAATTCATTTTATAAGTAATATTAGTTGCATATTGTAATAATATATGTGCATTTATCTTAGATTCATTGAATTATAAAATCGCGGTTGTTAAACTCTGAATACGATTTAAGCTAGTATAATTTTAATTATAGACGAAGAGTAATCTAAAAGATGTTATAAGCCGTTGTTTATAGAGTTTAGATTTCCTAATCACGTCAGCTGTCTAGATGCTGGGAAAACCTATCTCTTTAAAATGTGTATTGTATCTATAATTCATAATATTTATGGCAAATGAAAATGATAAGCAATGATTTCTTATAATTTTGTGTGAACCATGTTTAGCAAATATTACGGAAGATAAAGTTGATGGTATGCACATATTTATTGTAAAAAGAAAATTAGCAATCATTTTATTTTTCTTTGTGAAATGTCATAATATTTTTTTTAAGAACAAAAAAGTTTGACACTTATGTTTCATGTATAAGTACTACTCGTGTCCAATAAATTGAGGCACGCTTGAGAAGAGTTGTGTTCCCAAGCGTGCTGCAACATTTCGTGCACGCGTTGTATTTTAAATTTTAAGTGTTTTTTTAACTTGAAGTTTATCTATCAGTTTGTGTTATCTGATAAGGTTCTTTATTTTTAGTGAAATTAATCAACTGGTAGGGTTCCCTTCTGAATTAAGTTGTATTTTTTCATTAAAAATAAACTACAAAAATATGAGTACCTATACCTACTAGTAATTGCTCTATTGGTTGATCTTATAGCTTTCATCTACTAAATGGAACAACCTCAGTATGTTATACATAAGAGACAATATGATATCGTAATATTAAGTGAATTTATTGCAAATATATTTTATATTTAACTGAAACTTATTTTTCATTTCATTAATTGTCAAAACATTCCAAGTTTCTAGGTGAAGGGTTTAACTGATTTGTGATACACTATTTCTGAGGCGGTTTTATGGTGTACGTTACCCCAGCAGGAAAGTAGTTCCTAGACTGATTTGAGTGGAACCTATTATTAGTGCTTAATCTACTATATATGTGCGCCGCACAAAAAAATTGTGCGTGTTGTCGTTGTGAAAAAAAAAGGAAAAAACGATTTTTGCTGGAGTAACGCTGTTCCAGCAGGAAAATTCTAAACGAATGATCTTAGAGAGAAATATTTTGCATGTACCGAGGGCTCATGCTTGTGTGCGTCTTAAGGTTTTCGTTATATTGAGTTTCCTGCTGGGGTAACGTTTTGTGGAATGTTGTACCTCGAAAACCACTACATGTGCGGCTCTAGAATAAACTTACACGAGTGACCCTTAATTCGTACCGATTTCTGCCGTAATTAGATTCATGATAATGTTTATGGTTTTCAAGTAATCACGCTTTGTTGAAAACCTGAAAAAGAGTTGCACCACCTAAACGTGAACACCTGTGAACTCGCTAAAAACTGTATTCGATCTTGCTCGACACTTACAATAACCGTAAAAAGTTTCAGAAGTGTACATACATGCGATATCGAATAATATTACTAAAACTCAAAACAACGGTGTCAAAACTTTGACATCAAAATACAAGGAACGGGCCCAACGCAAGTTAAGGGAGAATAAATAAGAAAATGTGCGTCTTAATAAATAATATATGGTGGAAATTCAGCGTGAAATCTTTCGTATTTAAGAAGAAATAAACAAAAAACAAAACATACTAACAACGGATGGTTATCCGACTAAATTCGAATGACTACAAAAAAGCGACGGTTTTATACATATCGACGACCTTCTTAACTGAACGGATTAAACCTAAAGTGTTGGCCGAACAGTCGCGTTCAAAAGTTTGTAACGTAATTTTAGAGCTTAATTATGACCATATCAAATGAAAGACCTTGTTGATATGTTATTATTATTTTTATTATTGACTCTTAAACTAATTATGGCATCAAATCACAGATAAAATTTCCTACCTATAAATATTAAAACAAAAATAAAATTATTCATTTACCATGTGTAGTCCTTATTAATTTAAATCACAGATCAGGTCTTCATTTTAGTATTAAATTAATATACAAATAGCGAAGTCGCGTAATCACAGAAAATCACAGTTTGGTAATTAAGGCATATCTTATCTTATCTTAAAAAAAAAAGAACGAACGATTTCAAGGTGTCGTTAGATTCGTCTCAATTGAGATACTGCTATAAGATACATAATGTTAAAAAAATGACCCCCGCAATTGGATTTTTGTTTTATTATAATTTACTTGTTAAATCGTCAACCACCCCACCTCTCGCTGGCAGGTTCTATACATAATTCCCAACAATTTTGGCATCTAAAATTAAAATGATTTAAATACCATGTCTGTGTAGTCCTCATTAATTCAAATCGCAGATCAGGTTTTCATTTCAGTATTAAAATACAAATACCGGAGTCGCTGCGTATTTTAGAAAGACTGCGACAGAAGAAGGGTAAAGGTACGGTTGACTTTAGGTACATTTACACCAGAAACAGCTCTCAAAACTGTACCTAACCATGTATAATTTTGTCTATTCCACCAAGTAGATTAATACATTTGGCATAATATTATATTTACCGCGTCGTTGGATTTTACTATATAGGTCATCATAACATTCAAATGATTTACTGTTTTTTTCTGTAGCAATGGGCCCTGTAATGTCCAATACTCTCCGGTTTGGAAGCAGGGTCATATTCTATTACAGATTGAACTGTGTACTCCATATTATTATTATAATAAGAGGCAGATCATCCAACATGGCATACACGTCATGAAGTTCAAAAATGATACGCCACTTTAAAACAACTGGATAAAGTATTTATATATAATTTAATAATCGATATCGTCTCCCCCGATTTTAGGACCCAGGACCGTCCCCTGCTTGGCGAGGGCCCACGGTGGCGTCTGAGGACGCTGGACCGGGAGCTGGCGAAAGAGGCGGTCATCGTCAAGCGATGGGCCATGGTAGACGGCAGCCCGGACGTGGACGAGAGGTCAGAGCAGTTGTGTAATGATTTAACTCGCGTCTGCGATGCGGCGATGCGGAGAGCAGGGCCTGGAATCGTGGGCGGTGGTCGGGGGACCCCACCCACGATTATCACACAGCGGCAGGCACCTCCCCGTGTTCCGGGGGTGCCTCTTGTTCCGGGGGTGCTATCAGCGCCCGCCCGCTCGGCGGCTCTCTACCCCCTCTGCTTACAGAGGGGCATCCGAGAGAGCGGAACGACGCAATTAGGTTTACCTACAATTCCTTCAGGAGTTCAGGAAGGGGGCAGCCCAAAGGCCGGGCCGCAGTGATTTATCCACCGGCCTACCCTGCGATCGCGAGGCGGAACACCGCGGGGTTTAGTGGGTAGGACGGTCCCACACAACGGGCCGTGAGTCCCACACAAAGCCGCCTTGCTCCCCCGAAACAAGGCGACGAAGTGCCTAACCTGCAGTCCCGCGTCAAAAAAAAACTTGGATAAAATTGTCATCGGTAAAAACTAACAGTGCAACCGTGATGGTGTCAGTTTCCTTGGCATGGAAACTGCAACTGTTTGTTTGCCGCGCACATCCAAGTAAAAAAAAACACTTCGCATGATAAGGCGTGGTTCTTCTCTCTTTTCCTGTCCCACTAATGTATTACGCATATGAACGGTTTCACTTCCTCCAAACAAAATAAAGAGCGACTCCTTGTGATGTGACTACTGACATGCGAGGCGAAGAAAGGCCTCTTCTATTATAAAATAAACCGACCAAGTGCGAGTTGGACTCGCCCATGAAGGGTTTCATAGCAGCAAGTAACATAATATAAAAGTTCTTATAGTTCGTTGTAACTTTGACTGATGTTTTAACACGTTCGCAGTGGTAGTGATTTCACTAACCGGAAATTGCGGCTTATGACGTATTAAAAAAAAACTACTAGCTCTATCTCGTTCGAACTAATTTTCGTTGGTAGTTTTTATGGCAATGTACATCATATATTTTTTTTAGATTTATCATTCTCTTAGTTTAGAAGTTAGAGGGGGGGGGGGGGACATTTTTCCACTTTGGAAGTGTCTCTTGCGCAAAGTATTCACTTTAGAAAAAAATGATGTTAGAAACCTCCATAGCATTTTTAAAGATCTATCTATAAATACCCCACACGTATGGGTTTGATGAAAAAAAAAAATTTAGAGTTTCAGTTCTGAGTATGGGGACCCCCAAAATTTACTGCTTTTTTTCTAGTTTTATATAAGAATCTTAATGCGGTTTACAGAATACATCTAGCTACCAAGTTTCAATAGCATAGACCTCATAGTTACGGAGAAAAGTGGCTGTGACAGACGGACGGACAGACAGACGGACAGACAGACAGACATGACGAATCTATAAGGGTTCCGTTTTTGCCATTTGGCTACGAAACCCTAAAAAAAACAACTGTCTACTAAATGCAAAGACTCGTGGCAGTCGGTGACATAAATCATTTTCGTAACAGGGATGTGCACGCGCAAATTACTGGACTATCGATAATATGGAATGCATGTACTTAATCGATACACAAAACATGGGCTTATTAAAGTGTTGATAGTAAGTTAAGTTTTTTGACGGAGTTAAAACAAGATCCTGTCAAGTTAACTTTGACAAGCCTCGCGAACTAACTGCAATGATTTGTGGAATTAGTTTAAGAACTATCGATAGAATTAACAAAACGAATACGGTCACGAAGTTATTCGGTTACCACCATTTCATTGCCAATACAGTCCGATCAAGCTAATTTGGGCGCAGGTAAAAGGGGAAGTGGCAGAAAAAAACAAAACGTTTAAAATCATTGACAATAATGTGTGCGTCACGCTGAAACTCTGCAAGAACAGGACTTCAAGTAATCATTTTTATTTAAAAAAATAAATAAATAAATATTCACGGACATCTCACACAACGCTATCTGATCCCAAAGTAAGCTAGAAATAACCTGCTTGTGTTATGGGTATCAGACCACGGATATTAATACTTATATACTTTTAAATACATATATATTATACATAGAAACACCCAGACTCTTGAGACAAACATTTATGGGTCACACAAATATTTGTCTCCGGTGGGAATCGAACCCACGACCTCCAGCGCCGCAGGCGGTATCACTACCGACTGCGCCACAGAGGCAGTCTCATTTATGCGAACGCTAATAATAAATATCGGTGATAGCGAAACGGACGACGATGATGACCTCTAATAATTTCATTAGAATAAATTAATAATACCAATAAACAGTTTTATTTCCTGAGACCTGTTGTTATCGATAAACGCATCTACACAAACAACCCGCATCTCTGTGTCTGTGTAAGACGTCACACAGACACAGAGATGCGAGTGATCCATAAACAGTGCAAGTGCGACAGAGAGCATGATGTGCGCTGTCTCTTTTGCACGTTTAATTGCCCCGCCTGCCACGAGCTGTTCTTTTGACTTTTTTTATAATGATGAATATGAATATGAAAAAAAAAGCAATTAATTGTATCGAACCTAAAACTTAATAACAATAGTTTGTCTTTCTTTAATTGTGGTGTTAATTACCTTTTTATTTATTAACTGTGTCTGCATACTCATAATCATAAGATACATGTATGTCACGTTGTTGCTTATGTCTACCTACTCTTTTATAAGTAGTAGGTAGTATAAACTAATTTTAATGCAAATATAATATGTATGTACTTAATCATGTGCAATTTCACAGAATCCGCTCGTAGAATATAATCCAATAGCAAATTAATTTTATTTAATAGTACTTTTCTACTTCACTGTACTCAGACACAATACGTTTCAAATTGTTCGCGAGTAAAATTAAGAAGGTCATTGATATGTATTAAACCGTCGCTTTTTTGTAGTCATTCGAATTTAGTCGGATAACCATCCGTTGTTAGTAGGTATGTTTTGTTTTTTGTTTATTTCTTCTTAAATACGAAATATTTCACGCTGAATTTTCACCATATATTATTTAATTAGACTCACAAGTTTTTATTTATACTCCCTTATCTTGCGTTAAACCAGTTCCTTGTATATTGATGTCAAAGTTTTACAGCGTTGTTTTGAGTTTTAGTAATATTATTCGATATCTCATGTATGTACACTTCTGAAACTTTTTACGGTTATTGTAAGTGTCGAGCAGGATCGAATACAATTTTTAGCGAGTTCATAGGTGTTCTCGTTTAGGTGGTGCAACTTTTTTTCAGGTTTTCAAAGAAGCGTGATTGCTTAAAAACTATAAACATTTTCCTGAATCTAATTACGGCACAAATCGGTACGAATTAAGGGCCACTCGTATAAGTTTATTCTAGAGGCGCACATGTAGTGGTTTTCGAGATACAACATTCCACAAAACGTTACCCCAGCAGGAAACTCAATATAACGAAAACCTTAAGACGCACATTTTTTATTTTATGGGCACTGTACAAGTATGAGCCCTCAGTACATGCAAAATATTTTTCTCTAAGATCATTCGTTTAAAATTTTCCTGCTGGAACAGCGTTACTCCAGCAGAAATCGTTTTTTCCTTTTTTTTCCACAACGACAACACGCACAATTTTTTTGTGCGGCGCACATATACAAGCTGTTGATTTGGTCGTGCACAAGCCTCCTTCAGTGCTTAGTGTGCTATAGGTATTATCGATTGCAAGCAACACAAACATACGTAGATAACAAAACCCCAAAAATCCTGTTTTTAGTGAAATATGATTTACGAAGAAAAAGTCTTCACCCGTGTATTTAATGTTTACGTCGCCGAGCCAACGCTAAAGCGCAAGTCACAATGCCAGCGGGCGGGTGAGCGAGCTAGGCACACTGCGAGCTGCCGAATAACCTACGTGGCTGATGCGAGCGAAGCTACTCGTTTTCGTCGTTAGGCGCGCCCGCTTCGCTAGCTTAACTACCGTCCTCCCTGTTTCGGGTACTCAGACTAGTCGTCGCTTGTCATTCGAATAGCAGTGTCCACGTGTCTAGTCTCATCCGCACTACCCGGTTCGCCCTTCCGTATGTAGTTTTTGGTGTAAACCCCATAGTTTAGCTCGGCAATGTCGCGTAGTTTGCATAACTTCAATATCTCACTTCACACGCCCGCCTAGCTCGCTCGCCCGCCCGCTGGCGGTGTGGCCTGGGCTTAAAGCTAGACAATAGTAGGTACCTAGATAATGCGGCTACGTATCGCATCTCATGGCTCAACTACACTGCCCGCGAAGTTGAACGAAGTTAAATGAATACTATAGTGTAAAGAGGCACTTCGGCTTACCTCGTCAAAAACTATACCTCCCCTCAGGCGACTTTATTTGCTGTCGATTTTTGCGCCTCAGTCAATGGGCCCAAAGATGCGGGAAGTGCGTTCACGAAGTACCTCTCTACACTACTTGGCCGACATCGTGTATGCCGGTGCTTTGCCGGCGCGTGATTTAAGCTATAATTAGTGCTTTGGTGTATGTGATCCAATTATCAGCGTCAAACAGTGGTCAGGAGCAAATTATGTTGTTCCTGGAAACTCTGCCACACAAATTTCTTTGTTCATTACAAACGGCGGCAATGTGCGTGCGCAGGCTACTGACACCCCTGAGTGTGTAGTGACGCACTTTTTTCGAACTTAGACAAAGTTTCTAGAGTACTTCGCCTATGAACTTTGCGGGCAGTGTAGAGGAGCCATTAGTTATTAGGTTTCATGAGTTTTTAGTTCCAGCTGACAAGTTCGGTGACCTTTATGTACTTTTTTGATTTGATATTAATGATTTGATGATGAGTTTATGTTGATTTAAAAGATTCCTTCCTACTTCAAGGGCTTAGGACCGGCAGAAACACGCTATTTATCATGCAATTGCAAACAAAAACATTAAGTACTGTTAGTAAACATCAGGTATGAGAAAAGTATTCTGAAATGAAGCATTTCTGGCGTAGTTAAAAATTTTAAATCAACTTATTTACAGAATTAATTGAGAATCAAAGCTTAAATACCTATTTACAAAATCATGTAACACGCAATAATTGTTCAAAATGCTCACCCCCAGCACTGTATACTGTAGTTTGACTCGGCCGGATTTCAGAAATAAATGCCTACAGCCGCGCGGTACGTAAGCATGCGATAGGGCTGCCCACCTACAGCATTTTAATAATATGTGCCTACTTTGACTTTCTATTTAGTATTGCGATTGTAAATATGTACATACATACATTCATATAGTCACGCCTTTATCCCTGAAGGTGTAGGCAGAGCCATAGTATACGCCCACATTTTACCTTATAGTTTTACGTACGCGTAATAGATAGTGAGCCTAATGCAGTTGATTTTTTTCAATCCGCCCACAAGGCCTTCAATTTGTATTAAGGATTGTTGTTTTACTGACAACTGGCTTTCATTTCGAGTAATCGAGTAATGTTAAACCTTTTTTATTTAAACAAAAAAATACTTTGTGAGTAATAATATAATATCCCCGCAACGGCTGGCGGCGCGGGGCGGCGGCGTGGCGGCGCAGCGCCCGTTATCTACTAACGATTGAGTGTGATGGGTGTAGAAATTTGAAAACGAGTAAGCGGCGTAGCCAATAATAATCGGCTCATCACATGTTTCGTCAGTGATAGAATCACGGAATTCTGGTCTTTATAATCATTGCGGTAAAATTTTTGATTTACAAAATTAAAACTATTTTTCGATTTGAAAGTACTAGTCAGTCCCTAGTACACTAGTACTTTTCGTACATTGTCAAGTTGTGTTAAACTTTGGAAGTTCATATTTGTCTCTATGCGTGTGATAAAAATCAAAGGTACTTAACAAAAATGCTGTCAATATTTTTTTTATTAACGGACATTTCACACAACGCTATCTGATCCCAAAGTAAGCTAGGAATAACCTGCTTGTGTTATGGGTATCAGACCACGGATATTAATACTAATATACTTTTTAAATACTTTACAATTTATACATAGAAACAACCAGACTCTTGAGACAAACATTTATGGGTCACACAAATATTTGTCTCGGGTGGGAATCGAACCCACGACCTCCAGCGCCGCAGGCGGTATCAATACCGACCGCGCCACAGAAGCAGTCATACGGTGCTAAGTGTACTGTAACATCGGTCATCCACAAAGAAATGAATACTCTTGAAACATACCTAAATCATTGCTCTCAATTAAATAACTACGAACTGACAACGGAACTAAATGTACTACCTACACATAATAGAGTTCTGAACTAGTTTTTTTTTGGATATTGTACTATATTGGATCGCACCGTTCACTGACTGAGCAAGCACAAGTCCAGTTTTAAACACAAACATACCTACTTCATGTAACTACCTAGTTCACTCGTGTCAATCACTTTGTTTAACTTTAGTCAACTAGTAGTATAGTACCAATTAGTACTTAAGTAAAATCAATTTATAGTCTTACCTTTCGGAGTTTCCAGGTAATCTAAAAAACGTTATCTCTGGGTGCGTTATTGACGAATTCATGCAACCAAAACAAGCACAATAGACTCTAGTTGTCATATTAAATATTTTTAGTAAATGAAACACGCGCGGTTACTATCTAAAAAACGACACACCGTCCATTCGTCTACTCGGCACAATCGCCTGCTAGCGTGCTGAAAGGCCTGCCGAAAACGAGAATCGTAGGTATAGCTTGCGCTTCGTCCGTTTGTAGGGAGCTACAATACTGGTTAAACAACATATATTTATACTGTGCCCCCAGTGTCTATGCACCACTGACCTGTAATAATAATCGCTGGACTGGCTATTCCATACAAAATGACAGCTACTTTTTTGTGCCGATTCAAAGCGCCGCCGTGCCCCCCCCCCCCCCCCCCCCCCGAGTGCACTGAGAACTAAATTAGTTTGCAAATGGCCGTTGTTTGTTTATTTCAGAAGGAGTTTATGTGTGAAATTTGAAATATTTTTAAGTTATTACTGTGATTGCTATAAATTTGAAGTGTTTTGATATATACATTTTGATATATACATTTAGTTTATTGTGTAATTAAGTAGATATTTATCATGAGATCGTGTGTATATTGTAAAACAAGATACGAGAAGGGCTGTGGCGTCTCTTTTCACAAGTAAGTAAATCTAAGAAACTAATTCTTAAACAATTATTATATTACCATAATTTAGGGTTTTTTTTACTATCATAAGCGAATACCCTTCGAGTTTCGGGGATTTTACGAATATTTTATAACCTATAATGTTTAATAGGGATGTCAAAATGTATATCGATAATTTTCTGTCCAATGCCAAAATTCGTGGTTTAAAAAACAAGAGGCATGGTAAAAGTACTTTAATAATTTAATGAACATATTCAAATTATTAATAAACACTTAAAATTGTAGTAGATAATCGAAACAGTAACTAACAGCGTGTGAAATATAACTTAGCATCTATGGTTAATTATTTATACAGGGTGTGGCGTAAATAGTGGTCCAACGTAAAGGGTGTGACATAACAGGTAGTCAACTACAACATACTACAATTTTGTCCGGTTTTGCCCAAGGGTTGCAGAAAAAAAGAACTTTTTATGAAATTCACCCCATTTTTTATAAATTTGGCTGTAGTTTGAAGAAAAATCGTTAGTTTTGAATTTTGATTTCTGTTTATTAAAGCCTAATACATTAGCTAACAAACAATAATATAGCTTGTTTATTTCCATTTCAAACTTGGAAAAAAAAGATAAATTTATCTCAATTTTACCTCAAGTTTTAAAGTATCACTAAAATACAAATGCATTTTTAAAAAAATAAATGTACTGCACTGTTTCTACCCATTATTTCAAAAATATGCCCGTCTAATACCGATTTCGAAATGGTATCACACTAACAAATATTATTTTTTAAAAGCTGGATATTTCATTTTCATTACAAACTGAAATTTTAATTTCATAGTAGGGAATCAAACTGTTTATAACCACATGGTCTCTACTTATCCGTCTATTGTCGGGCGCCTCGGAAAACTACTCGGAAGGATGTTACAGGATTCCTGACAGACTTTGGTCAACACCTTGGTCCCACTAAGGGTCTGCGGTGTCCTTCCGATTCTTTTTTTTTTTTTTTTTTTTTCTGCAACCCTTGGGCAAAACCGGACAAAATTGTAGTATGTTGTAGTTGACTACCTGTTATGTCACACCCTTTACGTTGGACCACTATTTACGCCACACCCTGTATATTGGACATAGTCGTTAGAAACACACATCAATCAGATTTATTCTTAGTGGACACAAGCCTATTTTAAGAGAATCTACTTTGTTGTTCAATCTTTTTAAAATATGTGATAATTTTCTTTTAAAAATTATACAGATGTGCATTTAAAAATATCCCTTAATAAATGTTTGATTTCATATTTTTTTTAAATACCTTCCCTCCTCTGTACTTACCTACTGCAAACAAACAAAACTATAATAAATCCCAATCCAATACAATTAACCTGTCACTTAACAAAATTCCTCTCTGAGCACGGCTGCTTCGGGAAGTAAATGGGAAATACTTGCCATTGAGGCGGAATAGCAAGTTGGCATTGGCTGCTTCGGGGAGCAGGCTCGCTCGGCTCACGTTAAGCGAGGCGTCCACCAGGCGGACCGGGCCGCAGCGCAGAGCAAAAATTCGCGTGCCGTACGTTTCATATGAAATTGTGTAGCATCTGCCTTTACTAGAGGTGGGCCGCAACGAAACACAGTTTCATTAAAAACGTATGGCATGCGGATTCTTGCGTTGCGGCCCGGCCCAGCCCAGCCGCCTATTGGACGCCTAGCTTTAAGTTCTAACATAACCCAATTATGATTAAAGACAACCTTAATGACTGTGTGGGCTGTGTCCGGTGTCATTTTTCAGCCGATTTACAATAGTAACACTACTTTGGCAACATACCTGCGACCACTGTTTAAGCAAACAAACTCTTTGTTTTTAATATTAAGCTCGCCAAACTGAATTCGCGAGACTGATGGTTAGATAGGAAAAGGGTCGCAGCAAGAGTGCAAAAACTACCGCGGCATAAGCTTGCTCAGCATCGTTGGCAAATTGTATGCAAAAGTGTTGATAAAAAGAGTGATGAATGAAACTGAAGGAAAAATGTGGGATGTGCAAGCAGGATTTATGAAAGGAAGGGGATGTACGGATCAGGTCTTTTCCTTACGATGCGTAGCTGAGAAAGTTTTGGCTAAAAGTCAAAAGGTCTATTGCATATTCGTGGACTTGGAAAAGGCCTATGACAGAGTGGTGAGGAATGAACTGTGGTCAATATTGTCCATGTATGGAGTGAACAGCAACTTGATACGGGCACTGAGGTCTCTCTATGAGGGTTCTAGTGCTTGTGTCAGGATCAACGGGGCCTGCACGGACTTCTTTCACATTGAAAAGGGTGTGAGACAGGGCTGTGTAGCGTCTCCGTGGCTGTTTAATCTATACATGGATAGTTGACTGAAAGAACTGCAAGAGAGTATGTATGGCTTAAAAATAAATGAACTGACCGTCAAATGCCTCCTATACGCTGATGATCAGGTGATATTAGCATCATCAGCGGAGGAATTGCAGCTGATGGTTAATAGTATGAATGAGGCTCTAAAAAGTAGAGGAATGAAAGTTAATGTAAACAAGACGAAAGTTATGGTTTTTGAAAGAGAAGAAAGTATGACGAATTGCTCTATCTTCATTGAAGGGCAAAGAGAGGAACAGGTGAAAGAATTTGTATACTTGGGTTCCAAATTTGTAAGGGATGGAAAGTGTGACCAGGATATTGAGCGAAGAGTTTTGGCAGGAAATCAAGTGAATGGGGCTATGTACACCTTTATGAGCAGTCAAAATGTGTCTGAGAAGGCCAGGTTGGCTGTACATAGGGGAGTGCTCATCCCTACACTTATGTATGGTAGTGAAAGTTGGGTATGGCAGAAGAAGCATGAAAGCAAAATTAATGCAGTGGAAATGAGAAGTCTGCGAAGTATAGCTGGAGTGACTTTAATGGACAAAAAAAGAAATAGCGTGATAAGGGAAAAATGTGGTATAACAGAAGATGTAGTGACTAAGATCGAAAAAGGGATGCTTAGATGGTTTGGACACGTGGAGAGAATGGATGAGAATAGACTGACAAAGCAGATTTATGAGGCGAGAATGAATGGGCAAACTGGTAGGGGTAAACCTCGGCGTACGCATGCCGATCAAATCAGAGACGTTCTGGAAAAAGGCAAGGTCAAGAGTACCCTTAACCGGCGAGCGTGTATGAAAACAGTTATGAAAGTAGAAGAAGCGAAAGTTGTATGTCAGGATCGTAGCAAGTGGAAAGCCATAGTCTCTGCTTACCCCGATGGGAGACAAGCGTGATTATATGTATGTATGTATGTATGGTTAGCGTACTTAGGTTGTAGCATTTATTTTCTATAGATGCAGTATTTAGGATGTGAAAGCAGCCTTATCGAGTTATCTTTTTTTAATCGGTTGTCAGTGGTGACATTTCTGCTGTCAGAATGACAGGATGTCATAAGTTCGGTGACGAAGCGTTTCGCATTTAAAGGAACGGGTTTTGTTAAGATTTTTCGTGAAAGACAGGACTTTTGACCGAGACCTGCTTTGGGGTAGTTGGAGGTCCTTTGGCTTTTGCTCTGAGACTGTGCCGCGAATCAGTTTTTCGCTCAAGCGCGATTATTTGTTACCTCGCGTGGCCTAACGGGCTGTGATTGGGTTGCTGCATTGCATCTTGCTACATTTTACCCAGAAAACTGGTGAGTCACTTCTTCTTTTGCAAAGCGGGTCGATTGTCGTCTGTCGCGCAGCCAAGATCTTAATTTGTCGTTTCTTTCATGACAGGGTTTTTTACTACGGGGCTAGTTGCCGGATGAGATATTTGGTGCCGCACCTATAAGTTAGTGGGCTGCACGTGGTACGACAACGTGGAAGTGCGGACTACACGGGCTTCTCATGTGAGAGGTATCTGCCGTCATCACCTGGCAGTAACAACAGGCAGTCACTCTCACTCAGCTCACTCTGCAGGCCAGTAAATCCACTACTTATGTGTAGCCTAGTAGTATTAATACCTGAGCCCTCACTTTACTTCTGTGTACCTGTGATATTTGTGTCTATCAGTGAATAAGCTCTCTGTGTGTCTCTGTGTATCTCTGTGTACTTAGTAAATATATGTGTGTACACCCTATTGTCTGTTTTCGTGAGAGCCCTAGCCTACCCTTGCACACAGACTGGAAACTTAGAAATAAGGCGCCCTGGGATAGAGTTCTCTGCATAGCTACCTCGCGCTAGTTGGTGAGTAACACTGATCATCTTAGTGTTACAAATTGGCTCCCAACGTAGTGGCAAATCTCTGGGTCTACTCTGCGGTAGTCTCAGTCTGGTGTGTGTGCATAGGTGGTTATCTCTGGCGAAACCATTCTGGAATCGTCCGAGACGCTCCAGGACGTTAATTGGTGGTGCTAGCAGCTAAGCACAAAACCTTCCCTTTCGTCTTCTTCCAGCTCCCTACATCTTTGGCTGGAAAAGACACAAAATTCTAAATTCTAAAATTTAAAAATAGCTGTGATTTTGGAAAAACTTTTTGATTTTATTTGGAATACCCACTTCTTTTCTTATTGTGTTTTTTTTCTTCTTTATGTTCTTTTTTTTATGGTGCACACATATATTTATTATATAATTAGTGTAGATTAATATATAATATATATTATCCTATAGTTTCACCTTGTAAGGTAAACTTAGTGAATCTCTCTGTGTTAACTTAGTGAATTTCTCTGTGTAACTTAAAACTTTTTTATAAGGTGTGTACATACCTTGTAATTTTGAATGTTAACCTGAACTGTGTTATCAGAAAATTTAGAAACTTTTCTCTCTTAATATACCCTTAATCTTTGTTAAATTCTAAAAGTCAATTTGAAACATAATTACCTAACTTAGTACACTTTGTTGTAACTCAATTTACATTTTTACTTTGTAATTGATCCCTATCTGTGCCATTTTATCTTTATAATTGTTGTAAGTAAATTTTTACATAATGGCACAGATGAAAAAACATATTAATTATTTAAGAAAGGATGAACTTGCTAACGAGCTGTCCCACATGGGTATTTCAGTGGAACCGGAAACGACAGTGTCTGGCCTTCGGAGTGAGCTAAGAGCGGCACACCGACTCGTCCGTCGAGGTAGCATCAAAGCGAGTGCTCCGGTACCCGCTGATGCATCGGCTGAGCTCTCGATCTGCCTCCCGAAGGTGTCCGAGCTGGAGGAGGCTATTCAGTCAGGTGACATCTTCATTAATAAGGGTAGTCGTCTTAGGGTGTCCCTCAGGGCCAACTACTTATTGAGTAGGTTAGCTCGTTGTGGTCTGGATTGCCCCGACCTGGTGGATATTCGTGGTAGGCTAGTGAAGATCATCGCTAGGGCTGAACCCAGTAGTGATTCTGAATCCGAAGGTTCGGATGATGATGGTGATGATCCTTCGGGTCGTGACCAGGTGGAATATACTTCACCAGTAGTGAGAGAGGACCGCTCGGTGCGAGCTAGTTCAAGTAGGAATAGTTCTACATGTAACATAGTGTATAAAGAACGTCCCCTTAACTTATGTTCATTTAACTTAAAATATGATGGTTCTACTTGTGTACGTGTGTTTTTAGAGAGATTAGAGGAACTTAGATGTGCTCGGGAGGTTACTAAGCCTAGACTCCTTATGGCTTTCTCCGACCTGTTGGATGGACCGGCTTTGTCTTGGTTCCGTACAAACAAAGCTAACTTCATCTCATAAGAGGATCTTATTAGTGAGCTTAGAGATACCTTCGATATTCCTGATTATGATTACCGCCTCAGGAACGAGATAAGACAGCGTACACAAGCCCGCTCTGAGTCCTTGGTTAACTATATATGTACAATGCAAGCCATGTTCTCAAGGTTGTCGTGTAAGATGCCCAGTGAGGAACAGCTGGACATTCTCATGCACAACATTAGACCTGACTACATGAAGGAACTGGCCTTGCATGATGTCAACTCTGTAGATGACTTGAGACGTTTGGGTAAGCGCTTGGAGCTTGCGCGTACTAGGGCAGACGCTTTCCATGAGCCTGCTCTTGACAAGTTTGAGATTACATCTGACTTACACCAGCTTAAGAACAAAGGTGTACAAAAGCCCGCTAAGCAGGTGTCTGCAGTGGAGACGCCGGTTACCCCCCACGATCGCAAATGCTTTCGTTGCGGCGGGGGCGGTCACACTGCATACAGCTGCACACAGTCAAGGGAGCTGGTGTGTTTCCGGTGTGGTCTCAAAGGAGTCAAGACCCCAGACTGCTCACACTGTACTAGCAAGTCAAAAAACGCGTAGGCCAGGGCCTTATTAGGAACTCTGTGCATCACTCTGTATCTGAGTCTATTTCTGATAAGGTCCTGTTTCCTAAACGGGATAGTGACATTAGACCGTATCTAGTTGTTAAGGTTTTAAATTTAAATGTCTTAGGCCTTCTAGATTCCGGTGCCTCCTGCTCTATACTAGGTAAGGGAGCGCACCGCATCTTCTTGGAACTGGGTTTTGATCTTGTGAGTATCAATCCTACTTTTCGTATTACAACTGCAGACAGCACTCACTTGCAATGTCTGGGTTGTATCTCTTTGCCAATTGAGTACAATTCGGTTATCCGAGTTGTCAAGTTCTATGTTGTCCCAGGTATAACCACCTCCATGATATTTGGAGTGGATTTCTGGCAACAATTTAAGTTAAGTGATAAGTTAATTTTACAAAATATTAGTCTTGATAGCTTTAGTGATAATAATCCTATAGAGTCTGTGTCCCTTAACGGTGGCCTCGAGGATTACGACAACCTGACAACTAAACAAAGGTGTGTAATCAACGAGGTCATTGAAAAGTTCGACTCGTTGAACACTGATAAGGTGGGTTTAGGTCGGACCTCACTTGTGCACCATGTCATTGACACTGGTGACAGCAAGCCGATCAAGCAGCGTTATTATCCGCTCTCTCCCCTTAAGCAGAAGGCCCTGGAAGCCGAGCTGGACCGAATGCTGGAGATGGGAGTAGTGTCCCCGTCTCAGTCCGCCTGGAACTCTCCAGTGGTCATGGTGGAGAAGGCGAACGGCGACCTCAGATTGTGCTTGGACTCTCGCAAGCTGAACTCTGTGTCTAAGAGTGACGCCTACCCCTTACCCTATATCAATCAAATCTTAGACCATCTTAATAATGCTAAGTATTTAACCTCTGTAGATCTGAGTGCGGCCTACTGGCAGATTCCATTCGACTCACTCCAGTCTGCTGAGAAGACTGCTTTTACGGTTCCCCGGAGAGGATTGTTCCATTACAATTCCATGTGCTTCGGTCTTGTCGGTGCCAGTGCCACGATGCAACGCCTCATGGACCGTCTGTTTGGTCCCGAGTTCGACAACAAGGTATTTGCGTTTCAGGATGACATAGTCTGTGTGTCCAGCACCTTTGAGGAGCATGTAGAGCTCTTACATAGAGTCTATCAGCAACTCAAGGATGCTGGCCTAACTATTAATATGAAAAAATCCCACTTTTGTCGGAGTGAACTCAAATACCTGGGGTATTATGTGGACAAACATGGCTTACGGACAGACCCGGGTAAAGTTGAGGTTATCCTCAACTATCCCACCCCTTCTAACCCTAAGGAGGTTAAGAGATTTCTGGGAATGGCCGGCTGGTATCGTCGCTTTGTTAACAACTTCTCGAAGATTAGTAAACCTCTGTGCAAACTCACTTCTACGAACCTTAAGTTCGAATGGACCCCTGAGGCTGAACAGTCCTTTAACCTGCTAAAGTCAGCCTTGGTTTCTGCCCCTATATTAAAAATGCCTAACTTTGAGATGCCCTTCCGCATTCTTAGTGACGCGTCAGCTTACTCAGTTGCTGCTGTACTGACACAAACTCACGATGGTGTTGAGCACCCTATCGCCTACTGTAGCCGTTCTCTCAACAAGAACGAGGTGAACTACAGCACAACTGAGCGAGAACTTCTGGCCGTGATTTTCGCTTTGGAACAATTTCGACAGTACGTCGAAGGCCAAAAATGTACGGTCGTCACGGATCATTCATCTCTTCTGTGGTTCCATAAGCTAAAAAATCCCACGGGTCGTCTAGCACGTTGGAGCATGAGGCTCAGTCAATTCGATTTTGACATAGAGCATCGAAAAGGTAAAGACCACGTTGTACCTGATGCTCTGTCTCGTATCAAAATTGATTCCCTCGATGCAGTACCCACTAAAGACCCGTGGTATGACCACACCATGATTAGTGTTCGGAAGAACCCTAGGAAGTCACCAAATTATGACATTCGTGACAACCTTCTATATAGGTTAACTAAAAATAAATATTCTTTGACTTCAGACTTTGACTGGAAGCTGGTGGTACCTCAGGAGGATCGTTTGCCCCTGCTCTCTAAGTACCACGATGACACACTTAGTGCCCATGGTGGCGTTTGGAAGACGCATAAAAGGTTAGCCCTAAATTATTACTGGCCCAAGATGTACGAGGACGTCAAAGAATATGTTGGGAATTGCGAAACATGCAAGCAGTACAAACCCGTAAATACGTCTCGTCCCGGCCTAATGGGTAGCCCGAAGCGGGTTTCGAAGCCATTCGAAGCTATCTCTGTCGATCTGCTTGGTCCCTTTCCCACTTCGAGCAATAGAAACGTACACCTGATCGTGGTCTCCGACTACTTTAGCAAATACGTCATGTTGTGCCCTGTTCGGGTTGCCACAGGCGCTGTAGTCGCGAGGTTCATAGAGAAGAGTGTGTTTCTCGTGCACGGAGTCTGCAAGACTATTTACATGGATAATGGCCCTCAGTTTGTGAGTAGGCCATTTAAGGATCTGTTGGCTAAATACAATGTACCTAATATATATTATAACCCTAGGTATCATGCCCAAACTAATCAGGCGGAACGAGCTATTCGTAATGTTGTTCAAGCGATCTCATGCTATGTGAAGTCGCAACACAAGTCTTGGGATCAGTTCTTGGTTGAGATACAGTGTGCTTTAAACACTGCAGTTAACGAAGCAACTCGTTTCACCCCTTACTTTTTGGTACATGGTAGGGAATTTATTGGGGATGGAGTGTTATACAGGCAGACAGATATCGCGTGCCATCCTACTTCAGTCTCTGTAGACGATCCATCAGCCTTCGGTGTCAAGCTGAGAGAAATACAACGCATTTACGACCAGGTGAGGAAACATTTGAACGTTGCCCACCAGCGTAATGAAAAGTATTACAACCTCAGAAAAAGGCATGTAGAGCTGAAAGTGGGACAGATAGTTTACAAACGCACGTTCTACCTGTCCAACAAGGCCAAGAATTTTACTTCTAAGCTAGCTCCTAAGTTCCTTAAATGTGTGGTGACTGCTAAACGATCCCCTTTAGTATATAGGCTGTCAGATCTGGACGGTAAGGATCTTGGGGAGTACCATATCAAGGACATCCTGAAGTATCAGGAGGAGCAGTCTCCAATACCTAACGTAACTACATAGCACTGTTTCTCTAGTTTATTAAACCAGTGCTATGTGATCATTATGTAAGACTATTTTAATCTTTTGTTTGTATTTCTATATGTGTACGTGACTTTAAATTGTCACGTTGTAGTTTCTTCTATGCACCGCACCGAGCGTTTTTCTCTCATTCGCTTCTTAGTACTCTACATTATCCTGAGAGCTTGGGTAGTGTTAGGGTATCGGCAGTGAGTAAAGGGAGCATTCGTTTTCTATGAAGGGCATTAGACTCTAGTTACTTAGCCTAACCGGTACACGAGTCAGTGTCTAGTTAGGTACATAGGAGGATCTTTCTTTGGTATTGTAATGGTCGTAGTCAGCTGGTGTTTGAAGGACCTAGCTGGTTGTCTTTGTTTATTAGTCAGTACTTTTCTGTTTTCTTTATTGTGTATTTCCAGCGTGTCATATCCGCAGGAAATACTATTAAAGGGGGGGTGGTTGTAGCATTTATTTTCTATAGATGCAGTATTTAGGATGTGAAAGCAGCCTTATCGAGTTATCTTTTTTTAATCGGTTGTCAGTGGTGACATTTCTGCTGTCAGAATGACAGGATGTCATAAGTTCGGTGACGAAGCGTTTCGCATTTAAAGGAACGGGTTTTGTTAAGATTTTTCGTGAAAGACAGGACTTTTGACCGAGACCTGCTTTGGGGTAGTTGGAGGTCCTTTGGCTTTTGCTCTGAGACTGTGCCGCGAATCAGTTTTTCGCTCAAGCGCGATTATTTGTTACCTCGCGTGGCCTAACGGGCTGTGATTGGGTTGCTGCATTGCATCTTGCTACATTTTACCCAGAAAACTGGTGAGTCACTTCTTCTTTTGCAAAGCGGGTCGATTGTCGTCTGTCGCGCAGCCAAGATCTTAATTTGTCGTTTCTTTCATGACAGGGTTTTTTATTACGGGGCTAGTTGCCGGATGAGATATTTGGTGCCGCACCTATAAGTTAGTGGGCTGCACGTGGTACGACAACGTGGAAGTGCGGACTACACGGGCTTCTCATGTGAGAGGTATCTGCCGTCATCACCTGGCAGTAACAACAGGCAGTCACTCTCACTCAGCTCACTCTGCAGGCCAGTAAATCCACTACTTATGTGTAGCCTAGTAGTATTAATACCTGAGCCCTCACTTTACTTCTGTGTACCTGTGATATTTGTGTCTATCAGTGAATAAGCTCTCTGTGTGTCTCTGTGTATCTCTGTGTACTTAGTAAATATATGTGTGTACACCCTATTGTCTGTTTTCGTGAGAGCCCTAGCCTACCCTTGCACACAGACTGGAAACTTAGAAATAAGGCGCCCTGGGATAGAGTTCTCTGCATAGCTACCTCGCGCTAGTTGGTGAGTAACACTGATCATCTTAGTGTTACAAGGTACTTTAAAGTAGTCATTCATATTATGTAAACATCATTGGTACAAAAATAAAATTAACATTGGTAGTCAGTATCTGGTAAAGTTTTTATCGACACCAAGACAGGTGTTGTACATCACTAGTATTAGTTCCAAGTACATTCGCTAGCTGCCGTCAGCGCCAAATGGCGATTTTCAATTAGGCACAATTTTATGGAACCGATCACCAGTCCAGATACTATTACAGGTCAGTGCTATGCACAGATTGGCGCGGCGCACTAAGTTGCGTTTTAAGCTGCGAAGCACTAGCACATTTGTTTTTATTTGTTCAAATGCCAAAACAATTCTTTCACGTAATTGTGTAACACTCACAATGTCTTCATTGTAAACAAGTCTTTTAATATCTCCCCACAAATAAAAGTCTAAGGGCTTTAGGTCGGGTGAACGCGGCGGCCAGGCTACCGGTCCACCACGGCCTATCCACTGCGTACCAAACACTTCACTTAAATATTCGCGCACTTGGCGTCCATAGTGAGGTCCTGTTGGAAGTACAAGTCCCTATGAAATGCGAGTGGAATGTCATCGAGCATCTCATTAACCACATGTCGGAGTAGCACCAAGTATGTAGCACTGTTCAAACGACCGTCAATAAAATATGGGCCAAGTAGATGATCACCGATGATACCAGCCCACACATTCAGACTAAACCGGACCTGGAACGAGTCCCGCGTAGTAACATGTGGGTTGTGTTGTCGGTGAGCCCACCAATGTTCATTGTGGACGTTATAAACGCCCACGCGCGTAAACAATGATTCGTCGGACCACAAAATGTTCACGTCCTGATGTTCAAGGAGCCAGTGACAAAAAACTGTCCGAGCGTTATTGTCCTGCGGATGCAACTCTTGAACACGTCGGAAATGGAACGGATGCATTAGTTCGCGATTCAGCAGCTTCCACACTGTGGTATGATGAACACCGAAACAGCGACCGGCTTCACGCGTACTGGCTCGAGGTTCTTCCTCAAAATAATTGAGAATCTGCTCTTGCCGATCAGCTGATAGGCCTTGTGTACCACGACCTTGTTCATGTCGAGGAACCTCGAACTGTCGGTGATCCCTTAAGCGCTGTGTGGCGGCAAGCATCATGCGACGAGATGGTATTGGTCGGTCTGGAAACATTTCCCTGAACATGCGAATTGCATCAACAACGTTATTATTAGAAATAGCGTAAAGGCGCACCATTTCCACCAACTCAACGTTACTGTAACGCTCTGACATCGTTACCGGTGTTGTTACGGACGTTACGTAGATATCGGCGCGTGCGGTTATACTCACGCTGAACGCGGGCGAGCGACTAATTAATTCAAAATTTCAAATTCACCGATCAAAGGCGCCGCCTGAGCCGCTCGCTCTTGCGCGGGGGTTGGAGGGGTAACTTACACGCGCCGCGCCGCCACCGCAGGCCTCCTTTGCCTATGCCTACACATTTGTATGTGCCTACTAAACTGTAGGCAAAGAAGAAACGGTTTTGAATGAACGGTGAAAATGTACCTATGTAGGTAATAGTATTATTAGAATATTTAGAACCGATTCATACGAGTTGCTTTTTAAATTTATTTTATTTAATAATTATTAAGAACTTAATTTTACTGCCCCATTTTTTCACTTAATATTGGTTTAGTATAAGCAGTAGAGTTCCCGTAGCAAATAGAAAAGAATTTAAGCAGAAAAAAAAAAGTGTAAAAAAAGGTGTCTCGTTTTATCCCGAAATATCAACGAGTGTAGGCAGTACAGTCATGTGTGCAAGTAATGCACAAATGCAGATCAACATCCTGTATAGTAGATTTAGCACTATTATTAGGTTCCACTCAAATCAGTCTAGGAGCTACTTTCCTGCTGGGGTAACGTAGGGTCAAGTGTTCAACAATGAAACAGTGGTACACAATAAAACATAGTAATATTTCCAAAACGCGACGTTGGCAGTTAGTGCAATATATCGCGTAAGGACACTCAATAGATACCACCGGCGTATCCCAGTTTGCGGCGGCACCGCGTGAGAAAAAACGCGTCTGCGGCTCATTTTTACTATTTTCGTCAAAAATTGAAGTATTTCTGGCTATCTTTAAAGATTTTTCATTATTTAATGGTTAGGAATATTATATTTTTTATGATTATCCTGCATTCTACATGTTTTGTAGATTATTTTGGCATATATCATTTGTTTCAAAGTTACAATTTTGTGAACATAAATTAAAATTTAGTTAGATAAACCCTAGGTAGTCAACAGTGAAACAGTTTAACAATGGACACAATGAAACACTGTTTTATTGTGTACCATCATAAGATATCTATATAAATCTAGATTTTTATTGGTTGATATTGTGTAACCTTATCTATTAAAATTTGTTTTTATTTTAAGACTGCGCGTAACAAAGCTGTAAAAAGGACGAGGGGCGTATTGCTTACCAAATGGCAAAAATTAACAATATTCGATATTCTGTTAGCTGGGAAAATGGCTGGAATCGAATGTCTACGGTCTTATAAATCAGGGCATGCAGAACTGTCATTAAAAAAGCCTGAAACATGCAGCATGGCACGTCGTGCCACTGCATTTAACGTAGAAACGGACTGCTCTTTCTTTAATAACTACCTACATTAAACAAAATTTGAATTAGGCACAGTTTATTTATGGTGTTTCATTGTTGAATATATGGTGTTTCATTGTGTACGCCTATATGGACACAATGACACAAATCCCATTTCTGAGTTTTTATTTCTTTGTCGATTCAAATCACTTTATTTAAAAAAATCTATAAATGACATTCGATACCCAATCATATTGACTACATGCCTGTAAAATTATAGACTTCTATCAGCAAAAACATAAGATGTACGAGGTTATGAAGTTTTAGTGTTTCATTGTTGAACACTTGACCCTACACGGTTTTATGTAACGTTTTGAAATGGTCTGGGTCAGACTAGAATGCTGCTGTCTGTTATGGCATTTCTTTAAAAGTAAACGCCATCTAGATAATATCTCTTTTATAGGCCACCAAAATGAGTCCACGGCGATATCTAACTAACTAATGGGGAGTTACTCTCACAGTCCTTAAGGGCGTCCTCAAATTAGAGGCGTGAAGAAGCTAGACGCGCCATCACTGGTTTTCATACAATATTTAGAAGCGCAGTTGCAGCGCCACTGAAGCGCCACTCGACGTGCCAACTTCGCTTCTAAAATTGAAACTTTGTACGTAAAACTAGTGGTGGCGCGTCTAGAGTAACTCTGTCTGTCTGTCTGTCTGTTACAATTTCACGCTTAAACGGTTGGAGCGATTGAGATGAAATTTGGAATAGTGTTAGTTCGAGGCCCTGGGAAGGACATAGGCTACTTTTTAACCGACTACGCAAAAGGAAGGTTATGACTTTACGCGATAACGACTTCTACGCGGTCGAAGCCGCGGGAAACAGCTAGTTCAAGATAAATAAGGCATATGTTTTTGACTTTAGAATCAGCGTTACTAGTTTACTACCAATCGAGTGGAGTCATGCATGTCAGCACAAGAAGTACCTAATCATGAAAGTAATTGTTTTTAACCTTTTTATTAGCACTGTAAAATTCCGTGATTATATTTAGTCATACATTACATAACATTAAATTGCGACTCAATATTCAATTGCCTTACCTATAGTAAACTATGGTCTCAAAATAAATTTTGTTTTTATGAATATTTTACACAAAGATTAATATTTCAAATGAAATCAAATGGTCAAATAATCCTAATTTTATTCAATTTTAAATAAAAAACAGTTGATAGTTCGTCGAAATTATATATACCTAAGTATAAATCTTAGAAACTGTATTGTGATTTTCATTATTTTTAGAAGTGTTTAGCAATAAATTAATAAGTCTGTAAAAATGGGGGTGTGTTCAGGAGTGCGCGATACGACGTTGTTGTTGGTGGTAATTTTATCAGTTTTAGAGGTAAGTTCAACAGATTTCTCTGAAGATGTAAATATACTGCCTACCTTGCTACCTCCTTAGGAAGTGAATGACCATTTGTTACTTCTGGTTGACCTATCGCTGTACCTTTCCTTATTGACCTAAACATATGCCCGTATCGAATTCTCGGAAAGGCCTCGGTAAGCATGTAACGTAATGGGGGCTATACAATTATAGTTAGCTATGTTTCTTTAACGTGTGTCAACCTCGACGAGCTATGAGATGGATGGTGGGTGGATCCATTACCGCATCCCATCCGCCTCCACGGATAATTTTATCTACCCATGGTTCTATCCTCATGAATCTAATGCCATCTGTCTATGGTACCCCCTCGGCAATAACCTCCAATGGCACTACAACGCTTACGATGCAATAATTTCCATTTTTACTCCATCCAGGGCACAGAAGATGCTTTTAAGCAGCTGGACAAAAAGTATTATTTAGTCTCAGAAGCTTACACTATAGCTAAAAACTTATTTAACCAAGGTCGTGCTAACTACATTAGTCTGAAGAACAAATCTCTTAAAACCATAGACACGTTTTTGGACCTGGTGTTCATCATGAACGATGAAATGGCCAAGGAACTGAGGAGTGCAGTTCTCAAGTTTTATAAAGTCAAATATCTACACGATTTCACGAATTATATTATTAGTATGGAGGAGGTAAGTTCAATTTCTATTCTATTTGGATTCTTAAAGCGGAATGTGAAGAGGCCCAGCATGGGAACGCCTGTATGAAGATCACTGTCAGTCCAGTCTTGTGTACCAACTGTGAGAGTGACCCTCGAATCACTAGACGTCTTTGCAATGGCTTTCTTCAACAGGCTTGCGGCATTATTTTGGCTAGCAAAATAAAAAAAATGCTAATTTGAATTTAGAGCGAGTAATACTTGCGCGGTACCAAAAGCATGATTAGGTATACGGGAGTCCCCCTGAAATTTTCTTTTTCTGAGTTTAGCAGCGGCTGCTTTCAGAAATAAGTACTTTCTTTATCTAGGAACTAACTATTACCTACGGTTTTACCCTTTGTGTACGAAACCCTAAAAACGTAGCACTTATTTCATTTTTTATTTCATTATACAGATGATAGAAATTGTGGAACACTGTTTATTAGATCCGGTAGAGAAGTTGGAGCAGATCCGAACTCAGTTCCACGATGTAATCAAGAATTTCCAGGACGTTAGAAACTTTGATTCAGTTAACAAATGTCACAAAGAGTTGCCAGATGAAGTCGCTGCTGCACATTGTTTGCTACACCAGGCGGTTCTGTAAGTGAAGGTTTTTAAATACCCCCACCAGTGTCATTCCGGAATCGACCCGGCTAAAACCACGCGGTCTTTACCCTGGACTGCTTTTTTTAACGTTTGGAAAATCCTACAAGGATATTATGCCGGCCTCCTACTAACTAAAAACCATACATATCCTACCTAAGCCTACGGTTGGGAGCCCCGGATAAGTCCTCCAAAGGATACCCCAGGACTCCCAAAAGGTTGACTGCTAATGCAAACGCGTCTATGGAGATGCAGAATTTATATCGCCAATTATTTCGTCGCTCCCTTTTGTTAGCATAGTTTTCTAACGCAGTATTTTCTAAACTATAGGTATGTTGCGTGCGGGCTAATATTGAGGGGCACTTGAAAAAAGACAATAATACATCGAAAGCCACCGATTTTTTTTTAATTCCAATTAAAATCGAGAATTGGAGCATTAACTGTAGGTAAAGTGGTGGGTCTCTCTCTAACGCCTGCCATGAGACTGGCAACCTCGTTTAACAGCGTAACGTGCCTTCCGAAGCACGGAAACGCTCAAATAAATGTCAAAAAGTGGGTCACGTGGATCGTATCCATCACGGACGTCACCCATCCAAGGACAGGCCATAGTAAAAGTTGCTTACTTCAGTGATCGATTACAGAACACTGAGTCCGCGGGGCTACGAACGCTTCATTATACCTACCTATATATTGTATCTATATACCTTCTTATCTATTTGAAACCATCATGATTCAAATCATACAATCAATTATTTTCAACAGCTTCAACGAAACAATGCAAGAAAGCTTAGTAACAATAGTAGAGATCAAGACAAGGCAGCACGCCCAGGACATGAATAGTTCGCTGTATGACGTTCAAAAATGTCTAACCAATTTCGTACCAAAATTCTTTGAGCAGTTAATGTTGGATGCCTATACGGATCGATGCGGCTACCTTCGAGTAGTCAATGCATCTATTGCGGATTTATTGAAAGATAAATGGAGAGGAAATGAGACTGTATTTCCAGAAAAATGGAGTCCCTTAGTTCGGCTCTTGAAGGAAAAGTAAGTTTAGTGGACTGTTCTCATTCTCAGTGTAAGTAGGTTGTGTTTCAATCATATGTAGGTTGTTGAAAATTAAAGTGACGCCGCCCGCCTGAATAGCCATGGCACACTGATCTGTATTATTACCGATCAGTGCCATGGCACACTGATCTGTATTATTAACAGATCAGTGCCATGGCAGCATTTAATATCAATAATAATTGGGTCTCTAATTCAAGAAGATCCTAAGATATATTTTTCTCCTTTTCGGCTGTATGTAGTAAGGGGAACCTTGCGCTCCCTCGAAATAAAAACCCTACTGAATCTTCCGGCATCGCACGGTATGCGGGAAGACACAGGTTCGAATCCTGCTCGAAACCTATTCATTTTTTTCCTTAGTTAAAATTTATAATAAACTCACATTATAATACAATATGTTATATTGTACACCATAAATTTATGTTGCCTACATTACAGCATTTTATTCTCACCTCCGATCCAGGAACTTCCTACGGCATAATGCTCAGGTCAATTAGGAGAGTTGCAGCGGAATTTCCGGTTGGCCAAAGGTTACCCTGAAGTTACAGGGGACAACGGTCCCCGTTCACATGATGTTGTCCTTTTTTTTGCCCGTGGTACTAGGTACCAGTAATACTACTGGTATCGTTGTCTTACACAACGATCTATGCTCGTAGATAATTCTACTCTCTTATTTCAGAACCAAGGAACCTGCGACGATTATAGAGGAGCCATTATTTTTAACACTTTTATCAGCAAATCTGTCTTCGCAAGATGTAGTTAGAACTTTATATGATTAATATAATGTTAGTAAAGTATTTAGCTAAAGTTATGTGTATATTGCTAGTTTTAATATTGATCTTGAATAAATAATAGTTTAAGATATTTAGGTAGGTACAAAATAAAACATACATATTTTTTTCATGTGAGTTTCTTTACTACATACCTAAAACAAGGAAAATTTTCAATAGGAATACGAACAGTTATCACGAAAAATCTTTTTCGAAAAAGTATTTTTTTTATACCACCAAGGTGGCAGACAAGCATACCTACGGCCCACCAGATGTACCGGTGGTCACCGCTGCCTATGGACGTATGCAACACCAGAGGTGCTACACTGGTGCTGCCGACCCTCTAAGCATACCAACAAATGGGTACAAGGACTACACGGTCCATTCCCCAAAGTCCGTCTCGCACTCAGCCGGTTTAGTTGTTACTTTTCAAACTGACAGTACCTAGCCTAGAAACTTAGAACATTGACCAAACTTGAACATCTAGGATAAAGTATACTGATCCTAGTTGGACATACAATACGCTGCTTTTTACAAGAATTTCTCATACCTTCATGAAACAGATTTACCCCAAACTAAGATTTAAAAATTATTAACTATGGCATACTCTTAAAGCGAAAAGCCCAAATGGAGGAAAGAAAAAAAAAACTGACATCAGACAGAGACAGTTGTGATCTGTCAAATGTCATTTAAAATTCTCGCGTGTGGGTGGTGGTGGGTGGCTTCGCGTCAATCGTGTGTGCATTGTTTTTGTTTGAAAACATTTTCAAAATATTGTTGTTTTCTTTGAATTTCAATAATTTTACTTAGAACATAACTTACTATTAAAAATGAGTGAAACGGTAATAAGACCCTTGCAAAATGGGCGATCGTATGATGAAACTGATAGAATGCCGGACAAAATAACGATAACTAACCTTGATATTATAATGTACATGGTCGCTATCGTGGGTCATTTTGTGGATCTGGGAGTGGATATCAACATAGCAGTGAGATATTTCTTGGCTGACAACATGGCGGAGTTCGGCTGGACCCTGGCGTTTATACTCGTACCAGCATTTGTGAATACCGCTGTATCGATACGAATGTAAGTTTTGTTTATTGTTTTTTTATTTATTATTATTATTTATTTATTATTAAAATCCCCTTACAACCATTCTTACAGGCTAGCCTAATACAATGGTAGCAGAACTTATTTAATCTTAAATTATGTTACAAATTCATATATTATAATAAAGTGAAATATCCATTTAAACAATTTTGTCAATTTTACAAATAACTACCCAGTTTAATGTCAACTTAACAATGTCAGGTGAAAATGTCATAGTCTTAGAGATGTCCATAATATAGAACTGCACAATAAATTCAGATATACCATTTAAAATACACATTAAAAGTTCTAACCTATCATAATATTCAGTCATATTTCATGAATAATCTTCTAATCTTAATCGACCGTGTCATAGAAATATAAATAAGAATCAAATATGTACAATAAATCATAAATTAGTAACAACAACAATATCATAAAATTAGATTCCAAAATAAAATTCGAGACATACCTACACTATGTTTAAATATTCCATAAAATAAAATCGAATAGAAAAAAACATATTTTTATATATATATACACACACACACACATACATACATACATATATATACACATACATATACATATACATATACACATATACACATACATACACACATATATATACACATACACACATACTTATACACATACACATATATACACATATACATACATACACATACACACACATACACATATACATACATATACACACATATCTATATTACAGAGTCGAAAACAATCTATAAATAGATAAAATTCATTCAAATTAAATATTATATCTACAATACAATTAACCATGCTCTAAAAATTTTAAAAATAAATACAAAGATCATAAAAAATCCAATATTCTTATTTAATAATGTCATTCCTCAATTAATTCAATTAAATTGTTAATTATTTCCTCAATACAGTAAATCTCAACCTGACCATTTGAGACAACTACTAACTATGATTAAAGCCACATTACAGCTTTATCATACATACTGTTGAGAATACATGGCCCTTGTGAACTCACTCAGTGTACACGCGAACAAATCAATCCTCTGGGATATCCCGTTCAGCGCACGCAACGTCCGCGTCAACGGCGCAAGCTGCAGTAGGTTTGTACGCGCCCTTGGAATGTCGAATAAGGGCGGCTGCCTCCGGCGGCCCCTGTACTTGTCCGGAACATACAGACAGACCGTTTGCAGAACAGCCTGATTATTTATGTCCCCTCTTAATACTTTAAAGATGTACGTGGCTAATGCTACTTCTCGTCTTAACTCAAGCCTACTGTAACCCACCATACCGAGGACAAACAACGTAGGATACAGTACCGGATATCCCGGGTATACCCCATACCGCTTCATATACAGGAACCTGATAAATTTGTTCTGTATACGTTCGAGCATTAATTTATACTTCTCTTCCTGCGGCGACCAGACAACCGAGTTGCTCTCCAGATGACTTCTCACCAGTGCCTCAAATAGTGCTTTCAATGCTGCAATGTTTGTAAATTGATTTGCTTGCCGTAACACAAATCCTAAATTACGATACGCTTTTTTACAAACATTAGTTATGTGCTGGCGAAATTTGAGATCAGCCACAAATTGAACCCCGAGATCCCTCACTTCACTGACCCGCTGCAACGGAATTCCCTCTATGTAGTACTGGTGCTGAGGCGGATCACGAGCGCGAGTAAATGTCAGCACGGAGCACTTGTCTATATTAAAATAGAGCTTATTTTCGTGACTCCATTGCACAACCCTATTTATATCCCGCTGCAGTACGCTATGATCTTCGTCCTGTTCTACCTTACGTATCAATTTTAAATCGTCAGCGAATAACAAGGGTGTTGATTCGCTAACCACGCTCGGCAAGTCATTGATCATTAAGATGAAGAGAAGAGGGCCTAGGTTGCTGCCCTGACTTACCCCTGACCAAGTAAAATAAGGTTCCGAAAAGCTACCCCTGCAGTCCACGTACTGGCATCTATCCCGCAGGTAACTTGCAAAGAATGTCAGAGTACGTGGAGTGCATCCGGCATTAGCCAGCTTTACCAGAAGTACGTCGTTATCGACCGTGTCAAAAGCCTTCCGAAAATCAAGGTAAGCTACATCCACCCCCGAACCGGCATCCACCGCAGGCACCAGGTGGGTCATTAAATGCAGCAAATTCCCACCCGTCCCCCGAGCAGGTCGGAATCCGTACTGCGCGTCCGACAAATGGGCAGATACCTGCTTGTACAATGCGCTGTGGATGGCCGCCTCAAATACTTTGGCAGGAGTGCTTAGTATTGCCACCGGTCGGTAGTCGCTTGGCGCTGTTCCTCCACTACCCTTCGGCACTGGCACAACTCGTGTAAGTTTCCAGCAATCCGGAAAAACTGCTGTCTCAATACAGGTATTAAATATGCTCAATAAAGGCCCCCCCAACACCATGCGACAGTCTCTGAAAAGAAACGAGGGTACACCGTCAGGTCCCATCGAGCACTTAGACAGCAAGCGCCTCAGAGCACACTGAACGTCAGCGGGGCGCAGCGGCGCTAAGTGCGCCCAAGTCCCCGGCGTCGTCGCAGCACTCGCCGCCTGAACATCCAGTACAGCCGGATTGGCACTGTAAACTGAGCGAAAAAAACGCGCGAACTCGCCTGCAGATTCAGCATCAGATAAAACTCGGCCTTCCGACATCAATATCGCTTTACTAGGGTCAGTTCTCCTGGATCTCATGTAATTCCAGAATGCTTGTGGATCAGTCTGCAGATGCTTTTGCACGTAATCCCTATACCGGTCAAGCGCGCGAGATGTTTCAGCCTTTACCCGTGCCCTACACTGCGAGAAGGCTACGTAATCACTCCGTAACTTACTCGATTTGTACCTTTTATGTAGAAAATATTTCAGTTTTATATCTCTGACAATTTCAGATGTATACCACGCAGGATAACTATACTTACCATTGTTAGTAACTGTCAATTTCGGTGGAACGCAGGCATCAAATACGGCATATAGTTTATGGTAAAATAAGTTTAACATTTCGTTGGGATCTAATAAAGATAGCATATCTGTATAGTCTATGTTTGTTATCATTTCATATAATCGAAAAAAGTTAGCCTTGCGAAAGTTCCACTGTCTACGTGTTGTTTTGTGAGAAGTGTGAGTGCGTGAGCGCGACGCATCCGAAAAAGACGCTCGGGGCGTCGCGGACGGAGCCCCCACCTCGAGACGCACGGCGAGCGGCGGGTGATACGGGTCCACCGGCTCCATACACTCGTCGGCCGCGCCCACCGTCACCCCAGCGCGCGCGCTAAGCACGAGATCTAGCTGTCGGTTGTTACAGTTAGGTATACTATTACACTGAGTGAACTCACAGAAAGCAACAAAGTACTCATAATAATTAGTAACATTTTTATTGCAGGAATGTAAATTAAAATCTCCTAATACAACTAACTTACAACTATATTTTAAACAAAGCTTTTCTAAAATACTAAACATTATCATGTATTGTTCCTCATCGACGCCAGGTGGTATGTACACAACGCAACATACGAACAGAAATCGCTTCCCTAAATATACAGTAGCACAAATTAATTCGAACTCGTGAGTGTCTATGTCAATATCGTCCGGTATCGACACTCGATGCAGCTCGTACCGCGGTGTTGCCACCAAAAATACGCCGCCCTGCTTACGACCGTCCGCCCTATCGCATCTTAATATATGATAACCCGGTAGCGCAACCTCTGCATTGTGCATGCTTACATTAAGTCCGGTTTCCGTGAAGGCGAATAAGTCTGATTCCGACGATTGTAACAATGCTAAAACTTGTCCTGTCTTAGTTCGAAGTCCTTTAACGTTCTGATATAAAATGTTCAGGTACCTGTTTTGTTTGTTATATAGTTGGTCTGATTGTGGGACGAAACCAAACCCACTCACTAAACTCCACGTTTAATGGCCACATAGATGCATCACATAACTTTATAAAGTCACTTTCTACCACTCCCACTTTAAACGACGCGTAATCCCTCTCCGTTTTGGGCTTTATTTTTTCTACGATGAAGTCATGCTCAGAGGCCAGTATTGATTTGATGTAGTCTTTCAGGTTCTCTTCAGTTGTAGTTTTGTCCAATCTCCATACATGTAGATATTTCTTTCTCTGAACGGCTTTTAGGGACATAATTGAAGCATTTCCACCTCTTAGAATTGGAGCCTTCCGCTTCTTGCTTCTAACCTCTGTCCAATTTTCAGCCGACTCCACAGTCTTGATCTCTGTGTTTTCATCAGTCACCATAGCATAACGTTATTCTCTAATTACCTAATACCGGTTGCCCCAGCTTTGAACTCAAGGTTCGCTTTCATTGACTAGGTGGCCTTCTTTTGGAATACCCCATAGTTTATTAGATTTCATACCACACTGGCTTCCAACAATGTGGTCTAAAATAAAAAAAAAACTATGGGCTCATAACCTTATTTCATAGCCTCGTCTGTCAGTCTACAATTGAGATTAACTGAGATAAGGAGATTATTGTGAGGTCCCAGTACATCCGTTTAAAATTTATTTTATTAAACATGCAGTCGTAATTATTGTCGCTTAAAACTGTTTTACAGTTATCGGCAGGAAATGGTGAGTCCCATCGACATGATAAATGTGTGTACATTACCCCAGCAAAAAAGTAGCTCCTAGACTGATTTGAGTGGAACCTATATTTAGAGTGTATTATGCCATATATGTGCGCCGAAAAAAAATTTGTGCGTATTGACGTTGTGGAAAAAAAAGGAAAAAACGATTTCTGCTGGAGTAACGCCGTTCCAGCAGGAAAATTCTAAACGAATAATCTTAGACAGAAATATTTTGCATGCACCGAGGGCTCATACTTTTACAAATATGTGCCCTTAAAATAAAATTTGTGCGTCTTAAGGTTTTCATAATATTGAGTTTTTTGCTGGGGTAACATTTTGTGAAATGCTGTATCTCGGAAACCACTACATGTGCGCCTCTAGAATAAACTTACACGAGTAGCTCTTAATTTGTGCGAATTTGTGTCATAATCAGATTCAGGAAAATGTGTATAGTTTTCAAGTAATCACGCTTTGTTGAAAATCTGAAAAAAAGTTGCACCACCTAAATGAGAACACCTACGAACTCGCTAAAAACTGTATTCGATCCTGCTCGACGCTTACAGTGATCGTAAAAAGTTTCATAAGTGCACATGCATGCGTTAACGAATAATATTACTAAAACTCAAAAAAACGGCGTCAAAACTTTGACATCAAAATACAAAGACTGGCTCAACGCAAGATAAGGAAGTATAAATAAAAATTTTGTGCGTATAATTAAATAATATATGGTGAAAATTCAGCGTGAAATATTTCGTATTTAAGAAGAAATAAACAAAAAACAAAACATACTAACAACGGATGGTTATCCGACTAAATTCGAA
Source organism: Miltochrista miniata (assembly GCA_933228765.1). Classification (NCBI taxonomy): domain Eukaryota; kingdom Metazoa; phylum Arthropoda; class Insecta; order Lepidoptera; family Erebidae; genus Miltochrista; species Miltochrista miniata. The sequence goes on from OW121769.1 coordinate 26,329,824, forward strand.
TGACTACAAAAAAGCGACTGTTTAATACATATCGATGACCTTCTTAACTGAACGGATTATACCTAAAGTGTTGACCGAACAGTCGCGTTCAAAAGTTTGTAACCTAATTTTAGAGTTTAATTATGACCATATCAAATGATAGACCTTGTTGATATGTAATTATTTTTTTATTATTGACTCTTAAACTAATTATTGCATCAAATCACAGATCAAATTTCCTACCTATAAATATCAAAACAAAAATAAAATTATATTATTTATATACTATGTGTAGTCCTTATTAATTTAAATCACAGATCAGGTTTTCATTTAAGTATGAATTTACAAATAGCGAAGTCGCATAATCACAGAAAATCACAGTTTGGTATTAAATCTATCTACAGGGTAATTTTACCCGACTGCGCCAGAAGTAGGGTAATCTTTGTTGAGTGTGTGTACATATGGTTGGCGTTTTCTACAGCTTACATGGCTTGACGGATTTTAATTATCGAGGTGTCGTTAGATTCGTCTCAATTGAGATAGGTACCTACTGCATTAAGATACATAATGTTAAAAAATGACCCCCGCAGTTGAGTTTTTGTTTCATTATAATTTACTTGTTAAATCGTCAACCACCTCTCGCTGGCAGGTTCTATACATAATTCCCATCAATATTGGCATCTAAAATTAAAATGATATAAATATGTACCATGTGTAGTCCTTATTAATTTAAATCACAGATCAGGTTTTCATTTCAGTTTTAAAATACAAATAGCGGAGTCGCATAATCACAGAAAATCACAATTTGGTAATTAAATCTATCTACAGGGCTATTTTACCCGACTGCGACAGAAGAAGGGTAAAGGTTCTGTTGACTTTAGGTACATTTACACCAAGCACAGCTCTCAAAACTGTACCTAACCTTGTATAATTTTGTCTATTCCACCAAGTAGATTAATACATGTGGCATAATATTATATTTACCGCGTCGTTGGATTTTACTATATAGGTCATCATAACATTCAAATGATTTGCTGTTTTTTCTGTAGCAATGAGCCCTGTAATGTCCAATACTCTCGGGTTTGGAGGCAGGGTCATATTCTATTACAGATAGAATTGTGTACTCCTTATTATTTATTATAATGTTAAGAGGCAGATCATCCAACATGGCATACACGTCATGAAGTTCAAAAACGATAATGTCTTTAGCGTCGTATGTAAATGAAACATTTCCCGCGCGACAACTATAACACTCTGGAGTGAAATCTCTGCTCAAACATGATTCGCAAGCTTCTTGTAGGTGCTTGATACCTTTAGTGTTTATTATATCCAAGTTCAACGGCAAATACTTGCAATAATACAATTTGTTTTCATTCCCAGGACTTGGGCACATATGGTCTGATACCCATAACACAAGCAGGTTATTCCTATTTCTTTAGAATCAGATAGCGTTGTGTAAAATGTCCGTGAATATTTAAAAAAAACTGTGTCTGTGACACAAGTATGTCACGTTTTTGCTTTTTTCTACCTACTCTTTTATAAGTAGTAGGTAGTATAAACTAATTTTAATGCAAATATAATATGGATGTACTTAATCATGTGCAATTTCTCGGAAACCGCTGGTAAGAATATAATCCAAGAGCAAGTTTATTTAATTTAATAGTACTTTTCTACTTCACTGTACTCAGACACAATACGTTTCAAATTGTTCGAGAGTAAAATTAAGAAGGTCATCGATATGTATTAAACAGTCGCTTTTTTGTAGTCATTCGAATTTAGTCGGATAACCATCCGTTGTTAGTATGTTTTGTTTTTTGTTTATTTCTTCTTAAATACGAAATATTTTACGCTGAATTTTCACCATATATTATTTAATTATACGCACAAAATTTTTATTTATACTCCCTTATCTTGCGTTGAGCCAGTCTTTGTATTTTGATGTCAAAGTATTGACGCCGTTTTTTTGAGTTTTAGTAATATTATTCGTTAACGCATGCATGTGCACTTATGAAACTTTTTACGATCACTGTAAGTGTCGAGCGGGATCGAATACAGTTTTTAGCGAGTTCGTAGGTGTTCTCGTTTAGGTGGTGCAACTTTTTTTCAGATTTTCAACAAAGCGTGATTACTTGAAAACTATACACATTTTCCTGAATCTGATTATGACACAAATTTGCACAAATTAAGAGCTACTCGTGTAAGTTTATTCTAGAGGCGCACATGTAGTGGTTTCCGAGATACAGCATTTCACAAAACGTTACCCCAGCAAAAAACTCAATATAACGAAAACCTTAAGACGCACAAATTTTATTTTAAGGGCACATATTTGTAAAAGTATGAGCCCTCGGTGCATGCAAAATATTTCTCTCTAAGATTATTCGTTTAGAATTTTCCTGCTGGAACGGCGTTACTCCAGCAGAAATCGTTTTTTCCTTTTTTTTCCACAACGTTAATACGCACAAATTTTTTTTTCGGCGCACATATATGGCATAATACGCTCTAAATATAGGTTCCACTCAAATCAGACTAGGAGCTACTTTTTTGCTGGGGTAACGTACACGATAAATGTACTTACTACATAACTATACTAGTGCATTAACACATTATGTTCATTTCTGCCCATGACCCCTTTATTTTTATTATAGAATAAAAAAGAAGGTTAATAGCCTCTATCAATCTGTATCAACAAAAGTTTTTGTTATTTTTATTGGGTCAAGGTTCTCCTATCACTTGATAATCTCTTTCAGTGTGTATAAAACAAAGAACAATTAGCTGGATATGACCTTAATATTCTATTATCTTATCATTACCATGCATAAATCAAGCTGATATCAACAGTTCTGCAGTTGCAATTACAGATGTATGATTTGCAATGCTTATGTAGCAAGTCACTGTGACCTATAGGACCACATTCAACCATTATTGGTAACTAGTTGTTCCCCGCAGCTTCGACGGCATAGAAGTCGTTATAGCGTAAAATCATAACCCTCCTTTTGCGCGGTTGTTAAAACATAGCCTATGTAGGTATTTTCCAGGGCCTCGACCTATCTCTATACCATATTTCGTCTCAAGCGCTCCAGCCGTTTAGGTGTGAAAGTGTAACAGACAAAGTTACTTTCACATTTATAATATTAATAGGAATACATAAAAGCATAGGTAGCCTTCTCTCTCTCTCTCTCTCTCTCTCTCTCTCTCCCTCTCTCTCTCTCTCTCTCTCTCTCTCTCTCTCTCTCTCTCTCTCTCTCTCTCTAACTCACACAGCATTGTATACAAGGTAGATAGGTGTTTGAATGCTTATTTTCTCACACTGGCTGACTACCATACTTACTTTTATTTTCTTATGGGGATCGCTGGCTATGGCGAGCATATGATCATTTTGTACCATACCTACTTACTTAGTGTACACAGTTATAATCCTCGCGCAACAAGTAGAATGCGGAACTTTGTCAAAGAAAATATAAAAGTACAGATTTCATGTACTTATATTGTAAGCAAAATGGTTCGAAAATCGGCATTCTTCTCATTGCGCGCGGATTATTTAAGCTAATTTGAGAAGTATCTGAATTGATAGCCATTTTTGCTTGTTCCTCTCTTAAAGGTATTCACAAGATAAACAGCAGGATTCCTTATCAAATGAGTTCACGAAACGTAAGTGGCTCCGTGTCTTCATATTGGTGCTGCAGATGGCTCCCATATTGAGGTTTACTGATGCGCTCATGTAAGATTTTATTTGCATTATCTTAATATATATAAATCTCCTGTCAAAATGTTTGTCTGCGATGGACTCCTAAACTACTCAACCAATTTTAACCAAATTTGCACACCGTGTGCAGTTTGATCCAACTTGAGAGATAGGATAGTTTTTTTTTGTGAAAAGCCTACATGGCTATGGCCGGGAGTACCGGGTTAGAAAAAGTTTAGCCACAGCAACGCGTGGCCTGGCTCTCTAGTTTATTTATAAATTAAATGTGTCTTCTGTCTAACTATACCAATATTTTAACCCCAAGTTCTAACTGGTTTTATGACAGGTAAAAGTAATGTATTAATTTATGTTCAGTTTTTCATTTAAAATGTTATTTTACTTAATTAAGTTATTGATAAGCTTATCAGCGTCTGTCCTTCCTTCTCTGTAATGTTATTGTTTGTTTGTTTATCCTTTTAATAGCAGTAGGTACTTAATTTCAAATTATATCCAGTAGCGTTAAACAAAATAAATAAGGTTTTATCTTCAGACTACAAGTTAAAATTAATGTTACTTTTGCTATAATAAATCAATCTCTATCATTCCAGCTACGCAATCAAATCTCGACGCGCTGAACGTAAGAAAGACCCCGCATCCCAACAAATGTATTACAAGTTGATGTTAAAAGAAGACTCGGATGCCGCCCTGCTGAGGATATTCGAGTGTTTCCTGGAAGCTGCACCGCAACAGGTGCTTCAAACTACTTTGCTGTTGAGGGTCAATAAGGAGTTTGCTGGTGAGATTCTATTTTATATTCTGATACAGTTTAGGGTTCCTCTTTATTAATAGTATACTTAGTTTGGGGACTCCAGAATATCAAAAATCCACTCAAGCTAGCGCGCGATATGCTGGCTACAACCATGCTGTCTGTGATTATCCTTAACCCACCTGTAACACAATTCTTACTAGCATGGGAATGGGAAAGCCTAGTCTCGATGGCTGTTGTGACTTAGACACAGTAAAGTGTTAAAACTGTAATGGATACACATGTGTGATTTTTTATTTCACTATAAAGTTTAAAAAGAAAAAAAAAGATAGAGTTCCATACTTTAAAGGGTAAAAACGGGACCTCAGTCTCCAGGCTGTATCTCATAAACCGTGATAGTTAGATAATGGAAATTTTTACATACAATGTACTTCTGTTACTGCTATGACAGCAATAAATCATCTGAGAAAAACTACTAGATGACCGCGTCCGCAGCTCTGCTCACGTGGAAATTTATTCCCGTTCCCGCTTTCCATTCCCATCGGAACTTATAACCGCAATAAAAAGTAGCCAATATGTTACCCCTTGCCAAATTTCAGCCAGATACATTCAGCCAATACAGCATGATAGACTAACAAACATCAAAACATTTACACAAACTTTCTCATTTATAATATTCTATTAGTAACATTTTCACATTTTTTTTTATTTGAGAGAAAATCCTCATGGATGTTATGCCGGACTCCTACCGACTAAAAAACCTCACGTAGCGCCCAATAGCTTATGGTTGCGAGCCCCGGGTAAGCCCTCGAAAGGATGTCCCAGGACTCCCAACAGACCTACGGCCACCACTGCGGCCTCGCTCAGGGGGTGGTTCGGTGCTATCCCGCGTCTTTGGGCGGTTTCGGGTGTGATCCCGCTTCTAAGACGTGCGTGAGTTCGTCACGTCACGCTGCCATCATGGGCCTGCTTCTGTAAGGACGGTGAGCGACCCTCTCACCGTCCTCAGACCTCGGCGAAGATAGATACGTCGGCGGTGCCCAAGCCGCCGACTGCGGAACTCGGGTGGGAGAGTTCTCTCCCGTACCCGCCCCACCGCCTCCTTCACGAGCATGACCTGCTCGCAGACATTTATCACACTTATTTAACAAGCACCCATTTCCAGTCCACCAGATTCTCTCCATCACATCATCTATAATCGGCATGGGATGGTGTCTAGCGGCCTACCAGCGCGCCATCCGGTTCACTCAGCAGGACAAGAACAATATGAGCTGGGTCGGCACTGCACTGCAAACTATCTGCCATTTTCTGATCACATGTAAGTGGACACAACATTTTATAAGCAGCTTCACAGATTATAGAACAAAACTCTGATGCCGCTTACCAAACAAGAACAGACGTATATACATCACGCCTTTATTCGCGAAGGGGTAGGCAGAGTCATGTTGTATGCTCACTTTTCACCTTTTGGAAATCTGTTCACGTAATAGATTGTGAGCCGTAGTGCCGTGTTGAAATGGACAGACACCAATTTGTGACTGCCTACTGTTGAAATCTTCAAGGCCTGAAACGACTGCCATTTTACTGGCAACCGGGACCATCGGCTTAAAGCTTAACTTATTTGCGAGCATTTTCGTGTTTGGGAAAGCTCCCAAACACGAAAATGCTCGCCAATAAGTGTCACATCCGGAGCACGAAAACGCTCGCAAATAAATGTCACATAGTGGTTACTCATCCAAGGATAGGCCATAGTGAAAATTCCTTACCTACTTGTTGTTTGCAGTGATCGTTTACAGAACACTAAGTCCGCGGAGCGACGAGCGCTGTTAGCGCCAATTGATATACGTACTTAATTGAATTTGACAAACTAAGTCAATAACAGAATTATTATATTACAATATTTATTCTCCTTTCCAGTGAGCCGCATAATATCAATAACAGTGATCGCATTCCTCTTCCCCTACTGGACTCTCTTAGCCTGCGGCATCCACATCCTCGTAACATCCGTACTGCTACAGATATTTGACCGTTCTCCGTTCTGCTCACACAACTGGCTCGGCAGTATCTCTTTCTCTGTCGCACTCGGTGCAGTCTACCTCTTTACATACATCATCCCCGTTGATGGCAGAACTAGATATCGGTATGCAATTTACTATAGCATTTGCTTCTTCCAAAATCTTGCCTGCGGAGTACTCTGGTATCTTTACGGTAAAAACGAAGTGTATTTCTTTCCTCTTTTATGCTTTACAGTGGTTCCGTATGTTGTAGGGTTACTTGTAATGGTGGTGTATTACAGATTTTTTCATCCGAAGACTAGTAAAAATGATTACAGTGTTTCGTATAAAAGCGATGAACATGATCGGAGTATTAATGTGCAGGGTGTTTTGAAGTTTAATAGCTATAGTGAGAGTAGTGAACAAAATTAAGAATAAATGATGATTTTGCAATTTGAATGATGATGTAGTAACTTAGAGAAAGGGAGGGAATTAAAGGTTGACAAGTTAGATTTATGGGGAGTATGAATGGTCAATGTAGGTGTGTATTTTATTAGCCCTTCTCGTTGATCGGATCAAGATATATACAATAACTAGACGAGGCTTCGACCACATTATTTTAAAAACTTTGAACCCTATTTTACTCCCGTAAGGGGTGGGGTTTGAAACCCTTAGTGGGTGCCTAAATTGCAAGGGTAACTTACTTTGAAATGTCAAGTTTCTGGGTGTAAGGGGTTCAGCTTGACGTTAATGATGAGTATGTATAAAGTACTAGCTGACCCGCGCAACTTCGTTTGCGTGATAAATGAAGAACCGCTCGACCGATTTTGTGCAAACTTCACATAAACCATCTACTAAATAGTCCAAACAAAGCCTAAACATTTCGTTTGGATAGGTGAGCCCGTTCTTGAGTTATAAAATTACAACGAAAAGTGGCATTGAATTTTATATATATAGATTAAAGTCAAATTCGAATAGTCTGACTTTTTAACGGAATTAATAAAAATGTGCCACTTTTTAATAGGTAAGACTTTTTTTTTACAACTTTTTGCTCATGATGCTAAAAGTGGTGATATATGTGCATATCAAAATATGTGCTATTAATAGGTATTATGATACTGTAAAATCTTAAAATATATTTACAACCGCATGAATAGATATATTTTAGTTAAAACAAGATCCTTTCTGTGATTGTAATATTATGTAGAGCATAATTTTAATTTAATATAGGTGCCAGTAAGTGAGAAATACCGCTTTATACTGGGTGTAACAAAATTACCTCTCCAAAGGGGTTCGAACATTTTTGTATGGGAGCTGGCATACCGACTCGCGGCCATTTTGATTTTTTTTGAAAGTTTCCGCGCACGGAATTATTAGTAAATATGGATAGAGGACATTAAAACAAACAAAAAATGTCAAGTAATTGGTACCCTAAAGTGTCACGTTCCCGAGATATTTGGATGTAAAAATCACCATTTTAAAATTAATTGTAATGATATTAAGTTGTTAAGAATATTAAGAATAATGACTATTAATTTAAAATGCAACGATTACGTGTTTGTATGCATTCCACTGTATTCAATTAGTAGCTTCCAGGTTGATTTACCTATTAATTAGAAGGTAGTACACCTAGTAGCACGAGAAAACCACCACCATTATGTTTGTGTCTCTTTCTGTCCCTGTTTATGCCGGGCGGCGGCGCGGGCGGCGTAACAATATAATGATAACAATATAAGATAACCGGTGCCTTCAAACAAAAGGTTGTATGCATTGTGTATAACTATTATTTATTATTAATACCGATCACCGCTTGCAAGCATGATTGAAAAAATGAACTTGAACAAATAAGCGCAAGAGATGCGATTTGGTAGTACTTAAGTCATTGGTCGAAGTGGTTTTCCCGTGCTACTAGGTGTACTACCTTCTAATTAATAGTTAAATCAACCTGGAAGCTACTAATTGAATACAGTGAAATGCATACAAACACGTAATCGTTGCATTTTTAATTGATAGTCATTATTCTTAATATTCTTAACAACTTAATATCATTACAATTAATTTTAAAATGGTGATTTTTACATCCAAATATCTCGGGAACGTGACACTTTAGGGTACCGATTACTTGACATTTTTTGTTTGTTTTAGTGTCCTCTATCCATATTTACTAATTATTTCGTGCGCGGAAACTTTCAAAAATAATGAATATGGCGGCGGGTGGATATGCCACAAACGCACTATCCCCTTTCATGAGATGACTTGGCATCGGAAATCAAATAGGTACAAATATTTAATTAAAAAAGGGGGTAATTTTTTTCATTTTTAAGCTATTGCATAGCTTCTATCGCGGGCCTTGCGTGGAGACCGAATCCAGAAATTGTGTCACGAAAACGAATCACACTCTCGGCTACCTTCGGCCACGTTCGTGTATCTCGTCTCGTCTCGCACTTCATAAATTTTTTGTTTACGTCAATTATGAACTCTGCAGTCGTTATATATTATGTCAAAGAATCCAAAAATTGATGCTTGTACCCAGAATCGATCTTGCGCCTTCTGCGTACCGATCCGCGTCTTAACCACTCGACCAAAGTTGAACTAAGAGTGCTGGTCGAATTTAGAGTTCTTAATGTGAAATGACAATTTCGATGCTGTCAATTACATTAGTTGCTGTCAATTTACTTCGTCTAAATAAAAATTCGACTATAGGCGTATAGGTATTCATCATCTATGTACAACAGTGAACAACTGTACTCGTATAATTTGTGTAAAAAGTGTTTTAAATATGAATAAACAAAGTGCATTTATTAACGAAGAAAGTCACGAAAAATAGTGAAAGAAAATGAGTGAGTACTTTATATATAATACTGCTATAAAGATAACCAAACCCGGGAGTACGTTCCCATGGGAAGCGGGAAGAAAATTTCACGCTGACGTAGCCGCGAGCGCCATCTATCCCATACCTATGTACTTTAAACGTGTCATAAAAGTTACGACAATACCATACATGCATATTTCAAAGAATGTCTATATTATTACCATAAAATTTGTAAAAATAGTTTTTAAGTAGATAAGAAGAAACCTATTGTTTTATCTTTTAACTAGCTGACCCTCGCAACTTTGTTTACGTCACACAAGGTCTATGAAATTAGAGGTATTTATTAATCATACTCATCAAGTAGCGTGTGAATCTGCCCTGCTTGCTTAATCAAAATAGAGCTTAATGGTTAAAGCTATTTCTCAGTATAGAATTTTCCTCAGTATAAACAATTTACATACAAACACCGGCGTGTTAGAATTTTATTATTGTATCAATGTAGTAGAGGTAACGTGTATAAAATGACATCAATCAAATGTCATCAATATTCTGAAAAAGAAATTAAAAATAGAGTTCACAAACTCTTTTGAAAATACAGTACAGTATGTACCTACCTTAGAGGATCGTTATGAAGATAACAGGATAGTTAACAACCATCCATAGAAAATAGATGGTATAATGCTGTATACCGCAAAGAACAATCGGCGCGGCATAGAATGGGGCCTATACTGATATCCTGGAGGATTTAAATGATGCCGATGTCCTGTGCCTGCTGAGGCACACACACGCCGTCATGCATGTCTGCAGGAAAACGTGCAGGACAACGAGCAGGATGAGGCAGCGAATGGCTGGACTGAAATTAAAATCGACAGACGCAAGAGATGTGGTGGAGGCACTAATTCACGTACCTCGGGGGTGTCGTGTCATAACTGATGGGATAGAAGAGTTCCCTACATCATTTCGAGTCTCGCCAAGGCCAGAACAGCCTTTACACAGCTGCGCCCCGTAGGCAGTTGCGAAAATGGACATGAAGAGTGAAACTCAAAACAAAGTAAACGTTAAAACTGTACTGCTAACTGCTATACGGATGCGAGACATGGAAGGTCACTAAAGACATTTCGCACCAGCTACCAGCTGTCATAGTCTTTGTCAAACGCTGCCTCCAATGGATGCTCAGTACATACGGGCCCGAGAACATCACGAACGTAAGACTATTGGAACGCTGCATCGAGAATTTACCAACAGATAAAACGTCGGAAGTGTAGCTGCTGCGCTGGATTGGACACACGCTGCAAAGGGACCATGATCACATCATACCAAGGCAAGCCTTACTGAAACTACTGGTAGGGTTTCAAAAACTGTTCGATAGTAAGAAGGTACATTTATTGATAGTGGCTATAGGCTACATAACATAATGCTAAGATTAATAGGAGCGGTGCAGCAATGAGGAATGTTTCGAAAACGGAAAACATTTAATCGTTATAAGAGTATCCGTTGCGCCTCTGCGTAAATGGTTGAAGTTACATAAAAATAATTTATTACAAAATAATTGTTCTTCTTAAAAAGTTCTAAAACAAAATACCTATTAAGCTATTGCATAGCTTCTATTGCGGGCCTTGCGTGGAGACCGAATCCAGAAATTGTATCTCGAAAATAAATCACACTCTCGGCTACCTTCGGCCACGTTCGTGTATCTCGCACTTCATATACCAACGTGTACACGTGAGCGTTTGCATAACGTGTACCTATGTATATGAAGTGAAGTAGGGTGAAGTGGGGTGGGCTGAGGTGTGTAGGGTGGGGTGAAGTGAAGTGGGGTGTGGTGAGGTGAATTGGTGTGAGGTGGGGTGGGGTCCAAAGTCCCAAAAGTCCAAAAGTCCAAAAGTCCAAAAGTCCAAAGTCCAAAGTCCAAAGTCCAAAGTCCAAAGTCCAAAAGTCCAAAAGTTCAAAAGTCCAAAAGGCCAAAAGTCCAAAAAACCAAATTCCAAAAGTCCAAAAGTCCAAAAGCCCAAAAGTCCAAAAGGCCAATAGGCCAAAAGTCCAAAAGCCCAAATGTCCACAGTCAAGTAGGTTCTTGGTACTTTACTTTGTTGAACATAGGCCTTAAAATCTTACTTCTTACTAATATTATAAATGCGAAAGTTTGTGAGTGTGGATGTTTGTTACTCTTTCACGCTCAAACCGCTGAACGGATCGGGCTGAAATTTGGTACAGAGATACATTATAGTCTGGAATAACACATAGGCTACCTTTTATCCCGGGAATAACTTCCCGCGGTAACAAATTTTACGCGGGCGAAGCTGCGGGCATCAGCTAGTATTCATATATAGAAATAATTATACTAGCATAGTTGGTAAAAAATGCTATGTAATAGCTTTACCGCGGCAGTCCCCGAGTGCCACACGTCTTTTTTTTTAAATTTTTTTGTCGCACATTAAGAATTCATTTTTTACCGCGGCAATTCGAGGTAACATGGTCGCCGTGGCAAAACAAACACAGAGCACCCGTCTGGCTGTCGTTGTCGCTTTCTACTGCCGCTCAGTAGCGATAGAAAGGGTGAAAATAGGATAAAATAGGACCTTTAAAACGGCTTTACGGTTAAAGTATTCATGTGATTTTTTTTTCTTCATTTTTGTAATGTTTCTTGACTGATGCCACGTCACGTGACGAAATTTGGATAGGTAATTTTGTTACACCCAATATAATTGTTGTGTTAAGGATTCATACTTAATATAACGAAGTTCAGTGGTTCCCAAACTTAACTAAACTAGCGTCGTTTTATTAGGTTACATTTGACGTTTGTCAGTTTTATCTTCATAATGAGAATGATGAATGAGAAAGCGAATGAATCGATACGAACTTGAAAGATATGTGAATTTTAAAAATCATTAGGCGAATCCCTGTCCCATTATTTTTCTTTCGTAAGGAGCAAAATAAGACAAGTACATAATTTGATTGTCAAATGATTGAGAAATTGAATTGTCAAATGTTACCTATTTAAAAACTCTACTTTAGACTTCGACCCATAACACAAAATATCTTTATTTTTGTGTCGTGAAATTTCGAAAGCTGTGGAGGGTTGATGTATCTTCTTTTTCAAAGCCCTTGTATATTTGCACCAATAGTTTGGGAACTGCTGACGTAGATAATACGGGTATTCGTTAGTAGCCAATATGCCATCTAGAGGCGGCCAGGGTTTAGAAGATGGGGGATTATATACGAAAGGAATATTCGACTTATCGATTTGCCCGGAAGACATATTTTTAAACCTAAACGTGTTTTTATTTTTATACTTTTGATTGTGAAACAGAAAGAAATTAGAAAGTTAATGTTTGTGTCAATGGCCATTTACCTTAATGCGTCCAAAACTATGTGTGAGCGAGAGGGGAGACATCGAGCGACTGGGATAGATACAAATCAATCTTTTTAAGTCGAAAAATGTACTTACCTAATAAGTAAATATCCAAATAGTTGTTCATTATATTGACGTCACAGTTTAGAAAGATATTGAATTCTAGTAATAATGTAAGTACGTGGATTTTTTAGTGTACCTACCAACCATGATTCTTGTACAAATAATGAATTTTATCTTAAGTTAGGCTATGATTATGATGTAATCTCTGTATTATCTTAGTTTTACCGCATCACTATGTACCTGCTATACATACAAAATTCTTATTTTGTATACCTTCCTGTACGTAACAGGTTAGGCAGAAGTGTTTTGACACCTATTGTGCCTTTTCTAACATTTTCTTGTAGTTTTAATTTGTTCTGTTTGTGTAGAATAATGTAATGCCATTAGATATTGTATTGAATTATTAACATTTTGTCTTTCGATGTTACAGCATAGACCCATCGTACATTTTATATAATACTCACAAAAATATAATTGGTCCATTTACATTTTTGTCATTTGATTTAATGAGGTTCTTGACGGGCTTTCATTGGCTGATTCCTGAATCTGACAATGAGTGGCGCTTTCTCAAATGTCAAAAAGGCCTATTATTTTTTGGCATGTATTTAAATCGATATCTGTTTATTCCATTTTTCCGAACAAAATATTTCAAAGTTAAACCAAAAATACTGACTTGCACACTAATTATGCACACTAAATAAACCAAATTCATTATACTGTTTAATGGTATTTGCAGAACTGTTTTACTGAACGAATAACTATTATTAGAATAGTTTATCTAAAAATTCCATTGTTCAACAAAAATATTAAAACTTTTTTAAGGAAATCTATCGCCTAATTTACTTTTAGGAACCAACATCTTTTATTCTAAGTAAAACCTCTATTTAATCAGTCACCTCTACAAAATTAAATTTTATTGATCAAAAAATAAAAGTCTAACCTAACCTAACCTATTCCGTTATAAGATAGTACTATTTAGAGTGCAAGTTAGTATTTTTGATATGCAATTCGTATTTCTGTTTCACAAAGCATTATATTCGATGTACGAACCACATTTTTGGTGTGAATTCGATTAAAAAGGTCATCTCGTTCTGAGTAATATTTAAGTTTTTTAAGTAGGACATGTTTAGTTAATCAATTGGTTTTTTTGCACAGCATTTAATTTTCTGGTTTGCATTCAGTAAATTAGTGGAGTTACCTAGTGTGCAGAAAAATTAAACAGAGGTGCATTTAAAAATATCCCTTATTTTTTGACATCCACAGTATCCGTAAATTACATATTTTCTTTTTCATATCATTAACTATACCTATATGGCTATACTACATATTGTATTTTACATAATAATAATAATGTTAATAATAAAGCTTTATTTATTCCCTTTCTTAACCTAGATTACAAACTGTTTACATATAAATTACTAAATACATTATATATTTAAGATATGGACCCCAGTTGGGTAAAAGCCTCCTCCGATCCCTTCCACTTTTCTCTATCTGTGGCAAAGGTCCACCAGTCCTTTCCTGCGACCTGCACTATATCGTCAGCCCATCGTTTCTTTGGTCTCCCAACACTTCTTTTCCTAATGGCCCTGACCACACAGTCGCTCGTGAGGACCATCGTCCGTCTGTGCGTCGTGCAATGTGGCCCGCCCATTGCCACTTCAACCTCAGAGCGTGATTGAGGGCATCTTCTAATTTTGTAGAGTTTCTAATGGCTGTGCTTCTAACTTTATCTATTTTTCTTATTTTCAGGATGCTCCTCTCCATTGCTCGTTGGGTTGTAGTAATTTTATTTTTTATGTTTTTGGTAAACACCCATGTTTGGCATCCATATGTCAGGCTGGGCATAATGCAGGTGTCCATTATTGTCTTTTTTAGTGCCATGCTAAAGTTTCCCTTCAGAATTTCCTTTTGAGCCCAAAAGCTGTTCCATGAGCGCTTGACCCTTCTCTCCACCTCATCTTCATTGCTATCTTGGGAGAAAGACACTTGTTTGCCAAGGTATATATATTCGTTGACATATTCTAATTTGTTGTTTTCAAGTTGGACTGATTTTTGTAAACCATTTGTCATCACTTTGGTTTTGCTTATATTCATCTCCAGTCCTACCTTTTGGCTTTCAATATTTAAAGTTCGTAACATTTGTTGCAATTCTGTGGATGATTTGGCGAAGATGACAATATCGTCTGCAAACCCTAGGTGGTTCAGGTGTTTGTTGTTTACCCAGATGCCCTTCTTGTTCCAATTGATGTTTTGAAATATATCTTCCAATACAGCAACGAATAACTTAGGAGATAATGGGTCCCCTTGTCGGACTCCTCTCTCTATTGGTATCTCTGATCCTTTAGCTTCCAACCTTACTCTGCTTGTGCTATGTCTGTAGATGTTTTTCAGAATGTTTATATAGTGTTCCTCCACATCGCAAGATTGTAAAGCGTTCCATATAGAGTTATGCGAAATGCTGTCGAATGCTTTTGAATAGTCCACAAAGCCAATATACAGAGTTTGGTTTAGTTCTTTAAATTTTTTCAATAACTTGTTCCAGTGTATGTATGTGATCGATTGTAGAATATCCTGAGCGAAAACCTGCCTGCTCCACTGGCTGTTTGCTGTCAATTATTCCTGTTACTCGTGATAGTATAATGGCTGAGAATAACTTATATACACTTGGAAGCAGACTAATTGGCCTGTAGTTAGCAATATCTTGTGGATTACCTTTTTTGTATACAAGTACAATATCTGATTTACACCATTGGTGTGGTACTGTTCCCGTTTTGAGGACCATGTTGAAGAGTGTAGTCAGGGAGGTTAGTAGGATAGGAGCTCCAAGTTTTATGGCTTTGTTAGTGATTCCATCTGGGCCAGGACTTTTATCGTTTTTTAGTTTTTGGATATGTTGAAGCACTTCTACTTCCTCTATAGTATCAACCTCCCCGAGATTTTTTCTTCCCATGTTCGTCGTATTCTGTGTGTTGGTGTCCTGTGGTAGTCTTGAGTATATTGAGTATTTTACATATACACAGAGAAATAAATAGGTTACTGTGTGCAGTGCTTTGTTAAAAATGTTGGGAGCAACCGCATTTTAATTTAATATTGTAATAACTTTTGAACTAAGACTGTTTAGTAATAAGTACCATTATGAATACTGAGATTATAATTTGAGTAATATACTTAGCATATAATTTTATTTTGTCTCAAATTTGTAGTTTTACATCCATATATTTTTATAGTGAATCTCGCCAATGATACTCGCCAAACTTTTGTAATTTTTTTATTACAATAAATAATTATTTTATACAAAATCTTTTATTTAACATATCATAGGAATTAATGTTCTTACATCACAATATTTGTTTCTAAAGGTAGATTATGCAACGTATTGTAGAATGGTACAGAATAGTGAGTATAATCACCAGCCTTAGTGAAACCTGAAAGGGATTCAACTGGCTTATGTGGTAGTTATATTGCACATAAAACTGACTGCTAATGGCTCCAAAACAGTAGCTATGAATGTATACCCTCAAGGAGAAGGGTGACAACCTTATAAAGATCACATTAAGCTCGATGCGGACAGCACAATACAAGGAGAGCTCTACACCCAGACTTGGGTATCAGTTGGCTGATCTGATTATAATTTCCCTGTGTTCATCTTGTCACCAAATGAATGGTGCCCGTTCTCTTAATATCCTTAAACCATATCTATTCCATTCAGTCTGATTAATCCATAGTTCTATAGCTGATTCTAAACATGACATTACAGCGGCCCCCTTCCACACTGTGCTTGCTGGATCTATATCTTTTGGAGATGTTACAATCTCCAGCTGTTCAGTTTTATAAGTGTAGGGAATCTGTAAAGCTAAACGGTTTTGAAGCCAAAGATTTAGTCCATGAATTTTTACTCCACCTCCAACTATAAGAATATTACTGTACATTTTCCTCTTCAACTCTTCAGTTGGACAACGGTCTATGCTCTGAAGTATAGCGGCGTCTAATGCTAGTACTTGACCAGGAGCTAGAGAAACAACATCTCCAGGACCACCTTCTAATGTATCAACTACTATATCTTCATCCGGATTAGCTGCTGGTTGAGCCTCACTAGTTGCTTCAAACTGCTGACTTTCATTTGCTGAAGGATCGGCAGTCTCACGTTTTCTACCAGTTTCTCTTAGAAATTCTGCATCAAATGGATCCTCAGGGTCACTGGGTTGTCGGTTCTGCATTTTTGTAGATTTGGAACCAGATATTTTGAGTAGGTCCGTGTAAAACATTGATAGAGGTGATATAATGCATTCATCGCCAACCTGTAATGTGTATTTGTTAACTATATCACCAGGATGATCAACTAGAAAACATTTCTCTTGTGGACCACACACATCAACATTTACATGGCAAAAGTTTTCATACAAATTCCTCATTAAAATCACATCTCTTGGTATATTTTCATTCCAATCTTTGTATGGAAATGCACTTTTATGTAACATCCATGATAATGCTTGACAAACATCTCCGGCTCCATAATCCATCCTCAGTCTGGTTGTTTTGTGTGAAATTCCATCTTCAACACATGATATAGCTGTCTTCTGATCACCTATGTCAACTACACAGGCAGAACCGATCCCAGCGCCAAATGTAGCTCCAACACTCTCTTGTACCAAAAAACAGTGTCCAAAACCCAAATCTTTCAATAATAGCGACATAAGATATTTCAGATGACCCCGAGAGTACAAATCTGGGATAAGCAACACACATCTGTACTTAATTAACTCTATTAGAGGTATTCCTAACTTATACTCAATAATAGAACTCCAAATAGTATACAGATCATTCAAAACTGATGAAATGGAACCACCAACTTCAGTATGTATGTTGAAATCTCCCCTGCGGTAGGGGAAATGTATGTTGTATGGTAGTTCGGGGTCTACGTCGAGTACTAAATCTCCTATAACTATATCACATTCAACCTGAGGCCATGGGTCTCCATCATTCATGGCTTCTGGAAGCGAACGCCGATTAAATGCTGCTATTTGTTGCGGGGGTGTAGCGTATCGCCGGCCCCCATTAGACTGGACACAGGACTGCAAAGTGTGAGATATTTGTAGCCTACATTCTTCTAGTTCTTCGATTAACTCCTTCGTTTTTGGTACACTTGGTGGGATGAAAGAGTCGCGATAGATTTTCCCTCCATGCCGGCGCTTTCTTGCAATACAGTGAAGCTGTTTCACTGGTAGCAAATCTGAAGCCCTCCCAATACGAACGTACAGTGATCCAGGGTGGATAACAATGATTCTGTTCGACGGAAATTGTTGAAAATGTTCCGGGCCCGGTTCGTAAGCCTGCATACTCTTTTTCGGATAATTACTTAGTACACGACGAGTTAAAAATTCATATAGTACAGTTATATGGAACTGGGTGACAGTGAAGTCGACTCAAGCGAAGAAAACGAGGACTTTATATTATTTAATCATGAAAAATAAGCTGCAGTAGGTTGGTAAATAAAAGCATAACCTCAACTTTTATAGGCCGTTTTGACGGATGTCATCATGATGTCAATTGCTTTTTTTTGGTAATGGCTTGGTCACTTAGACCTTAAGATCAATCTTTACTTTGTGTGAAGAAATCTTTACTTTGGGGTGGGGAAGCTTGGTCAGTGAGGGGAGGGGCAAGGAGTTGCCTATCTGTCAGTATGTACTATTTATCTTTGGTGCTTGGTAGGTACCGTCGCGTCCCGATCCTTATAGAGGGGACCCGACACGCTCAAACTGCAACTGTCATGCACGTTAAATTTCATGTGTACATATGCACACAAACATGCAAAGAAATCACGCACACTGAAGCAACTTCCATTCATATTTTAACGTGCCTGACAATTGCAATTTCACTGTGTCGCTAGCCCTTACCTCAAAACTCATCAATATTATGATACAAACTCATCAATATTATGATACAAATTGTATGTCATGTTCGAAAAGATTTTAAATGTGGTCCTCAGTCTTGCGGTTGCCCCAGTCAGGAGGCAGGTGATTGAAGAATTTTTGAAGGATCAATGGATTTTACACACGACATCGAATAACGTTCGCTTTTGCAAGTCATACCTTTTAAATCCTTAGACCATATAACACGGGACTAGCCTTTGCGAACCACCGCATACAAAAATATTCTGCCAGTTTTCATACAAGTGAAGGGGGAAACACAAAGACATATAAAATTTCATTGCATTTAAAAATGTATTAATCGACAAACGCGTAATGGCTGTTGTGTGTTAATTGTTATTGTACAGTCAACTACAATGTAATGTACTAGTTTAATCATATAAAATGATGTACTGATGTACATTCTTTTCATAAAGCCAAAAGACCAAATGGTCATGTGCAATGGCAGAAAACAATGCTTAAGTAAGGCGCATCCTGTGGTTAGATGATCTAAGTTTAAATCAAAGCATTCAACATTTTTAGTCTTAAATTAAAACTAGATTAATGCATTATTAAATAAATAAATAAATATTCACGGACATTTCACACAACGCTATCTGATCCCAAAGTAAGCTAGGAATAACCTGCTTGTGTTATGAGTATCGGACCACGGATATTAATACTTATATACTTTTTAAATACATACATATTATACATAGAAACACCCAGACTCTTGAGACAAACATTTATGGGTCACACAAAGATTTGTCTCCGGTGGGAATCGAACCCACGACCGCGCCGCAGGCGGTATCACTACCGACTGACTGCGCCACAGAGGCAATCGCAATTATTATATTTATTAAGTAGCGTTAGCGTACAACAAAAACGTCTACAAGCTCTTCACATTTCCGAAGGCTTTG
The DNA here is from genome assembly GCA_933228765.1 of Miltochrista miniata. NCBI lineage: Eukaryota > Metazoa > Arthropoda > Insecta > Lepidoptera > Erebidae > Miltochrista > Miltochrista miniata. The sequence continues at coordinate 26,349,301 of OW121769.1, forward strand.
TGTACACAACATAGGTTTCCTACTTAATAATTAATACCAAACCAATGCAACACGGTACGAACTGAGGGACCGAGTAAATAATTATTACGACGCCATATAAATATAATACACAGTACACTACTTATGGTACCGTATCCGTTGGTTTGGTATATTTATAAGGCGGTGCTCCATCAACTAGAGTGTGAACTTGTGGTGGCCGTGTAGGACAAGAAAGGGAAGACTTCCCTACACTTACTCCATACACTTTGTGTATTCGAACATACTGACCGAATGAGAGTTTTAAAATGTCAAATTATTGCAGGTTGTCAGTTGTCAATAATGTCACCTCATTGCTGTGTCATTATTGTCAATGAAAAGTAGAAAATAAACAATTTTTCATAAATTTTCATCTAAGTATTAAAAACTAGTCGTGAAATGGTGTCGAGAAGTTTAACGGAGGTGTTTGTGTTGATGCGGAACAATGCTATTCATAGCCGACACATATTCGCTGAACAGGCAAGTACTTTGACTTTTTATTGATTTATGGATTTATGTTCTGGATTGGAGTACAGTACAGGATGCTTATAATTTTAATCTAGCACTTGTTAGGTCTATTATAAAACGAAACAATAATAGATTTATGTTTTTGGACCTGAAATATATTGCTTTTCAATGATAAAAGCAGTCAAAATCATTTAAATTTAGTAGCATTTTGAAGTTATATTTTGGCCTCCCTTGTCAAGTACAGAACTTTTTATTATTTACAAGCTGACCCGCGCAACTTCGTTTGCGTGATAAATTAAAAACCGCTCGACCGATTTTGTGCAAACTTCACATAAACCATCTACTAAATAGTCCGAACAAAGCCTAAAGACTTGGTTTGGATAGGTGAGCCCGTTCTTGAGTTATAAAATTACAACGAAAAGTGGCATTGATTTTTATCTATATAGATTACCAGGCGTCTAGTCTCCAAAGTACAGCTTGCTAACTACCGACTGAGAAAGCGATTTGATGTTTTTTGTATCATGTTATTATTTGATGTAAAAGTCAGGTCCGGTGCAGTCAAGTATATACACGTAAAAACTAGCTCCAGCATTTTATAAAAATATTTGTGGAAATTTTGTGCAAAAGTGCTTTAAAACATCATAATTGTTTGAGACTAGAGACACATCACTGAAAACAATAAAAAAAGTGCTAAAACAAGTGCAAAATAGAACTATAAACAACTTAAGAATAGTGACTTTCAAGGTTATTAAAATTTATTCGGTGACACTTTTTGTCATTGAATTTGTTGTCTACCCTACACTGTCATAACAAAAAATAAATACGACATACATTGCGTGCTGGATTTACGCGTACATTGCGTTCTGAAGTGTCGCCACACCAAGAAGATTTGCACAAACTTGGGGAAAATCAAAATTGAAATTAAGATGGAAGAACAAATAAATATGATAAATATGATGGAAGAACCGAGGCAAGAGATCTTATGAAGGAAAGAAGGAACATGTTACTGGACAGAAAAAATAACATAAGAAAAATAGAACTTATTAGCAAACAGATAACTTCAAGCATAAGAAAACATAAGCAATCCACAAGAATAGAAGCCATACAGAGAGAAATAGAGAAAACAGGTGGTGTAAAAAAAGCATTAAAACAACTTAAGGAGTATGAGACATGGATGCCAAGCATAAAAAGTAAAGACAATGCAAGAAACGACAAATCAATAACAAACAGGTCTGAAATAGGAAAAATTGCAACGGACTTCTACAGAAACCTCTATAATATTGAACATACTGAAAATATAGATCGTATTATAAACACCATGGAAGAACATGAAACAGTTCCTAAGATCCTCACATGTGAAACCAGACGAGCAATCATTTCACAGAAAAACTATAAGGCACCAGGTGAAGACAAAATTTCTAATGAGCTGCTAAAACACCTAATTGATAGAATAGATAAACCCTTAACAACATTATTTAATGAAATACTGTATAAAGAACAAATACCAAGACAATGGACATGTTCAACAATTGTATTAATCCATAAGAAAGGTGACAAAAATAAAATAGATAACTACAGGCCGATAAGTTTGATGAGTAACATTTACAAAATTTTTTCAAAAATAATATTAGGACGACTAGCAAAAACTCTAGATGAAGAACAACCAAAAGAGCAAGCTGGATTTCGGAGGGATTTCTCTACTGTGGACCATATGCATGTACTAAAACAATTAATAGAGAAACTCAATGAATATGGAAAACTATACTATATTGCATTTGTAGACTACAACAAAGCCTTTGATTCCCTATTTCACAGCTACATATACAAAGCTCTACATAATCAAGGAGTAAATAAAAAGTATACAAAAATAGTCTACTTGATATATAAAAACAGCACAGCCAAAGTCCAATTAGAAAAACTTGGTGAGCCATTTAAAGTAAAAAAAGGGGTGAGACAGGGTGACCCATTATCCCCCAAGCTGTTCACAGCAGTCCTGGAGGAAATCTTCCGAAGCTTGGCGTGGGATACAGGAGTAAATGTGAACGGCAGTAGACTACACCACCTTCGATTCGCTGATGATCTAGTGTTATTTGCAGAAGATCTGCAAAGCTTACAAAAAATGCTACAATCACTTTCCGAAGAAAGCAAAAAAGCTGGTCTGTATATGAATACCGCAAAGACGAAGGCGATGACTAATAGTATAAGAACCAAAATAACAGTAGATAACAGGGAGATTGAGTATGAGGATGAGTACATATACCTAGGTCAACTGATTTCACCTAGTGGCCAAATTACAAAAGAAATACAGAGGAGGGTAAACAACAGCTGGGCAAGATATTGGTCACTCAAGGAAATCATGAAAAGCAAGTCCATACCAATCGCTGGGAAGAAAAAAGTCTTCAACACCTGCATATTGCCTGTGCTGACTTATGGGTGCCAGACATGGCCATTCACAGCTGCTTCTACACAAAAATTACGAGTCTGCCAACATAGTATGGAGAGAAGTATGCTAAGCATAAAATTAAAGGACAGACAAAGACTTACAGACATCAGGGAAAGAACAAGAGTTGTGGATGTAATAAGTAAAGCAAAAAGCTTGAAATGGCGTTGGACTGGCCATATGATGAGATCCAAACCTGAGAAATGGACTAAAGATATTAGCGAATGGTACCCAAGAGATGGAAAACGGAAGAGAGGTAGGCAGGTAAGGAGATGGGAAGATGACCTACCTAAAGGATGGAGAAGGATGGCAAAGAATAGAGACGATTGGAAGAGTATGGAGGAGGCCTATGTCAATGGACAGCCTGATCCTATAGCGGCAGACGATGTCACAAATTAAAGAAACTGGAAGCAATACATATATATATATTTAAGTCTTTTATATTATTTTAAGTTATGTTTCATAGATTCATAGTTGTAATGGTCAGAGAATAAAGGCTATTATTATTATTATATTATTATTATTATTATTTGATGTAGTTAACTTCTCTTAAAAATTACTTGAGGTAAAGTGTAAGGGGCCCCGCCAGAATCTCTGGGGTCCAAACGACATCACATACTAGTAGGCATCCTCTACCTCTCAGCTTATCAAAAACGAGATCAAAATGCCAATAAGATGGTGTCAGGCATAAGTCGCTGTCACTAAATAGCAAGCCTAATCCAAGCTGCTCCTAGCAGTCAATAGAATTGTATTAAGGTGCTCCCTCTCCGGGAGCATTAAAGCAGTAAGGGGGGCGAACTGAGCATTACAGTATACAAACTGTAATGATAAAAGTTGAGGTTACACCAGTGAAGGAGAAGAACCAAGCATTAGAATGCGCGCCTCGTAATGATACAATGTGTAATGTTTTGATACAACTTGTAGCATCAATGCTCTTTTCTATACTAAATGTTACATTACACCCGTACGCTTGTTGGTCAGGGAGATAGTATTGTAATGTAATGCTCAAAGTCAAATCTATAATGTTACATTACACACGAATGCTCCTGGTGAGGGAGGGCCTTTACAGGCTACCAATACAGGTTAGAGGTTAGAAAGCAACCGGGAAGACACTAAGATGAAAAAAAGGAATGAGTCTGTGACATTTAATTCAGTTTTATTTGTTTTTCTGGTACCTTATTCTCCAAATTTTATAAATGTGAAAGTTAGTGAAGATGTTAGGATGTTTGTTGCTCAATAACTCAGTAAAGGCTGAATGAATCAGGGTGAAATTTGGTATAGGGATAGATTATAGTCCAGAATAAAACAAGCTTTTCATCCCTAGAATATGTTCTCTTCGGCTGCAGAACAGGCTTATTAACTAACAGAAGCACTGTGATGCTCTTTACTTTAACCTTATTTTAAATTAGGTAATCAACTTATTTTCAAGATGTTTCTCTTATCTGAGTTTGATGACTGATCTTTAATTTATATTTTAGCGTTCTCACATGGGACAGGTATGCAAGATATTATTGCTATGTAGAACTCAATTTCATAGTGGAATAATAATTTGATTCATTGAAAATTGTAATTTAGATTGATAATATTAATCATTTCCTTAAACAGTTGTCCCTTTTTTAAGGAGTTTTAGTGTGGTTTGTTGTAAATTTTTTGCTTACTTACGTTTATCATTAATTTTTTATTATGTTTTATTTTTCAATCCCATTTCTCATTTACGTTTTCTGTGGATGTTTGATTAGCATATCACTTAACTAAGTAAAAATCCCAAATAAACAGTAACTGTAGAATAATATAATATATTATTCTACAGTTAATGTTTATTTGGGATTTTTAATTATAATATTATTTTTATAATATAGTTTTTAATTATAATATTATTATAATTAAAAATGTGGCCATTGTATGAGTCAAATTCGCTCATCAGGTACTTTTTGGGCCAAAAAACCGGAACAAAATTTATGTTATTCAAATCTGGTTGGGCAGGGGGGGGGGGGGAACATTGTTGACAGTGGAAGGTGATCGTTTATGCCCATAGTAAGGTGGCCACCCTAAACCTACTCAATTGGGTCGCAAGTCCCAGACGCCGTCGGGTGTTCCCCCCTGTGCCACGCTATGGAATCGGCGCCCGCACGGAGAATCCATGGAATGCTAAGAATACGGTCTCTAATATGTGTGACTGTTTTGGCCCACATTACTGCACAAGTTGAGAATCCATAAATAATTGAATGCATTTCTGTTCACTCCAGAGCAATGATTCGGAGCGGGTTCGGCTGATGAGAAGCAATTCTCGCGACATGGAGGCCGGCTTGGAGTTGCGCTCAGACTCACACGCGCCGCCGCCCTGGACGGACGCGTTGGAGGAAGCACATTACGTCATCACCAGGTCTGTCAGCTTTTAAACCCGATCGATTGTTCCATCAAGCATTCAATCTTACCCTGAAGTTCTTATTAAGAAGCGCTCGTAGGCCCGCGAAATAATTATTTTAGGTTACGGCTATTCCACTTTAAAGCGTTTCCGTAATTCGGAAGGCACGTTTAAGCCATTTGTATGGGATGTCCATGGCAAATGGCAGTCGTTAAGCTTAGTATAGGGCATTATGATCGACTTGAAAAATTTCAATAGCGGGGTTTTTTTTTTTTTATACTACTTAGTTGGTACACCGGAAGGTTGGTAACCGTAGCGTATAGACGTTTGCAACACCAGAGGCGCTACACACGCGCTGCCGACCCGGGCGCAGGTTGTGACGACCCACAGTTGAAATTTATCAAGCCACCCGTAAGGCCTTCAACTTGGCTTAACGACTGTCATTTTACTGACAACCGGGACCAACGGCTTATCGTGCCTTCCGAAGCACGGAAACGCTCGTAAATAAATTAGGGTAGGTGTGCATTGTTGATTTCAACATGGAAATTAGCTCACCACCTAATATATCTACACCGGCCACACACTCGACGAGGATCTAGGGCAATGTGCAGAGACGTAGTGTGGCTGCGTTACTACATTATTGTTAGGTATTTTAGCGCGAGTCAAAGGAGCAGCATCCTGGAACAACGCGAGTAGGGGAGTGAGTGACTGGTAGAGCAATATTAGTGGCGGCGCCAGAAGCAATGAAAGTGCCATGATGGGGCTGAAGGGTTACGTGGGCCCCCCATAGGTGAGGCCGCAGTGGTAGCCGTAGGTCTGTTGGGAGTCCTGGGGACATCCTTCCGAGGGCTTACCCGGGGCTCCCAACCGTAGGCTATTAGGCGGGATACGTGAGGTTTTTTAGTCGGTAGGAGTCCAGCAATGCATCCAAGTAGGATTTTCCCTCACGTAAAAAAGGGTTACGTGAGACAAAAACTTATCGAGAAATGTGGGCGTGGTGTAGGTATATCTCAGCCTATCCTTTCGGGTTCAATCAAAGGCGTGACATTACCTATGTACTAATGTCTAATCCGTTATGACAAGTAAAAACTAGTAATTCCCATGTCATGTGTACGGAAATAATTTAAATACATTTTAGCGTTTATCTTATCTGTTTATCGAAGTAGCATCTAAATAGACTGAGGCGATATTTCACGTCTTTGTAATTTCGTTTTCTTTATTGGCTTTTCCTTTTTGTTATGTTTGTATCTACGGATCTTAAATCTGCAATTGGTACTTCCATTAACACATACCTTAGCAATTTAAATAAGAATTTGAGTAGCCATGACAAAGATCAATCGAATCAGCTATGACAGCTCATTGTTGAAAATAGACCTCGTCCAATTTGTGGCATAACACTCCCCCAGCCTCAGTAGGCGAGGACATTCTGCCCTAAATTAGCTGAATCGCGGTTTTCACTCTACAACTAGTCGGCCATCAATAGATGACCAGTCCATTCCCACGTTAGCGTGAATACTATCTACATTGGTTCTTTAAGAGATAATCATGCCTCGGAGTCTACCCCCAAAGGATACTCCAAAGCAAACCCTCCATACCGTACGATTTTCGAGGATATGAAATTCTCAACAGCTTTTAACCCTACAACAGGTTAAAAACAAAGCTCTCAGAGCTGCAGTCGCGCCACGAGAGACAGATCCGGCGTCCCGCTCTAGACGACTCCACGGAGCAGGCGCACATCCAGCGCCTCACCACGGAGATCGGGCGACACTTCACGCACGCGCACACGCACCTCACCGCCATTAGAGCGCAGATACGACACGGTAAGAATGTTATAGGAACAGGAACGATTGAGGATGAGATAGCAATTAAACGGTGGTTTCTTTGTCGAGCCGCAGGTCCCCAAGGAATGTCATTGGGCAGCTGACTTAATAGATGTTGTCATGACTTTCCACAAGGCTGGCACACGCCGTAATTAAAAAGATTAAGGGCCGTCAGTTTAAAGGCTGCTGTACCACTAAAAGTGGTTCTCAATCTTAGAACGTGACTTTCTATCAAGAGGACGGCGTCATTTTGAAGAGTTACAGCTACAAACCTTCGTTATAAAGTCACTTTATCCTTTTCATGACGTACCTACCAAGTTCTTCAGGACACAATTAAACCTGTCTTGGTAGCTGAAGTAACTGTTGTTGCCGCGGTCTTAAGCCAGTCAGCCGCCGGTGCTCCTTAAAAATAAAAGCCGAAGAACAAACCAAATAAACCTGAAAATAAACTCCAGAGTGTATGTGATGTAAGCGGTAATCTTCGCTGAATTAAATAGGAATAACCTTTAACATTTGGCAAGTCGCACCAAGGATAAACTTTGCCTATTCTAAAACTAATTATAAATTTATTATTTTCCAGGTAACAAAACAGAACAAAAACTAGCCACAAACGTAGTACTAGCCCTCGTCACAATCCTCCAAGATCTCAGCGTAACTTTCCGCACCGCACAATCCACCTACCTCAGATCTCTAACATCCAGAGAAGAACGATCAAACGCCTACTTCGAACTACCAAACTTCGAAGAACTCAGTCTAGACGATGGTGAACTCCTACCAGGTTTGTCGAACAACCAAACAGATTTACTTTTCTCTTTACCTAGCACATCTGGAACTCAAAAATTCGACGAACACGGTGAGGACTATCAAAGGCCTGCTTTAAGTCAGAAACAATTACTTTTAATACAAGAAGAAAATACTAGAGATGTGGCTGAAAGAGAAGAAGAAGTTAATAAAATAGTTCGTTCAATAGTCGATTTGAATGATATCTTCAAAGATCTAGGTCAAATGGTTAATGAACAAGGAACGGTTTTGGATAGGATAGATTATAATATTGAGCAAACGCAAGTACAGGTTCATGAAGGGTATAAACAGCTACAAAAAGCGGAGAGGTATCAGAGAACGAATAGGAAAATGCACTGTATACTTATGTTGGGGGCTACTATTATTGCTTTAGTTATATTGTTGATCATTGTTAAGAGTTAGTCTGTATTTAAAGTACTAACTGCCTTATTTTATGTAGATACCCTCTTTAATGGCGGAATGCGTTTAAGTCATGTTTGCTAAAGGCGAAAATGCCTTTAGTCATATTCACTAAAGGCTCTTTTAACGAAATACGACAGATTAAGAAGCTAATTTTGGTATTAACTAATATTGACGCTTAAATAGCAACGTCCTTACTTTTAATACAATTAACGCCATCTAGTTAACATGATCGCAATCAAATCATAAACGAATCATGAATTACCTACATTTGCACAAACGAATATTAGAATGTTCCCTGAAATAGTAGACTTTGATTTTAAACATATAATTGTTGCAAAAATGTATCATTCCAATCAAGACTTTATTTTATACAGAGGCCATTGTTTATTTAAAGAATAGGCGATGTTTTAATCATTTGCGATTTTTGAAAATATGAGGCTATACATTTAAAAATGTAACGATAAATGTGCCTTGTAACGGCAAAGTTGAATATTAACAAATATCTTCCATAGTCAAAATGAAATAGTGAAACGCCTTATAGTTGTAAAATAATCCACGTTGCACACAATTTAATACAAATAGAACAAGAAAGCCGTGAGATCGTTCTCACCAGACTGCCCCTCTCTAACACGTTTATTGTGAAAGTGAAAGTTCAATCCGATTGACGTTGTCATTTTTGTTTTATTTCAAACTTTGAACAGATGATCCACGTGACCTAGTGACGTAGTTTTATGCAACAGAGTCACAGACTACAGAAAAAGTCTCGCCATTAGCCCCTTTGCATTCTATTTTATAGAGAGGGGCTAAAACTAAAATAAATCTGATTCCCAAGTTTACAATGACCCGACGTGTTATGATAAGGTGTAGCATAGTTTAAGGATCACAAATATTGTCATAAATAGTACAGGGGTGCCTACAACTTTCCGACAGTGACTTTATTAAATTCAACTCTCTGCTGTAAGTCATAAAGTGCAAAATAGCTCGCACATTAACAATAATGAAAATAGGCAAAACTAGATGCATACGTCAGTCGGTAGTCCACAATAGTCTGCTAGAAATTACTGACACTTTATATAGTTTTCAAATGAATCATATATTACAGAAAGGGTCTTAGTCACATTTTAATTAGTTTTGGGAAATGAGTTAAAGAGTTTTTTTTTTCTGGAAGCAGTTTTAAATGCAAACTGCAAACTTTGTGCTCTCCTAGAATACTCGATATTGCACGGACTAATATCGTTTTTGGACAAAACGCTCGATTTACCTTCGATGAACGTTTCATAGAAGTTTAGTTTATGAGAAATTTGGACTCATGCCTTTTCTGCAATATGCGATTCAAATAGTCTTGCCACCTATAAAAACGTTCATAGGCTACGGATGTCCAGCTGGCGGAGAAGGTATATTACGCTTCTGTCTACCCTTTCGAAAAATAGTCACAAGTCTGAATCAATGGGTCGAAATGTATTGTAATAAAATTGTTGTAAAAATAATGTAATGTACATATTCTAGTCGCTATCTGTAGCTTAAGATGTATTTATTTGGATGTTTCCAAGATGTGAGAGTGATTTCATAGTGTTGCCAGATCAGAAAAATACATAATCTATATTGAAGTAGAAATATCGAATAAATATTTCAGTCTGGCAAGATGAATCTTTTTAGAAAGTAATAAAAGGTACTCATAATATTAAACTCAATGCATAGCACAAACCTTTTTGCATAACCATATTTTTCTGCTCTGGCAACATTGTTAGTATTGTCGAAAATGTGTATGTGTGAGTGCCAATGTTGCCAACCTTTTTCTTAAAAGTACCTACTACCTTATCAGCAAATTACCAGTCGTAAATTATTTATTGGATTAGTAAGTAATTAATGTAACGTTATAAGTGTATATCAACTTATTTTCGAATAACTCAAAGGTTTATTAATTGAGAAATTAGGCTAAATGATTTTTCATTAAATTCGCTTTTTCATTATAAAACGTCGTTCGAAAATATGCATTAAAATTATTGAAATATTGTCGTAATCTGATGACCCAACAGGATAGTGTTCGTGATAGAATGTACCATTTTATACAATTTTCCATAAAATCTGCCTAGAATCAAGATATTTATTGTAGTGTAAAAAAGATGAACACAGTTAAAAATAATGTCTCGTACGAAGCTGTAATGTTTTATATGATAAGTATTTATGTGTTATTTATAATACAGTGTAAATATTGTTAATTTATTCAATGACATCAGTGAAATAATTAAACAAAACATTCAAATAATTCGTTTGTATTATTTATGCTAAGATGTGCCAAAATAGTTTGAAGTCCCTGTTTTGTGTTCCCTCCTGAAGTTCCGCAGTCGGCGGTCGTCGCCGGTTGCTGTACGCCTAGGACACCAGCCTCCATGACCGAGGGCCTGAGAACGGCGAGTTGACTGCTCGTCGTTCTTACGGAAGCAGGCCAGGACGGTGGCGTTCTCTTCGCCCCTCATAGTTGTGGGATAGCACCCAATTAATCCCCCCTTCCCCAAGTAGCGGGATAACACTCGAACAAACCTCCAGACGCGGGATAGCAACCGAACCATCTAAGCGAGGCCGCGGTGGTAGCCAAGCCTGCCGGGAATCCTGGGACATCCTTCCGAGGGCTTTCCCGGGACTCCCGGCCTTAGACTGTTGTAAGGGCATTGTGTGGTTTTAGTCGGTAGGAGTTCGGCATAGCATCCATGTAGGATTTCCACACGATAAAAAAAAGCCTGAAGTCGTTTTGACTGTATCCATTTAGGTCAAGAATTTTGTGGGTTCTCGAGTCTTCTTTTTTAACCGACTTCAAAAAAAGGAGGAGGTTCTCAATTCGTACGCTATGTTTTTTTTTTTTTTTGTATGTATGTTACGCGATAGCGGCGCCAATTATGGATGGATTTTGAAAATTATTTTTTTGTTTGAAAGAGGTTACTTCTGAGGTGGTCCCATATCCAGGGTATCAGGATCTGATGCCGGAATCCAGGAGAAATCGAGGGCAACCACCGAAAATTGTAGGGATAACTAGTGCGTTTGTTAACTTTTTGTTTAAGTGCTTTAATGTACTAAAAATTAACGAAGGTCTGGAATCGATCTGATGATGGAACCGAAAGACAGTCGAGGGAATTCCTTAACGATTTACAGCAGTTACCTTGTGTTTCGACTTGATTGATTTGTGTTGATGAGAACTTTACACCTAGATAGAAATACTTTTAGGTCCACCAGTCACTTAAAATAAAGAAATAAAAATTTTAAATAAAAAAATAGAACCGACTTCATAGAAATCCTTAAAAATAAAATTTACCTAGCACATAGTAATATGTATTTTGATTTATCAGATTTTATTCAATATAGTATTGAAGTTGGTGCCATTAATAGTAGAGTAATATTGAGAGTTCTAACTCACTCCGCTCGTTAAAACTCTCAATATTACTGATCTATAACTCAATCAATATTACAGGTGGTGGTGCAATATAGTAAATATTACATAACCTAAGTATAGCAACCTACATAGCACGTATGAAACGATCGTCGCGTCGCTAAGCCTTTGTCGGCACATCACTCCCAGCGAGGTCTCGTTACGCGCGTCGCGCGCGGCTGTCGAGCTTCGCCGAATGCAATATGATAATGATGCAGGTGCATATTTAGGTATGAGAAATGTTATTGTATACAATTCTCATACATAAATGCACCTGCTACTGATCGCTAATAATATTCCATGAATGAAATTACTTGACTAGTTTTACCTACGACTTCACTATTTAATATTTTATCTACGATCAATTTTACATAAAAACATATTTTTATAATAGATATCTACTTATTTTAAGTAAATCTATACATATAATAAAATGATAGAAAAGTCAAAACTGTACATTGGAAAAATTAAAAAAAAAAAATACTTGCTGGGTGTTCAACATAAGATACCGAAGCCGAAAATATAGTTAGAAAAATTTTTGTCTGTCTGTTTGTCTGTTTGTCTGTTTGCTTTGCTTTGTCCGGAAGGATCTCGAAAAGTACTCAATAGATTTGATTCAAATTTTGCACAAATATTACCTAGGGGTAGGGTGTTAAAATAGGTTACATATTATCACGCTTCATATCCTAGGGGCTAAGCAGAGAGCAATCAAATTGGCATTGTAACAATTTTCACGCGTACGAAGTCGCGGGCAACAGCTAGTAGTTAGATAAAAACTATATTGTAAGACCGTATTATATTCGTATTATATATTAGCACTTTGACTTTATCGAGATCGACTGTTGCCCAACTTTCTACCTTGAAACGAAAACCTGTACTAAACCCTAGCTTGTTATTTAGCGGATGCACTGCCTAGCAGGATCGGATGGCTTGAGGTCCAAAGGTGTTGATGTAGGTCGCGTGTAAGATATTGAACGATCGTGAAGCGCTCGTGGCCCCGCGGACTCAGTGTTCTGTAAACGATCACTGCAGTAAGCAACTTTCACTATGGCCGGTCCATGGATGGGTGACCATTCATGTGATCACTTTGTGACATTTATTTGAGCGTTTCCGTGCTTCGGAAGGCACGATAAGCCGTTGGTCCCGGTTGCCAGTAAAATGGCAGTCGTTAAGCAAAGTTGAAGGCTTTATTTCAACAGCAGGCAGTCACAACCTGCGCCTGTCCATTTAAACACGGCAATACGGCTCACCACCTATTACGTGGGACAAATTATACAAAAAAAGGTGAAATGTGGGCATATTATGCCTCTGCCTACCCCTTCGGGGATAAAGGCGTGACCATATGTATGTATGTATGTATGTATGTATAATTATTATACATATAAACACCCAGACCAATGCAAACAGTCATATACATGCAAACAAATTATTGCACCGTTCGGGAATCGAATTCATCACGCCATGGAGGCTGACATTTTCCTTGAACAAATTTTAGCCAGATCCGTTTAGCTACACACCTACATATTAAGAAGAATATCTTTAAAAAACTTTTATGTTTAAATATAATAATTAGTGGGATCAAAAATTAAGTTATTCGTTAAAATTATAATAATAATAATACAAATTTATATTAATACAGGATTGTACAAGTTTGCGACTGCCTCTGTGGCGCGGTCGGAAGTGTAACCGACTGACGCGCAGATGGTCTCGGGTTCGAATCCCGGGTCGTACCAAATACTTTGTGTGATCAATCACAAATGTTTGTTTCGGAGTCTGGGTGCCTCGGAGAGCACGTTAAGCCGTCGGTCCCGGTTGCCATACTAACATCTATGGCAGTCGTTACGGTTAGTTGGAGCCCTCAAAAGTCCAACTAGTCTAACTATAGAACTTCGATATCGTCAATTTGGTTGTGGAGGTCAGATGGTAGTCGCTCCACGGAAAAATACCGAATTTCAGCCGCATCATAGTTACGACTAGAAAGCCGACCCCAACTAAAAAAAATGTTGGGAATTGGCTCGGATGATAATGACAGGATTGTACAAGTTGTAGGATTTTTACACGTGGAGTATGTAAATTTACTCAATGTGATTCTTTGAAGTTATGTGGGTCGAAAATGCTTACACGAATTACATTAGGGCTGCCACTATTAGTTAATAACACAGGCCTGCAAAATGAGGGTCATAACTTCCTCTCTGGAATTTGATAGCTGATCCTAGGGTATTTTGGTGCGCTGATTACGAATATGTACTTAGATTTTCTCCATCACCTCCAGATTTTTCGAAAAAGGCCCCGATAGAAAATAGAAAAAAAGACCCACGTTTTCTCAAAAAAAATATATATTTAAAAAAGTACATTACCTTTAACTTATAAAACGACTAAAATATATTAATAACTTGTTACTAGTCTAAATTACACGTAAATTTTATATGTGGAACCTGGTTCTTTTTTCCTGGAACCTTCGGTTGTGCGATTTTCGCTTAAATTTCCGGTTTGGATCGTCGCGCTTCAATAAACAATAATAGTCCGCTATCATGCTAGTATTCCATCTTCCACGATACCAGATTTCAAGCTCTTTCAAATCTTGCTAAAATCTTTCGCCTTGTTCTTTGCTAACGGCTCCTATATTTTCTGGGAAGTAATCAATGTGCGAATTTAGGAAATGAAGTTTAGTGCTTGTTTATGTCCCTTTTATTTTAGATTTGTATCCAGTTATGTCACAAAAACAAAAGTAGCCATCTTTATCGTGGTCTTTAGCCTCTCTTCATAGCATAGATGAAACAATTTTGAAGCTATTTTTCTGGCCTTTTAAATACTTGCGAAATTGTAATAAACAAGTCGAACAAAGTTTATGAGGTGTCGAAGTTTTGTCTTGGTTACTTAATACGTGTCCAAAATAACTTTTGTAAATATTTTTCACTAACTCTGTAATGCTGTTTCATTGTTTTATAACCATAAAATTCCGGGAGATATTACAAAAACAATTTGTAGAATTTAAACAAGTTCGCAATGACATTTTAAAGTTCATGTTTCAAGATACAACTGTTAATTTTCTAAATCAGTGTGGGTACTTATACAAAAACCCTTTGGTTTATCTTTATTACACCCTTTTCTAATAATATTTACAAAAATAGGTATCTAATATTACTACTAGGTATTTTTTTTTATTTTATTACAACATTAAGTCAAAATTACCCGTTTTAACATGGTTAAGGCGAATTACCTATACTTTTTACGTAGTAATTACCAAATTACTGATTTGCATGAATTTCTATGTCCCCTTACACTAATTAAATGCAATAAAAATAAAACTTAAGTAATTTTATGACGTTTTATAAATTTCAAAAGGTAGGCGCTCAGACATTTTGAAGAAAATCTTAAATATTCAATATCAAAAAATCCTGACGTGTAGGATTTTTTTTATTATTTTTCTCGTAATCAGCACATCAGAAACTATAGAAAATGTTGCTCAGATTTCAAAGAGGAAAACCATTGCAGACCTGTGTAATCAATAAATTAAAATTAATACATTTTATTTTTCGATACAATAAAATATTGTATGAAGGATTTAATAGGTATTTACACTGGTGTCAAATAATTAATCGAGATTACCTACTCTTTGAACATAATGAATATTTGAATATTATAATCCAGATAATTTAGTTTTTTAATCAAATACTTACCTCATTTCTGATCACATTTTATATCTAAAAATAAAATAAATTAAATGTTTATATTTTTTATTAATACTGACAGCATTTATTAATGCAATTTTTTATTTCAAATACATCGGGAAAAATGAAATGCTCAAGTAGGACTCGAAACCATGACCTTTCCCTTACAGGGAATGCTCAGCCAACTGAGCTATGGAGCGATTACAATTTGAGTTATTATTAAATAATGAAATTATAAGAAAGACAATTTTTTATATGTATAATGTTAAGTTTAATTTTTATTTCCATTTCCTGTATTTACTGTATACAAACATAATAGGGAAATGTAAATATTAAGTAAACTTTACGTCATACAAAATATTTTCATAAATATTTACATTATTATTAGATATGTATAACTTATTAATACTTTCATGAAGAATTTACATTACTTTTATCTTAATTTGATTATTTCCATTACGTAACGTGACGAGATATTTTTTCCTAAGCGTAGTGACAACCCTAACGTATTTTGCTAAATTATCATTAATTTTCTTATAAAATCCGGAATCATTCAGTCAGTGCTTCATTCTGACTTCGTTATACCGTTGAACGAATCCATTGGAGCAACCACCATCTTGAAGACCTTCCACCTTGAAGACCAAGACCTTTCACCTTGAAGACTAAACACCTGGCTCCAGATTTTTGTGAGTTTAATCGTCATTGTACCTACCTAAAAATGTGAGTTCCTAAGTTATAAAATATTCTATCCCATGTTCTATTGTTTTTAAGTGAGAAATCTTTTTAACCTTTAAACAAGTTTGCCAGAACTAAACCTATCGTTATTTTGTGCACGGTGACGATGAGTGATACTAACTAGTGATAGCGTATTAGTCTTGTCAAATTTTATTAGTTTGAGTGACTACCGAATTGTTGCAATTGACGGACTAAACACTTCGTTTTCTGAGTTACTAGTCGCAATTAATAACTATTCTGTTCATAATATTTACAGGTCGGATTCAGAGTACGATAGTGGCAACAGTGCGACGTCGATCGACGCCGCCAAGTCAAATTCGAAGGCAGCTAAGGGGGGTGGAAAGCGCAAATCGTCACCAGCTGTCAAAAGCGTTGCAAGCGATCATATAAGGTACGTCCGTATGTACCAGTACGTACATGTTCATTACTTATCTATACTAATATCATAAAATATGCGAAAGTAACACTTTCTGTCTGTCTGTAACAAGGTAAAGCGTAACAACGCTTTTACGCCTCCTAAACCGCTTTACCTATTGATGAAATTGGATGTGGGGTAGATCAGACCATGTGAAAGACTAAAGCTATGTCGACATCCTCACGGACGTAGCCGCGGGCAAAAGCTGGTTATATTATAATTTACGAGTAAAAAATCTAGTGTTGTTAAAAATAGTTTTTTACGATGAGGAAGTTTTTGTGAAGATAATGTGATAGTTTTCTGAGTAGGTTTCTGTGTATTTATTTACTATTTGTAACTTATAATAGGTATTATGTTTTCAGAGCGGACCAAGAGTTCGATTGTGACAAAGTGGTAAGGAGCGAGGCTGGGACGTTGAAAAAGGCTCCCGTCAAACGCAAGTCATCTGCTAGAAGTACCTCAAGCGAATATTCAAGGTAATTATTACTCATTAGTAGATACTCTTATACCCAGCTGATGTAAAGTGATGATAACATACCAAATACTACAAATTAAAATACGTATAATCAATTACATTACGCAATATATGAGTGAGCGAGGTTACGTGCTAAATAATGGTAGTTTTGCTATTTTTATTAATATAATATTATTATGAGCAATTTATTTATTTTTCTGGCTAAGTAGTAATGAGTGACCGTAGTTGCAAATCCAGAAGTCTAGGGTTCGAGTTCCATTAGTATCAAACTTTGTGTGTCGTTCATGACAATCATCTATTAATCTGTTCACGTAATATTCCTAACTGAAGCAAAACTGATGTTGTCCAGTTCATAACAATCTTATCATAACATAACGATTCATAACATCCAATTCATAATGATCATTTATTATTTATGTAATGAACATTATACTAAGGTACAATATTATAATATAGAAAATTTCCCTGTTTCAGAGCTTCAAAGAAAAAGGCTGCGCAAAAGGGATACGACATCTTCCACCTTGACAGTAAAACTCCCACCGTCAACACCGGCAGAGCTCCATCCACATCGGTGCTTTACAATCGGGTGGCTAACGGTCAAACGAGGCGTACGGTGTCTACCGAGGGTCCCTTCCACATTGAGTTGAAGGTGTACAACTCGGTTGACGTCCAAGAAGGTGGCGACGACCTTTGGAAAAAATCTCTGCTGTGGTTGAAGCTTCGGACTGACGAGGAATCTCCTCACTGGGCTCATCTACAAAAATTTGTTAGGCAAGCCAGCGAGTTGTTCGCAGATTCTGAAGCCACTTTCTTTTCTAATAAAATTAATTTTAAATAAGTCCGTACCTACTAAACTTAATATAATTGTCTATTTGTATGTTATACATAAAAATATTAAATAAATTTGATTAATTCATTGACCATCATAAATTTCAATTAAAAATTCCATCCTAATCTGTCTGTGTGTTTCACCAATTAATATGCCGTTCTGTGATAGCTGTGGTGTTGAGGTAAATGGTAAGAAATGGATAGGACATTTAAGGAGTAAAATACACCGAAAGTCAGATAACGTAATTACTTTAGATCATGGCGTGGAGAAAGTGAACTCTGCTTTTAAAAATCGATTAGCAACATATAGATTACATACTCTTGACACGAACGAACAGACATCTTTACCTGTTTTCTTCAGACACCTTCACAGTAGGGTCAAATCTTTAATTGATCAATCTCTTGCAGCTCACACTTCCCTTAAGGTTAACTTTCATATATACTCAAAGTTTGTACTACTTAAACATGACATACCAGAAGTTAAATCATTTGAAACCAAAAATATTATTATATGTATGAACTATGATTTTACAAAGCTCTTTACAGATGTTGCTAATCAATTACTGAAAAAGATAGACGAATTTGAAGAGCGGGATTCTGGTTGGACTTTCCTTAATAACTGTTACATGGAGGTAAATATAAATAGGTATCAACCGCTCCGTGGTTCAAGATTTATTGATTTACCTCCGATCATTAAAAATAAAAAGGCATGTGTAAATATTCGTAACAATGATGTATATTGTTTCCTGTGGTCGGTCACGGCAGCTCTTTACCCAGCAAATAGGAACATTCAGAGAGTTTCTTCATATCCAAATTTTTTCAATCTGTTTAACATAGAAGGAATGTCATTTCCAGTAACTTTTACCGATATACAAATGTTTGAAAAAAATAATCCAAGATTACGAATAAATGTATATGGCTTAGAAAATAATAGACAGATCATAGGACCTTTATACAAATCTGGGTTTAATAACGATAACAAAAAAACGGTTAATTTACTATTATTAGAAAAGAGCAGATATTCACATTACTGTCTGATCAAAGATTTATCGCGTTTGGTGAGAAAACAAATAACTAACCATAACGGGAAATTATTTTTTTGTGATGAGTGTTTGCTATTTTTTAGATCAAGTATGGAAATTGATTCTCATGTATGTACCGGTGTAATGACTCAGCTACCGCAAAAAGGTTCAGTGATTGAGTTTAAAAACTACGAAAGGAAACAAAATGTGCCATATGTAATTTACGCAGATTTTGAAGCCATGTTGGTTCCAGTGCAAGGGTGCAACCAGGATCCCTCTGTTGCGAGTACCTCAGTATGTCAGGTACATATACCTATAGCATTCGCTTATTATATAGTTTGTTCGTTTGATGAAAGTAGAAATCGTTTTGTATCTTACCGTGGGGAAGATTGTGTAGATAAATTTGTTGAGAATATTTACAGGGATGTTCAATTGATTAACAACAATCTGTCGAATAGTGTACCAATTATATTTAACAACGAAGATTCTGTTAAATTCAATGAAAGCACTCGTTGTCATATTTGTCAAAACTTACTAATCACAGACCGAGTAAGAGATCACTGTCATATGACAGGTCAATATCGAGGAGCCGCACATAACTACTGTAATTTGATGTATAAACTTCCAAAATTTATACCAATTTTCTTTCATAATCTTTCAGGTTACGATTGCCATTTTTTTATTAAAAAATTAGGAGAAGCTCGCGGTTCACTTAAAATCATAGCTAAAAATAAAGAGTCATATATTTCTTTTACAAAATTTATACAAGTTTCTAGAGATGAATATGTACAACTTCGGTTTGTGGACTCCTTTAAATTTTTATCTACTAGTTTAGACAAATTAGTAAAAAGTTTGAAACCAGAACAGTTTATACACTTAAAAAACAATTTCTCTTGTCCAAAACAATTTAAATTACTTACGCGAAAAGGTGTATATCCTTATGATTATATGATCAACATAAATCGTTATAAGGAGACAGTTCTGCCTGAAAAATGTTATTTTTATAATTCCCTAAATAATCAACACATTTCATTAGCAGACTACCAGCATGCTAAATTGGTATGGTCTGAATTTAAAATAAAAAATCTAGGTGATTATACTGATCTTTACCTCAAAACTGACGTACTTTTGTTGACTGACGTTTTTGAAAACTTTAGAAATACTTCTAAGCGATTTTATCAATTAGATCCAGCTTTTTATGTAACAGCTCCTAGCTTATCATGGGACGCGATGCTTCTCAAAACGGGAATTAAGTTAGAACTTATTGATGATTTAGCAATAATAAGGTTAATACAAGAGGGTATAAGAGGAGGTCTTTGTATGAGTTCCCATCAGTAGAGTAATATTGAGAGTTCTAACTCACTCCGCTCGTTGAACTCTCAATATTACTGATCTATAACTCTCAATCGCACATGCACGATTGAGAGTTCTAACTCACTTCGTTATTACAGGTGGTGGTGCAATATAATAACTCTTTGTAAAATCATTTACCTAAGCCAACGTTCGACATTTTAATGCTGTTCAATACACTACCGTTCAATCGGCTCTCTGCGATCCCCAGCGTCGTAATTGTGAAGAAAGATGCTCTGTTAGTTAGCGATAGAGTTATTTCATAAACAGTACAATCTTACGTTTACCTATTGTGTTGTCTGTAAGCAGTTTTGGTATACCTATTTACGGTTATAAATACATAATGTCATAATTACATCTGTTCATAACCAGCCCGTCAGCATTGCATCAAACATGAAATTCATTAAACAAGCACAATCGTTACAGATTAGTATAATCTGTAATGATTTACCAAAAATCGAGTTACGCCATGGAGAATTATTGCCGAATACAGTACGTTGCATCATTTGCGGACCATCAAATTGTGGAAAAACCAATTTGTTAATTGGTCTCTATCCTTTTGCACGAAAATGGATTGACATTTCATAATGTTTATGTATATTCTAAAACTCTATATCAACCAAAGTACATTTTTTTAGAAAAGGTTTTACGAGGAGTACCAGGAGTCAGTTTTCAGAAATATCAGGCAAATGATGACGTTATGAAAGTTTCAGATGCAAAACCTAATTCAGTGATTATTTTTGACGATGTAGCATGTGAAAATCAAAGTAATATGCGTGATTATTTTGCCATGGGAAGACATAAATTGATTGACAGTTTTTATTTAAATCAAACTTATAGCAAAATACCTAAACAACTAATAAGAGATAACGCTAACTTAATTGTACTTTTTAAGCAAGATGAAATTAATTTGAAACATGTTTATGATGAACATGTTAACACTGACATGACGTGGTTGGAATTTCGTAACATGTGTTCTCAAATATGGAAAGAGCCTTATGACTATGTTGTGATTAATAAAGACTGTCCTAAAAACAACGGGTGCTATAGAAAAAAGTTTGACACTTTTGTAGAATTAGATAAAATTTGAATATTTAAATAGACAGCTTTCAGTTTCTTGTTATTCTTTAATCGGCTCTTATTGGATTACCATCTATTTCACATAATGGAAAAATCATTGAAAAAACAAATTGTAGATGCAACACAAGCTGTAAGGAAAAAAATACGTACCATGAAGGATTTTGAAGAAAATAACAGACAAGTGCTTGATACAGTTTTTAAGCCTGTTACAGAATCTCTCAATTTAATAGCCAACACTAATAACCACTTAGCTCTAACAAAAAAGGAGGAAAAAATAGAACCCCAAGAACCACAAGACCAAGATATGAAAGAAACAGATGATAGCAGTATTGCTAGTAACGAATCGGAACCCTCATCGGACTCTTCATTTCAGTCATTAGTCGGTACTAATCCAGATGCATCATCTTGGTCGTTATCTTCACAAGTACTATTAGATGTACCATTTGGTATAAGAAAAGAACGTGGAAAGTTAATGTTAGGTTCTGCTAACATAACAATTGGGGATAAAGTTATTACTGTAGCCGGACACAAGTACGAAAGTACACCTGGGTTGCGAGAGTTACTGTTAAAAAAAGACATTGATCTGAGCTTGGTTAATGACCATGACAAACAAAATTATAAGGCAATGTTACTTGTAACGAATGCACATCGTCGTGATTTCGATTCAAAAAAACCAATTAAAAGTAATAAAGGACAAAAATATTTGCAAGTTATTAAACCACTTTTCGATCAAGAAAGTAGAAGTCCCAGCTGTAGACAGAAAGTAGGAAAAGGATTACCCTTAACAAAAATGTGGAAAAAAAATACCGATTTTGTATATTGGGATGATCCCAATGAATTGGTTGATAGATTAAAGTTATTAATTGCTTCTCGAGATGCTGGTAACACAGGACTAGACAATGAAATAATATCTATCATTGAAGAACTGCGTGAAAGCAAAATCATTAAATAAATAAATCTACTAATATTATATGTGTGTCATTTTACTATATACCGTTCAACATAATACACCTATAATATGAATGTAGACAAATTTGGTCATTATATTCATAAGCGAATGCGTATATCGGAAATACTTGATTTTAATGATAACGCATTAATAAAATCTGATAATGGAGATTATGACTTGAAGACATCAAGGTTAAAAGGCGTCAAACCTCCTCAAGACGCAGATGATGCAGTAAATAAAGCTTATGTAGATGAATTGAAAGGTGTACTAATGAATGACTTACAAAAATTACAAAGTTCTATTCCAAATAGTGTTCAAAACCACATTGAGAAAGCTTTAAAAACAATAATGTCTGAGATAATGACTCATTTGGAAAATACATTTTATACAAGAAAAGCAGTTGATAGACTAATTCAAGACGCAATTCAATCTATATTAAAAGATCGAAAAATATAGGCCTTAAAGTTTGTTAAAATGACGAAACAACAAATCGTTAATGAAATACATAAAGCAGCACGAAAAAATTTTCCTCGAAGATCTGTAATTTTAAAAGGTGTTGATGATTTGTGGCAAGCAGATTTAGTTGATATGCAAAATCTAAAAACCTTTAATAAAGGATATAATTATATTTTAATTGTTATTGACTGCTTCTCAAAGTACGTTTGGGTGGAACCGTTAAAAACTAAATCCAAACATGATGTCTCTCATGCATTTGAAAAATTACTTTTTACTAATCACAGGAAACCAACTCATCTGCAAACTGATATGGGTACTGAGTTCTATAATTCTACATTTCAAAAGCTTTTACAGAACTATAATATTAATCACTATTCTACATTTTCAACCAAAAAGGCTTCAATTGTAGAACGAGTTATTAAAACAATTAAAAATAAATTGTACAAATACTTTAGCTTGAACGGTCACTATAAGTGGATAGATGGTGGCTTGAACGGTGTTGTGAAGACATATAACAACACAAAACATCGTACTATTAAATTGGCACCTGTTAATGTCAATAAGTTTAATGAAACGGATATTAAAAATAAATGAACTCCGTGATAAAGGTAACCCGAAAATGTCGTCCAAAGTTTATAATTGGTGATAAAGTTCGAATTAGTAAGTACAAACATATATTTGAGAAAGGATACACTCCTAACTGGTCAACAGAATTATTTTCTATAAAAAAGATAAATAACACTGTACCAATAACATATCACATTGAAGATAATCAAAAACAACTCATATTGGGAACTTTTTACGAACAAGAGCTTCAAAAGTCGTCCTGCCCTGGTGTCTATTTGATAGAAAAGGTATTAAAAAAGAAAGGAAACAAACTGTTTGTAAAATGGTTGGGTTTAAATAACAAAGAGAACAGTTGGATTGATAAGACTGCAATAGTGGAATAAGTTAATTATATAAGTGATACATAATTTTAAAGTATATTCATTAGTCTTTGGACGATGCAAGGTGGTGGACTAATAAACAGTATCATTAATCATTTACCATTCGAACTACACATACCCGGTTATAACTATTGTGGACCAGGAACAAAGCTTTCAAAACGATTACTACGTGGTGATAAAGGTGTAAACAAGTTAGACGAAGCTTGTATGCATCACGATATCGCATACGCAAACTACACGGACCTACCTAACCGTCAAAAAGCTGACTTACGTCTTATAGATATGGCTAAACAAAGACTTAAAGCAAAAGATGCTCGAACAGGGGAAAAGATTAGTTCGTGGATAGTAAAAAAAGTTATGAAAGCTAAATTGAAGTCTGGTGCTGGTGTTAAGACCTTTAATAACTTTGTTAAAAAAATAAAAAGAAAGATCAAAAAACTCTCACCTAAAGATGATAAGTCATTAATAAATATGGCTTATATGGTTGCTCGAAAATTAGTTCCATGCCTTCCAAAAGTTCGAGTACCTCGAATGATACCTATACCAAAAACTGGAGGCATTCTACCTTTAATCCCAATTTTTGCTGGTTTGTCTGCTTTAGGAGCATTAGCCGGTGGTGCAGCTGGTATTGCAAAAACAGTGAATGATTATAAACACGGTCAGAAAAAATTGCAAGAAACTGAACGTCATAATAAAACTATGGAGGCTATAGCAATAGGCAAAGGTTTATACATTAAACCACATAAGCAAGGTCAGGGATTGTTTATAAATCCTTCAAAAAACTAATTGATCAGCTACCTAATCGCGCTTTAACTAATATCGATATTCAGAAGTTTGACTATTGTATTCCCCACTTTCGAGGAGTTTATATGAGGGATCAGTTACCAAAAACCCCAAAACGAATTGAATGTGCTATAGTTAACCTAGATAATTCGAGAAATGATGGAACGCATTGGGTAGCTTATGTTAAAATAAACAATTATTGTGAATATTTTGATAGCTATGGTGATTTAAAACCGCCAAGAGAATTAATGCTATATTTTAAGAACTGTGATGTTCATTATAACTATGATAGATATCAACAATTTAACACAATAGTTTGTGGACATATGTGTTTAAGTTATTTGCAAACTTTTTGGATTAAATACTATAAATCTTTATTATAATTATAATACTTTAAATAAAAATACTATAAATCTTATATCACTCTTTCATTTCCATCATTTGCAAGATGTCACTCACCTTATCGATAACTGGAAACTCATCGGTATTATCTACCTATTATCCAAACACGTTGCCATTAGTTGGGGAGTATGAATGTGCATTATTACATTTCTCTACGTATAATTCTATTCCAAATTTTGATAATACAAACAATAAATTATACTATGGTTCTAAAAATGTTATTGAGATACCTGAAGGAACTTATGAATTACAAGATATTGGTGACTATTTAAAAACTGAGATAAAAGATGCATCCATAAAACTCCATTGTAATAACAACACCTTAAAAACTATTTTATTTTGTACATCAACTATAGATTTTACTAAAGAAGGTACATTTGGAAGTTTATTGGGATTTAAAAAACAGATCTTAGAAGCAAATAAATATCATGTATCAGAGTTTCCAGTTAACATTTTACCTACGACTGTCATAAGGATTGAATGTGACATAGTTAGCGGTTCTTATATAAACGGTCAATCCAGTCACATCTTGCACGAATTTGCACTTAATGTTCCACCTGGATACAGGATTATAGAAATTCCGAAAAACGCAATCTACTTTCCAATAAACCAAACCAATATAAGCTGCATACAGATAAGGCTGTTAGATATAAATAATAACTTAATAAATTTGCGAGGTGAAGAAGTGCAGTTGTATCTACATATCAGAAGAAAACAATGATAGATTATAATAAATATGTGGTTCGTCCAACTAAAAATAACAGTCCTACTAAAACTATCAAACCAATAAGAGCTCGCTCCAAAAAGGTCATAAAATTGAATAACAATAATAAAGCATTTCTTAAAGCGATTGGTTTGTTAAAATGAATATACTAGATGTTTTATCCGCTCCTGTATACAACAACTCTGTGGAAGGAATTGAATTTCACTCTTACAAGCCTTACGTAACAAGTTTCAATAGAAGCGATGAAATCAGGATACCTATTAATCAACAAGACTTGTATATATTACCATCAGCAAGCACTTTGTTTTTGGAAGGAACTGTTGTTGTAAACAAGGGTGGAAATTCGAAAGAGAGAGTCAGTAGCGTTCATTTCACAAACAATAGTTTACTTTACTTGTTTCAAGATATAAGGTATGAGATAAATGGAGTGGAAATAGATAAAATAAAAAACGCTGGTATAACTACCACAATGAAATCATTAATATCAATGAACGAAAATGAGGCTAAAGTATCTAATGCTTGGGGTTGGAATATCGATGGCATAAATAGCACAAATGGGGGTAGCTTTTCTGCTTCTATACCCCTCTGTAACATTCTTGGTTTTGCAGAAGATTTCAAGAAAGTAGTGATAAACAGCAAACATGAATTAATATTGTTGCGAAGTAATACTAATCTGAACGCCCTAAAACTGAACGATGGTGAAACGGTAGAAGACATTATTATAAATAAAATAATATGGCGCGTACCACATGTCAAAGTATCCGATAGAGAAAAAATAAATATGTTAAAACTGCTAGAAAAAGATCGACCACTCCAGATGATATTCAGGAATTGGGATTTATATGAATATCCGGCTCTACCAAAAACTACTAAACATACTTGGTCCATAAAAACATCATCGCAAATAGAGAAACCAAGATTTGTTATTATTGGTCTGCAAACAAATAGAAAAAATAATTCAAAATTGGATATGTCTCGGTTTGATCACTGTGACGTTCGTGATGTTAGAGTATACCTAAATTCAACCTACTTTCCTTACGAAAATTTAAATTCAAGTTTCTCGAATAGCAGAATTGCTTTAATATATGAACAATACACCAGATTCCAACACTCATATTACGGAGGTCTTCGCGGTGAACCGTTATTAAGTGAGAAACAATTTAAAAATATTGCTCCGTTATTTGTCGTAGATTGTTCTAGACAACCAGATAATCTTAAATCAGGTCCTGTTGTGGATGTTAGAGTGGAAATTGAAAGTGATATTGATATACCAGATCAAACTTCCGCATATTGTCTTATATTGAACGATTGTATAATCGAGTATAAGCCGTTAAGTAGCACCGTGAGAAAGATATCATGAACAAAAATACTATTATAGTAGATGTTCAGGGTTTTAAAGACACTTGTAATAACTTTATAGTCAAAGAATTTGCTCTGGCCACCTGTGTTTATACCCAAACATTCTTAATAAAGCCACCATACTTATTTAAATACTTAACTACGAATGAAAAAAAACAAGTTACGTGGTTGGAGAGAAACAGAGGGATTTACTGGAATGAAGGTTATATCGACTATAGAGAATTTCGACGCATAATTGTTCCTTATCTAGAAAATAAAGAAATTTTTGTAAAGGGCTTAGAAAAAGTTAAGTGGATTCAAGATCTTTGTATGAATTGTATTTGTATAGATCTTGGTGAAGACAAGTGCCCAAATTTATCACTGTTGCATAACAAATATTCAAATAATGAGACAAGTTTTAATTGTATTAATCATACTAAACAATGTGCACTTAAAAATGTTTTATGTATAAAGAACTATTTAATAGAGCAAGAAAGGTAATTTGTCTTTCTATACACAGTTTTAATAAATAAAACAATTTTTTTAAAGTAAATGGTTTTTATTTTTAACCCACATTTTAAATACCTATCTATAATTATTTAACACATTATTTTCACAGTACACACAATAAAATTTTAATAAAATATAAATATGACATCAGCAATTGAATACATATACATATATACATATACTCACGCCTTTATCCCCGAAGGGGTAGGCAGAGGCCTATACCGGCCCACATTTCACCGTGTACAATTCGGTCCCACGTAACAGGTGGTGAGCCCATCGCCGTGTTGAAATGGACCGCCGCCGTCAGAGCCTCGTCCGTTGTTCAGCAGGTGCACGAGCTTGCACGTGAGGTTGACTTGGGCCCGAAGGTGTTGGTAGGCCCCCACTACACCAGCAATTGAAATTTGTATAAAAAATGGTATAATGATAATCATCAAGCTGTATACAGCCTAGACTCAACCATTTTTGTGTGGCTCGAGTCTAAAAGACAGCCCGAAATGCGGCAATGGGCTCACCATCTATTACGTAGGGCTCAAATATTCGGTGAAACGTGGGTGTTTACTCATCTCTGCCTAACCCTCCGGGGATAAAGGCGTGATTATATGTATGTATGTACATTTTACTGATAAATATTTCAATAAAACAAACTTTAAATCTTCATTAATTTTTATTTCTTATTATAACTTTTAATGCATATTATCATTTTTACACTAAATAATAATAAAACATAAATTATTTATGAAATATTAATTTCAATACAAATGACGAACACATTTATTTACAAACTTACACAAAATTAATCTAGTAAGGAATATTTTAAAACAAGAACTATTATTAATAAATGTTAGGGAAAGAATAGCCGCATATTTTTTTTGATATATTATGTATTAAATTTTCGGCTTGATCAGAAATTTCATCAACTGGATCTTTGACAATATATTGTGCCTTTATTATCTCCTCTTCACTCTCACTTGATCCGCCCAGGTCCGTAATCTCAATTTTGATCAAACGCCGTCCTTTTGTTGATTCACAGTTTATGATGTATGAAGGTTGTCTATGTTTCTTTAATATTTTACTCACTATTTTTGATTCTGACTTGCGCGTGGATTTCTTTCTCTCGGTGTTTTTTTTAGGCGTTTCACGGTGTGTACTTTGAGCTGCGATCCATAATCGTTCAGTTTCTTCGTCAAATGCATATGGATCTTGCGCATTTGGAAGCGATTCTGGTGAATACAATCCATTTGGCAAACCGTTTCTTTCTTCAGTGTCTTCTGTGGTTTCTATCGTGAATATATTCTTATTTGTGTTCTGAAAATAAAAAAAACGTTAGTATGTTATCTACGTTACGTGACGTGTTACCTTTTCTATAAACACAATATTATATAAGTTTATCAAATAAAATATCTTACCATGTTGTATGTCGATTTGTAAACTAATATATAAATTTAAAGTTGCTCGTATAATGTATGTCCTCGTCGTTAGTGATAAATTCAGAATGAAACAATGAACTTATAAAATTAACAACGGGATTATATACCCACAGTTTCTGAAATATGATACTATTTCTAATACATATTTCTTTAAACAACATAATACTTACGACGTACAAGTTGAAACATGAAAGTCCTATCATGTAAAAACACGTATTGTGCATAGCAAAGCAAAAGAAATAATTCTATGACGTGTTACCTCACTACTGCAATAATTATTATATAGATGGTTGTGCGGATGTTGATGCCCCTTCGTTTCAAGAACAGGTTGAGACATGAAAATTTTAACAAGCCTGATTCGGGTACAGTTTACCCTTTACTTATGTGTGTCGCAAAAGTATTCTATAATGTATGTCACTAGTTGAGAATGAAGTAAAATAAAACGAAAATATGATTACAACATTATGTAGGCATTTATTTATAAATAAGAGTAAAAGACATAGGTAGGTAGGTACATTCTTATGAGATAAAAACTTAAAGTACTTAAATACATTTTTAAACATCTCAATGTCATACTTATGAAAAACTAAAACCCATCATAAATTTCAATTAAACGTCCTAAAATTCAACCTAAAATTGAGCAATTACCCCAGGAAACAGTGTGAATGTTGTCCTTTAATATATACCGCTTATCATCATTGGATGATAATACAACTTTGTTGACACTACGGGTTACTAACTCGTGTTTCAAGGATTTAAATAATAAATTTTGTTTACGAGTTATTTCATTATTGGTTAACGTTTTTTTATAATCTGCTTTTACTAAGTCTCTCACTACGCATTTCTTAACACCTTTAGCTTTTTTTAAAGTACATTGCTCAGATTGAATACAATATAATTTGGGACGTAGACCAATGAATTCCCTGATTATTTTACCTCCCATTTCGTCTTTAAATAGACCTGGCACCTTTTTATTCAAAATCGGTAAACTAAACGGATTACTTTTACTATAATTACTAGTATCAAAATAACTAATAAAGTAGTTTTTCATATCATTGTAAAAGTCGTTAGTTTCAATTTTATAAATAAAACTGTCTGTATCCGTATAGCATAACTTGATAAGTTCTCTATAATGTGGGCGCATAATAGAATAGTGAAAATCGTACATATGTTTTTTTGATAGTTCTAATACAGAGAAACCTATATATAGGGGTTTATCCATAACAATTTTTTCGGGTTTCATTTGAATCGCAACCAAATTCTCAGAAAATATAGAAGCACTATGGAAGTTAGGTCTGGCAACCAAGGTATCTGCACTTAATCTCTTTTTTGTTTTATTATCGCTATCACTCCACTGATTTACTAAATGAACTTTTACACGATTTTCATTATTTTCTAGCGTTTTACCGAATATACTGTTATTAAGCAATTTAAAAAAGTCTTGTTCAAATTCGGTCACTGCTTTTTGTCTAAGCTCGGTATTGAGGTCTATATATTGTTTTAAAAAAGCTTTCTGCCTAAAAGTTATAACGCGATGCACTTTGTTTAATATTAATCCATGCTTAATACAATTTTTCAAATGTACGTAATGTATTACGTATTTATATTTATCATATAAAGTTGTGACAAGTTTAGAAATTTTACCTCCAGGAGGCACACATTTCTCAGGACAAAATGGTAAGTCATTATGCAAACGGTGTAAATATTTAGGATAAAGTAAATCTACCTCTAATATGAACCCATAATCTGCATCATCTTTTATATTCTCGATGTTTAGATTTTCTATCTCATTTTTATCAAGAAACCTGAAGTTTGATAAAGGTAAAGGTTGGCACATAGCATACCCATATAAATTATTGCAATCTAAGTATACAATAAATATATCATCTTGTTGAGGGTCATAATCTTCCATATATTTATTATTACTTTTTACATAACGATGGGAACTCATACAAAGACCTCCTCTTATACCCTCTTGTATTAACCTTATTATTGCTAAATCATCAATAAGTTCTAACTTAATTCCCGTTTTGAGAAGCATCGCGTCCCATGATAAGCTAGGAGCTGTTACATAAAAAGCTGGATCTAATTGGTAAAATCGCTTAGAAGTATTTCTAAAGTTTTCAAAAACGTCAGTCAACAAAAGTACGTCAGTTTTGAGGTAAAGATCAGTATAATCACCTAGATTTTTTATTTTAAATTCAGACCATACCAATTTAGCATGCTGGTAATCTGCTAATGAAATATGTTGATTATTTAGGGAATTATAAAAATAACATTTTTAGGCAGAACTGTCTCCTTATAACGATTTATGTTGATCATATAATCATAAGGATATACACCTTTTCGCGTAAGTAATTTAAATTGTTTTGGACAAGAGAAATTGTTTTTTAAGTGTATAAACTGTTCTGGTTTCAAACTTTTTACTAATTTGTCTAAACTAGTAGATAAAAATTTAAAGGAGTCCACAAACCGAAGTTGTACATATTCATCTCTAGAAACTTGTATAAATTTTGTAAAAGAAATATATGACTCTTTATTTTTAGCTATGATTTTAAGTGAACCGCGAGCTTCTCCTAATTTTTTAATAAAAAAATGGCAATCGTAACCTGAAAGATTATGAAAGAAAATTGGTATAAATTTTGGAAGTTTATACATCAAATTACAGTAGTTATGTGCGGCTCCTCGATATTGACCTGTCATATGACAGTGATCTCTTACTCGGTCTGTGATTAGTAAGTTTTGACAAATATGACAACGAGTGCTTTCATTGAATTTAACAGAATCTTCGTTGTTAAATATAATTGGTACACTATTCGACAGATTGTTGTTAATCAATTGAACATCCCTGTAAATATTCTCAACAAATTTATCTACACAATCTTCCCCACGATAAGATACAAAACGATTTCTACTTTCATCAAACGAACAAACTATATAATAAGCGAATGCTATAGGTATATGTACCTGACATACTGAGGTACTCGCAACAGAGGGATCCTGGTTGCACCCTTGCACTGGAACCAACATGGCTTCAAAATCTGCGTAAATTACATATGGCACATTTTGTTTCCTTTCGTAGTTTTTAAACTCAATCACTGAACCTTTTTGCGGTAGCTGAGTCATTACACCGGCACATACATGAGAATCAATTTCCATACTTGATCTAAAAAATAGCAAACACTCATCACAAAAAAATAATTTCCCGTTATGGTTAGTTATTTGTTTTCTCACCAAACGCGATAAATCTTTGATCAGACAGTAATGTGAATATCTGCTCTTTTCTAATAATAGTAAATTAACCGTTTTTTTGTTATCGTTATTAAACCCAGATTTGTATAAAGGTCCTATGATCTGTCTATTATTTTCTAAGCCATATACATTTATTCGTAATCTTGGATTATTTTTTTCAAACATTTGTATATCGGTAAAAGTTACTGGAAATGACATTCCTTCTATGTTAAACAGATTGAAAAAATTTGGATATGAAGAAACTCTCTGAATGTTCCTATTTGCTGGGTAAAGAGCTGCCGTGACCGACCACAGGAAACAATATACATCATTGTTACGAATATTTACACATGCCTTTTTATTTTTAATGATCGGAGGTAAATCAATAAATCTTGAACCACGGAGCGGTTGATACCTATTTATATTTACCTCCATGTAACAGTTATTAAGGAAAGTCCAACCAGAATCCCGCTCTTCAAATTCGTCTATCTTTTTCAGTAATTGATTAGCAACATCTGTAAAGAGCTTTGTAAAATCATAGTTCATACATATAATAAAATTTTTGGTTTCAAATGATTTAACTTCTGGTATGTCATGTTTAAGTAGTACAAACTTTGAGTATATATGAAAGTTAACCTTAAGGGAAGTGTGAGCTGCAAGAGATTGATCAATTAAAGATTTGACCCTACTGTGAAGGTGTCTGAAGAAAACAGGTAAAGATGTCTGTTCGTTCGTGTCAAGAGTATGTAATCTATATGTTGCTAATCGATTTTTAAAAGCAGAGTTCACTTTCTCCACGCCATGATCTAATGTAATTACGTTATCTGACTTTCGGTGTATTTTACTCCTTAAATGTCCTATCCATTTCTTACCATTTACCTCAACACCACAGCTATCACAGAAGGGCATATTAATTGGTGAAACACACAGACAGATTAGGATGGAATTTTTAATTGAAATTTATGATGGTCAATGAATTAATCAAATTTATTTAATATTTTTATGTATTACATACAAATAGACAATTATATTAAGTTTAGTAGGTACGGACTTATTTAAAATTAATTTTA
Organism: Miltochrista miniata; assembly: GCA_933228765.1. NCBI lineage: Eukaryota > Metazoa > Arthropoda > Insecta > Lepidoptera > Erebidae > Miltochrista > Miltochrista miniata. The sequence continues at coordinate 26,382,449 of OW121769.1, forward strand.
TTAGAAAAGAAAGTGGCTTCAGAATCTGCGAACAACTCGCTGGCTTGCCTAACAAATTTTTGTAGATGAGCCCAGTGAGGAGATTCCTCGTCAGTCCGAAGCTTCAACCACAGCAGATATTTTTTCCAAAGGTCGTCGCCACCTTCTTGGACGTCAACCGCGTTGTACACCTTCAACTCAATGTGGAAGGGACCCTCGGTAGACACCGTACGCCTCGTTTGACCGTTAGCCACCCGATTGTAAAGCACCGATGTGGATGGAGCTCTGCCGGTGTTAACGGTGGGAGTTTTACTGTCAAGGTGGAAGATGTCGTATCCCTTTTGCGCAGCCTTTTTCTTTGAAGCTCTGAAACAGGGAAATTTTCTATATTATAATATTGTACCTTAATATAATGTTCATTACATAAATAATAAATGATCATTATGAATTGGATGTTATGAATCGTTATGTTATGATAAGATTGTTATGAACTGGACAACATCAGTTTTGCTTCAGTTAGGAATATTACGTGAACAGATTAATAGATGATTGTCATGAACGACACACAAAGTTTGATACTAATAGAACTCGAACCCTAGACTTCTGGATTTGCAACTACGGTCACTCATTACTACTTAGCCAAAAAAATAAATAAATCGCTCATAATAATATTATATTAATAAAAATAACAAAACTACCATTATTTAGCACGTAACCTCGCTCACTCATATATTGCGTAATGTAATTGATTATACGTATTTTAATTGGTAGTAATTGGTATGTTATCATCACTTTACATCAGCTGGGTATAAGAGTACTAATGAGTAATAATTACCTTGAATATTCGCTTGAGGTACTTCTAGCAGATGACTTGCGTTTGACGGGAGCCTTTTTCAACGTCCCAGCCTCGCTCCTTACCACTTTGTCACAATCGAACTCTTGGTCCGCTCTGAAAACATAATACCTATTATAAGTTACAAATAGTAAATAAATACACAGAAACCTACTCAGAAAACTATCACATTATCTCCACAAAAACTTCCTCATCGTAAAAAACTATTTTTAACAGCACTAGATTTTTTACTCGTAAATTATAATATAACCAGCTTTTGCCCGCGGCTTCGCCCGTGAGGATGTCGACATAGCTTTAGTCTTTTCTCATGGTCTGATCTACCCCACATCTAATTTCATCAATAGGTAAAGCGGTTTAGGAGGCGTAAAAGCGTTGTTACGCTTTACCTTGTTACAGACAGACAGAAAGTGTTACTTTCACATATTTTATGATATTAGTATAGATAAGTAATGAACATGTACGTACTGGTACATACGGACGTACCTTATATGATCGCTTGCAACGCTTTTGACAGCTGGTGACGATTTGCGCTTTCCACCCCCCTTAGCTGCCTTCGAATTTGACTTGGCGGCTTCGATCGACGTCGCACTGTTGCCACTATCGTACTCTGAATCCGACCTGTAAATATTATGAACAGAATAGTTATTAATTGCGACTAGTAACTCAGAAAACGAAGTGTTTAGTCTGTCAGTTGCAACAATTCGGTAGTCACTCGAAACTAATAAAATTTGACAAGACTAATACGCTATCACTTGTTAGTATCACTCATCGTCACCGTGCACAAAATAACGATAGGTTTAGTTCTGGCAAATTTGTTTAAAGGTTAAAAAGATTTCTCACTTAAAAACAATAGAACATGGGATAGAATATTTTATAACTTAGGAACTCACATTTTTAGGTAGGTACAATGACGATTAAACTCACAAAAATCTGGAGCCAGGTGTTTAGTCTTCAAGGTGAAAGGTCTTGGTCTTCAAGGTGGAAGGTCTTCAAGATGGTGGTTGCTCCAATGGATTCGTTCAACGGTATAACGAAGTCAGAATGAAGCACTGACTGAATGATTCCGGATTTTATAAGAAAATTAATGATAATTTAGCAAAATACGTTAGGGTTGTCACTACGCTTAGGAAAAAATATCTCGTCACGTTACGTAATGGAAATAATCAAATTAAGATAAAAGTAATGTAAATTCTTCATGAAAGTATTAATAAGTTATACATATCTAATAATAATGTAAATATTTATGAAAATATTTTGTATGACGTAAAGTTTACTTAATATTTACATTTCCCTATTATGTTTGTATACAGTAAATACAGGAAATGGAAATAAAAATTAAACTTAACATTATACATATAAAAAATTGTCTTTCTTATAATTTCATTATTTAATAATAACTCAAATTGTAATCGCTCCATAGCTCAGTTGGCTGAGCATTCCCTGTAAGGGAAAGGTCATGGTTTCGAGTCCTACTTGAGCATTTCATTTTTCCCGATGTATTTGAAATAAAAAATTGCATTAATAAATGCTGTCAGTATTAATAAAAAATATAAACATTTAATTTATTTTATTTTTAGATATAAAATGTGATCAGAAATGAGGTAAGTATTTGATTAAAAAAACTAAATTATCTGGATTATAATATTCAAATATTCCTTATGTTCAAAGAGTAGGTAATCTCGATTAATTATTTGACACCAGTGTAAATACCTATTAAATCCTTCATACAATATTTTATTGTATCGAAAAATAAAATGTATTAATTTTAATTTATTGATTATTAACTAATAGTGGCAGCCCTAATGTAATTCGTGTAAGTATTTTCGACCCACATAACTTCAAAGAATCACATTGAGTAAATTTACATACTCCACGTGTAAAAATCCTACAACTTGTACAATCCTGTCATTATCATCCGAGCCAATTCCCAACATTTTTTTTAGTTGGGGTCGGCTTTCTAGTCGTAACTATGATGCAGCTGAAATTCGGTATTTTTCCGTGGAGCGACTACCATCTGACCTCCACAACCAAATTGACGATATCGAAGTTCTATAGTTAGACTAGTTGGACTTTTGAGGGCTCCAACTAACCGTAACGACTGCCATAGATGTTAGTATGGCAACCGGGACCGACGGCTTAACGTGCTCTCCGAGGCACCCAGACTCCGAAACAAACATTTGTGATTGATCACACAAAGTAATTGGTCCGACCCGGGATTCGAACCCGAGACCATCTGCGCGTCAGTCGGTTACACTTCCGACCGCGCCACAGAGGCAGTCGCAAACTTGTATAATCCTGTATTAATATAAATTTGTATTATTATTATTATTATTATTATAATTTTAACGAATAACTTAATTTTTGATCCCACTAATTATTATATTTAAACATAAAAGTTTTTTAAAGATATTCTTCTTAATATGTAGGTGTATCAATTTGTAATGCATTTGCTGTGGATAAGCCTATAAACAAAATAAAAATATAAATTGTTATATTCAATCACACTATAACGGCTAAACGGATCTGGCTAAAATTTGTTCAAGGAAAATGTCAGCCTCCATGGCGTGATGGATTCGATTCCCGCACGGTACAATAATTTGTTTGCATGAATATGACTATTTGCATTGGTCTGGGTGTTTATATGTATAATAATTATACATACATACATACATACATACATACATATGGTCACGCCTTTATCCCCGAAGGGGTAGGCAGAGGCATAATATGCCCACATTTCACCTTTTTTTGTATAATTTGTCCCACGTAATAGGTGGTGAGCCGTATTGCCGTGTTTAAATGGACAGGCGCAGGTTGTGACTGCCTGCTGTTGAAATAAAGCCTTCAACTTTGCTTAACGACTGCCATTTTACTGGCAACCGGGACCAACGTCTTATCGTGCCTTCCGAAGCACGGAAACGCTCAAATAAATGTCACAAAGTGATCACATGAATGGTCACCCATCCATGGACCGGCCATAGTGAAAGTTGCTTACTGCAGTGATCGTTTACAGAACACTGAGTCCGTGGGGCCACGAGCGCTTCACGATCGTTCAATATCTTACACGCGACCTACATCAACACCTTTGGACCTCAAGCCATCCGATCCTGCTAGGCAGTGCATCCGCTAAATAACAAGCTAGGGTTTAGTAAAGGTTTTCGTTTCAAGGTAGAAAGTTGGGCAACAGTCGATCTCGATAAAGTCAAAGTGCTAATATATAATACGAATATAATACGGTCTTACAATATAGCTTTTATCTAACTACTAGCTGTTGCCCGCGACTTCGTACGCGTGAAAATTGTTACAATGCCAATTTGATTGCTCTCTGCTTAGCCCCTAGGATATGAAGCGTGATAATATGTAACCCATTTTAACACCCTACCCCTAGGTAATATTTGTGCAAAATTTGAATCAAATCTATTGAGTACTTTTCGAGATCCTTCCGGACAAAGCAAAGCAAACAGACAAACAGACAAACAGACAGACAAAAATTTTTCTAACTATATTTTCGGCTTCGGTATCTTATGTTGAACACCCAGCAAGTATTTTTTTTTTTTTAATTTTTCCAATGTACAGTTTTGACTTTTCTATCATTTTATTATATGTATAGATTTACTTAAAATAAGTAGATATCTATTATAAAAATATGTTTTTATGTAAAATTGATCGTAGATAAAATATTAAATAGTGAAGTCGTAGGTAAAACTAGTCAAGTAATTTCATTCATGGAATATTATTAGCGATCAGTAGCAGGTGCATTTATGTATGAGAATTGTATACAATAACATTTCTCATACCTAAATATGCACCTGCATCATTATCATATTGCATTCGGCGAAGCTCGACAGCCGCGCGCGACGCGCGTAACGAGACCTCGCTGGGAGTGATGTGCCGACAAAGGCTTAGCGACGCGACGATCGTTTCATACGTGCTATGTAGGTTGCTATACTTAGGTTATGTAATATTTACTATATTGCACCACCACCTGTAATATTGATTGAGTTATAGATCAGTAATATTGAGAGTTTTAACGAGCGGAGTGAGTTAGAACTCTCAATATTACTCTACTCCCATCGTTATGTAAAAAGTAATAATAAATATATGGAAGATTATGACCCTCAACAAGATGATATATTTATTTTATACTTAGATTGCAATAATTTATATGGGTATGCTATGTGCCAACCTTTACCTTTATCCAACTTCAGGTTTCTTGATAAAAATGAGATAGAAAATCTAAACATCAAGAATATAAAAGATGATGCAGATTATGGGTTCATATTAGAGGTAGATTTACTTTATCCTAAATATTTACACCGTTTGCATAATGACTTGCCATTTTGTCCTGAGAAATGTGTGCCTCCTGGAGGTAAAATTTCTAAACTTGTCACAACTTTATATGATAAATATAAATACGTAATACATTACGTACATTTGAAAAATTGTATTAAGCATGGATTAATATTAAACAAAGTGCATCGCGTTATAACTTTTAGGCAGAAAGCTTTTTTAAAACAATATATAGACCTCAATACCGAGCTTAGACAAAAAGCAGTGACCGAATTTGAACAAGACTTTTTTAAATTGCTTAATAACAGTATATTCGGTAAAACGCTAGAAAATAATGAAAATCGTGTAAAAGTTCATTTAGTAAATCAGTGGAGTGATAGCGATAATAAAACAAAAAAGAGATTAAGTGCAGATACCTTGGTTGCCAGACCGAACTTCCATAGTGCTTCTATATTTTCCGAGAATTTGGTTGCGATTCAAATGAAACCCGAAAAAATTGTTATGGATAAACCCCTATATATAGGTTTCTCTGTATTAGAACTATCAAAAAAACATATGTACGATTTTCACTATTCTATTATGCGCCCACATTATAGAGAACTTATCAAGTTATGCTATACGGACACAGACAGTTTTATTTATAAAATTAAAACTAACGACTTTTACAATGATATGAAAAACTACTTTATTAGTTATTTTGATACTAGTAATTATAATAAAAGTAATCCGTTTAGTTTACCGATTTTGAATAAAAAGGTGCCAGGTCTATTTAAAGACGAAATGGGAGGTAAAATAATCACGGAATTCATTGGTCTACGTCCCAAATTATATTGTATTCAATCTGAGCAATGTACTTTAAAAAAAGCTAAAGGTGTTAAGAAATGCGTAGTGAGAGACTTAGTAAAAGCAGATTATAAAAAAACGTTAACCAATAATGAAATAACTCGTAAACAAAATTTATTATTTAAATCCTTGAAACACGAGTTAGTAACCCGTAGTGTCAACAAAGTTGTATTATCATCCAATGATGATAAGCGGTATATATTAAAGGACAACATTCACACTGTTTCCTGGGGTAATTGCTCAATTTTTGGTTGAATTTTAGGACGTTTAATTGAAATTTATGATGGGTTTTATTTTTTCATAAGTATGACATTGTGATGTTTAAAAATGTATTTAAGTACTTTAAGTTTTTATCTCATAAGAATGTACCTACCTACCTATGTCTTTTACTCTTATTTATAAATAAATGCCTACATAATGTTGTAATCATATTTTCGTTTTATTTTACTTCATTCTCAACTAGTGACATACATTATAGAATACTTTTGCGACACACATAAGTAAAGGGTAAACTGTACACGAATCAGGTTTGTTAAAATTTTCATGTATCAACCTGTTCTTGAAACGAAGGGGCATCAACATCCGCACAACCATCTATATAATAATTATTGCAGTAGTGAGGTAGCACGTCATAGAATTATTTTTTTTGCTTTGCTATGCACAATACGTGTTTTTACATGATAGGACTTTCATGTTTCAACTTGTACGTCGTAATATTTTGTTGTTTAAAGAAATATGTATTAGAAATAGTATCATATTTCAGAAACTGTGGGTATATAATCCCGTTGTTAATTTTATAAGTTCATTGTTTCATTCTGAATTTATCACTAACGACGAGGACATACATTATACGAGCAACTTTAAATTTATATATTAGTTTACAAATCGACATACAACATGGTAAGATATTTTATTTGATAAACTTATATAATATTGTGTTTATAGAAAAGGTAACACGTCACGTAACGTAGATAACATACTAACGTTTTTTTTATTTTCAGAACACAAATAAGAATATATTCACGATAGAAACCACAGAAGACACTGAAGAAAGAAACGGTTTGCCAAATGGATTGTATTCACCAGAATCGCTTCCAAATGCGCAAGATCCATATGCATTTGACGAAGAAACTGAACGATTATGGATCGCAGCTCAAAGTACACACCGTGAAACGCCTAATAAAAACACCGAGAGAAAAAAATCCACGCGCAAGTCAGAATCAAAAATAGTGAGTAAAATATTAAAGAAACATAGACAACCTTCATACATCATAAACTGTGAACCAACAAAAGGACGGCGTTTGATCAAAATTGAGATTACGGACCTGGGCGGATCAAGTGAGAGTGAAGAGGAGATAATAAAGGCACAATATATTGTCAAAGATCCAGTTGATGAAATTTCTGATCAAGCCGAAAATTTAATACATAATATATCAAAAAAAATATGCGGCTATTCTTTCCCTAACATTTATTAATAATAGTTCTTGTTTTAAAATATTCCTTACTAGATTAATTTTGTGTAAGTTTGTAAATAAATGTGTTCGTCATTTGTATTGAAATTAATATTTTATAAATAATTTTTGTTTTAATATTATTTAGTGTAAAAATGATAATATGCATTAAAAGTTATATTAAGAAATAAAAATTAATGAAGATTTAAAGTTTGTTTTATTGAAATATTTATCAGTAAAATGTACATACATACATATAATCACGCCTTTATCCCCGGAGGGTTAGGCAGAGATGAGTAAACACCCACGTTTCACCGAATATTTGAGCCCTACGTAATAGATGGTGAGCCCATTGCCGCATTTCGGGCTGTCTTTTAGACTCGAGCCACACAAAAATGGCTGAGTCTAGGCTGTAAACAGCTTTCAGATGATAAACAACCATGATGATTATCATTATACCATTTGTTTTATTAAAATTTTATTGTGTGTACTGTGAAAATAATGTGTTAAATAATTATAGATAGGTATTTAAAATGTGGGATAAAAAATAAAAACCATTTGCTTTAAAAAATTGTTTTATTTATTAAAACTGTGTATAGGAAGACAAATTACCTTTCTTGCTCTATTAAATAGTTCTTTATACATAAAACATTTTTAAGTGCACATTGTTTAGTATGATTAATACAATTAAAACTTGTCTCATTATTTGAATATTTGTTATGCAACAGTGATAAATTTGGGCACTTGTCTTCACCGAGATCTATACAAATACAATTCATACAAAGATCTTGAATCCACTTAACTTTTTCTAAGCCCTTTACAAAAATTTCTTTATTTTCTAGATAAGGAACAATTATGCGTCGAAATTCTCTATAGTCGATATAACCTTCATTCCAGTAAATCCCTCTGTTTCTCTCCAACCACGTAACTTGTTTTTTTTCATTCGTAGTTAAGTATTTAAATAAGTATGGGGGCTTTATTAAGAATGTTTGGGTATAAACACAGGTGGCCAGAGCTAATTCTTTGACTATAAAGTTATTACAAGTGTCTTTAAAACCCTGAACATCTACTATAATAGTATTTTTGTTCATGATATCTTTCTCACGGTGCTACTTAACGGCTTATACTCGATTATACAATCGTTCAATATAAGACAATATGCGGAAGTTTGATCTGGTATATCAATATCACTTTCAATTTCCACTCTAACATCCACAACAGGACCTGATTTAAGATTATCTGGTTGTCTAGAACAATCTACGACAAATAACGGAGCAATATTTTTAAATTGTTTCTCACTTAATAACGGTTCACCGCGAAGACCTCCGTAATATGAGTGTTGGAATCTGGTGTATTGTTCATATATTAAAGCAATTCTGCTATTCGAGAAACTTGAATTTAAATTTTCGTAAGGGAAGTAGGTTGAATTTAGGTATACTCTAACATCACGAACGTCACAGTGATCAAACCGAGACATATCCAATTTTGAATTATTTTTTCTATTTGTTTGCAGACCAATAATAACAAATCTTGGTTTCTCTATTTGCGATGATGTTTTTATGGACCAAGTATGTTTAGTAGTTTTTGGTAGAGCCGGATATTCATATAAATCCCAATTCCTGAATATCATCTGGAGTGGTCGATCTTTTTCTAGCAGTTTTAACATATTTATTTTTTCTCTATCGGATACTTTGACATGTGGTACGCGCCATATTATTTTATTTATAATAATATCTTCTACCGTTTCACCATCGTTAAGTTTTAGGGCGTTCAGATTAGTATTACTTCGCAACAATATTAATTCATGTTTGCTGTTTATCACTACTTTCTTGAAATCTTCTGCAAAACCAAGAATGTTACAGAGGGGTATAGAAGCAGAAAAGCTACCCCCATTTGTGCTATTTATGCCATCGATATTCCAACCCCAAGCATTAGATACTTTAGCCTCGTTTTCGTTCATTGATATTAATGATTTCATTGTGGTAGTTATACCAGCGTTTTTTATTTTATCTATTTCCACTCCATTTATCTCATACCTTATATCTTGAAACAAGTAAAGTAAACTATTGTTTGTGAAATGAACGCTACTGACTCTCTCTTTCGAATTTCCACCCTTGTTTACAACAACAGTTCCTTCCAAAAACAAAGTGCTTGCTGATGGTAATATATACAAGTCTTGTTGATTAATAGGTATCCTGATTTCATCGCTTCTATTGAAACTTGTTACGTAAGGCTTGTAAGAGTGAAATTCAATTCCTTCCACAGAGTTGTTGTATACAGGAGCGGATAAAACATCTAGTATATTCATTTTAACAAACCAATCGCTTTAAGAAATGCTTTATTATTGTTATTCAATTTTATGACCTTTTTGGAGCGAGCTCTTATTGGTTTGATAGTTTTAGTAGGACTGTTATTTTTAGTTGGACGAACCACATATTTATTATAATCTATCATTGTTTTCTTCTGATATGTAGATACAACTGCACTTCTTCACCTCGCAAATTTATTAAGTTATTATTTATATCTAACAGCCTTATCTGTATGCAGCTTATATTGGTTTGGTTTATTGGAAAGTAGATTGCGTTTTTCGGAATTTCTATAATCCTGTATCCAGGTGGAACATTAAGTGCAAATTCGTGCAAGATGTGACTGGATTGACCGTTTATATAAGAACCGCTAACTATGTCACATTCAATCCTTATGACAGTCGTAGGTAAAATGTTAACTGGAAACTCTGATACATGATATTTATTTGCTTCTAAGATCTGTTTTTTAAATCCCAATAAACTTCCAAATGTACCTTCTTTAGTAAAATCTATAGTTGATGTACAAAATAAAATAGTTTTTAAGGTGTTGTTATTACAATGGAGTTTTAGGGATGCATCTTTTATCTCAGTTTTTAAATAGTCACCAATATCTTGTAATTCATAAGTTCCTTCAGGTATCTCAATAACATTTTTAGAACCATAGTATAATTTATTGTTTGTATTATCAAAATTTGGAATAGAATTATACGTAGAAAAATGTAATAATGCACATTCATACTCCCCAACTAATGGCAACGTGTTTGGATAATAGGTAGATAATACCGATGAGTTTCCAGTTATCGATAAGGTGAGTGACATCTTGCAAATGATGGAAATGAAAGAGTGATATAAGATTTATAGTATTTTTATTTAAAGTATTATAATTATAATAAAGATTTATAGTATTTAATCCAAAAAGTTTGCAAATAACTTAAACACATATGTCCACAAACTATTGTGTTAAATTGTTGATATCTATCATAGTTATAATGAACATCACAGTTCTTAAAATATAGCATTAATTCTCTTGGCGGTTTTAAATCACCATAGCTATCAAAATATTCACAATAATTGTTTATTTTAACATAAGCTACCCAATGCGTTCCATCATTTCTCGAATTATCTAGGTTAACTATAGCACATTCAATTCGTTTTGGTGTTTTTGGTAATTGATCCTTCATATAAACTCCTCGAAAGTAGGGAATACAATAGCCATACTTCTGAATATCGATATCAGTTAAAGCGCGATTAGGTAGCTGATCAATTAGTTTTTTGAAGGATTTATAAACAATCCCTGACCTTGCTTATGTGGTTTAATGTATAAACCTTTGCCTATTGCTATAGCCTCCATAGTTTTATTATGACGTTCAGTTTCTTGCAATTTTTTCTGACCGTGTTTATAATCATTCACTGTTTTTGCAATACCAGCTGCACCACCGGCTAATGCTCCTAAAGCAGACAAACCAGCAAAAATTGGGATTAAAGGTAGAATGCCTCCAGTTTTTGGTATAGGTATCATTCGAGGTACTCGAACTTTTGGAAGGCATGGAACTAATTTTCGAGCAACCATATAAGCCATATTTATTAATGACTTATCATCTTTAGGTGAGAGTTTTTTGATTTTTCTTTTTATTTTTTTAACAAAGTTATTAAAGGTCTTAACACCAGCACCAGACTTCAATTTAGCTTTCATAACTTTGTTTACTATCCACGAACTAATCTTTTCCCCTGTTCGAGCATCTTTTGCTTTAAGTCTTTGTTTAGCCATATCTATAAGACGTAAGTCAGCTTTTTGACGGTTAGGTAGGTCCGTGTAGTTTGCGTATGCGATATCGTGATGCATACAAGCTTCGTCTAACTTGTTTACACCTTTATCACCACGTAGTAATCGTTTTGAAAGCTTTGTTCCTGGTCCACAATAGTTATAACCGGGTATGTGTAGTTCGAATGGTAAATGATTAATGATACTGTTTATTAGTCCACCACCTTGCATCGTCCAAAGACTAATGAATATACTTTAAAATTATGTATCTCTTATATAATTAACTTATTCCACTATTGCAGTCTTATCAATCCAACTGTTCTCTTTGTTATTTAAACCCAACCATTTTACAAACAGCTTGTTCCCTTTCTTTTTTAATACCTTTTCTATCAAATAGACACCAGGGCAGGACGACTTTTGAAGCTCTTGTTCGTAAAAAGTTCCCAATATGAGTTGTTTTTGATTATCTTCAATGTGATATGTTATTGGTACAGTGTTATTTATCTTTTTTATAGTAAATAATTCTGTTGACCAGTTAGGAGTGTATCCTTTCTCAAATATATGTTTGTACTTACTAATTCGAACTTTATCACCAATTATAAACTTTGGACGACATTTTCGGGTTACCTTTATCACGGAGTTCATAATATTATTTTTAATGTCCGTTTCATTAAACTTATTGACATTAACAGGTGCCAATTTAATAGTACGATGTTTTGTGTTGTTATATGTCTTCACAACACCCTTCAAGCCACCATCTATCCACTTATAGTGACCGTTCAAGCTAAAGTATTTGTACAATTTATTTTTAATTGTTTTAATAACTCGTTCTACAATTGAAGCCTTTTTGGTTGAAAATGTAGAATAGTGATTAATATTATAGTTCTGTAAAAGCTTTTGAAATGTAGAATTATAGAACTCTGTACCCATATCAGTTTGCAGATGAGTTGGTTTCCTGTGATTAGTAAAAAGTAATTTTTCAAATGCATGAGAGACATCATGTTTGGTTTTAGTTTTTAACGGTTCCACCCAAACGTACTTTGAGAAGCAGTCAATAACAATTAAAATATAATTATATCCTTTATTAAAGGTTTTTAGATTTTGCATATCAACTAAATCTGCTTGCCACAAATCATCAACACCTTTTAAAATTACAGATCTTCGAGGAAAATTTTTTCGTGCTGCTTTATGTATTTCATTAACGATTTGTTGTTTCGTCATTTTAACAAATTTTAAGGCCTATATTTTTCGATCTTTTAATATAGATTGAATTGCGTCTTGAATTAGTCTATCAACTGCTTTTCTTGTATAAAATGTATTTTCCAAATGAGTCATTATCTCAGACATTATTGTTTTTAAAGCTTTCTCAATGTGGTTTTGAACACTATTTGGAATAGAACTTTGTAATTTTTGTAAGTCATTCATTAGTACACCTTTCAATTCATCTACATAAGCTTTATTTACTGCATCATCTGCGTCTTGAGGAGGTTTGACGCCTTTTAACCTTGATGTCTTCAAGTCATAATCTCCATTATCAGATTTTATTAATGCGTTATCATTAAAATCAAGTATTTCCGATATACGCATTCGCTTATGAATATAATGACCAAATTTGTCTACATTCATAATTTATAGGTGTATTATGTTGAACGGTATATAGTAAAATGACACACATATAATATTAGTAGATTTATTTATTTAATGATTTTGCTTTCACGCAGTTCTTCAATGATAGATATTATTTCATTGTCTAGTCCTGTGTTACCAGCATCTCGAGAAGCAATTAATAACTTTAATCTATCAACCAATTCATTGGGATCATCCCAATATACAAAATCTGTATTTTTTTTCCACATTTTTGTTAAGGGTAATCCTTTTCCTACTTTCTGTCTACAGCTGGGACTTCTACTTTCTTGATCGAAAAGTGGTTTAATAACTTGCAAATATTTTTGTCCTTTATTACTTTTAATTGGTTTTTTTGAATCGAAATCACGACGATGTGCATTCGTTACAAGTAACATTGCCTTATAATTTTGTTTGTCATGGTCATTAACCAAGCTCAGATCAATGTCTTTTTTTAACAGTAACTCTCGCAACCCAGGTGTACTTTCGTACTTGTGTCCGGCTACAGTAATAACTTTATCCCCAATTGTTATGTTAGCAGAACCTAACATTAACTTTCCACGTTCTTTTCTTATACCAAATGGTACATCTAATAGTACTTGTGAAGATAACGACCAAGATGATGCATCTGGATTAGTACCGACTAATGACTGAAATGAAGAGTCCGATGAGGGTTCCGATTCGTTACTAGCAATACTGCTATCATCTGTTTCTTTCATATCTTGGTCTTGTGGTTCTTGGGGTTCTATTTTTTCCTCCTTTTTTGTTAGAGCTAAGTGGTTATTAGTGTTGGCTATTAAATTGAGAGATTCTGTAACAGGCTTAAAAACTGTATCAAGCACTTGTCTGTTATCTTCTTCAAAATCCTTCATGGTACGTATTTTTTTCCTTACAGCTTGTGTTGCATCTACAATTTGTTTTTTCAATGATTTTTCCATTATGTGAAATAGATGGTAATCCAATAAGAGCCGATTAAAGAATAACAAGAAACTGAAAGCTGTCTATTTAAATATTCAAATTTTATCTAATTCTACAAAAGTGTCAAACTTTTTTCTATAGCACCCGTTGTTTTTAGGACAGTCTTTATTAATCACAACATAGTCATAAGGCTCTTTCCATATTTGAGAACACATGTTACGAAATTCCAACCACGTCATGTCAGTGTTAACATGTTCTTCATAAACATGTTTCAAATTAATTTCATCTTGCTTAAAAAGCACAATTAAGTTAGCGTTATCTCTTATTAGTTGTTTAGGTATTTTGCTATAAGTTTGATTTAAATAAAAACTGTCAATCAATTTATGTCTTCCCATGGCAAAATAATCACGCATATTACTTTGATTTTCACATGCTACATCGTCAAAAATAATCACTGAATTAGGTTTTGCATCTGAAACTTTCATAACGTCATCATTTGCCTGATATTTCTGAAAACTGACTCCTGGTACTCCTCGTAAAACCTTTTCTAAAAAAATGTACTTTGGTTGATATAGAGTTTTAGAATATACATAAACATTATGAAATGTCAATCCATTTTCGTGCAAAAGGAGACCAATTAACAAATTGGTTTTTCCACAATTTGATGGTCCGCAAATGATGCAACGTACTGTATTCGGCAATAATTCTCCATGGCGTAACTCGATTTTTGGTAAATCATTACAGATTATACTAATCTGTAACGATTGTGCTTGTTTAATGAATTTCATGTTTGATGCAATGCTGACGGGCTGGTTATGAACAGATGTAATTATGACATTATGTATTTATAACCGTAAATAGGTATACCAAAACTGCTTACAGACAACACAATAGGTAAACGTAAGATTGTACTGTTTATGAAATAACTCTATCGCTAACTAACAGAGCATCTTTCTTCACAATTACGACGCAGGGGATCGTAGAGAGCCGATTGAACGGTAGTGTATTGAACAGCATTAAAATGTCGAACGTTGGCTTAGGTAAATGATTTTACAAAGAGTTATTATATTGCACCACCACCTGTAATAACGAAGTGAGTTAGAACTCTCAATCGTGCATGTGCGATTGAGAGTTATAGATCAGTAATATTGAGAGTTCAACGAGCGGAGTGAGTTAGAACTCTCAATATTACTCTACTATTAATACATAATACCTACCTAAACCTATGGGTTCACTTGGCGCCGACTTCAATATGATATTGAATAAAATCTGATAAATCAAAATACATATTACTATGTGCTAGGTAAATTTTATTTTTAAGGATTTCTATGAAGTCGGTTCTATTTTTTTATTTAAAATTTTTGTTATGTACCATTTACTTTGTCAGTGTTGCATCTACACTGGCTACAAACAGGAACGAATGGGTACATATAGGTGCAGTATAGTACCTACAGGTTTCATGCGCTCTAGCTAACTTTACCCCTCAGGCTGAGAACGAGAATTTTTTGATAATTACAACTTATGCAAACGAGAACTTTCTATCATCTATTCAAATATAGACAATTTCTGTGAATGACAACTGGTCCTTTTTATCCTGATGAAACTTTACCTGCATGCAGGCACCTGGTGATACGAGTCTTAACTGAAAGTAATTGTATATCTACAAACGGGTCACAAGTCCCAGACACCCATAAGGGTCCATAGAAGTTGTCCCTTTCAATTCCATGAACCCATTTTTTCCAGCTCGATCGACATTTTTAGGGTTCCGTACCCAAAGGGTAAAAACAGAACCCTGTTCATATTACTTCACTGTCCGTCTGTTTGTCTCAGGAACCGGTGTCGTCTCAGAAACCGTGATAGCTTAGGTATTTCTGTTGCCGCTATAACAACTCGTGCTTCGGAAGGCACGTTAAGCCGTTGGTCTCGGTTGCCAGTCAAAAGGACTGTCGTTGAAGGCCTTTTTAGGCGGTTTGAAAAATTTCAATATCAGCCAGTCACAACCTGCGCCTGTCCATCTCAACACGGCAATACGGCTCACCACCTACAACGTGGGACAAATTCTAAAAAAAAAGGTGAAATATTGGCATATAATATGCCTCTACCTACCCCTTCGGGGATAAAGGCATGACGCATAGCTCTTCTCGAAGAATGTTGTTTGTTGTCCCGGGGTTGTTGTACGAGGGAAACAAGTGCGTTGGCAGAGCATTCCATGTTTCTATGGTTCGACAGAGAAATGACCTTAAAATGGCTAGTTTCTGGCGAAAGTTCTCTCCACTGTAGATATGGCTGGCACTTCTTTATGGTGTACCTATTTCGGGATTGAAAAGGAGATGAGATTAAGATAACTTACGCCGTGATAGATTCGGTAGAATGCAAGCTATAAACGCTATTATCCTTCACTAAGCCCTAGGAAAGGTGAACCGTAGTTAAAAAAAAATTACCACCGTACACCCAGGTGGTCTGGGCAGGTGGACGGTGGGAAAGAACCGAGATAATCCGGTCCTAGTGTCTTTGCCATATTAAAAGTCGGATCAGACAGCATCACGTTTCTAGAACTTATGGTAGGTAGGTATCTAATCCTCATGAGTGATAACAGCTATGTCTATTTTTGCATGACACTATTTACACAGTATAAAGAGCAGTGCTATTTAGTACCTAATAATAGGTGCTGTATAATAAAAGAGTCGTATTGTATAATTATACCTGAGGTCTTCACAAGGTCTTGTGTCTGGCCAGACAAGAAGTCCTGAGGTATCCGTCCGAGGGCTTACCTGAGGCTCCAACCGTAGGCTGATAGAAAGGACACGTGAGGTTTTTTTAGTCGGTAGGAGTCCGGTATAGCACCCATGAGGATTGTCCTTCACGTAAAAAAGACCAAGAATATCATCAATCAAATCCACCTACTTACCTATACCATACATACATACATACATATCATCACGCCTGTTTCCCATCGGGGTAGGCAGAGACTATGGCTTTCCACTTGCTACGATCCTGGCATACCACTTTCGCTTCTTCTACTTTCATAAGTACTTTCATACACGCTCGCCGGTTAAGGGTACTCTTGACCTGGCCTTTTTCCAGCAGGTCATCAATTTGGTTACCATGCGTACGCCGAGGATGACCCCTACCAGCTTGCCCATTCATTATCGCCTTATAGATCTGTTTAGTCAGTCTATTTTCATCCATCCTCTCAACATGTCCAAACCATCTAAGCATCCCTTTTTCTATCTTTGTCACTACATCTTCAGTTATACCACATTGTTTTCTAATCACGCTATTCCTTTCTTTGTCCATCAATTTCACTCCAGCTATACTTCGCAGACTTCTCATTTCCACTGCATTAATTTTACTTTCATGCTTCTTCTGCCACACCCAACTTTCACTACCATACATAAGTGTGGGGATAAGCACACCCCTATGCACAGCCACTCTCGCCTTCTTAGACACGTTTTGACTGCTCATAAAGGTATGCATCGCCCCATTCACTTGATTTCCTGCCAAAACTCTTCTCTCAATATCCTGGTCACACTTTCCATCCCTCGTAAATTTTGAACCCAGGTATACAAATTCTTTCACCTGTTCCACTCTTTGCCCTTCGATAATAATAGGGCAATTCGTCATACATTCCTCTCTTTCAAAAACCATTACTTTAGTCTTACTTACATTCACTTTCATTCCTCTACCTTTCAGCGCCTCATGCATAATATTAACCATCAACTGCAACTCCTCCGCCGATGCAGCTAAGATCACCTGATCGTCAGCATATAGGAGGCATTTGATGGTCAGCTCGTTCAGTTTTATACCACACGCACTCTCTTGCAATTCTTTCAAACAACTGTCCATGTACAGGTTAAACAGCCACGGTGACGCTACACAACCCTGTCTCACACCCCTTTCTATATTAAAGAAGTCCGTGCAAGCTCCGTTGATCCTGACACAAGCACTTGAGCCCTCATAAAGAGATTTCAGTGCTCGTATCAGGCTGCTGCTCACCCCGTACAAAGACAATGTTGACCATAGTTCATTCCTCACCACTTTGTCATAGGCCTTCTCCAGATCTACGAATACGCAATATACCTTTTGGCTTTTCGCCAAAACTTTTTCTGCTATGCATCGTAAGGAGAAGACCTGATCCGTGCATCCCCTTCCTTTCATAAATCCTGCTTGAACATCCCACATTTTTCCTTCACTTTCATTCATCACTCTTTTTATCAACACTTTCGCATACAGTTTACCGACGATGCTGAGCAGGCTTATGCCGCGGTAATTTTTGCACTCTTGCTGCGACCCTTTTCCTTTGTACAGCGGCACAATGACCGCTTTGGACCATTCTTTTGGTACGCTGCCATTCCTCCAGCACAGATTAAAAAGGCGGTACAGCTGGTCAATCACCACGCCACGTCCTGCTTTCAGCATCTCAACGGAAACCCTATCAATCCCAGCAGCCTTGCCTAGTTTCATACTATTCAATGCTTCCACTATTTCTTCCATGCTAATGTCGTTTTCATTACCAATTTCATTCATTTCACAAAAATGAGTTTGCACTTGCGTATCCTCTTTATCAAATAGACTTTCAAAATACTCCTTCCATATTTTTAGCACACACTCTTCTCCTCCCACAAAACTTCCATCCTGGTTTCTGATCTTATTAAGCGGTGATGTGGTCTGTTGACTCCTCACCGCTTTTATGGACTTCCAAAAGAATTTTATATTCTGTTGGAAGTCACCAGATAACCTTTTATCAAATTCATCTCTATCATTCTCCTTCTTTCTTACTAACACCTCTTTTGCCACACGCTTATACCTTTTATACTCATCGTTGGCCATTCGTACATCCTCATCTGTTGCCTTCTGCATTCTTTGATTGGCCTTTGTAGCCAGCAAGTCCAACCATGCTTTCTTCTTATCAGACAACGCTTTCAGAACTTCCGCGGTCATTCTTTTTAACTTACATCCTTGGCTTCTCTTGCTCACACCACACAGTTCAATCGCAACTTCCACGAGTCCTTCCTTAATCGGCTTCCATAATTCTTCAATCTCACATACTTCATCTAAATTATCAAACTTTTTGCTTAGTTTGCTCATAAATTCCTCTTTTATACCTATCTCTTGCAAATTCTCAACTTTTATGCGTTCTAGTACACTAACAGGTTCACGCACACGGTGCCTCCACCGCTGAAACAGACCTCTTACTCGGCTGACAACCAAGAAGTGGTCTGTGTCAATCCCAGCACCGCGGTAGGCTCGAGTGTCTAGTACTTTCTTTCTCATCCTTGCGTCAACAATCACAAAGTCAATCATGCTCCTCTTACTTCCTTCTTGTCTCGTAACCAAGTGGATATCTTTGTGGTGAAACATGGTGTTAGTCACCACAAGATTCCTCTCCAAACATACTTCAAGCAAACTTTCTCCATTTTCATTCACTCGCTCATCACCAAACTTTCCCAATACTCTTTCATACCCATCACGCTTGACTCCAACCCACCCATTAAAATCGCCTAACATTACTATCCTCTCATTTAGTTTGCACTTACTCAAAACATCACTCATGCTCTCCCAAAATGCCTGCCTCTCGCTTTGGTCTCGTAAAGATCGGCGCCACGGCGCATCTTGCGGAGCATATACTCCTAAAACAAAGATGCGGGTAAGTCCAACCTTCAGCCTCAACCAAACGAGTCTTGGGCTTACACATTCATATTCTGTGACACATTCATTCATTCTCGCAGACAGTACTACACCAACGCCCTGACACGCTTTACTGGTTTTAGGCACACCCGACCAGTAGGCAGTGTAGGGTCCATGTGTGGTGGTGTCACATCCTTTCCTCTTTGTCTCATTCACGCACAGAATATCGAGTCGTCTCTCTTTCATCATCTTGCATACTTCCTCAATTTTGTCTATCATACCTCCTCTTACATTCAACGTAGCAAAGTGGCTATCCCCAGTCCACTTTTCGCCTCGATGGGAAACGAGACGTGATGGGTTGCGAACCACATCGCCGCCATTTTGGATTTTGTTTTTGGTTTTGTCCATTGCGTTCCCACGAAAAGCAAGGGAAAATAAAGTCCACCCAGACAGAGCCCCGCATGTCTAAGTAAGGCTAGCCTTCTTCTGGGGTCGCCCGGCCCCAGGGCAATTGGCACGCTAATACTAGGCTCGCCCCTAGTCACGCAGCACATACGCACGGCAACGTTGGCTTGGCGGAGAAAGGATGGGAAGAAGATGAGGTAGGAATAGGATTGGTGGATAGGAAAGGGTTGAGGTAGGAAAAGGACGGGGATAAGGTACATTCAAAGCCTTCTGTAATTCATTCCACAAATAATCCAGCAGCCAGGACAGTTGTTACCCACATTATATCTCTGCAGTCCGAGCTTACTTATACCAGTCCACTGCTAAACATAGGCCTCAATTTACGCCACAACAAATGGTACTGCACCTTTCGCATCCAGTCCCTCTCTGCTATCTTTTCCAGGTCATCGGTCCATTCAGTGGCGGTCTAGTCCAACCTTAGTTTACTAAGTCGCGGGCTCATCCATCTCATACTTGGGAGACAGCTTCACAAGAATTGTTGCGAGGTTGGCTTATGAACATCCTAGGGCTATTATGTCCTCTGGGGTGATCCTGCCGAGGGCTTATCCGGGACTCCTGGCCTGAGACAGATGGTAAGGCACAGTGTGGTTTTAGTCGGTAGAAGTCCGGCATGACATCCATGAGGATTTCCACACGAATAAAAAAATGGGCTATTATGTCAAATGGCAGCAAATCTAATATTGGTGAAAAAAAGTATATGTGATCCGTTGGAGGTGATCGGTTTAGTTGGTCAGAGGAAAGACGGATTAAAACCCTTCCTTTGAGACAATCATAGTGGACCACAGGTTTCTCAGTGTATTTTATACCACTTAGGTGGTAGACAAGCTTATGGCTCCATCTGATGGACTGTGGTCGTTGTAGCCTACGAATGTTTGCAACACCAGAGGCTACACTAGTGCTGCCAACTCTGAAAGAACCTTGTAAACCCCCTTTGTTTTGTAGACCAACCATAGTAACGCTATCATTATACCAGTCTTCCATTCCAAACTTCGACCAAGTAATGATATTGACGGGCCATATATTAGTTTTGAAGACGTTAAAGTAAGGTCATGTGCTCACTTGTTCGTAGTCGGTGTTATTGTTCCGAAGATGAAACACGTGTGGAAAGATAAGACATTTTATGCAAGATGCCTTACTGAGTTCCGGAAGTGTAAATACACTACCCTAAATTCGAGAAAGACTGTATGTGTGCATGTCATGTCGTTGCTGCAATATCGTTGAGTGTGAACACTTTTTTGAGTGTTCGCACACAAAGTATTGCAGCTCATGATGTATGACGTATGCCAGTCTCCTTTTTTTTTTTTTTTATACCACTAAGGTGGCAGACAAGCGTACGGCCCACCAGAAGGACTGGTGGTCACCGCAGCCTATGAACGCTCGCAACATCAGAGGCGCCACACTCGCGCTGCCGACCCTGTAAAAACCTTCTTAGTATAAGTCTCTACTATTACTTGGTTGAAGATTCCAAATGCTGGGAGTAAGAGTATGAAAGTAAACAAAATATTCAATTGCACTAAAGAATTATAATTGTCAGTGATTTCAACGCTCACAATAATCTGTCACCACCAGATTGTGAGGTCAAATAAGACGAGTTGATCAACATTTTATCAGAAACAAATAATACCCTTTTTAAGATGATGAAGCCATTCAGTAAATCATGACATCTACGCAATACTTTCTCTTTCAGAACTTAAGATCTGTTAAAATTGTTTTAAGTCTCATACCTTACAAGCTATGCATTTAATTTAGATATTATTATGTGTTCAGGTAATCTATCACAGTCATAATAATAGTCTTTAATTTACTACCTACGAATAGCCAAGATTTCAAATAATTTAAAAATATTTGAATAACTCGTCTCAAAAACCTCACTACAATCATGCATTCAAACATACAACACAAAAATCAAAAATATTTTCTTTAATTTTGACAAACAACACAATGCCACTACGAGTCTCTATGTTTATTATAAAATTCATCTACATATTTCTTATAGGCAGGCTGGTTAGGCCACAGGTATGATGCTTGCTGATTTAATGGGCTGTGCGTATTTGGTTCCGCTAACAAACTCTGGATGGACAATAAAATTGTACGTACATCATATAACGCTGTCCATTTATCTTTCAATATATCTAAACATATTAGTCCACATGTGTCAACATTGGGATGAAAGCACGGTGTTATAAACTTAACCATTGGTGGTGCATACGGATATGAGTTAGGGAACTCTAGAGATAGTTTGTACTTGTGTCCTGTGTACACCGTGTCAATAGGCCCATTAATAGTACCAATCCATTTAAATAGATTCTCACTCTCGGGGAAGGCAGATATACCTTTGTCAGCACATCTCATCAACTCCATGAGCTCCTTTTGAAGTCTGTCAAACAAAGAACAAGTGAAATTGATTACTTAGGTAAAACATGTGGTAGTTTCAATAACTTTTGAGTAAGAGTTTTTGACAATAGGGTAAAATTAACTGTAAACTTGGCAAAATCAAGCATTTAACAACAGGTCATAACAAATAGAAGGCCTGCATTTGTTAAAGATACACGTCACTGAGCACAGGACACTAGATTCAGTCTATTTTATAATGCAATGATTACAAAGACGAGAATTACAGAATACACATTTGCTTGAGTTCATAGTTTGGATGATGCATGTGCAAATGTGTATCGATTAATAGTTCTAGTGCAGGTAAGACATTAATGCAAATTTCCAAAACAGAATTTCACTTACCGTTTGCTTACAGCATGATTGTCTTTTAGTTTTATCGTATCTTCATTTTGTTTAGCTGGATTTGATGTCGAGGCGTAATGTGGGTTTATATTTTGAGCCATATTAAGCTGAGTGAATAAATAACAAATACAGATGCCTCCAAAGGCTGCAATTCCACCAATTTTCTGTTACACGGAGACAACTTCCTGTTTGATTTTAAAAAGCTCACTTTTTATTGGACAATCTTCACACACACTTGACAGTTGTACGTAATGGCGGCAATTGACGACTGACAGCGCCATCTAGAAAGCACAGATTCATTTTGGCATCATCATAATCGACTAAAGTAAAATTAAAATTTTATTTTTTGGTGTCAAAAGTAAATATTTATCTCTAACCCTAAAAATAGAACCCACGTCATAAATACATATATAGTCCTACCTTTATACCCGAAGGGGTAGGCAGAAGCATAGTCAAGCATATTATACGCCTATATTTCACCTTACCTATAGTTTTATTTTCCACGTAATAGGTGGTGAGCCTATTGTCGTGTTGAAATGGACAGGCGCAGGTCGGTCGTGACGACTCGCAGTTAAAATTTTATAAACCACCTGAGGTTTCCAACTTCGCATAACGATTGTCATTTTACTGAGAGTCGGGTTTCATTTAGAGTTTTCCTTCTATTGCGCAAAGGCAATGGATCGTTTTACTTCTCTCGCAGATGCCGCCCAAATGGTGGCATTGCTGAATACTGGACTTAGTCGGCGTTTAGTGGCTGAAAGATTGCATTCTGTCCTCTGTGCATAGATTCTACAAACGCTTAAAGGCGACAGGTTTGTTCAGCCGCCGTTCAGGATCTGGCAGAAATCGGGTCAATTCTGTGCGAGATGAGATGATAGTTTTATTGTGATAACCACCTTACTAAATCGACGCCTTAACGCTTTGTCTTCGTGTCTGGGCCACGTCTACCTGCACTAAACCGTCATCGGTATATCGAACAGTGTGTTGACGTGGTGCCCTATGCACATTTTATTGGCAACGGCTTCATATTCATGCACGGCAATGCTAGGCTCTCACCGCGGGCGTCTTACGAGACTATCTTACCGAAGTCGGCATCTCCATTATGGAATGGCCAGCACGAAGCCCAGACATGAAGTAAAGTAAAATAATCTTTATTGACTTAAACATTTTAACACTTATATCCATGATCACACACACACATGAATCCCATGAAACTATGGGATGCGTTAAAGAGACGAATTCGTGCAAGAGAAAATGCCCCGGGAACACTTAGCCAGCTGCAAACTGCAATCCAAGAGGAATGGAATGGAATGCCACAACATGTGATCGTGACTCCCATCCGATCGATGACAAACCGTATGGAAGCAGTAATAAGAGCTCGGGGAGGGAATCCAAGTTATTAAATTAAAGCTTATTTTTTCATTTGCGTGTTGTTTTATCCAGCCATTTTTACCCTGTATGTTTACCACTCCACCACCGAAACCTACTCGGAACCAACCAAATTTTCCACCTTATTATACGTCTTGGGGCGACGAATCATGCTCGAAACCCATTCTTTTTCCATATTTAAAATTTATGATCAGTTAGCATATTAATTGCTTTCAAAAAATAATCTTAATTTGACATATAGACCTATTCCTAAATATACCTACACATTTTTCTGCTACTCCTTAAAAAACATAAGCTTGCAAGGTGTTTCGATTTTTCTGATGAGAAGTGTATAAGTGAATACTCGTATTTTACTAAACAATAAGAACAATGTTCGTCTGAGTGTGGTGTAGTATCATTAGTACAAGACATTTCTTTTGGCTTCTCTATATTTTCGTAGTCAACTTTGTCTTTTACTAACTATCCTTTTTTACTACCCGGTATAAAGGCAGCAAAACAGAAGCTGAATTCTGTACTCACTCCTCATTCACGTCCACATTGTTCATGTCCCACTTGTATAAATTTAATAAGAGCTTTACCTTTTTTTTTTATTAATTAACAAATTTATTTTTCCTTCCCATTCCCATGTGGCGACGGGACCCCATGTGGCAACGGGAAAGAGTACAAAATGTGCTACCTACCACATTGTTCATCCCGAGAGGTCGTAAGAAACGATATAGGGAACACTTTCGCAAAGCGACCCATTGCGTAGAAAACTATAATGAAAACCGGTTGGCAGTAAAATGACAATAGGTAAGCCAAGTTGAAGTACTTATGGGCTGCTTGAACAATTTCAACTGCGGGTCGTCATGATGACCTGCGTCCGTCCGATCTTTGAAAGGGTTTCAACATGGCAAAAGTCTCACCACCTGGGACCATCTGGGACATAAAACTAAAAGGTAAATGTGGGCGTAAAGCATATTATGCCTCTGCCTACCCTTTCGGGGATAATGCGGCGTGACTATTATGTATATATGAATGTAAATTATTTTGGTCTCAATATCATACCTTTATACGTTCAAGAGAAATAGGACTTGAAATACAGACAGAGATAGAGAGATCAACCAAACGATCCTAAAATGGTTCCATTATGTTTTTTAGTTGATAAGAATTCTTAAAATATTTATTATTGTTAATCAATTAAGTAGGGGCTGCTATTTTGTCGTAAGTCTAACAACCAACCCGTATTGGAAGCCTTTCAAAATAAATAGTGGTTGGTTTCATACGCTCATTCTCCTGCCAGTACTTGCTGTGCCGGAGTGAAGTTTTTGGTCAGACTCCTGCAGTCAATCAAGGCGGGGTCCAAGGTTGCAATAGAGTCACTACCCTGTATTAAGATGAAAGGGTTCTTAATTCATTAAAATCATCTATGATGATAATAAATCCAATTTAGAATGATTTACTTTCGCATCTAATATAAGCGAAATAAAGCAGTGGACTTCTTTGAATCATAACTTTCACTTTCTTTGTTCATTTATGCGTGAAATTGAAAATCAGTGACGGGATGTTGAAAAGGAAAAGTAAAATTTTGTAGTCTATTTAAGATGCTGACATCAGTAATGATTATCAGTATCGAAAAGGTATTAGTGTGGATAGTAGATTTATAAAATTAAAGTCACAATGATTTTCAAAGTGAGTACCAAAATAGTTTAATTCCACTTTTAAACACTTGTGATGTGATAGTATAAGATAAATAGGAAATTAATGAAAGAACACCACTTACCCAAAGTAATGATCCTTTGTTGAATAGCCGATGTTAAATATAATAAGGCATGTGTGCAGACGCTGATGTATTTTTTACAATCTCAAACTCAGGTCTTTGATTTATGACCTAGACCGATTTCTAAGACTTTAAAAATTAAAATCGTCCTTTTGTAAAAATGTTAAATAATTTATATGTGAAATAACTAATACAATTTAAGTTATTTGATTATTATCTATTAATTCTAGAAGACGGTTTGGACAGTGACGTTAATCTTATCATTGGTGGTGCTCATCTCTGCGAGGCCGCAAGAGTTTGATGACGACGAGGATGCTCACAGACAAGCTGATGATAGGAAAGGTAACCGAAATCAACGTAAGTCTTTTTCACCTAGAAATAACGGATGTTAGAGACATGATCTCTGACTTGTTCGACCGACAAACGTGACTGTGTTTGGGTGGTTAAATGATAGTTTCTGTATTCAACTGAAGACTTTAACTAATCTGCTGTTCAATTTTAATGGTAGCTGGTACTTGTATTAGGTAGTACAAAATTTCCCTTTTTTAAGTACCAGTTGATGTATTGTGCATCGATTTGTAGAATAAAATTGTAAAATTTGAAAGAAATATGAACCCATCCACGTAAAAGTTTCAGCAATGAACGCAACAAGCATTTGAGGTGTTCTTTTAACTGAACGTTTTGTGAGCTTCAGGCCGTTACATAATATTATTCTAATAATCGAACGCCATGTATTCAATTAATGAAAACATTTATAATAGGGCAATTATTTATCGTTCACCATGTAGAGTATTCAAAAGTAATTCAATATCCGATAGATATCTTATAATTTCGACTCGGAAGCAAAAACTCACAATTTAAAAGGATTAATCTGCCGTAATAAATAGAATAGTTCAATAAAATAGAATAGAATAAACTTCATTGTACACCAATACAAAAACATTCATATAACGAGATTATAGGAGTAGGTACAAATGTACAGAGGGCGGCCTTATCGCTAAAAAGCAATTTCTTACAAGCAACCTTTTCTTACCTACTTTTATGTGATTTAAGGAGGGTTCCTCTTTCCTAGCCGGGAACCCTCCATTGGATCTGGAAGCGAGGGCTCTTGCGTCACTGCTTAAAGGGCGTTAGGAGGTGCTGGAGCGGGGCCATAGGCCTGCGTCTCGAGAAATCGAGGCTTGGTGGTCCCAGCTCCACTAGGAAACCATGGAGACCTGGAAGGGGCGACTTGAGCAACCAAAAGGGGGAATCGCCACAATCGAGGCTCTCTCGGATAGCATTCGAGAGAGCCTCGATTGTGGCGATTCCCCCTTCCTTACCTTTTGTGTTAAAAAACTGGGGGTGTAAAATTGCAAACTTTAAATTGTGAGAACTATAGGTTATAGGTTATTCCTCAATCATCTCTTTGTGTTACATATTACTTGTTTAGAATTTTAGGATATTATTTTCCATATACCTAATAATGATATCTTTGTTTTACAGATGTAGACCTTGCTAGAGTTCAAATTAAAGTATACCGGGGACCCACAAAGAACGATGGATCGGCTCCATGGGGCTTTTGGGTCAAACAACCTTCGGACGAAGAATAAATCAATAATTTTAAATATTATAGCTGCAAAAGGTTTTGTTTTTTATTTTACAATTTTAGTTTAACAGGTTAGTTATAGTTCAATAGATGGCGCTATGCGTTAGTAACTTTATTTTTTGTATTAAACCAAAGACTTTTATTTTTTAGTATGACCATTGTGGTAAAAAAGAATATTGATATGAATATTGACTCATTGTATAATTATTATAATTAAGTTTATTAAACAAAATGTTCCAACTACCTACTCAAATAATGTTATAAACTTAGAATTACACTACTTTAATACCAATCTGTTTTTATTTACCATACCATCTCTATTATCAGACAATCAATGATGAGCAGGCAAAAGGAACGCTGGTGGAGAGCACGGCGTATGCGCAACAGCGCCAGGTCCTCGTAGTGGGTCTGGACGTGGACACTCTCTCGCTCGAGACCATGGTGCGAGCCATGCACTCCAGCGGGAGTAAGTGGGACTGCGCCGCCTCCTTCTGCGAGCAGGTCATACTCGTGAAGGAGGCAGCGAGACGGGTACCAGAGAGAACTCTCTCACCCGAGTTCCGCAGTCGGCGGCCTGGGCGCTGCCGACGTGTCTTCGCCGAGGACTATAGGCCACCATGACCGGGGGCCTGAGGACGGTGAGAGTGACGTGAGCAATTCACGCACGCCCCCCCTTAGAAGCGGGATCACACCCGAAAACCCCCAAAGACGCGGGATAGCACCCGAACCACCCCCTGGGCGAGGCCGCAGTGGCGGCCGTGGGTCTGTTGGGAGTTCTGGGACATCCTTCCGAGGGCTTCCCCGGGGCTCCCAACCACAGGCTGTTGGGCGTGACGTGAGGTTTTTTAGTCGGTAGGAGTCCGGCATAACATCCATGAGGATTTTCCCACACCAGGATAAATAAATTATTTTGCGCCACGGAATTTCTTGAACAGAACACGGAACTAGAAGCGCTCGTGGCCCCGCGGACTCAGTGTTCACGATCACTGCAGTAAGCAATTTTTTACTATGGCGAGTCCTTAGATGGGTGAAAATCCATGTGACCACGTTGTGACATTTATTTGAACGTTTCTGTGCTTCGGAAGACACGTTAAGCCGTTGGTTCCGGTTGCCAGTAAAATGGTATACCTACGTTAAGCCGAGTTGAAGGCCTTTTAACGTGGCTTAAAAAATTTCAACAGCAGGCAGTCACAACCACAACCTGCGCCTGTCGAACTCAACACGGCAATATGGCTCACCACCCCTCCTGTGGGCATAGAATATGCCTCTGCCTACCTCTTCGGTGATAAAGGTGTGACCAAATGTAAATGTATGTATGGAACTTCTTGCGCGGAATTAGGGAATAATCCTTTTAGGGGGTCGCCGAGATGATACGCCAGAATTTCAGTAGATGTATATCAGTGACAATTAATTAGTACCTGGAAGAAGGACTTATTTAGCTTCCATGGTTGTAGATTTTTAGAGTAACAATAATGTTCCTTTAATCATTAAATAGCCGATGTTCATTCGGTTCTTAGTATCGCTGAATTCCCATGATGCCAAACAAACGTCAGCGTCATGTGAATTGACATTGGCGTTTGTTTTTAATGCCATTATTTGACACTGACAGTTTGGCTTCGAGTTTTAGTGCCAATAGTTGCACACACTTTATTTATAAAAGTAATTTGTCTTTAATTGCAAGTTAGTAGCAATATAAACAACCATCGTATTATCATAGCTGTACCAGAAAAACTCGTCAAGATGCCGTGTTTGATTTTTTTCGAAACCCATCCTATCGTAGGATTGGATTGCACAGATGTGTCATCGTTGAAACGTGAAATTTCACAAAAACATGGAGTGCCAGTTGAAGATTTATTTGCTACGCTTAATGGGAAATCCGTATCTGATGATTACAACATCTCAACAACAAACAAAGTCGTTAGATTGTCAACGAGGCTCCTAGGCGGTAAGGGTGGTTTTGGTTCTATGTTACGAGCTATTGGTGCACAGATTGAGAAGACGACAAACCGTGAAGCTTGCAGAGATTTGTCTGGACGTCGTTTACGTGATATAAATGAAGAGAAGAGGCTCAGAAAGTGGCTTGAAGGTCAGGAAGAACGGGAGAATGAAGCAACTGAGCGGAAACGTAAAAAACTGGAGAGACTAGTAGCGGAGCCGAAAATCAATGTAGACTTAAACCCAGCTTATGAAAAAGAACGTCAGAATTTGCCTGAGCGTGTCAGTTCGGCGGTCGAGGCAGGTTGGCAGGCTGCAGGGTCCTCAGATGCCTTGAAAAGGAAACATGAATCTGATGCCAAGAAACCTAAAAAGGCAAAGATGTGGATTGATGCCGACTTATCAGACTGTTCGTCATCGGTAAGCGAAGATGAAGAGGACGAGCCTTCAACCAGTTCAGGCCCTCCTATTTCAACCGACAGTGGCAATGAGTCAGATCAGGCAGTTGCCGGCACATCTAAATAGCAATGTACAAGTTGTAATTCACTATTATTTTGTTAGTGACTTTTATTCCTTAGTGAAGTGGTATATATCTGTAGACTTGTAATAATAAATTAAGTTTGTAGATTTAAGCAATATCGGAATGCATATTTAATGATAATTTCAAGTGTCACTATCAGTAAGGGGGTACAAAATCTTTATTTTTTACTGAGCTAATAGTTGAATAGCCCACTACATTCACTAATAAAGGGTGTTTTTTTTAGAGGTATAGAACTTTGAAATGGAATAAAATGAAGGTGATTGTTTTTATTGATATGAAAATGACTTTATTCGAAAGGAAATCTTCTGGCATTATAATTAAAATATGATTTCTGGCAAATAACCGCCACGGCTGGCTCGGACGTAGTCTAATCTAGAGGTCCAATTTTCGATGACTTTCCCAACATTTTTGGCCGTATATCGACAATAACGCGCCGAATGTTGTCCTCCAAGTGGTCAATCGTTTCGGGCTTATCGGCGTAGACGAGCGACTTCACATATCTCCACAGAAAATAGTCAAGTGGCGTAAAATCGCACGACCCTGGAGGCCAATCCACATGTCCAAAACGCGAAACTATGCGGTAACCAAACGTTTCCTTCAATAAATCAATTGTGGCACAAGCTATGTGACATGTTGTGCCGTCTTGTTGAAACCACTACTACAGCACATCATGGTTGTTCAATTGATGAACAAAAAAGTCAGTAATCATCGCTCTATAGCAGTCACAATTGACTGTAACGTTCTGGTCAGCATCGTTTCTAAAGAAGTACGGACTAATTATTTCACCAGCCTATAAAGCACACCACACAGTCAGTTTTTCTGGATGTAACGGTGTCTCAACATACACTTGAGGATCATCTTCACCCCAAATATGGCAGTTTTGTTTATTGACGTATCCATTCAACCAAAAGTGAGCGGCACCGCTAAACAAAATTCGCTTATGAAAATCACGATACGCATTACGGACAGAACCAATATTTTCAAAATTAATTTGCACAATTTGGAAGCGTTGTTCAGGCTTCAGTCTATTCATGTTGAAATGCCCAACCAAACTAAACATAAATCACTTTACAGCTGATAATAATACCGCCAGTTAAAACAGTTATGCCAACTTAAAGTTCTATACCTCTAAAAAAAACACCCGTTACATGAGAAAATGATCTGTAAGAATCAGAAGGAAGGTACATGTTATAGGCTCCTGAGCCGATCAAACGGCACTTATCATGCCTTGTCAATATCATGTGTACATACATGTTGATGCACACACACGTGCAAAGAAATGACGCACACTGAAGCAACTTTCATTCAGATTTTTCAGGCATGGCAAGTGCAGTTTGACCGTGTGGGGAGCCCATTAGTAAATAGCTGAAGTATCACCATGGTGTTTTGCCGTGCTTCAACTAGGCCGCAGATTTGGCTAGAGTCTTAGCGAATGTAAATATTATTATCATGTGTACTTTATCTTTAAAAAAGGCCCTGATCTGCCAATTTGCAATTTGTTTATTGTTAATCTTTAGTATTTTAAGTTAACGTGTCTTTTTAAGTGACTGCCTCTGTGGCGCAGTCGGTAGTGATACCGCCGGCGGCACTGGAGGTCGTGGGTTTGATTCCCACCGGAGACAAATATTTGTGTGACCCATAAATGTTTGCCTCAAGAGTCTGGGTGTTTCTATGTATAATACGTATGTATTTAAAAGTATATAAGTATTGATATCCATGGTCTGATACCCATAACACAAGCAGGTTATTCTAGCTTACTTTGGAATTAGATAGCGTTGTGTGAAAATGTCCGTGAATATTTATTTATTTATAATATAAAAATAAGTCGGGTTTTCCTTCCTGATGCTATAACTTTAGAACGCACGAACCGATTTCCACGGTTTTGCATTCGTTGGAAAGGTCTTGGGCTCCGTGAGGTTTATAGCAAAGAAAATTCAGAAAAATTTCACATACAGCGCCATCGCGGGCGAAGCTGCGAGCATCGGCTAGTTTATTTATAATTATAACTATGTAAATTTATATTACTGTGTATACTCATAGATATGTAATAGGCTCAGTTTTCACAGTTTTCATTGCAACGACTCTCATTGGCTTTAATGAGATTTATTTATTTATACCATGGGCTAGAAGGAATAAATAGTGTACAAGCTGAGTGTTACTAATATTTTGTACTTTGTAGGTATCTTTCTTATAAATACTTTCTCATAAAGTATACGAAAATGTAACTCGTTACTTTGTAAAAAAATAAAAGCTGTATAGTTATGTATTCAAATAAATTTTGTAATATAAGGACTGTCATTGTTTTATTAACATTTTACTTTAGTAGGTAGTTCAAAAAAGTGTTGCACCCGCAAGTCGAACTCGTGTGTACATTGCACAGGCCACCTGGTCTGGGGATTACCTACACTTACCGGGCTAACCTACGCTGTGCCGCCCCCGCCGGAGGTGTTTGGTTCCAATTGGTGAACTGGTCCAAAATACCAACAAAATGTACATCGGATTCTAGTTTTAGTGAGTATTCTCAGTGCTATCATGATCAGGTGCTGGGCCACCCTCATATGAGCTCATGCCTCGCCAGCATGTGTAGTCCGTTATGGGCTTGGGGTCATATATTATCGTGCGTGGTGTAGGTAAGGTGAACCCCGTTTAAGTCGCATCGACAAAATTCGCCTGCTAAGAAGAGGTTTAGGTTCATAATGTCCAAATCCCAAAATGTCCAGAGGGTACAAAACGTCCATATCCCGGAATGTCCATGTCCCAAAATGTCCAAATCCCATTAAGTCCATGTCCCAGAATGACCATATCCCAGAGTGTCCATGTCCCAAAATGTCCATATCCCATGAAGTCCATGGCCCAGAATGACTATATCCCAGAGTGTCCATGTCCCAAAATGTATATGTCCATGAAGTCCATGTCCCAGAATGACCATATCCCAGAGTGTCCATGTCCCAAAATGTCCATATCCCATAAAGTCCATGTCCCAGAATGACCATATCCCAGAGTGTCCCATGTCCCAAAATGTCCAAATCCCATGAAGTCCATGTCCCAGAATGACCATATCCCAGAGTGTCCATGTCCCAAAATGTCCATATCCCATGAAGTCCATGTCCCAGAATGACCATATCCCAGAGTGTCCATGTCCCAAAATGTCCATATCCCATGAAGTCCATGTCCCAGAATGACCATATCCCAGAGTCTCCATGTCCCAAAATGTCCAAATCCCAAAATGTCCATATAAATACCGGTGTGTCTCCGATTAAAAACTAAAGGGATATTTCGGCAAAATCGTATATTTATAAAATAAAAAAACGACAATACAAAAAAAAAAAACCACGAAGGCTAAGGCGCCTTAGTCTTCTAACCTAACCTATTCGAGTCGGGGGTGCTAGGTCGGGAAACTACCTAGTGAGCTTGGTCCGGTTTTCTATCCCTTCGGGTTATATGCCCGGGGGGAGTGGCAACTGGACTAAGACGGTGCACCCTGGAACATCGGCTATTGGGTGCGGCGTGCTGCCCCCATTAGTCGATGTACTGATATCCCGGCAAGCTGACCCCATGGCGAGGGGGTCGCAGTTCGGTGGGCCTGCTAGGCCCACGGTGTTGCGTTGCATCCAATGCTCCCGGTTTTCCAGCCGGTAGAAGCATTGGGAACGTTAAACAGCCGTCTTTTGACGGAGTTGACCCTATTGCACGAGGGGGTCGTGGTATGGCGGGCCTTTAAGGCCCGCGGTGTAGTGAGGTTTGCTCCCGGCTGCGGCCGGTTGGAGCAAGTTTGCTGTGCGGCAGCGGCCGCATGTGCGGCTGTTCCGCCTGTGCGGCTGATTCCGCCTGTACGGCAGTCCACCTGTGCGGCAGTTTGCCAGAGACTGCTGCGTGTGTGCGGGCTGCCGCATGTACGGTGGTTCGTTCGTGCGGCCGCTCCGTACAGCACCGGTAGGGGCCTGTCACTGCTGGTCATGGTGCAAGCCATGGTCAGCAGTCAGGCGTGCTGAGTCGCCATTGCTACGATGGCGGCAAAGCAGGAGGCGCACTGCGTGGGGGAGTGGGAGCACCTCGACAATTGGTCCCACTCCGCCGTGCAGTTCGGGGCGACGTCGCGAGGAGCTTGCGCGCGCTCCTGAATACTTGTTGACCGTGGGCGTAAGGTCGGGGGACCCCGCCCACCAACGGTCACATGGCGGTGGGCACCTTTCCCGTATTCCGGGGGTGCCCATTAGCGCACGCCTATGCCAGCCGCTCTCTGTCTCCTCTATTCCAGAGGGGCGCTCGAGAGCGGTGCAGGCGTGATTTTCAGCTCCTTAGGGAGCTTTGGGGAGTCGCCCATCTGGCTCCCCCGGGGAGAGCCCCGAATTCACGGGGCGCCCCTAGCCGGGTCGACGTGAATAATCTTTTGATATCCCTCGGCCCGGCTATAGGGTGAGGAGGAACACCGCGGGGTTTAGTGGGTAGGACGGTCCATTCCGGATATAATAAAGCTGCCCCCGCAGCTGGGATGAAGGCGCGTAAATGCGTTCCCCGCGTCAACAAAAAAAAAAACCTATCCGAGTCGAGGTGTTAACCATAATAAGTAAATGGCTAACACCCCGACTCGGATCGGTTTGGGTTAGAAGGCTAAGGCGGGAGCGAAGCGGAGCGGAGCTCCCGCTTTAGCCTTCGTGGTTATTTTTTTTTGTTTTGTCGTTTTTAGGGTTTCGTAGCCAAATGGCAAAAACGGAACCCTTATAGATTCGTCATGTCTGTCTGTCTGTCTGTCTGTCTGTCTGTCTGTCCGTCCGTGTGTCACAGCCACTTTTCTCCGAAACTATAAGGCCTATGCTATTGAAACTTGGTAGCTAGATGTATTCTGTGAACCGCATTAAGATTCTTATATAAAACTAGAAAAAAAGCAGTAAATTTTGGGGGTCCCCATACTTAGAACTGAAACTCAAAAATGTTTTTCTCATCAAACCCATACGTGTGCGGTATCTATAGATAGGTCTTCAAAAATGCTATTAAGGTTTCTGACATCATTTTGTCCTTAAGTGAATAGTTTGCACAAGAGACACTTCCAAAGTGGAAAAATGTGTGTCCCCCCCCCCTCTAACTTCTAAACTAAGAGAATGATAAATCTAAAAAAAGTATATGATGTACATTGCCATAATAACTACCAACGAAAATTAGTTTGAACGAGATAGAGCTGGTAGTTTTTTTTTAATACGTCATAAACCGCAATTTTCGGTTAGAAAAATCACTACCACTGCGAACGTGTTAAACATCAATCAAAGTTCCAACGAACTATGAGAACTTTTATATTATGTTACTTGCTGCTACGAAACCCTTCATGGGCGAGTCCAACTCGCACTTGGCCGGTTTTATTTATTTATTTTAAAATTTTACGATTTTGCCGAAATATCCCTTTAGTTTTTAATCGGAGACACACCGGTATTTATATGGAAATTCTAGGATTTGGACATTTTGGGACATGGACACTCTGGGATATGGTCATTCTGGGACATGGACATTATGGGATTTGGACATTTTGGGACATGAACACTCTGGGATATGGTCATTCTGGGACATGGACATTATGGGATTTGGAAATTTTGGGACATGGACATTCCGGGATATGGTTATTCTGGGACATGGACATTATGGGTTTAGGTTCATAATGTCCAAATCCCAAAATGTCCAGAGGGTACAAAACGTCCATATCCCGGAATGTCCATGTCCCAAAATGTCCAAATCCCATAATGTCCATGTCCCAGAATGACCATAATATCCCGGAATGTCCATGTCCCAAAATGTCCAAATCCCATAATGTCCATGTCCCAGAATGACCATATCCCAGAGTGTCCATGTCCCAAAATGTCCAAATCCCAGAATGTCCATATAAATACCGGTGTGTCTCCGATTAAAAACTGAAGGGATATTTCGGCAAAATCGTATAATTACAAAATAAAAAACGAAAAAACAAAAAAATAACCAGAAGACATTTTGGGACTTGGACATTCTGGGATTTGGACGTCTGGACATTTTGGGATTTGGACATTATGAACGTAAACGTAAAGCTAACGCCGATTAATTACGATTGCCACGGATGTTGAAACACCGACTTTATTGCGATACTTTAAGATTGAAAATGCAATAAATCCAGAGAGTAGGTAGTGCTATCCCACTCATTGTAGCTCATTACACCACGCCACGAT
Organism: Miltochrista miniata; assembly: GCA_933228765.1. Classification (NCBI taxonomy): domain Eukaryota; kingdom Metazoa; phylum Arthropoda; class Insecta; order Lepidoptera; family Erebidae; genus Miltochrista; species Miltochrista miniata. The sequence goes on from OW121769.1 coordinate 26,418,700, forward strand.
GCTGCGGGTATCGAAAATGGCGCGCAAGCGGCAAACTATAAACAACCAATAAAACAAAGGGCCATGTTTGGCGCGTCAACTACATCGGCGTAACTTATAAACGTAGCACTACAACTGCCTGTAAAGTCTACACATGTTTCCCCCACACGAGGCATCCTCAGGACTGCATGGCAGCAAATATGAGCTCAGCGCACTGTGTATTGGTCGGTCCCTTGAAATTACTATGATATCTTCTGATTTTAAATATCAACTACATGTCGTAAAATTAGTAGCTACAATAAATGTTTCAATTGTCTCATCAGTCTGCTTTCGAAATGAAGTAGTGATTAGGTGTGCCTAAATTTACGAGCTAAAAATTGTGAGGTGAATTAGGGGAAACTGTTCACCATTCGTACGTGGGGCACATACATACATTGAGTATAACAAAAATACTAACCGACACACAAACACGCCTTTGCCTGTGTACATAGACATACCGACTGCCATGTTGCTAGCGAAGTATCGTGCCAATCGCGCCACTCTGTGTGAGGTAATAAGACGTAACGTGTTTTCGCAGCAGGTAAGCAAAATTTTTTACTGAAGTTTAAATCGTACTGGCAAGTAAATTTATTAAGTTTTTATAAAAATTGTCAGGATTCATTAATGTTCACATTGTTTAATTTTGAGTTTTCATCGTTTTATTTCTTTTACTAACGTTGATTTTGTTTACCACTGTAATTTAAATTTGGTCAAGGCCTGGGGCACATTCGGACATTTCTGCAGGGGCGCATTCGTACGCGTTCGAATGCTCCCCTTTAGATCATAATTACCACAAATACTCACATAAATTTTATTTTTCAATAAATTTAATAGGTACCTTCTGTATTTTTTTCAATTATGATATATTACAATAATTCAGCATTTTTATGTAAAATCGATCGGCAATATACTTTTTATTAAGTAAATATTATAGTTGATATCAAATCGCAGATTCGTGGTACAGATATTAAGAAAAGATTACCTAGGCACGCCTAATCTTTTATTCGTTCGTAACATTTATTCGTTTTTCATCCATTTTTTAGCTACGGCTAAAAAATGGATGAAGAACGAATAAATGATTTAAATTTATATAGGTAGATTCCATATTATACCTACCTTGAAAACAGAAAAACTCAACAGAATAAAAATCAAATGAATTCCGTATATGCAGAGAGCCAGCAGAAAAATGAATTATGAAACAAAAATCTAATCTTTTAATTGATAAAATATATTAAAAAATGAATAGTAGGTATAGGAACTTAATTACTAACCAATAACAAAAGAAAATTAAAATACTGTTCAATGCACCACTAATTTAAATGTGATATCAGGAAATTAAAGTTAATAGTCATGTTTTGATAAAATTTGAAACAGGCCGCTGTTATTTAATTGTCGAAAAAGTACACTCAGTTATGAAATTTGGCGAACAGGACCGAAAGTGTTTCTCTCGTGATCTTCGGAAGAAACTGGGATCATCATGATAATTCCTTTTTCTGATATAGAAAGCGTACACATTTTGTTTATTAGACTACGTCCCCAGGTCCTCCCTAACCGCTCGGCACATCAAGAAGGAGTAGAGTTCATGATCTTTTCAATTAATTAAAATAATTTAATTAGCATTAAGTTTGAAAGTGACCACCAAAATGTCTAATTATTAACTTACAGTTTAAACCGATTTTTTGTGTTATTTTTCCCAAGAACAAATATTGATTGGGAGTAAAGTTAAATATGATTAAGATAGTTCTGTGATAAACAAATTTTCTTATCAATTTAATACATTTTTGGGAGGTTAATAGGCTTTTTAATTACCATGTATGAATCTACCCCACGCGTATGAAAGTACCCCACCTACTGTACGGAAGTACCCCACCCATGGGGCGCGTTCGTACAAATATCTTATCGTCGAAAAATTGCTGTAGTTCTTTAACCGTTTGACATAATAGTTTCAGAAAATTTGGTCACTAACTACAATATATTTTCTACGTTTAGGGATATAAACGAGGTAATTTTGACTAATAGTCGTGGAGAAAAAAAATAAAAACTAAAAATTGTACGAATGGTGAACAGCTTCCCCTACAGTTTCTACTGTTTAGTTTCGCTTCGGCCGCCTAGGAAACCGGAGTTTGGTAACTGGTTTCCATTAAGGATTTTTTAATACGTCTACGTAACTGGTTACCATGAAGGATTTTTTAATACTGCTATGCAACTGGTTACCAAGCAGTACTTTTCTTAGGTAACTTAAGTCTTCTACGAAACTGACGACGAAAGGAGAAAGAGTTAGAAGGTACTTACTTTCTTTTTGTCATTATAAACGGTTAAATTGAAAACAATAAGGTAAATTATGACGAACAGGAGGCCGATAGTCTTGGACGATGACAAGTCTGCGGTAGCTAGACTGCGGAATTCGGGTGTAGTGTGAGAGTTCTATCACGCTTCCTCCCCGCCGCTTCTTTCACGAGCAGGACCTACTCGCAGAAAGACGCGGAGGGCGTTTACAAACAACTTGGGGTCAGTCAGTTCGATTTTGGCAAACAAGGGAGATACTGTTTGCTGTTCAGGTTCCGGTCCAGAAGTGTAGAGATATACAGCAGGATGTCTTTTTTTTTTAACGTGAGGGAAAATCCTCAAAGATGTTATGCCGGTCTCCTACCGACTAAAAAACCTCACGTAATGCCCAACAGCCTATGGTTTGGAGGTTTTTATATAATCATTCGACTTACGATGATACCTGCCCAAACATTAGAGATAATTTTGAAAAGCAATTAGTATGCTGACTCAATCACAAATTTAATGTGAAAAATTTTTGGACTCGAGCATGATTTGAACCCGCGTCTTCTGGTTTGCCGGACCAGACGCCTTATCCAACTGGACCACCGAGACACTGCTCTCGACCGTCAAATATATGATTATATCTAGGAAAGAAGATGTTAATCTACTTTGTAAATTGTAAAAGCTGTGAATGATCAAACATAAAACAAAAATTAAAAATAACTCTCCAACTTAGTCAGGTTTTTCACAAGATAACAAATTAAAACCAGCAGTAACTTGTGGACGGGCCGATTTTTATGGTTCCGTACCCGTGGGGTAAAAATGGGACCCTATTACCTAGACTCTGCCGTCCGTCTGTTGGTCGATCTGTCTGCCACCAGGCTGTATCTCACGAATCGTACAAGCTAGACAGTTGTAATTTTCTCTGTTGATGCATTTCTGTTGCAATTATACCTACTTAATAACTATTTGATGGAAACCAGTTACGTAGACATACTATAAACTCCTACATGGTAACCAGTTACGTAGAAGTATTAAAAAATCCTTCATGGTAACCAGTTATGTAGACGTATTAAAAAAACCTTAATGGAAACCAGTTACCAAACTCCGGTTTCCTAGGCGGCCGAAGCGGGTTTATTGTTTCGAGAACGTATATATCTAACTGTGGATATTCGTTCATAAAAAAAAATTAAAATGTCGAATTAAAAAGTATTTTCACTCTAATCGCCTGGATCGGGACATTATTAGTTTGATTTGATTGATTAAAAGTATTTTGATTACCAAATTTTATCTATTTAATAGTAATACTTATAATATTAGAAACACTGTTTTGAAGTCAATAGTTTGCTTAAGTGGCCGAAAACCCCATAATCCCCCTTCGTCCCCGCCAAAAATGAACTTCCACGCCGGTCTACAAGTTTTCTTTTTACTTGCCACTCTTGCCAGCTTCAATTGTTTACAAAGTTGAATAACTTTGAATGGGTGTAACGAAATGAGGATAATCATTTGGTCAAAAGAATTCTATCACATGACTACACGGTTAAGTGTTGCCATTCTATATACATTACAATGTATTTATTTTAGGGGTTACCTAAGGGTTTGTAACCCATTACTCCGGCCGTAGCCATGTAGGCTTTCCACAAAATAAAACTATCCTATCTCTCCAGTTGGATCAAACTTCACATGGTGTGCAAATTTAGTTAAAATCGGTTATGTAGTTTAGGAGTACATCCCGGACAAACAATGTGACACGTAATTTTTATAAAGAGAGGTTTTGGCGAACTCCGTGAGATTTGAATTAAACAAGGAAAGCTTTTTAAGAAATTTATTTTAATACGTCTATAGATACAGGCTCCGAATAATCGCTACCTAATCCAAAATAAACATTAATATCAACTACTTTTAAAATATTACATTGTTAGCGTTAGAAAATGACTAAAATGGAAAAAATACATACATAAAGTCCTATTTCATTATTAATTTGAGTCGTAGGTATTTAAATTAGCTACCAATAAGATTATCTTTTAATTTGGATATACCTAATACAATCCGAATTAACCACCAAAACATCAAATGCAAATTACGCTATTCAGCAGAGTACCTACCTACAATTACATTAAAATTGACGTTTAAGAACCTGGAATTATATAAAATACTACTGATTGACAGGAGTGAGAATAAAAATGAAATAACTCTACAACATAATATTTACAAAACTTAAATTATAATTGTTCCATCAAACATTTGCTTTTCTATATAAAGTTTTAGATCAGTATTTTGCATAGAAAATACTACTTATATATCGCCTGTCTATCTTGCTTATAATCACTAATTTGTATGTTATTATTAATCTATACATATAAGATCACGTCACCAATATACAATAGTCACTAATATTTAACTGCTATTCTCTTTGCATCTGTAGGTCCATCTTCATCTTCACTTAATGATGATGAACAGTCTGATAAACCTTCGTCTATCCAAATTTTTGCTTTTTTCGACTTCTTAGAGTCAGCTTCAACCTTCCTTTTTCGAGCATTTGAAGATTCAGCAGCTTGCCAACCAGCCTCAACAGCCGAACTTACTCGCTCCGGTAAGTCCTGACGCTCTTTCTCGTACGCCGAGTCTAAATCCACGTTGATTTTCGGCTGAGTCAATAGTCTCTCGCGTTTCTTTTGTTTCCGTTCAGCTGCCTCGTTCTCCCGTTCTTTTTGTCCTTCGATCCATTTTTGAAGTCTCTTTTCCTCATTAATGTCCCGTAAGCGACGTCCAGATAGATCTCTGCAAGACTCACGATTTGTAGTCTTCTGAATTTGTGCGCCAATACTTCGCAACATGGAGCCAAAACCACCCTTACCTCCAACAACTCTCAATAATATTCTCACAACATTGTTAGTTGTAGAGATGTTGCAATCTTCAGACACAGACTTTCCATTGAGCGTGGCAAACAGATCTCCCACTGGCACTCCATACTTTTGGGAAATTGCCCGTTTTAGTGATTTCACATCTGTATATTCCAATCTACAAATAGGAGAGTTTTCGAAGTAAATCAAACACGACATTTTGAATTTTACGTACTTTTTACAACTAAACTGTAGAATGTAAAATATGACACGTACGGTCACAAATATTAAGATGTAAGAAAAAGTTAAGAAGACACGTCTAATTCCACTGAAGGACAAACTGCGAATGAACTTGAAGTTAACGCTCTGACAGTGGTTACTTTAACAGGTACAGGTAGTAATTAAGTATTTACAACATCAATCGCACCGCCCGACGCTAAGCCATAAGAGAGAACAAAAGATAGGCAAACGCAGGTACCTATTTAAAAAACGGGTCTATTGTAAGTTGTCATAATGGTTTGGTGCCGGTCGGTCGGTCTAGAGTATTCTAGACAGGTAGTAAATACAAAGGTCTTATCTACACTACTTTCTCTTATCAAATACGGAAAAAACAATTCAAACTCAAAATTACTGATGGGCAGTATATAGTTGCATTTCTTTTGTAAGTTTAAAATTTTAATTATTAACGATTAATTCCCAACAAATGATGTTAATGTCCCCCAAACAACATTTATTAAGTCAATCATTATAACAGGTTAAATGTGAATCGAAACTGCCGGTCCGTGGCATCAATTTTTCCAACAAGCTAGGTACCTACTTAGTTGTTTGCTTCATTAGTAGCGACTTCGAAACGTTTGTTAGACATAGGTAAGTAGAAAGCACTAACTGGGAAACTTTTTGGGGTAAAGATTTCTATTACTCCACTGCACAGTAATTCTAAAGCTAATACTGAATATCTCATTGTGGAGCCACCCACAAATTGTATTTTCTTGAGGATAAAATGTAAGATTTTAATAAAACAATGAAAGCTTATTAAGAAATGTATTTTTCAATATCTGTATAGATACAGTTAAAAATTAATACTAGATACATTACACTCAAAGCACTCTGGAAGTGTTAGAATATGAAACATAGAAAATGGAAAAATAAACATGCAATGCAAATGCATCGTACGACTAAAGCTATCCATAAAACAATATTAGCTTTTGTCCAATACTAAGTACATCAAAACACAGTTACAATTAACCTAATACAACTTACATTAAAATATACATTTACGTGGATTTATATCGACTACTATTGATTGACAAAATAAGAACAAAATTGAAATAACTACAAGTTAATAGGTATTTACAAACATCATTATGTTATGTCTCATCAAACATCTAACTTCTCTATAAAGTTTGAGAGTATAGAAAACATCATAATAAAACTTTAACAGAAAAATGTGCTGTACAAATTAATAAGAGAACTTTTAATTTGAAATAGTTATCAATCAGTATTATGTTTTCTTCTCTATTGCATCGCCTATCTATAGTGCTGATTACTATTTTTTAGGTGAATGTAGGTATAAAATGTATATTATTCTTAGCTTATACATATAAACATCACGTCGCCAAGAAACATGATCACTAAATCATTAACTTGCTTTTTTCTGGGCTTTCTCTGTGGGTCCATCTTCATCATCACTTAATGATGATGAACAGTCTGATAAACCTTCGTCTATCCATATTTTTGCTTTTATGAACTTCTTAGAATCTGCCTCAACCTTTCTTTTTCGAGCATTTGAAGATTCAGCAGCTTGCCAACCAACTTTAACAGCTGAACTTACTCGCTCCGGCAAGTCTTGGCGCTCTTTCTCGTACACCGAGTCTAACTCCACGTTGATTTTCGGCTGCGTCAATAGTTTGTCAAGTTTCTTTTCTTTCCGTTTAATTGCCTTGTTGTCTCGTTCTTTCTGTCCTTCGATCCACTTTTGAAGTCTCTTTTCTTCATTAATGTCCCGTAAGCGACGTCCAGATAAATCTCTGCAAGACTCACGATTTGTAGTCTTCTGAATTTGTGCGCCAATACTTCGCAACATGGAGCCAAAACCCCCTTTACCTCCAACAAGTCTCAATGATATTCTCACAACATTATTAGTTGCAGAGATGTCGTAATCTTCAGACACAGACTTTCCATTGAGCGTGGCAAACATATCTCCCACTGGCACTCCATATTTTTGCGAAATTGCCCGTTTTAGTGATTTCATATCTGTATATTCCAATCCACTAATAGGAAATTTTTCAAAGTACACCATTTTGAATTTCAAGTACTTATCACAATTTAACTGTACAATGGAAAAGTTGACACGTATGGTCACAAATATTTAGATAAGCAAAAACGAAGAAGACACGTCTGATTCCACTGAAGGACAAACTACGAATGAACTTGAAGTTAACGCTTTGTCAGTGGTTACTTTAACAGATTCAGGCAGTAATTAGGTACTTCTAACATCAATCGCACCGGCGCCCGACGGTAAGCCATTAGAGAGAACAATAGATAGGCTAGCGCAGGTACCTACCGTTGAAAAAAACTGGTTTATTGTAAGTTGCCATATGGTTCGTGCCAATCGGTCTAGACAGGCAGATATAAAGGAACACTACCTTTTAAAATACGGACATGTTATGTATGTAGTAAGTACCTAAGTACATACTTTTCTGAATTGGTAGATATTAGAAGTACCTATTTGTTTTGTTTCGGATAGTTTACGGCATGAGTTGAGGTGTTTTAATTCTTTCCTCATATATGTAAAATGTAAGTATGATTATCCTTTACCTTTACCTATTGCGTTAACTTTATGAAACAATTTGAGAACCATGGGTACTTTGTAAACTTAATGGATCTTTTTGCGATGTAAAATTTGTTATAACTGCTTGAAATTATCTATAGCGAGAGAGATTGTAAGCAACGCCCTGGGAGCCTTTACTTTCACAGTTAAAGGTATACAACATCAATCGCCCCATCTAACGCTAGGCCCTAAGACTGAACAAAGGGCAGGTAAGTGCGGATCTAGAAAAAATGGGTATCTATTGTTTTCATGTACATTGATGTCGTTTCTGTCTAGACAGGTTGATAAAAAGGTTCTACAACAAATATACCTGTTTATTTTTTTTTTGTTTTACAGAAAGCTTACAGAAATACAGACTAATAATACCGGTAAAAATTGCCATGATATTAAGGAATTTTCTTCGATTACAAGCTTGCACATCAATAGGTACATATGGTAAAATGATAGAAAAGTCAAAACTATACATGGAAATATTTAAAAAAAATACTCGCTGGGTGTTCAACAGAAGCCGAAAATACAGTTAGAATTTTTTTTTCTGTTTGTCTGTTATCTTTGCTTTGTCAAAAAGGATTGTAATGGAATGTAAAGTACTCGATAGATTTGATTCTAACTTTGTACAAATATTAACTAGGGGTAGGGTCTTCAAAAGGGCTATATATTATCACGCTACATATCCTAGGGGCTAAGCAGAGGGCAATCAAATTGGCATTATAACAAAATTAGTAGGTTATAACGACCGGTCAAATGAACATAAAAACTGCCGACATATGGCGGCAATTGTGCCAACAAGCCACTTAGTTGCCAGCTTCATTAGCAGTGATGTCGAAACCTTTGTTAGGGGTAGGTATGTAGGCGGCACTAAATGGAAAATTTGTTGGCCTAAAAAAATCTATGACTTCACTGCTCAGTTCAGCGTAGCCTGGCTACGGCATATAAAGCGTAGCCTGGCTATGGCAAAGAAATAAAATATTTTAGACATTCTCACACAACATAATCTAGCACAAATTAAGCTAATATAGCTTGTGCTTTGGGATCTAGACGATTGATAGACATACTTATATTTTTCTAAATTATAGATAAATCACACCCAGACACAGCAACGAATCAACGTGCTCATCACACAAAGAGATTGGTTCTGGGTGGGAATTGAACCCAGTAGTCACGTATTCTAACCACGGGACCACGAGGCCAGTCCATTTATTTTTACAGTCAGCCAATACTATTTCATTACGAGGTTGCACCAGAACATTGTTTTCTCAAGAATAAAAATGAAATTTCAATTGAAAAAGGAAAGCACATATTGAATAACGGCACTTGTACTGTGCCACAATATTTATTTATTGTACACCTGACCGGTTTCGCCTTTCGGCATCTTCAAAGGCAAATGAACATTGTAGGTATAATGACTACTACAGCACTTAACTACTCGAAAACAATAAATCAATGACATATTAATTACCATTACATCATTCTACTAACGTAAACTATAAAATTTCAATGCATCAGCATGGAAAGTTTTTAGTTACAGTATACAATGTTCATTTGCCTTTAAAGATGCTAAAAGGCGAGTTACACCGAGTACTCGGCCGAGTAACTCGGTTCAATCAAATTCCCGTTTCGGGCCTGAAAACAAGTACAAACAGGTTCACGCGGCACGAACGGCTAACTCGCGTTGATACACCCCTCACCCCGCCTGCGTCTTTCATCTATCAGTCACTTGCTAGTTTACAAACAAATATGTAATTAGTAAAAAATATTTTTGATTAACCTGTTGTATTAATTATCAACCAATTAAGTAACTCAGCTTCTATCAGCCTACTGCTGGACGTAGGCCTCTTCCAGTTCACGCCACAGTACACAGTCCTGTGCCTTTCGCATCCAGTCCCGGCCTGCGACCTTCACCAGGTCGTCGATCCACCTGGCTGGTGGACGTCCTACCCTACGTTTATAGATGTGGCCAGCCCATTGCCACTTTAATGTGCTTATTCTGCGAGCTATGTCGACCACACCGGTTCTCCGGCGAATAACTTCATTTCGGAGTTTATCCCTCAGAGATACTCCAAGCATAGCTCGTTCCATAGCTCAGTGTGCAATTTTGAGGGCATGGACTAGGCCTATCGTAAGTGTTCACGTCTCGGCACCGTATGTCATAACTGGTAGTACGCACTGATTGTAGACTTTCGTCTTCAGACACTGCGGTATAGGCGAATTGAAAACGCGACGTAGCTTGCTGAAGGCTGCCTAACCCAAACGGATCCTTCTAGCGATTTCCTTGTCCAGGTGCAATCTTTTAATTATATCCACCTAAATATATTGCTTTACTTAAACCGAGTATACTCGGCATTAAAACCGAGTCATTCGGCCGAGTACGAGTATCAAAAAACCCGCCGAGTGCGCCGAGTACCGAGTATCAACCGAGTACTCGGCCCATCTCTAATTATAATCTAAACAAGGAAAGCTTATTAATAATTTTATTTTTCAATACTTATGTTTGTAGATACAAGTTTTCAATTAATCTCTAATACTTACAAATAAACATAATACTATTTGAATTACACTCAAATCACTCAGGAAGTGTTAGAATTTGAAGAAAATAAAAAATATCTTGCAATGCAAATGTTATCCATAATACAACATCAACAAACAATACATCAAAACACAATTATAATTAACCTAATACGACTTACATTAAAATATAACATGTAATTATAATTAACGACTACTGATTGACAGTATGAACAAAAATCAAATGACTACAAGTTAATAGATATTTACACAACATTAAATTATGGTTGCCAAATTTTGTCAATTGGCACAGAAAACATTAAGTATATTAAAACGTCAGCAAAAATGTGCTGTACAATCCTTAAAGAGAACTATTAATTTAAAACTGTTGTTGAGCGTAACGCATTGAATCAAAATCTTGATATGATCTTGTTACTCTTATTCTGATATAACATCACGTCACCAATAAACAATAGTCACTAATTTTAAACTGCTTTTCTCTTTGCATCTGTGGGCCCATGTTGTTGTTCATCTTCACTCAATGATGATGAACAGTCTGATAAACCTTCGTCTATCCAGATTTTTGTTTTTTTTCGACTTCATAGAGTCAGCTTCAACCTTTCTTTTTCGAGCATTTGAAGATTCAGCAGCTTGCCAACCAGCCTCAACAGCCGAACTTATTCTCTCCGGCAAGCCTTGACGCTCTTTCTCGTACACCGAGTCTAACTCCACGTTGATTTTCGGCTGCGTCAATAGTCTGTCAAGTTTCTTTTGTTTCCGTTCAAATGCCTCATTGTCTCGTTCTTTCTGTCCTTCGATCCACTTTTGAAGTCTCTTTTCTTCATTAATGTCCCGTAAGCGACGTCCAGATAAATCTCTGCAAGACTCACGATTTGTAGTCTTCTGAATTTGTGCGCCAATACTTCACAACATGGAGCCAAAACCACCTTTTCCTCCGACAAGTCGCGTTGATACTCTCACAACATCGTTAGTTGTTAAGATGTCGTGATCGTCAGACACAGACTTCCCATTGAGCCTAGCAAACAGATCTTCCACTGGCACTCCATATTTTAGAGAAAGTGCCTGTTTTAGTGATGTTACATCTGTGTAATTCGATTCACAAACAGGAAAGTTTTCAAAGTAAATCATACACGGCATTTTGAATTTTACGTACTTGTCACAATTAAACTGTAGAATGTAAAAGTTGACACGTGTGGTCACAAAGATTTATACGTAAGCAAAAATGAAGAAAACACGTCTGATTCTACTGAAGGACAAACTACGAATGAACTTGAAGTTAACGCTCTGACAGTGATTACTTTAGCAGGTTCAGGTAGTAATTAGGTACTTATAACATCAATCGCACCGCCCGACGCTAAGCCATTAGAGAGGACAATAGATAGGCAAGCGCAGGTACCTTTGTATAAAACGGGCTTATTGTGAGATGTCATAAATGGTTTGTGCCAATCGGTCTAGACAGGCAGATACAAAGGAACACTACCTTTTAAAATACGGACATGTTATTTATGTAGTAAGTATCTAAGTACATAATTTTCTGAATTGGTATATATTAGAAGTAAGTACCTATTTGTTTTGTTTCGGTTACTTTACGTTGCGGTATGACTCGAGGTGTTTCACTCCTTTGCTCATATAATAAATGTAAGTTTGAATTTGTGTTCTATGCGTTAACTATATGAAACAATTTTAGAACCCCATATAGGTAGGTACTTTGTAAAATGGGTATCTATTGTTTTCATGTCAATTGATGTCGTTTCGGTCTAGACAGATTGATAAAAAGGTTCTACTACAAATATATTTTATTATTTGGTGTTACAGAAAGTTTACAGAAATACTGACTAATAACACCGGTGGAAATTGCCATGATATTGAGGATTCTCTTCGATTACAAGCTTCCACATATTTAATAAATGATGTTTATGTTCCCTCAAACAAATTAGTAGATCATAACGACCGGTCAAATGAACATAAAAACTGCCGACATACGGCGGCTATTGTGCCAACAAGCTATATACTTAGGTGCCAGCTTCATTAGCAGTGATGTCCAAACCTTTGTTAGGGGTAGGTATGTTGGCGGCACTAAATGGGAAACTTGTTAGCCTAAAAAAAACTATGACTTCACTGCGTACTTCAGCGTAGCCTGGCTACGGAATTTATGTTCACAGCCAGCCAATAATAAATATCGCATTGTGGAATTCAACCCACGATATTGTTTTCTCTTGAGAATAAACACGTAAGATTTCAATTAAACAAGGAAAGCTTATTGAGAAATTCATTTTTGAATATCTATTTAGATATAGGTTTTTGGTTAATCACTCATACAATTAAAAGGTTATACTAGATAAATTACACCGTAATCACTCTGGAAGTGTTAGAATAACGGAGAAAATGGAAAACAAAAATATGGAAATTTGATACGAATAGGATGAAAATGTAACGTACGATCTAAGTTATCCATAGTACAATATCAACCTATATTACATTAAAACACAATAAAAATAATCTAATGCAACTGCCATTAAAGTAGACAATTACATGAATTAATATAAAATACTACTGACTACTCATTGTCAGGAGTGAGAATAAAAATGAAATGACTCTACAGCATAATATTTACAAAACTTAAATTACATTATGTTATATCAAACATCTTCTTTTCTATTATAATGTTTTATATCAGTATTTTGCACAGAAAATACCACTTAAACGTCTAACTTGTTTATCATCACTAATTTGTATGTACATGTACCTATGTTATTCTTAATCTGTACATATAAGATCACGTCACCAAAAAACAATAGTCATTAATATTAGACTCCTTTTTTCTTTGCATCTGTAGGCCCATCTTCATCTTCACTTTCACTTAATAATGATGAACAGTCTGATAAATCTTCGTCTATCCAGATTTTTGCTTTTTTGGATACACAAAACTAAAGTAAGCTGATAATGACAATAAGCTCTCCCGTTTAGTTAAAATTAATATTTTAATTAAGAATTTCACGACTTGACTCATTATATATGAGACCAATTTTGTGAAATTATCTATAAAAATAACGGTAATACTGTCATTATTGCCCTCTTATTAAATGAGTCATTTCTACAAAGAATACCTATTAAGCAATTGCCTAGTTATTAAGGCTCTACTTACAGGCAGCGAGAACGACGTGCCCGTAGTCACCGAGTGTGAGTTAGGGGCGGCTGTTCTGCATCTTAAATCCCGCAAAAACACCGCCCCTGGACCCGACGGCATTCCAGGCCGAGCGTGGGTCCTGGCTCTCGAGGAGATTGGGCTCTTCAGCGCATGCCTCGAGAAGGGCCAGTTTCCCAAGGTCTGGAAGACCGGGAAACTGGTCTTAATTCGAAAGGCGGCCGGCAAATTCCCCATCAGGGTACCGGCCGATCGTGTTGCTCGACGAGGTGTGCAAGCTCTTTGAGCGTGTTATTGCACAACGCCTCGTCGGGCATCTCACATGAGTGGGGCCTGATCTGGCGGATAGCCAGTTTGGCTTCCGTCAGGGACGCTCCACCGTGGACGCGATTATGCGCATTAGAGGCCTGACGGAGGAAGCAGTCTCACGAGGGGAGGTGGTGGTGGCGGTGTCTCTCGACATCGCCAACGCATTCAACACCTTGCCCTGGAGCTGCGTCAGGGAGGCGCTTATCTATCATGGAGTGCCTCCCTACCTCCGTCGAATTGTCGGGGCTTATCTCTCCGAGAGAGCCATAACTTACCCGAGCTGGCTAGGGCCGGGTCGGCGAGATGTGTCGTGCGGTGTTCCACAGGGATCGGTTTTAGGGCCGCTCCTGTGGAACATCGGTTACGACTGGGTTCTGCGTGGTCCGTTGCTCAGAGGGGTCGGCGTAACGTGTTACGCCGACGACACCCTCGTTACGGCGCGGGGAGCAACGCACCGTGACGCAGCCCTAAAGGCCACGGCAGGGGTGGCTCAAGTCGAGGGTCGGATTCGGCGGCTGGGTCTCGAGGTCGCCCTTCATAAATCCGAGGCTCTGTGCTTCCATGGACCTCGGATGGGGCCACCTGCGGGATCCAGCCTACAGGTGGGGGGCGCCAGCATCGGCATCGAGCCCTCGATGAAGTATCTGGGGCTCGTACTCGATGGCCGGTGGAACTTCGGACATCATTTCCAAAGTTTGGTCCCAAAACTGAGGGGAGCATCAGCCGCACTGGCGCGGCTGATGCCCAACATCAGGGGACCCAACGCTCCCCACAGGAGACTGTACCTGGGGATCGTGCGAAGCATGGCCCTATACGGAGCTCCCGTATGGGCGGAGACCCTGACGGCCAGCAATGTGGCTAGACTGCTGAGCCCACAGAGATTGATGGCCGTCAGAGTGATAAGAGGATACCGCACGATCTCCGGTGAGGCGGCATGTCTCCTAGCCGGGACCCCTCCATGGGACCTGGAAGCGAGAGCCCTTGCGTCACTGTTCAGATGGCGCAAGGAGGCGCTGGAGCGGGGCCAAAGGCCTGCGTCTCGAGAAATCAAGGCCCAGCGAACCCTGCTCCACCAGGAAACCGTGGAGACATGGAAGGTGCGACTTGAGCAACCAAAGGGGGGATTCGCCACAATCGCGGCCGTCAGACCGGTCATGGACGAGTGGCTGGAGAGAAGACACAGTGCTCTCTCCTACCGGTTGACACAGATGCTTGCCGGGCACGGTAGCTTCGGTAGGTATCTGTGGCGAAAACACCAGGAAACCACGGCCGAGTGTCAGCACTGCGAGGACCGCAGCGATGACACGGCGCTCCACACTCTGGTGGAGTGCACGGCGTGGGCACAACAGCGCCAGGTCCTCGTAGTGGGTCTGGGCGTGGACACTCTCTCGCTCGAGGCCATGGTGCGAGACATGCTCTCCAGCGGGAGTAAGTGGGACTGCGCCGCCTCTTTCTGTTAGCAGGTCATGCTCGCGAAGGAAGCGGCGGGCCGGGTACGGGAGAGAACTCTCCCACCCGAGTTCCGCAGTCGGCGCCCTGGGCGCCGCCGACGTGTTTTCGCCGAGGACTATCGGCCTCCATGACCGGGGGTCTGAGGACGGTGAGAGGGCCGCTCACCGTCCTTACAGAAGCAGGCCCATGACGGCAGCGTGTCGTGAGAAACTCACGCACGCCCCCCCTTAGAAGCGGGGTCACACCCGAAACCCCCTATAGACGCGGGATTGCACCCGAACCACCCCCTGGGCGAGGCCGCAGCGGCGGTCGTAGGTCTGTTGGGAGACTTGGGAGTCACGGGACATCCTTCCTGAGGGCTTACCCGGGGCTCTCAACCATAGGCTGTTAGGCGTGGCGTGAGGTTTTTTAGTCGGTGAGAGTCCGGCATAACATCCTATGAGGATTTTTCCTCACGTTAAACAAAAAAAAAAAGGCTCTACTTACATATCTACATTAAGAGACTCAAGAGAGGATGGCGATGAATGTAAAGTTAGAAATGGAGAATGAATCGAGAAATTGAGTTTTCTTCGCTGTGCGTCATGTCGAGAAAATCTTAATTCAAATCATGAGGTACTGAAAAAAATAGAAACTTGTTATCTTATTCTCATTATCAGCTACTTTAAGTTTTATTTGCATGTTATACTAAAATAATACAACTTTGTTTATGGATGCACCTACGACGTCAGGTAAAGTAATTAAACCATTTTAAATTACCTATCTAAACCGGCCGACAACAAGCCAAGCAAAATAATAGGAACCTATTTTTTACTCAGGTACCTGCATTTGCCTGCCTTTTGTTCTCTCCTAAGGCCTAGTGTCGGGCGGTGTGACTGATGTTGTAAATTCTTAATTACTACCCGAACCTGTTAAAGTAACCACTGGCGGAGCGTTGGCTTCAAATTCATTTGTAGTTTGTCCTTCAGTGAAGTCAGACGTGTCTTCCTTATTTTCTTCGATTTGAGTGCCGTTACGTTTAAATTTATATCGAGTCACAATATTGTCGTCATATACCTAGCAAAACGTGTCAATCGTTCAATTCAACAGTTTCATTGTGACAAATAAGTAAAATTCAAAATGCCGTGTTTGATATACTTCGAAAACTTTCTCATTTGGAGTATACAGATGTGTCGTCATTAAAACGATTAATTTCGCAAAAATATGGAGTGCCCGTAAAAGATATGTTTGCCACGCTCAATGGAAAGTCTGTGTCTGAAGATCACAACATCTCAACAACTAACCATGTTGTGAAAATATTAACGAGACTTGTCGGAGGTAAAGGTGGTTTTGGCTCCATGTTGCGAAGTATTGGCGCACAAATTCAGAAGACTACAAATCGTGAGTCTTGCAGAGATCTATCTGGACGTCGCTTACGGGACATTAATGAAGAAAAGAGACTTCAAAAGTGGATCGAAGGACAAAAAGAACGGAAGAACGAGGCAACTGAACGGAAACAAAAGAAACGCGAGAGGCTATTGACGCAGCCGAAAGTCAACGTAGATTTAGACACGAGGTACGAGAAAGAGCGTCAGGACTTACCGGAGTGAGTAAGTTCGGCTGTTGAGGCTGGTTGGCAAGCTGCAGAGTCTTCAAAAGCTCTTAAAAGAAAGGCTGAAGCTGACTCTAAGAAGTCGAAAAAAGCAAAAATGTGGATAGACGAAGGGTTATCAGACTGTTCATCATCATTAAGTGACGATGAAGGTGGACCCTCAATTGCAAATGTTTAATAATAGTGGTGTGATATGATACGGATTTAGAATAATATGCTTGCATTAATAATAGTGATCATAAGTGAGATAGACAGAGAAACATTAGACGAGCAAAACTTTACTACTTTTTTTTTAAACTTTGTACAGAACTCGACTACTTCCGTTTTAATACTTATGTTACTTACTAAATTGATGTTCTTGTTCCTGCCTGTCAGACTTGTAGAATTATTTCTGTGACAATTGTATTAGATTAATTGTAAAGATTTGATTTTCTTCGGATATTATTTTGTCATTATTGTAATCTCGCCAAACTCAGGAATGCTTTGCAGTTGGTGGCACACGCGTTGACGCTGATAAAAACTGATTTTAACTGAACATTGTGTACAACGGAGTATATTGCTAAATTCAGAGCATTTAGAACAACTTGAGGTGCAATCATACCAAGGCTTAGCTAGGTAACTGGGCGCAATTGGTTGTAATTACCTATAGTTAAACCTTGGTGTAACCGAACTTAGAATATTGTAGTCAACATTGCATTGCATATTGTAATACCTAACCATGTAATGGGCTTTAAATTTTAGTTTTACTCTTACAGTTTACAGTACGATTAGGGGTGTAATAATTTTGTATTTACTTTACTTGAATTTGTGACTTGATTTATCAAAACCTGTACCTACCGAAAGTACGTATTGAAATACATTTCTTAGTAAAATTTCATTGTTTTTATTAAAATACTAGTTGACCCTCGAAACTTCGATTACGTAAAACTGCCTTGTTTGGTTAATCATGAAAGTGTAAGACTATTCTGAAACTAAGTTTAAAATGACCCTTACATTCCAAGGAACCCTGGAATTCTAAGTTTAGTGAAAGTTGAGATGTCTCTAATTTCTTAACTACAAAACTCTCACTATTGAAACTTGTAAGGAGCAATACTAAAAGTCACCCTTTCTGACATAAAAAATATATTTGAAATCGGACCTGCGTTGAGAAATGTATTTAAAAAGTATATAAGTATTAATATCCGTGGTCTGATACCCATAACACAAGCAGGTTATTCCTAGCTTACTTTGGGATCAGATAGCGTTGTGTGAAATGTCCGTGAATATTTATTAACTCACATGTAGTTTTTGTAGTCGGCAAGAGGCCCGCATAGAATCCAAGAGGGATTAAAAAAAAGGCTTTTGTTTATGTGTAGGAACTTGCGCTGATCTGTAAATATTTATTTAAGAAGAAGATAAAATTATTAAATCTAAATAATCTAGGTAAATAAAATTGACTAAAATAATGATCGAGTAACTTGTGACAATTTAATAATTATACCTATTTTACACTTTTTTTTTATGTGTAGGTATAATTATTAAATTGTCACAAGTTACGCGATCGTAACATAACCGCGCTGCTTTATACTCATTGAAATTTGAAAAAAGAAAATTAAGTTTGTCAAAATTTATGGTTTTTTTTTTCGTTTAACGTGAGGGAAAATTCTCATGAATCTTATGCCGGACTCCTACCGACTAAAAAACCTCACGTCACGCCCAACAGCCCGTGGTTGGGAGCCCCGGGGAAGCCCTCGGAAGGATGTCCCAGAACTCCCAATAGACCCACGGCCGCCACTGCGGCCTCGCTCAGGGGGTGGTTCGGGTGCTATCCCGCGTCTTTGGGGGGTTTCGGGTGTGATCCCGCTTCTAAGGGGGGGCCGTGCGTGAATTGCTCACTTCACGCTGCCGTCATGGGCCTGCTTCTGTAAGGACGGAGAGCCGCCCTCTCACCGTCCTCAGGCCCCAGTCATGGTAGCCGATAGTCCTCGGCGAAGACACGCCGGCGGCGCCCTGGCCGCCGACTGCGGAACTCGGGCGGGAGAGTTCTCTCCCGTACCCGCCCCGCCGCCTCCTTCACGAGCATGACCTGCTCGCAGAAGGAGGCGGCGCAGTCCCACTTACTCCCGCTGGAGAGCATGGCTCGCACCATGGTCTCGAGCGAGAGAGTGTCCACGTCCAGACCCACTACGAGGACCTGGCGCTGTTGCGCCCACGCCGTGCACTCCTCCAGCGTATGAAGCGCCGTGTCATCGCTGCGGTCCTCGCAGTGCTTGTCACTTGGCCGTGGTTTCCCGGTGTTTTCGCCACAGATACCTACCGAAGCTACCGTGCCCGGCAAGCATCTGTGTCAACCGGTAGGAGAGAGCACCGTGTCTTCTCTCCAGCCACTCGTCCATGACAGGTGTGACGGCCGCGATTGTGGTGAATCCCCCCTTTGGTTGCTCAAGTCGCGCCTTCCATGTCTCAACGGTTTCCACGCAAAAATAACAATGAACCTATGAAACACGAACAGTAGCAAACTTACAACATAAGTACTTGTTATACTAATCATACACACGAATAAGATTACACAAAGAACTTTTATAAATTGCTAGACCACAGATTATGGCACTGAAGGCAGATGAATCAAGAAAGTGAAGGCAAGAAAGTAAACACTAAGCATAAACCTGGGTACTGTGTAGACTCTCGAGAAGTGAATCTATATCTATCTATACATATAATAAAATGATAGAAAAGTCAGAACTGTACATTGGAACCCGAAAATATAGTTAGAATTTTTTTTGTCTGTTTGTCTGTTTGCTTTGCTTTGCCCGGAAGAATCTCGAAAAGTTCTCAATAGATTTGGTTCAAATTTTGCACAAATATTACTTAGGGGTGGGGTCTTCAAATAGGCTATATATTATCACGCTACATATCCTAGGGGCTAGTACCTACATGAATAATACTGTGAATGCTTCGGTGACGCATTCGGTAGTGTAACCGCCTATTGCGCTGAGGTCCTAGATTCGATTAATATATTTGTGTGATGCACAAATGTTTGTTTCGCAGTTTGGGCGTTTCTATGTTTAAACGTCTGTATTTACAAATGTATAAGTATGTCTATCAGTCGTCTAAATTCCGTAGCACAAGCTTATATTAACTTAATTTCGGGTAGAGGAAGTTGTGTGTAATTGTCAAAAAAAATATTTATTATTATTAATGCCGTAATAATATGGGAAATCACACGTTAAAGGGTAGAAATTTAAAAAAAAAAAATTTGTCAAAATATATTAGAAATTATATTATATTATATTATAATTATAATGCTGAGTAAAGTAAATTATTATTATTAATATTTATTATTATTTATTACTTACTTCAGTATTCACTTTTCGATTTAGTATTTGCTTGTTTCGCTTCACTTTCTAGTTCGGTAAGCGTCATCTGCCTTTATTCTATATTCTATGTGCTAGACTAAGCAATGATAAATCTCAAACATTGTCCAAAATTATAATCTAAATAAATTCGATATTATTTTAACACACTGTAAGCATTTAGATTAGAACAGTGATAAGCTTCATAGAAAAGTTTATATTACAATCCTTATCGGTCTACAATGTTTAGCGTTAGCTTTGTAACCTCCCCCCCCCCCCCCCCCTTAGAAGCGGAATCACACCGGTAACCCCCCAAAGACGCGGAATAGCACCCGAACCACCCCCTGGGCGAGGCCGCAGTGGCGGCCGTAGGTCTGTTGGGAGTCCTGGAACATCCTTCCGAGGGCTTACCCGGGGCTTCCAACCATAGGCTGTTGGGCGTTACGTGAGGTTTTTTAGTCGGCAGAAGTCCGGCATAACATCCATGAGGATTTTACTTCGCGTAAAAAAAAAGTAAACTTAAAAACGTCTAAGCCTATAAAAACTGGCCAAGAGTGGATCAGACTTGCGCAGGAAGGGTTCCGTACAAAAAAAAATGGGCAGAATATCACGTTTGTTATATCGCCCCCCCCCCTCCTATTTTGTTATTGCTGTCACGGTTCATTCACCAGACAAAGCCTTGTGATGGACAGACAGACGAACGACGAAGTCCCATGAACAGGGTATCGCTTTTACCCTTTGGGTACGGATCCCTGAAAATGTAACGCAATTCGTCCACTGCGTGTTACCTTGTTTTAGGGGGCGATTGTTCATTGTTTAGGGGGTTAAATTTCAAGTGGATTCTTATCTAACTTTGAACTCTTTGTTCTAAGATCAGCGTCATTTTGACTTTTAGATAAGACGTGGCTGGCTTTAAGTCTTTAAGCGATCTACTGTAATGCTAACTTCTCTACCTGGAAGTTGAATCACGAAAACCTTAGAGGCTTAGACCTTAAATACACACATCTATATGTATAGATATTATATAATAATGAAGCTAATAAAAGCGTGTTAAAAATCAAAATTAAAAATTCTACAGTCGTGGGTTTTTTCAAAGCTTTAATTTTATTTTAATTTACGTCCCGGCTGGTGAGTACACCGTAACACCTATCTAGTAACATGCACCAATCAAACCTGAACCCATAACTGAAAACTGCATCAAAATCCGACTAGTAGTTTTGTAGAAAAATAACAATATATATTTGCATAAACAAGTAAACAAACATCCGTCCTCTCACCACAAACAAAAAACACGTATTATACCGTCTCCGTTTCGTCGTGGGTAAATGAAAACCGCATAAAAATTAATTTTCATCACAAATAGTTTGTTGTTGCAGCGCCCCCTGGTGAGTTGTCACCGTAACATCTATCTTAGAACATGTACCAATCAATCCCAGACCCATAACTGTAAACTGCATTAAAATCGGACTAGTAGTTTAGAAGAAAAGTAGCAACATTAATTTTTCATAACATATAATGCTTGCTGCAGCGCCCCCTGGTGAGTTATCGCTGTAACACCTATCTAAGAACATGCACCAATCAAACCTAAACCCATAACTGAAAACTGTATTAAAATCCGACCAGTAGTTATGAAAAAAAATGGCAATATGTATTAGCACAAACAAACAAACATCCTCACCACCCAAACGCATATACCATCTCCGTTCCGTCGCACAGTGGTCTGAAAATCGAGCTCCCCTTTCGTAGAAAGTCAATGTGGGATATTCATAAAACCAAAATATGGAACGTGTCAGGTATACATTTCTTTAATGCACATTGTAGTATGAAGGATTTAAGTTACTCCGCGCCTGAGAAAAAAAAAATTTATTTTTTTTTGTATGGGAGAAAATACATAAAGTACATTTTCTTGCGACTGAATGAAACTGAAAGGCTGGTACTCATACGAGCTATTGCCGCTCTTAAGGCGATTACTTTGACATACCACTCATGTACCTTTAGGTGCCGCTTCACACGTAGGATTTTTTTGAAATTTCGAATTTTCGGTATTGAATTTTTTAAGTATGTGACGCATTTAAATTAATTTGCTCCGACCCTTAATGAAGGTAGTTATACATAAATAGAATGTTTGGCATAAATTCTGTCAGTAACGTTTAGCACTGTGCGCGTAAACTTTAATTTTTCTGTTCTTTCAGATTTTCTATTGCGATGGAAGGTTTTGGTATCAATCTTGATATTTTCATGTTTGTGGCCAACAACACTTCTTTCTCAGATCCCAATGTGTTAATTGAAGTTTTTGTGAATAGCGTTGATTTGTCAGAAAATGAAAAGAAAGACTTGAAACAATTCTGCCAAACTTATGTGTGTGCATTGAAAAGGAAATGGATCTCATGTAATCGCACGTGTTAGATTCGTCTCGTAGAGGGTAGGTATATCAATACATACGGTCACGCCTTTTATCCCCGAAGGGATAGCCAGAGGCATATTCTGTAAGGAGGGTATTAGCTAACAAGTTATGAAATGAAAAGAAATGAATATGAGATAAAAATATCTTTATTCTCGTCAAGATTTTCAATTCTACATTTACCGCCAGATTCGCAATAGGTAGAGCCTATGAGAAAGAACCTGGCAATAAAACTCACAGCCACTCTTTTCAAAGTCACATTAATTGCTATACATCTATTTTTACTATAATCTAATTCCATCAATAGTTGGTACAGTCAACGTTCATGAGTGTGTTAGCACCTTAAGGATTATAATGGCTTGTCCGGTTAAACGCGTATCTATGTGTGTCATGTTTCAACTCATACTTTTGTATGTCATACAGTATCAATACGAGAAAACATGAATGTGTGTGATGCGAAACAAAGATAACATTATGCTTGCCTTTTCACACTATTATGTTCGAAGTATGCACTGCACTGAAGCTATATAAGGTGATGCCAAAATTTGTGATTCTACGTAAGGCAGCGCGTAGCTAAGTCGGTAACGGGGCTACTACGGATAGTGTTGAAATTGGATGTTCTGGGTTCGGATCTTATTTTAACCTCTTTTTGTTTTGTTTTCATTAAATTTTAGGAACAAGTTTTTTTCTATTTGTAAATAATTATTTCTAATTCCGTTAATTAGAAATAATTATTTACAAATAGAAAAATGCTGTGTTAATTAAAAATAGATCAAAAATAAAACAAAAGCTTTCAGAAAATGTTTATTTCAATTTTGAAATTAAAATAATCATCCAATGTTAATTTGTGGTTATAACATTTTTATCCATAAATATACTTTTTATAATTAATATTGCTTATTGAGGTTATAGCTTAATTATTCATTTTCTCGTGGAAAAGAGGATTGAAACTTAACCTCAACCATACAGTCTTATACTAATTACAGGCCAGCACGTCCCCTGATAGGCTCAGTAGTCTCAATAGGCTTAACTGAAATTCATTAATAAAATATTTAAACATAATAGCTTAGCGCGGACTAAGTAGAAATAACTTTTATATAAATAAAAGCCAAAATTTTATTTTATTAATATTTTGTGTGACCTCCGTTATTCTCAATACAACTCAGAAGACGTCTACGCATGGAGGCCACAATATTTGCACAGATATCTGTGCCACGTAAACTGTCCCACAACTGCATGCAGTGGGTCTTGAGCCGCTCAGGACATCTTTCATCCTGTGCTACCCATCTTTGCACCATCAAACCCCATATATTTTCAATCGGGTTCAAGTCAGGGGATCGTGCTGGCCAAGGAATAACTTTAATGTCCGGATGTTGACTAAACCATTCACGAACTATGGTAGCTCGATGGATAGGACAATTATCGTGCACAAAACTTATATCATTAACACCTGGATAGACATTTCGCACTGTGGGTAACATTATATCTTCTAGCACGTCCACATAATTTGCACTATTTGCACGCGTAGATATAAATTCTAATTCACCCGGCCCTTGCGCACTAATCCACCCCCACATATTTACACTTATTCTACCAGATTCAGTGTTCGGTACTATATTGTTTTCACACCAACGAGTGTTGTCCTTACGCCACAAATGTAATCTTCCTTTTTGAGATGATTTAAACGTTTTTTCATCACAAAATATTGTTGTTTCCCAGTTAAATAAATAACTAAATACTCTCGTGCAAAACGTAACCGCTCCTGTTTATGCCTTTGAGTCAAAAAAGGTTTTATCGCTGGCTTTCGGTGATGTAAACCTTCAGCATGAAGTGCACGGCGAACGGTGAGTAATGACGTATGAAACTCATCGGCAAAACGTTTGGTTGGTATAAAACCATTTCTTTCATATTCCGCTACCATATAACGTCGCAGAGCCCTGTTAATAATAGCAGGTCTTCCACTTCTCCTCCGGCTTTGCAAGTTGCCCTCTTCTTGAAATCGTTTCACCCAACGACTCACGGTATTCCTCTAAAAAACAACAACTATATTACACAATTGCAACCAATGAACAAAATTGCATTACAACAATATTAATTAATTAATTAACTTACAGATAAGCCCGTCTCGTTAGAAATTTGAGATATATTCAAACCATTCGAATATAGGGCCACAATATTAGCTTTTGCTTCAATACTTATATTCGACATATTGATTTATTATAGAAGAAATCTAGTAGTAATAAACACGAACAGTCGTAACTGATTTCACCAACCAAAAACTTCCATCACTGCAAATAAATCCATTTAATTTCAAATCCACCCTCTAAAATTTTTCGTTAAGTTTATAATTCTACTCAAGAAACATTTTTATATTCGTGTCAACATTTAAATCATAACTGTTAAATATAAAAACACAAAAAGTTAATAGTTCAAATATCAGGTTCTGAACCAACCACCCGACCATTATCATTCGTCAGCCCGCACCTTAAACCACTAAGCCACAGAGCCGCTTACGTATACAAGTGAAATTAACAATATCAATCAACGTGTGAACAATGTGTTAACTCAAGTTAACAACAGCTAGATCGATTTTCGAATGTCATACGTTGATCGAGATAAGACATCTAGCGGCTATAAGAGTAAATGTAGTTTATCATAATTCAAAACGAATATCTAGATGGCGCTGTACTCAATCTCGAAAAGTCATAATAGTGCTGACGTGTGTGTGTGAGAGTAAGTGTGAATTGTCTTCGAAGAATAAGGTCATAAGTACGACTAGTGTTGACGCGCTATACTTTCGTCAAATTGCTATCGGACTTATGAACGCTACTGTACATACACGTCATTACAATTAATAGCAACACGGGTCATATCTTTACAAATAGTTCAGCAGGATAGTACCTATACCATTATCTTTTAAACCAAGCCATGGGCAGTATAAAATAACCTTGAATACAATCAATCAATCGGTCTATGGCAGTCCAGCACTGCTGGACGTAGACCTCTGCTAATTTCAACACATATATTACACATCACATCAGATCAGATCAGATAAATTACATAAGTTATTAATGAGGAACGTACCCTTAAGACGGCTGCTCAGCGACTGAGCTGTTCTGTCTAACACTGTGCCTCTCTCCTATAATTTTGGCGCCTAAATAGCATTACACTGTTCACAAGGGTCTAATCTAAATTGATTATTATATTATATTAATTTAAATGATCCTATGACATATACCTACAAACAAAGTATCGTCTAAAATAATTAATTTACCTATTTGTAATGTGAAACATAATAGTATCTATTCAATTATTACATTTTACATAAATTATTCCATGTAATGACTACAGACAATTTACCGGAAACGATGACAACATTCAAATCATTTAATCAAATAAATCCCAAACTAAGATTACTGAACCTGATCGTAGTTATTATATAATTGTTCTACAATTAAATATCTGTATGCTATAAAACAATATTAATAATTAATACTATACAGTTTCTCAAAAACTCTTTTGAAACGGAACTTATATTTTGCATGTTGGCTAAATTGTTACAAAGTGCTGCCAACAGTACCAACCACTAAATATTAAAATGTTTACCGAACAATAAATAATGGTTCCTTCTAACGTGTTGCCATATGAACAGTACGGTCAACCAAGTAACTTACCTATATATAATCATATCCTACACGGCCATACTGACAAGTACTTCGTTCTCGAAGTATAAATATATTTATCTATACTAATATTATAAAGGGGAAGGAATTGATTGTTTGTTTGTTTGCATCAAATAGGCTCCGCAACGATTTTCACTGTTGGGAACCGATTAGGAAAATTCTTTCACTGTTGGGAAGCTACACTACCAGAACATAGGCTATATTTCATTCCCGTATTCCTAAGAGAATGGTAGCTACGCGGGTGAAACCCCGTAACGTCCGCTAGTTTTATTTAATTCACTGAACAAACCAACAGCATTACAAAAATAACACTATAAATATTACATTTCAAATAAATAATCAACCCATAGCTAGAGTCAGTTCAGAAAAATATCTTGGCCTTTCCTTAGATAGGCACCTCACCTGGCAGATGCATATAGAGAAAAAAAGAAGCTAAATTATCAGCAATAATAAGTATACTTCGAAACAGTTGCCGCTGTTTTCCGAAAACCGTAAGATATACAATTCAGGGGTAAACCTCATCTCGAGTATTTAATAGAGGTATGGGGTTCTGCAGTTAAAAGCAAATTAAAAAAACTGCAGGTACTACAGAACAAAATTATTAAAATACTTTTTCACTATAATTACCTCACGTCTACAGAGAAAATGTACAATGAAACAAAGATAATGACTATATCTCAGATTTATTTTTTTATTTTAAAACGATTACAATATTTGTTACAAGCTAAAATTTAAACCTATACGTGTAGCATAATCCATTACTGAATTTTCTGTACACGTTACGCTTCATCGTCGTATCAAGAAGATTCAATAATAAAACAATAACAGAACACAATGATACCCATTACAAAACCACAGATTACACAAAACGCAATTTTATGTATGTACTAGGTAGGTACGTATTATTTTGAGCGGTTACATAAGTTGTTTATTCTTTCTCATGCAACATTAACGCATATAAAGCGGGTAGGTAGTAGGCTTTAATAATTTTAATAAAAAATTCGCCACAACTAGCATCAGTGCTTGCATCTTTGTGTGACATAATAGGTAGGGTAGTTTTTAATGTTTATGAATACACACGGGCGCCCAATTCGACGCTCCACACCGGTACGGGTCAAATACAATTTAAAAATAAATGTGTTCAGTTATTTTGTATCCAATACAAAATAAAGTAATTTGCAGTAAAAAGGTTTTTTTTTTTTTTATTTGTATACCACTAAGATGGCAGACAAGCATACGGCCCACCAGATGTACCGGTGGTCACCGCAAACGTAAACATATAAACTGCCTGCCTGTCTTTACGACTGCCATTTTACCGTGAACTGGGTCCAACGGCCTGACACGCCTTCAGAGCACGGAAAGCGCTCGGAGTACATAAATGTCAAAACGTAGTCGCCCATCCATGTACCGGCCATAGTGAAAGTTGCTTACTGCAGTGATGTCTTCTTTTATTTAATTTTAATTATATTTTTATAAAAAAGAAACTAGTGTGGGTAGTTGTACTATACATACTCATTAATTTTGCTCTGTACATTATTTAATAATTTTAATTAGTTAAATTAATCAAATATATGTGTAGTATATTCAATTTAGTCTAAAACCCACCTGTGCTTGCTGTCACATACTATCTCATCACCCAGTTCAACATTATTGGCTGTTTGGTTTTCAATACATCATGGATGCTAAATCAGCTGTTGGCCTAGAAGATCTGCAGAACTTTTTTGCCACCCAGATGAAGGGATTTGATGAAAGGCTGGACAAGATTGCACCAGCAAACGTAGCAGTGCCAAGTGATATTGATTCACTAACACGTGAGTTCCATAATTTTAAAAACTTGTTTTGGCAGGCTTTCACTAAAATTAAAGCACAACTAGAGCTCCTTACACTGGGGTTGGATCGCCACGAAACTGCTATGAGGAGGAAGGTGTTGCTTTTCCATGGCCTTGGTGAGGTCCCTAATGAGAACTTGCATGAGGTGATACACCGGGTCATCACAGTAGATATGAAGCTGTCAGAATTTGGTACTGAGCACATCAAGGTTTGCCACAGGTTAGGCGGTGCTCGTGGTAAGACCAGGCCTGTGTTGGTCAGATTTCATAATGTGGAACATCGACACATAATTTGGGACAACAAGACTGCTTTAAAGGGTACCAATGTAACAGTATCCGAATTCCTGACTAAGATGCGCCACCACATATTTACTGCTGCTAGGCAACACTTTGGTGTAAAAAGCTGCTGGTCGGCGGAGGGGAAGATTGTTATTTTGACGCCTGACAAGGCTCGCCACAAAGTAGAATGCAAAACTGAGCTTGAGGCCATTATCAAGCTGTTTCCTCGCAGCGTTATTGAGCCTGTCAAATCTCCAATGCCTGATGCTACAATAACATCGAACAACTCCTCTTTGAAGACTACTGCTATAAAGTATAAGACCTAACAAGTCAACTAGACGCCGAGTGTAACTACTTCGGTTGATGTCGTGTAGCTATCGTAACCGTTCGTGTTCACACACCTTTTGTTTATTTTTTGCACTTGTTTGATACTTCGCATCAATATCTTGTGACACTTTACTGATTTGCCGATACCTACATTTTAAAATATTTAATAATTAATTACTAACTGAAAGTGAAACCGGTAAAATATTTAATAATTAATTACTAACTGAAAGTGAAACCGGTACATATGCACAACAGTTTCCATTTTACATGAATGTTATGTTATGACAAGCCTGTCATCTGTCACCCGTCCGTCAGCTGTCATCAATTTCTTTTTTTTTTTTTTTTTTTTTTTAATATTTATTGTAAGGCCTTTGGCTTCAGCCGCTAAGGGTGGACGCCCACTGACATCGTGTGCGTTTCGAGTGGAAATTTATTATGGCTTTTTAATAATATTTTTCTTTACTACACAACTGCATACATTCATGTGAATGGATGGTGTGAGTATCGCAGCGGTTACTTATGTTAACAGAAATTTGTTTTTTTTTTTTTTTTTTTTAATGCTCAAGGTTGTAAAACTGTACTTGTGAATGTTTCCTTGTTTTTTTTTTTTTTATGGCCTATCTTTTACACGACCTTTGTTGAAATTATGTTAAATGTTTCCTTGTCAAAATTTCCACCACTGTCAGCGAGCAAGAGTGAGTAGATTGAACTAGGTTATTTTATTAGCCACTATGGCGCCCACGTGCACTATAGTGACCACAGACGTACAATAAGTAGCAGACGAAACATTAATTATGTTTGTGTGCGTTGGTCTTTCCATTCCGCTCGCTCTAGGGGGTTAGTGAATGCTGCTATCTCGTTTCTACACGTATTGCAACACTATACATGACATGTTAAAAAAAATGACGTACGCCTGGTTTTTGAAAGAAATAAGCTGCCGATGCTGCAGTTTGACGTATTAGATACCTCTCATTAATGTAGGGGCCAAACTCAGGCACTTCTTTTCAAGATTAAAAATGCTAACATAAAATTAAGTGGGGCAAACTGTGATTCAGCATTTAATTAGTTCAGAATTGCATTTTAATATAATGCCTGTAATCTTCGATGATATTAAGTAAACAATATATAAAAATGAAGCCCGATTTCTGTGGTCACGGCATCACGCGTGAAATGCTGGACCGATTTCTCTAATTCTTTTTTGTTGTGTTTGTTTCTGTCAGGAGAAGGTTTTAAAAAAATTGGTGCAAAACTATTAGCAAAAATGGTTTTTATTGCGATTTTGAATCGGATCATAGAACTGGAAACTCCGAAATGGAAACCGGGAACAGAAAGACTAAGAGATAATTTTGCAATCCAATTTGGCCGCCGCGCCGAAATCACAAAATTTCATGATGGGTATCGTTTAAGGGGGATTTTGGTACGCTGAGTACGAATCTCATGATACTTTTGCAATCCAATATGGCCGCCGCGCTGAAATCACAAAATTTCATGATGGGTATCGTTAAAGGGGGTTTTTGGTATGCTGAGTACGAATCACATGATAATTTTGCAATCAAATATGGCCGCCGCGCCGAAATCACAAAATTTCATGATGGGTATCGTTTAAGGGGTTTTTTGGTATGCTGAGTACTATACACATGATAATTTTGCAATCCAATTTGGCCGCCGCGCCGATATCACAAAATTTCATGATGGGTATCGTCTAAGGGGTTTTTTTGTATGCTGAGTACGAATCACATGATAGTTTTGAAATCCAATATGGCCGCCACGCCGATATCACAAAATTTTATGATGGGTATCGTTTAAGGGGTTTTTTGGTATGCTGAGTACGAATCACATGATAATTTTGCAATCCAATATGGTCGCCGCGCGCAAACTCACAAAATTTCATGATGGGTATTGTTTAAGGGGGATTTTGGTCCGCTGAGTACGAATCTCATGATAATTTCGCAATCCAATATGGCCGCCGCGCCGAAATCACAAAATTTCATGATGGATATCGTTTAAGGGTTTTTTGGTATGCTGAGTACGAATCACATGATAATTTTGCAATCCAATATGGCCGCCGCGCCGAAATCACAAAATTTCATGATGGGTATCGTCTAAGGGGTTTTTTGGTATGCTGAGTACAAATCACATGATAATTTTGTAATCCAATATGGCCGCCGCGCCGAAATCACAAAATTTCATGATAGGTATCGTTTAAGGGGTTTTTTGGTATGCTGAGTACGAATCACATGATAATTCTGCAATCCAATATGGCCGCTGCGCCGTCATCACAAAATATCATGATGGGTATCGTTTAAGGGGGATTTTGGTACGCTGAGTACGAATCTCATGATAATTTTGCAATCCAATATGGCCGCCGCGCCACCTTCGTTAAATTTCATGTTGGATATTGTTTATGGGGTTTTTCGGTATGCTGAGTAAGAATTTCAGGTTAATTTTGCAATCCAATATGGCCACCGCGCCACTGTTGCGAGATTTCTGTCAGTATGCTGAGATACCAAAAAACCCCTTTCACGATATCCAAAATGAAATTTTACAACGGTGGTTCGGCGGCCATCTTGGATTGCAAAATTGACCTAAAATTCGTATTCAGCATACCAAAAAACCCCTTATACGATATCCATCATGAAATTTTGTGATTTCGGCGTGGCGGCCATATTGGATTTCAAAACTATCATGTGATTCGTACACAACAAAAAACCCCTTAGACGATACCCATCATGAAATTTTGTGATTTAGGCGCGGCCGCCATATTGGATTGCAAAATTATCATGTGATTCGTACTCAGCATACCAAAAAACCCCTTAAACGATACCCATCACGAAAATTTTGTGATTTCGGCGCGGCGGCCATATTGGATTGCAAAATTATCATGTGATTCGTACTCAGCATACCAAAAAACCCCTTAGACGATACCATCATGAAATTTTGTGATTTCGGCGCGGCGGCCATATTGGATTGCGAAATTATCATGTGATTCGTACTCAGCATACCAAAAACCTCTTAGACGATACCCATCATGAAATTTTGTGATTTCGGCGCGGCGGCCATATTGGATTGCAAAATTATCATGAGATTCGTACTCAGTGTACCAAAATCCTCCTTAAACGATACCCATCATGAAATTTTGTGAATTCGGCGCGGCGGCCATATTGGATTGCAAAATTAACCCAAAATTCGTAATCAGCATACCAAAAAACCCCTTATATGATATGCAACATGAAATTTTACAACGGTGGCGCGGTGGCCATATTGGATTGCAAAAATAACCTGAAATTCGTACTCAGCATACCAAAAAACCCCATAAACGATATCCAACATGAAATTTTACAATGGTGGCGCGGCGGCCATATTGGATTGCAAAATTAACCTGAAATTCGTACTCGTACTACTATTTTTTTCCCAAAAGCGTTTGACATCTTAGATCGTATGACCACCTATTTATAATCCGGACCAGTGTGCGGCCGGCCAGCCGCAACAAAAAAGCGCATTGATGTTACGAGTTGGATCAAAACGTTACAAATTGTATCATTACAAGGCGCGCATTGCAATGCTCGGATCACCTGCTTCACTGCTGTAACCTCGTCTTGTATCATTACAAGGTGCGCATTGCAATGCTCGGTTCACCTCCCACACTGGCTGTAATTCTAAACTCGTAACATTACATTACGCGCGAATGCTCCCGGTGAGGGAGCACCTTTAGAAAAAAATGATGTTTTGTAACATCATTTTTTTTTAAAGGTGATTTAGCCTCAATAGCATTTTTGAAGACCTATCTATGGATACCCCACACGTATGGGTTTGATGAAAAAAAAACTTTTCGTTTCAGTTCTGAGTATGGGGACCCCCAAAATTTACTGCTTTTTTTCTAGTTATATTTAAAAATCTTAATGCGGTTCACAGAATACATCTACTTACCAAGTTTCAAGTGCATAGGTCTTATAGTTTCGGAGAAAAGTGGTTGTGACATTCGGACGGACAGACAGACAGACATGACGAATCTATAAGGGTTCCGTTTTTTGCCATTTGGCTACGGAACCTTAAGAGGTATTTTAAGATACTCTTATTTCATTAAAATAAATCTTATTGAACTAGGCGGCTAACTCCTTCCCTGTAGTTGCGTTAGTGTGTGTGGTTTTTATATGTGTTAGTTTTGGCGTACTTTTCAATCTCTAATGCTTTGTCTGCTACTTATTGTAAGTCTGTGATAGTGACAGAACTGTCATCGGCTCCGACGCCCACGGTCATCATAATGCCAGTTTATATCCGTTTATATCCGGTATTATCCTCTTTCATCCAGGCCGGAAATAATGCAGGATGAGTTTATAATAATGATTACCATAGCCTGCAGAGTAACATTAAAAGAAAAAACATCAGAAACTTCGAGTTGATTGTGTTAAATAAATTTTCTGTTGAGCCGCCATTTTAGCGTTCCAATTAGTTACGGGGTAAGTATTTAATATTTTAGTTTATTCTGCTTTTATTTATGGTTTTATTTAATATATTGAATGATATATTATTTTATAATATATACTTATTTATTTCAGTGTATATTTATTAATTGTTTTTTTTATTGGCCAATGTAAATACGCAATAAATGTATAACTTTAATACTTTTATTTTATTAATATTTTTGTTTATTTTGATTCAATTATTCTTGTTTTGCATTTAAAAGGTGTTGTTTAACAGCTGTTATAAATATTTCCGTCCCAAATCGAGGTAAAATTAATTATAATAGCATGTGAAGATGACAATTTTTGGCAATGAAAATACGCTAATATTGATAAATTTATTTTCGGAGATTTTGTATCTACAAATTCTTTTTTTTTATTTTTGGGTAACGTGTTTGTGTGTATATTTGGTAAATAAAAAAATATAAGACTTAAAACTGGTTTTATTTTGAATTACATGGTAAAACATAAGAATACTACTTCATTTTAACCATCGTAATTTTCAGCGACATTTCATTAATCCATTACACATCGGATATCCTCGGATTTAGTTTAGTTATTTTCGTCAGTTATCCAGCATGATGAAACAGTAAGTATATCTGTAGTGCGACTCCTATAAAAGAAATAAGAATTAATTTTGTGAAGCTCGGCGCGCAACCGCTGTTCCCGCCAACGCTCGCGAAGGTGTTGAGCGTCGGCGGCCCGTGACGTTTGACAGTTCGGATGCGCGACTGGTTATTATCTGTTATTTTATTTAATTATTTAATATTCATATTTATATACTTATAACCTTTTTTTATATACTTTAGTTTTGATGGACAACGATCTCATTATTACAAGCTTTTTTTCTTGTTCCTCTTCTTCCGATAGTTTTCTCAGCGCGGACGACAATAATCCCACAGCTGCACTAACTTTGCATGGCCACTTATCCTCTATATTTTCCCATTACCCTAAAAACCTCAACCTTGTTCACATTAATGCTCAGAGTGTTCCTTTTCATTATTCCGACGTTCTGGCATCTTTTAGCGACTCCGACCTCGATGCTGTACTAATTTCTGAATCCTTTTTTAAACCTTCTCTATTATCTACACAATTCTCACTTCCTGGCTTTGTACTGATACGCAATGACCGAACGGAAAAGAAATGTGGAGGTGTAGCAATATATTTACGTGCTAACATTCCTTATAAAGTTCTCAGTGCATCTCCTTCTCCTTACTCTGAATCTGCAGAACATCTCTTTCTTGAAATATCTTTAATGCATACTAAGGTTCTTCTTGGAGTATTCTACAATCCTAATGAGAATATTGCCTATCACAACTCCTTTGATACTCTTTTACATGATATCTCTCTCTCCTATAATCACGTAGTCTTGATGGGCGACTTCAACAACTGCTTGCTGAGGGGCGATAGCCCGGCACGTAAGCTTTTATCTATTCTGTCTTCATACAATTTAACTCCTTTACCTCTTTCTGTTACTCATCATTTCCCTAATTGCACTCCCACCTTAATTGACCTCATCATTGTTTCGTCCCATGATGACGTTGACACTCATGGTCAGCTTACTGCTCCCTTTTCCTATCATGACCTTATATATTTATCATATCGTATTCGTCCTCCGAAACGTGTGGTTCAAACACGACTTCTTCGTAACTTCAAGGGCATGGATCTGGAGGCGTTGCGGGGGGACGTTGAGTCCATTGATTGGACGCCGGTTTTCGACTCTATTGACATTAACCAAATGGTTAGTATATTCACTACAAATATACTGCAGCTATACGATCGACACGCCCCAGTCAGAAAAGTCAAGATCAGGCATAGTCCTGCACCTTGGCTAAATGATTCCATAAAACAACTCATGGCACGCAGGGACAAAGCGAAAAGGCGCTATAAGCACTGTTCATCAGAGCAAAATTTACTTGCATTTAAGACTGCGTAATCGCTGTAGTCGCATGTGTAGAGATGCAAAGAGGCACCATTTCCACAAATCCCTCTCTAATAGTAGCTCTTCCGATACTTGGAGATTTCTCAAATCTGCTGGAATAGGGAGGTCACCCGTTAATGACATGAGTGATATAGATATCGATGCCTTAAATAGTCACTTCGCCCTAACGCCAGTTACCTTGGATGTGGGTGCTAAACATATGACGCTGACGACCCTCTCGGCTAAACCTGTTCCACAGATATCTCCATTCTATTTCAATCCAGTATCTGAAGCTGAGGTCAAGAAATCTTTTTTGTCTATTTCTTCTACTGCTACCGGCAACGACAATATATGCTCAAGAATGATCCTACCTATACTTCCTGCTATAATCCCGATTTTAACACACATTTTCAATTATTCCCTTTCCTCTGGCTCCTTTCCAGAATCCTGGAAGCAGGCATTTGTTATCCCTTTGCCTAAAACTTCTAAACCATCTTTATTTACTGACTTTCGTCCAATTTCCATTCTCCCGTACCTTTCAAAAGTTCTTGAGCATATTGTACATAGACAGCTTTCCTTCTTCCTTTCCACCAACAACTTACTTAGCCAACCCAATCGGGATTCCGTGAGGGACATAGCACAGTTACAGCTCTCGTCAAAGTGACTGATGATATACGCTGGGCTATGGAAAGGAAAGAACTCACTCTATTAACACTATTGGACTTCAGTAGCGCTTTCAATGCAGTCGACTTTGATATGCTGCTGGGTACACTGAAGTCGCTAGAGAGGGAGAGAGCGCTAGTGTGCCATAGTGTAAACATTAGCTCTGTATATGTTTTGTTAAAAAAAAATATAAAACGTAACATTTAACAGTAGTGTAGTGATAAGAAGTGAACCAAACTAAAAAATAAACAAATCTAAACGTTATCTCAGAGTGAAATGCAAAATCCACAGAGTTAAAGAAAGCTTAGTGACATAGACTTACGGGCGGATAAATCAACTACAATACGAAAGTAAACCAAACCAAAACCTATAACATACCAGGACAAAACATTGTGAATGTCGAAGAAATGAATCAAGTGCAGTAATAAACAAGAATAACTTAACACAGTACAAAATAAACATAACATTGCACGTAAGGAAAAAAATTCAAATTCAAATACCGTAAAAGTGGAGGTAAATCTCAAAAATTGCTGCAGAACGCTAGAGGGAGTTATAAGTAAACACAATATAAAATTGATGACAGCGACATCTATGCTCGATGTAATTTAATGCCACTACTGACCGCTAGAGGGAGCCACATCACATGGTGGTAAGAAAACTTAAAATTGCTGATAACGCCATCTATGAACTTTTCACAACAATCTTCTTTAACTTAAAACCTGTAACAGAGACATCTATATCTTGTTTCTGACATTGCTTTCATATCGCTACTGACCGCTGGAGGGCATTGCAAGGTAGAAAACATCAAAAACAGCTACTACACCTAAAGTGAAAGAGAAACACCTTATTGCAAAAACTTACCACTAGGCGGAGCCACAGGTGGCATAGAAAAATAAAAAATATCAAAATGGTAGTAATATGCGCAGGATGCCACCAGAAAATAGCGAACAATAAACACCTGACATGTACGCTTTGTAATGGCACATACGATTTAGAGTGCGCAAATGTGTCACATGAAAGATTAACCACGGCAAAAATAACTGCTTTGAAAAAATCCTGGAAGTGTCAGACTTGTACATGTAAAATACCGAAGGGAGATAATACTGAAACCCCTATACGCCCACGAGAACGCGACCACACTAGCCAGGTATCGCTTTCATCCCCCGAAACAGATAACGTTGCCAATATAAAAAGGACAACACAGAGCAATAATCATACAATCAGCTTTGAAGATAAAGATACGCTAGGCGATACAGTATGCACCTATGACAAAGCTACAATACAACAGAACTCCGACCAAATGCTGGAAAAATTAAATGAAATATTAATATTAAGACTTAAGGAAAATAATAAGTCGATCATATCGGAATTACAACATACAATTCAGGAAGAGATA
Organism: Miltochrista miniata; assembly: GCA_933228765.1. Lineage (NCBI taxonomy): Eukaryota > Metazoa > Arthropoda > Insecta > Lepidoptera > Erebidae > Miltochrista > Miltochrista miniata. Next base: position 26,455,970 of record OW121769.1, read on the forward strand.
GACAAGGCAATTTCAAGCCTCAGACACGAGATCGAAAGAGAAACAGATACCTTATTGCAGCAAAACAAGCAGAGAATTTCGGATATACAACGCATAAACACAGAAATACAAAAACTTGCTGTAGAGAACGAGAAGCTGAGAAACGAGATTGAAAGTATAAAACACAAAATAGCGAACACTGGAAAAAATTGCGAAAACAATTCTAAAAAAATTGTGCTCTACGGATTCCCAGAATACTTCAAAGAACCAGAAAGTGATTCACACATCAGATTAATAGAAACATTCCTCGACTGTATGCATGTGGACTTGACGGGGTACTTGGAACAAACCTACAGAATTGGTAGAGATAGCTCAAGAAATAGGCCACTGGTTATAGAGTTTCTAAGTAAGCGATTAGCTACATATCTTCGAGAAAATAGCCGCTACTTACAAGGTACCGGATTATACTTATCTGAATTCCTGGACGAAAAAGGTCGTAAGAATAGGTTTTTGATGCGCGAAGAAATGCAAAAAGCGCGAAGAAATGGGTTACATGCAGTAATTAAAAATAACAAGTTGTTTATCGAAGGGAAAGCCATTCAGATCTCAGAAGACACACAAAACACCCAATGTATAGATGATAATGATAATTTGAGTCAATCCGGTTCCAGAATACCCACAATATTCCAGAATAACCACAAACATCACCACTCTATAAACGGAAATAATTCATTTCGAAACCAAAGACCGACTATTTAAGATTTTATTCCAAAACACTCAAAGTCTTAACAACAAATTGCATATAATGGAATCATTTATGGAACAAAAACCACAATACAATGTGATATGTGTGTCCGAATCATGGCTGACAGAAGAAAAAAGACAATTAATACAATTTAGTGAATATTCATTTGGAGCATCATTTTGCCGAAAAATATATAAGGGAGGCGGTATCTGTATTTTGGTACAGGACCATTTAGAAATAGTGGAGAGAAGTGATATTGCTGAAATGTCCATTGAATACGTAATAGAAGTTTGTGCAACGGAATTACCGAAAGAAAATCTATTAATTGTTGCTATTTATTGGAATGGAAGAGAGGCAGATACATTTTTAAAACAATTTAAAAATATTTTGATATATATTAATAAAAAATACCCTAGGCTTAATAAAATCATGGGAGGGGATTTTAATATAAATATTTTGGAAAAAAGTTTAAAAGTAAACGATTTTTTGAATTTAATGTTGGAATACAATTATATACAACATATAAAAACACCAACACGCATTACAAGAACAACAAAAAAAGCCATAGATCTTATATTCACAAATTTCCACAACATTACTGGCCTGAATATTCAAGCATCGGTGGAGAATCTTGGGTTTTCAGACCATTGTGGTACTAGTATACGTTTATCTTTGCCACAACATAGTAAAAAAATAACTTGGTACGTAAAAAAGCGCCTGTATAATAATATTAACATGAAATCATTTAAATCAGCTTTAGAGAAGTTGAATTGGAAAAATATAATAAATCTAAATAGAAATATTAACGAAAATTATAACTTGTTCAATTTAACACTAATAAATATTCTTAATGAACACATACCCATAAGACGAATAAAACTAAAAACCGACAACAAAAAATATTGGCTAACAAAGGGCATAAAATTATCGTGTACGAATAAACGACTTTTAAGAATTATAACACTTAAAACTGACAACCCTATCCTTAAACAGTATTATAAAACTTATGAAAAGACTCTTAAAAAATCAGTTGTGACGGCAAAAAAGCTACACTATATTAACAAAATCAAAAAATCCGAGAATAAAATGAAAACTATGTGGGCGATTATAAACGAACGTACAAATAAGAAACCAAAAAAACAGAAAACGAACATAAAACTACAAACAAATAATACTATAACTTCTGAACCTAAGGAGATAGTTAACATCTTTAACAATTTCTTTGCATCTATAGGGGAAAGTGGCTCACCTACCTCGGGTAAAAATTATCCACAGGGACTCCCTGTGCTGACTCCTATGCAAAACTCGTTGTTTCTTAGTGCAGTCGAGGCATGTGAGGTGAATAGGCTACTCAAAAACTTAAAAAATAAAAGAAGTCACGGACTGGATGAACTACCACCAATCCTAATAAGGCAGTGTGCAGACGAACTTACACTACCATTTTACTTATTAATAAACCAGTCCTTCAGTGAAGGTGTCTTCCCAGATTACTTGAAAAGGGCGATAATTAAGCCAATTTATAAAAAAGGTACAAAAACTGACCCCAACAATTATCGTCCAATAGCCCTTTTACCAACTGCTTCAAAAATTTTTGAAAAGGCAATGTGTAATCGTGTGTATTCCTTTTGCGAAAAATACAATATATTTAATGATTGCCAAAACGCCTTCCGGAAAAATAAATCCACGATACTAGCAACCTATAAGTATACCCAGGAGGCAATAGAAATAATTAACAACAAAAAATATGCTGTAGGTATCCTGTTAGACATGACAAAGGCATATGATAAAGTTAGGTTTAACATACTTCTAAAAAAACTACAGGGCATAGGAATACGGGGCCTTGCTTTTGATTGGTTCTCATCGTACTTGAAAGACAGAGAACACCAAGTGGAAATTGAATTTTTCAACTATGAAACCAAGGAAATAGAAACTATTAGATCAAACAAAAGAGTAATTAACTCGTCTATTCCTCAGGGAAGCGTGGTTGGCTGCTTACTGTTCCTCTTGTATATTAATGACCTTCCAAAAACCATAAATGAGCCCTGTGTCATGTTTGCAGATGATATTTCTCTACTCACCTCATGCCAAAGTAACGTAAATTTAAATAAAAAACTCTATGATATGTTAAACACGACCGTATCTTGGTTGACTGATCACAACCTTGAAATTAACTTCGCGAAGACAAAAATTATGACTTTCCACCCACACCAAAAAGCTCCATTGGATATAAATGTGGTTTACAATGGTGTTAAAATAGACGTCGTTAGTGAATCAACTCTACTTGGTATATCATTAGATACAAATTTAAATTGGAAATCTCATGTAAAGATTGTAAGATCCAAAATTTCACAGTTTACTTACGTTTTCCGCGAAATCAAAAAGACCACCAGCATAGAAACTGCTCTTTCTACATATTACGCATACGCCTATGCGTGGTTGAGTTACGGCGTGGTGTTGTGGGGAAACAGCTCAGATACACCAACACTATTTACCCTCCAAAAAAAACTGATTAGGATCCTAAGTAATATAGAGGACACTGAGAGTTGTAGGCCTCACTTCCGACAGTACAAAATTCTACCCCTACCCTGCATTTACATACTGGAGATATGTAGATTCGTGCGTAAATACCCAAACTTCTACACCAAACGCGAAAACAAACAACAAAAATACTCACTGCGCCATAAAGACCGATTAAATCTACCAGCCTCTAAGTTAAAAATCCATGCAACAAGCACCTACGTGATGTCAATAAAGATTTATAACAAACTACCCAAAGATATCAGAAATGAAACAAAATATTATAAATTTATTAATAAATTAAAAGAATTTCTGATAGAAAAATGCTATTATAATGTAGATGATTACATAAATGACAAATCTTGAGCAAAATGTACCAAATCGTTGATGACATAAATAGGCACTATTAATGGACATGGATAATTTTATGACACAAAAGATATGAACCTAATTGACACAAATATAATATTATTTAAGTGACATTATTCGGATCGATCGAACGACAGTAATGTAATGTATTATTTTTAGTATTTATTGACATAGAATAAGACATACTTAATATTTATTTATATATATGTATATACATATATATATGTATGTATGTTTTCCCCCTCGGGGTTTAGGGGATACGCGTTACTTCTCATGAAGCTAACGTAATACCCTGAGGGCACAGTGTTTGGCTTCTTCAATTCGGTCTCTAAGATCTAATATCCTAGGGATTAACGAAGGAGCCTACATTAGGAGGAAGGGCATAACGGAATTCCGTTCGGTGAGCAGCCCGCCTGGGGCAGTACCTCCACCCTGCAGAAGACCGCGGTAATAGTAACCTGGCTTCGTGCTGGGTTATGTTCTCCGTCGGTTAGCAGGGTTCCAGTGCTCATTGGGGTGACTTTGTGCCGGTGGCGGTGAGACCAGAGGCTCATATGTCTCCATTGGCTGGCATAGGCGCGGAATATTGGTACGGCGGTCAGGGAGACCCGGTGAAACGGTTGACCGCTGACCGCCCGCAGGCTGTACGGGACCCGAACCTGGGGATTACGTAATCTCCGCCCCAGGAGGCTGAACCAGCAGCCTGTGTAAAGTCCCTGGTGCTGTAGTCGTGCCGGAGGAGGATACCGGAGTGGACGCGGCTACTGCATCGGGGGGGGACCGGGGGCCCTTCCGTACGCCGTGCCAATCTTCCGCACTACCTGTGCCTGCCTTTGGGGAATTAGTGCCTCGCTTAGTCTCTTGCGTCACCGACACACAGGCACCCCCTACCTTCTTTTATCCCCTTACACTTAACATCATGGCAAAAGGTCTAAAAAGAAAAAAAGTTTCCACAGCGGTTTCGTCGTCGTCCACACTAAATGTGGACTTCTGCAACATTAGAGGAATGCACTCAAACATCAACGCGATCCACCACCACCTGGAATCTGCGAGGCCGTACTTATTTTTCCTGACGGAGACTAAGATATGCCCGAGGGACACATCTTACTTGATGTACCCTGGCTATAAGCTTGAGGCTAATTTCAGGCGTCAAGCTGGGGTATGCATGTTCGTACGGGAGGATATCTGCTGTCGCCGTCTCAGTGACCTGGAAGACAGGGACCTGTCTACATTATGGGCGCGCGTGGATCATGGGGGCCACACTCGGATCTACGCGTGCATTTACAGGTCCCATAGCGGTGATACGGAGACAGTTCGCCTTTTTGACCACCTGCAACAATCAACCGACAAGGCTATTGAGCGGTATCCCTCCGCGGAGATAGTGATTGTGGGGGACTTTAATGGTCACCATATTGACTGGTTGGGTTCCGTGCGCACTGACTTTGCGGGGAAAGCTGCTCACGAATTTGCCCTGACCTACGGTTTCTCCCAACTGGTAAAATCTCATACGAGAATACCAGATAGGGAGAACGAGCAGAGTGCATTGCTGGACCTTCTGCTGACTACGCGGCCCGACGGATACACCACTTCAGTGGATGCACCACTTGGTTCATCGGACCACTGCCTCGTTCGGTCGCGAGTGCCTCTCGCAAGGCCTGAACCACCTCGGCCCAAGGAGTGGCGACATGTGTGGCACTACAAGTCAGCAGATTGGGATGGACTTCGAGAGTTCTTTGCGTCGTACCCGTGGAGGCGGCTTTGCTTCACTTCAGATGATTTGGACTCCTGCGCTGCAGCAGTAGCTGAGGGGATCTTGGCGGGCATGGAATGTTATATTCCTAACCGCTGGATCCCGGCAGGAGCTAGGAAACGACCGTGGTTTAATCGGCTTTGTAGAAAAACTAGGATGTTGAAAGAAACTGCCTACAGAGCTTGGACCACGGCTCGCGCTAACTCAGATCCTAGCATCTCTGAAGTGAAACGCAAACTGAATGCCGCTTCGAGGGCCAGTAAAAGAGCGGTTGCCAGGGCTAAATTCGATTTCGTCGGCAGAATTGGTCAGCGACTAGCCGGCTACCCCTCTGGAAGTCGTGAATTCTGGTCGCTCGCCAAAGCTGCCGAGGGAAACTTTTGTCGGTCGGGGTTACCACCTCTACATAGACTGGATGGTAGTCTGGCCCAGAGTGCCAAGGAGAAGGCCGACCTTTTGGGTTCTCTCTTTGCCTCCAACTCGACCATGAACGATGGAGGTGTGCTTCCGCCTGGTATCCCTTGGTGTGGCACTTCCATGCCAGAAATTAAGTTCAAGCAACGGGACGTCAGGCGGGAGCTTCAATCCCTGGATATTCATAAGTCGAGTGGGCCGGACGGCATTCCCGCGGTGGTACTTAAGCGGTGTGGTCCGGAGTTGTGTCCGGTACTTACACGTCTTTTCACGCTTTCATACTCCATGAAGCAAGTCCCGGCGTCGTGGAAGATCGCGCACGTGCATCCTGTGCCCAAGAAGGGTGACAGGACCGACCCGGCCAATTATAGGCCTATAGCCGTCACCTCCCTTTTATCTAAGGTGATGGAGCGTGTGATTAATACACAGCTTCTGAGGTACCTTGAGGAACATGACCTGCTCAGTGACCGGCAGTACGGTTTCCGTCACGGTCGCTCGACGGGCGATCTTCTTGTGTACCTCACACACCGCTGGGCGGCGGCTATCGAGAGTAAGGGTGAGGCTCTAGCAGCGAGCCTCGACATCTCGAAAGCCTTTGACCGGGTCTGGCACCGTGGTCTTCTTACGAAATTGCCCTCCTATGGACTGCCCGAGAGTTTATGCGGATGGGTGTCCAGCTTTCTGGCCGGTAGAAGCATCAGGGCCGTCGTTGACGGCAGCTGTTCTGACTGCATGGCCATAAACGCTGGAGTACCACAAGGCTCAGTGTTGTCCCCTACTTTGTTTCTGCTGCATATCAATGACATGTTGTCTATTGACGGCATTCATTGTTATGCGGACGACAGTACGGGCGACACTTATTACACGGGCCGCCCCGGTATCTCTCGGGTTGCAGTGGAAGAAAGTCGTGAACAACTTGTGTCTGAAGTCGAGGCTACTCTCAATAGAGTGTCCGATTGGGGTCGACAAAATCTTGTCCAATTCAACCCTACCAAGACACAAGTTTGTGTTTTCACCGCAAAAAAGACCCCATTCACTGTGGCGCCACAATTTCAGGGCACATCTCTCACCATCTCTGAAAGTATAGGGATCCTTGGTGTTGACATCTCCAGTGATGTGCAGTTCCGCAGTCACTTGGAGGGCAAGGCCAGGCTGGCGTCCAGGAAGCTCGGAGTGCTCAGAAGGGCGCGGCGGTACTTTACTGCGGCGCAAGCACTGCTTCTTTATAAGTCGCAAGTGCGTCCGCATATGGAGTACTGCTGTCACCTCTGGGCGGGGGCACCCGAATACCAGCTTCGTCCATTTGACTCGGTGCAAAGGCGAGCTATGAGAGTTGTCAACGATCCCATACTTGCAGGTGGTGTGGAACCTCTTAGTGACAGGAGAGACTTTGCTTCTCTGTGTGTGTTCTACCGCCTGTACAACGGTTTGTGCTCTGAAGAATTGTTTGATATGATGCCTACGGCTACATTCTATCATCGCACCGCTCGCCATAGACAGGGTATTCATCCTCACACGTTGCGTCCTGAGCGCTTGAGCACGGTGAGATCTGGTAGAGGCTTTCTTCCGCGTACGCTTAGGTTGTGGAATGATCTCCCTGCCTCGGTTTTCCCAAACGCCTACAGTATGGGGTTCTTCAAAAGGGGACTTAGAAGGTTTTTAAAGAGTCGGCAGCGCGATTGTGGCGCCTCTGGTGTTGCAAACGTCCATAGGCTGCGGTGACCACCGGTACATCTGGTGGGGCCGTATGCTTGTCTGCCACTCGAGTGGTATAAAAAAAAAAAAAAAAAAAAAAAAAAAAAATTGACAATTTTAATGACATATTTAATGATAATTCAATAGTGCATGCGTGGCTTAAATGAAATTAGAATTATAATGCTTAATGATATATTTAATGTGATATTTTTAAAAATTTTGTAATGATAATGATGTTGATGACATGACATTACTGCTTAATTAATAAATTACAAATTTTTATTTGGCAAACATAAAGATGCTCATGGTAATTAAAAGATAGCCAACAAAAGCCTGGGTATTACCGACCGAAGCGCAGTTTTGATTTTGAAAAAGTGCACAGTCTCCCTCTCTTTCATTTATATTGTTTGCTGTGCCCGACAGGGTCCACAATGATCTTACTATTTGACCTACCACCTAAGTTATTTACATTGTGGAATGCAATAAAGAATTGAGAATTGAGAATTGAGAATTGAGAAAGTCAATCAATATTTCTAATTCTTCTATTTCTTGGTTCAGTTCTTATCTTCGAGGGCGCTCGCAGTGCGTTCATTTGGAGCAAAAGTCCTCAGACTGGTGCCAACTCGTTGCGGGCGTACCTCAGGGTGGTGTTCTCTCTCCTCTTTTATTCTCTATCTTTATTAATTCTGTCACTACTTTAATTTCCTGTAACTTCCATCTCTATGCAGACGACTTACAGCTGTATCATCATTTCAGTGTGTGTGCGGTTGCATCAGGTGTAGCAAGTATGAATCATGACTTGGCTTGTATTAGCAACTGGGCTAAGTCGGTTGGTTTGCTTATTAATCCTAAGAAATCACAGGCCATTTTAATAGGTAGTAAGTATATGAAGGGTAAAGTTGATTTGGTAGCGCTGCCGCCTGTTCTCTTGGATGGAGATAACATTGCCTACACCACCAAGGTCAAAAATTTGGGAATCATAATAGATGAAAATCTATCCTGGAGAGCTCATGTCAACGAGGTCAGCAAGAAGGTACACTTCACCTTCCACTCTCTGAAATGCCTCCAGACTTTCCTGCCCTTGAAGATTAAGATCACTCTTGCACAAACTCTTATTAAGCCCATTATAGACTACGCTGATGCCTGCTACTTAGATGCCACAGAGGAGCTGCTAGACAAACTTGAGAGGCTGCAGAATTTATGCATTCGTTTTATTTTTAACCTCAGGAAGTATGACCATGTTTCACATTTTCGCCAAAAGCTCAAGTGGCTCCCAATCCGTCTTCACAGGAACACTCGGATACTCTGTCTCCTCTTCAATATACTGCACAACCCAAAATCCCCGTCATACCTGAGGGAGCGATTCTCATTACTACGTTCTCCTGAAGCTCCCTGCAGGACGCACCTTCGCTCCATCCTTAAAGTCCCACCCCACAAATCTGACTTCTATTCTTATTCCTTCACGGCACATGCGGTTAGGTTGTGGAATTGCTTGCCACCAAATATTAGAAGTGTTAATACGGTTGCAAGTTTCAAGAAAAAAGTCCGTGAACACTATCTCTCAACCACTTTTAACTGCTAATGTCGTCATTTCTCCTATTTAAGTATATAACATAAATCCGTAATTCTAATGTAACTTTTTATATTTAATAAGATTAGGTATTTATATATTTGATGACTAGATGACGCCCGCGGCTTCGCCCGCGCGAAAATTCGGTACCCGTTCCCGCTTCCCGTGGGAACATTTACCCGGGATAAAAAGTAGCCTATGTGTTATTTCAGACTATAAGCTATCTCTGTGCCAAATTTCAGCCCCATCCGTTCACCCGTTAGAGCGTGATTGAGTAACAAACATCCAAACATCTAAACATCCAAACATCTTCACAAACTTTCACATTTATAATATTAGTAGGATATTTATGTATATGTGTATATATTATGTGTGTATGTGTATGTAAGTATTTGTTTCTCAAGTATGTATGATCGCTTGTTTTAACTAGTCTTTTTTCACACACTTCTACCTTTTTCAACTATATCATTGTCATGCTCTCCTCTCGCCGGCCTGCTGGAGGAGATTTCTTAAAGAAATAAGCAGTGCCATTGTACTCTTTTTTCCTAACTACATCTCTATTGTAATACATGTGTGTACATAAATTGTTAAATAAATAAATAAATAAAAAAAGGTATATGATTTCAAAATTTTACACAATACATTTTATTTATTTAGAGTAATTTAGACAAAAAAATGACATTTTAATTTTCGTTTAATATTTGATTCTGTTATTATTTGTTTAAGTTTTTCTGGTAGGTCATTGATTAATTTAGGTATTTGATATTGCAGCATTTGTTTACCGTACAAGTTACAGTACCCAGGAACCAAGTATGTGGTCCTGTCTGCACTACGTGTATTTTTATGTCGTTCAACAATATTCAGGAATGACTTGTTAAAATAATTTTCTTTGAGTAATAAGTATTTTATTTGGTAGTTTATGGGTAGCAATTTACAGTGCCGAAATAATTCAATATCACAATTGTCTTTAAATGTAGTCTTAATCTTCTCTGGTACGATTGTCTTCAAGATACGCAACTGTAGGCCATATATTTGATCTAAGTGCGTTTTAAAAGTTCTACCGTAACTACTCAAGCCATAATGTATTATTGTTTCTCCCAGCGATTTATATAGTTGTAAAATTGTTGTATATGGAATTCGCTGTTTTACTATTCTGAATTTAGCCAGTAATGCCCGTAATTTGTCACTTACCAAGTTAATATGATGTGTCCACTTTAGTCGGTCGTCTATTAATAATCCTAAATATTTGTGTTCACTAACTACCTCAATTTTATTACATTTACAGTTTTGTCGATTTTTATGTAGGCAATCATGATTATGTGCTATGATTGTAGGAATTTGATTACTGCGATTTTGGCTGGAGCTGATATACATTAATTTTGTTTTCTCAGCATTCAGCACTAGTCCAGCATCATGTGACCATTTCGCCAATGACGTAAAATCTTCTTGTAGGTTTTTTATAGCTGTGTTAATGTCTTTGTTTGAGGATATCAGACAAGTGTCATCGGCAAACTGGTATATTTCGCTATTAGCAATGACCTTTATAGCATCATTGACGTATGTTATATAGTGTAAAGGTCCAATTACTGAACCCTGCGCCGTGCCGTCCCTAACCATTACCCTATCACTCACTTCGTCACTTACCTTAACTATATATGATCTATTATGAACGTAGTCTTGACACCATTTGCCCAGAGGACCTCTTATACCACAATTATTTAACTTTTCTATTAACGTAGTGTGTCTCAATGTGTCGAAAGCCTTACTGTAGTCAATAAATACAGCCATAACATGTTCCTTGTTATTAAGGTGACTATAAATACTATCAGTGAATTTAGAAAGTAATTCAGTGGCGCTTTTTCCTGGTCTAAATCCAAACTGTTTATCAGTGATTATGTTATTTTTGGTGTAGAATTTATTAATCTGCTTTGTTATCACCTTTTCTACTATTTTGTCAATTGCAGGCAAAATTGTTATTGGGCGGTAATTATTATAGTCTTTGTGGCTGCCTTTTTTATGTATGGGTCTAACGATTCCTGCTTTTAGTCCAATAGGGTAGATTCCCTCTCTGACAGAAGTGTTTATCAAATGAGAAATTGTACCCGCGATTTCTGTGTCTATAGTTTTCAAATCCTGTGGCCTAATACCGTCTAAGCCCGGCCCTTTATGATAGTTTAAAGCGCGAATTTCTTTTAAAACCGTTGTAGCATTCGTTGGTTGATACCTAAAAGTTACATTAGCATTAGCAGTGTACGTGTTTTTATTCAAAGTTGGTTCAAAACATTTCGGAACAATGTTTTTGATACTGTCGTTAAAATTATCTGCAAATTTGTTTGCTATATTTATTGCCGTTGTACTATTACTAGCGAATGCTCTGAGGATAACATCATCCACAGATGTTTTTACTCTACCAGTAATTTCATTCAGCAATTTCCAAAGATTTCTAGGATTACTTTTATTGTTGTGTATTTGTGTTTTAATTGTATTGTTTTTATTTCTTTTTATCAATGTATTTGCATAATTTCTAGCATAATTATATTTTTGTTTTATAATAATGTTCGATGAGTCAGATTTCCATTTCATAAACAGTCATCTCTGTACCTGCATGCTTTTAGTATTCTATTATTGTACCATTTTTTATTGAAAGTTTTTTTCGAAAATTTTACTTTTATTTCCGATTTCCTATAACAGTCTCGTATATTTTGTACTATGACGTCGTAGATTTTACATGGGTCAATTATTTGTTTTAATGGTTGCCAATTCAAGGCTTTTAAATTATTAAAAAGTATTTGTCGGTCAAATCTGGTAACGTATGCAATATTCGCCCGTGTGTTTTCATTATCACTTGATGCATTAACAGCGGCAAGAGCTATGACGCGATGATCGGCCAGTGCAGTGCCAAGTGCGGCTGTGTACAGGTCTAGCGAACGGGATCGTGCATAAATGTGATCTATACAGGATTTACTCAGTCTATAGTTAGCGATTTCGATACGTGTAAATTCAGTGATCCCGCATGCTAAACCGTGGTTGTACATAGTGGTATTATAAATATGTTTTATAGGACGGTCCACGTGAATGTCTATGTTTATATCCCCTAAAATATATAGGTCAGACAACCCACCAATTTTGGTCAATAACAAATTTAGCTCATTTACAAATAAGTGTTTACTATATCTGGGTGGGCGATATATGCAACATAATTTTGCCGTATATTTTAAGGGTGTACTAAGTGATAATATAATATTTTCACAATGCTGCTTTTTAAAGTGTTCTAAGTGAATCCTGTGCTCTTCTCTTACATAGATGATAATACCACCTCCCTTTTTAGGGTTTCGTAGCCAAATGGCAAAAACGGAACCCTTATAGATTCGTCATGTCTGTCTGTCTGTCTGTCTGTCTGTCTGTCTGTCTGTCTGTCCGTCCGTGTGTCACAGCCACTTTTCTCCGAAACTATACGGCCTATGCTATTGAGACTTGGTAACTAGATGTATTCTGTGAACCGCATTAAGATTCTTATATAACACTAGAAAAAAAGCAGCAAATTTTGGGGGTCCCCATACTCAGAACTGAAACTCAAAATTCTTTTTTTCATCAAACCCATACGTGTGGGGTATCTATAGATAGGTCTTCCAAAATGCTGTTGAGGTTTCTAACATAATTTTTTTCTAAAGTGAATAGTTTGCGCAAGAGACTTCCAAAGTCGAAAAATGAGTGTCCCCCCCCCCTCTAACTTCTAAACTAAAAGAGTGATAAATCTAAAAAAAATATATGATGTACATTGCCATAAAAACTACCAACGAAAATTAGTTTGAACGTGATAGAGCTGGTAGTTTTTTTTAATACGTCATAAACCGCAATTTTCGGTTAGAAAAATCACTATCACTGCGAACGTGTTAAAACATCAATCAAAGTTACAACGAACTATAAGAACTTTTATATTATGTTACTTGCTGCTACGAAACCCTTCATGGGCGAGTCCAACTCGCACTTGGCCGGTTTTTCTTAGTTCGCAACTCACAGTACATCTTATATCCTTTCAACTGATATAAATATACTAACAAGAGAGCTAGATATATTGACTTCAGTTAACATTATGACATCAATTACCCTAGTAGAAGAATAGATACATTGTTCTAGTGTAGCAAAATTTTTAATGATTGAGCGAATGTTCATATGTATACACAATAGCTTTATGTGTTGAGGAACACAATGTAGGAAGTTTCCCAGATCCGTACAGTCCTTTATTTGACTTATATCATCTAATGAAACATTCATAATTATATTTATTACTTTCTCTTATAGAATATAGATATATTAAATAGGTAGGTATAATATTATCTAAATAAAGTCATTGAAATATATACTTATGACTTACGATTTTTAGCATCACATACAGATTTCAATTTTTTTATATCGTCTATAGATCTAATAATATGAGTTTTCTGATGTTCGCCTTCTTTTCGCACACGCAGTACCCCCTTCTTTATCCAAATGAATTTAAATATATCTTTGAGTTCCTGTTTTGTGTTAAATAATAATTGTTTATTATATGGTGTAAGCGACTCACATACAAATATTGTGTTGTTCATGTTTTTATCGGAACCTGGAACAATATCTGATACCAATATTCGCGAGTTTATTGACTTCGCTGCCGTAACCCATGCTGATTGATTTTGTTCAGAGTTAAGTTTGACGTGTACAGCTCCTGGACGACTGTTTTTATCAGGTAAACGCTTGACTTCTTTAACGTCTGCAGGGTTTTGCTTGAGCTTTTTAGCAATATTAGTCACAACTTCCATCAGGTTTTCACTGGCAATAGTGGGAATTTGTTGGATCTCAATACATTTTCGCAAGTCATGTTGCTCTATTTCTTGAATCCGCTGTCCCAGAGCCCCGACCTTAGTCTCCAAGTAATTATTCCTGTTAGTTAGCTCGTAATTCTTTTTCTGTAAGTTATTAATACTTTCTTGCATTACTTCAATCGTCTTAATTAATTCATCCATTTTTTCCGAGTTGTATTGTAATGAGTGACAAATATCCTTCATTTCCTTTTTTATGGCCTTTTCAACTTCTTTCGATATATCGCTAGTAAGCTTTTTCAAATCAATTTTTACACCATGCTGTTCCTCGAGGTCATCGTCCTCCTCTTCTTCATCACTGGGGATGATAATTGAACGACGTCCTGTGGTGTTATTCTGGCAATTGCTGCAAGTCCACTCCAGATTATCTGTTGCTCGTAGTGCAGTTATTTGTTTCTTCGTGAGACCAGTACACATGATGCTCAGATGTACTGTTTTTTCACATCTGTTACACTCTAACCCCGGTTTAGATTTTGTTAATCCTTTACCACAGTTATCACATTTGCTCGAAATTATTTTTTATTTTATTGGTGGAGATCTACAAATATAACACATGTTTGCTAGTGCGTAAAATATTGGATGGCAAAATACTTACTAAAATAACATTTACTACCAAGGGAAAATTCAAGAACGACTAACAAGACAAAAACATGATATAAACTTAAGGCCGCCGCGAACTAACTATGGCAAGCGTAATATTTTATACGAAGGTGCCAAAATATATAACCAATTACCAAATAACATAAAAGAAATCGACCCCTCCGTACAATAACTCGGTAATCGTAAAATCAAAATTGTTCAGGAGAAAAGATTTACTGATTTTATCAAATAACTTTTTAGTGAGAGGGACTATTCAAGTCATTGAGGTATCAAATGAAAGCTAATTTTTTGTTTATTGTAGCTGTACCATCGATGGGAACTTTCTTGTGTTTAAAACCTAGTAATTTACTAAAACAAATGTTACCAAAAATTTTCAAAATCAAATATTACACTACATTACTTACGGGCTTATTGCAGTAAATTTATCAAATATAATTTTTCGTAACATATTATAATGGACCTTTATAGCATAATTTTCTATCGCAGGAATGATACGTAACATATCTTTACGGACTTATTGTGGTACTATCAATACATTTTTATAAATGGTATTGATAAGTAACATTGTTATTGCACTTAAAAGTTTTAAAAACAATATGTTGTTACCGCTCAGTGCTGCTTTTTTTTATTCAGCATTTAAGTTGCGTATTCGAAGGTAGAAACGCAGAAAAGTTGTAATATCTTTATTGTTTTAAAGTATTTTATGAGGCATAGATTGAAATTTGATGCTCAAATATATTGAAAATATGTATTAATAACAATAAAGTAATAAATCAAATGCTGAAATGAACTTTGAGCTTCATAAACTTAAATTTAGCCATTTTTCTTCAGAAATAGCTTCCGAGCCTTGGCATATGGTCTACCGCCTCAATTGTTCAGCTGGATATTCAATTTCCTGCACAGACGATGTATACGGGTTCTCTGTGATGGTCAGACATCCAGTATATTGCAGAATATTGCCGAGGTGCTGTAGTACCCAACTCTTTTTTTTCTGCATAAAAATGGAATGCTATCCCATGAAAGAATTCAGTTTTATTCAAATAAAATCACTCTGCACGTCAGTAACTCTGCCCGTACTACAGCCGAGAGGACCGATGTGGAGGAAAAGAAGCTAGCCCACCGGAAAATACGACTCAAGTCCTCTTGAAAAGGGCCTGATTTGTATTTACATCCGTTGAGCAGAATTCTTGGTCAATTTTAGTGGCAGAAAGACACAGGCGTGTGCATTTACAACAAGGAAGTTTTGAATAACACTAACTGTAACAGAAGGAATGCAGAAAAAAGAGAAACAATACTATTATTTTATGGGCGGCGGCTATCGAGAGTAAGGGCGAGGCTCTAGCAGTAAGTCTCGACAACTCTAAAGCCTTTGACCGGGTCTGGCACCGTAGTCTTCTTACGAAATTGCCATACTATGGACTACCCGAGAGGTTATGCGGATGGGTGTCCAGCTTTCTGGCCGGTAGAAGCATCAGGGCCGTCATCGACGGCAGCTGTTCTGACTGCATGGCCATCAACGCTGGAGTACCGCAAGGCTCAGTGTTGTCCCCGTGTACTCTGTTTCTGCTGCATGTCAATGACATGTTGTCTACTGACGGCATTCATTGTTATGCAGACGACGGTACGGGGGACACTTGTTACACGGGCCGCTCCGGTATCTCTCGGGCCACAGTGGAAAAAAGTCGTGAATAGCTTGTGTTCGAAATCGAGGCTACTCTTACTAGAGTGCCCAATTGGGGTGGACAAAGTCTTGTCCAGTTTAACCCTTCACAAGCGTGTATATTCACTGCTAAGAAAACCCCATTTACTGTAGCGCCACAATTCTAGGGCACATCTCTCACTATCTCTGAAAGCATTGGGATCCTTGGCGTTGACATCTCCAGAGAGTTCAATTCCGGAGTCATTTGGAGGACAAGGCTAAACTGGCGTCCAAGCAGCTCGGTGTGCTCAGTCGGTACTTTACTTCAGCGCAAACACTGCTTCTGTAAGTAGCAAGTGCGGCCGCACATGGATTACTGCTGTCACCTCCGGGCGGAGGCAACAGAATATCAGCTTCGTCCATTTGACTCGGTGCAAAGGTGAGCTGTGAGAGTTGTCAACTATCCTATGCTTGCAGGTGGTGTGGAACCTCTTCGCGACAGGAGAGACTTTGCCTTCTTATGTGTATTCTACCGCCTGTACAATGGTATGCTCTGAGGAATTGTTTTACATGATGCCCACGGCTACGTTATATCATCGCACTGCTCGCCACAGACAGGGAGTTCATCCTCACACTCTACGTCCGGAGCATTCCAGCACGGTTAGACCGATAGGGGTTTTCTTCCGCGCACGCTTAGGTTGAGGAATGATCTCCATGCCTCGGTTTTCCCAAACGCCTGCAGTATGGGGTTCTTCAAAAGGGGTCTTAGAAGGTTTTTACAGGGTCGGCGGTGCGAGAGTGGCGCCTCTGGTGTTGCAAACGTTCGTAGGCTGCGGTGACCTCCGGTCCTTCTGGTGGGCCGTATGCTTGTCCGCCACCTTAGTGGTATATGAAAAAAATATTTATGAAATATTTTATTAACACGCCTCTATTAGCTTCACTTGTAACTATGTATGTAAAAAAATCTTGGAATATTAATTTGGCCCACTTCCCGTCATGCGATCAGACTGAAATTTTGCACACACTCTGAGTTCCGATGACAATACATGACTAGCTAAAAAACATCATTACAAATCCAATATGGCGGCCTCCCCAAAATGGCGGAGTGGCTGTTTGAAATCCACCCCCATGATATGGGTATCGAATGAAAGGGTTTGCTGTCAGGAATACGAAAAAAATTGTCACGTGACCTAAATCCAATATAGCGGACAGGCTATTGAAATGCACCTCCATGATATGGGTATCAAATGAAAGGGTTTGCTGTCAGAAATACGAAAAAAAATAGTCACGTGACTTAAATCCAACATGACGGACATCCAAGATGGTGGATAGGCTATTTGAAATGCACCTCCATGATATGGGTATTAAATGAAAGGGTTTGCTGAATGGGTACGAAAAAAGTATAAAATAAAAAAAAAATTCAGTGCGTGCTTAAAGCGTGTTTTATAGTTTTTTAAACTAATAATTATTTATTGAAAACAGAATCAAATTTGACGTTTCAATTTAAAACTTACATGACATTGTGTTGTTTTCCAAATAATCTAACAGAATCAAATCTTGAGTTATTATTTAGTTCAGTTTAATTTTATTTATTAATCTCCAGAAATACTTTTATTCGTGGTTTCAGAATGGGTCATGGTTTCAGAAAGGGTGTTATTCGCCATATATGAATCTTCGCCAGAACTGAGTGTTTTAAAAGATCGTTCCTCTGTCGAACTATAAAAATCTGGAACGACCTCCCGCACACGTGTTGCCCTCATCTTACAATACCGGGTTCTTTAAGAGGATCGTGAAGAGGCACATCATAGTGCCGCCATCTTGAGGACCACTGTCAGAAGTGTTACGGACTGCGAGAGTGGCCCCCAATCGCTAAATGCGCCACCTCCAATTTGGCGAGCTAAATATTTGAAAAAAATGTAAACTGGGCTGATAGACTAATACATGTGCTTGGGGAGCGGCATATAATCCAATAATCAAATTCACAATTAAATTGGAAACATGAACTTGATGCCATAGACGCTTCAATATCATCAGCGTGTTTCGCACTTAGAAGTCTCAGAGACGAATTAAATATTAATCAACTCAAAACAGTTTACTACGCGCTTGTTGAATCTAGGATAAGGTACAGCATAATTCACTGGGGAAATAGCTATAATTATAACATTCAAAGAGCATTTATTTTGCAGAAGCGTGCTATTAGAACTATCATAAAAATTCCACAGTACGAATCATGCAGAGAGCACTTTATGCATTTAAATATATTAACCGTGCCCAGTTTGTACATACTGGTTCTATTGAGTGACTTCGCAAAATATATAAATGAATATGAGTCACAAAAAGAGCGCCAAGAAAGAGAGAATACGCGAAGAAAGGCTTTTAAAAATGTCATAGTTCCTAGATTGGATATTGTAAAGCATTGTTCCAAGTATCAGGCAGTATTAATATTTAACAAGCTACCAAACCATTTAAAAATACTAGTTCACCAAAGAAATACATTTAGGAATAAACTAAGGGCCCTCTTATTGGAATCGTGCTTGTATTCTGTTTCAGACTTTATGACATTGAAATAAACTGCTGGTTGACTTCTACACTGGCAAATTTCTGACATTGTTTAATTATTTGTTATTTAAAATGTAATTATTTGTTTGTGCCTACTCTCTTAGAAAAATGTTTGATATTAATGTAATGCTTTTGTTTATTTTTTTGTGACATTGTTATATGCCTACTCGACATTGTGATTTCTATTACCTACTTATTCTTTTTGTTTGTTGTTCGTTTTTGCATGTGGATTATGAATTTTACTGGATTATTGAAGTTAATGTGATTGTTTGTATAATGGACCTATAGATAGCATCAAAAATCAAACACAATGTATATTGTTAATGATTAAATAAATAAAATAAATAAATAAAATAATTATGTTTATTACTGTCTAACAATAAGGAAAAGAAAGTGACAAGTGCACACTGCAATCTTTGCGCGGCAAGACAAAGATCGATAATATCCAGTACAGAGCTAGGTGTATTGTTATTTTTAGAACATTTTGATCGATTAAACTGTTGCGTACATTTTTGAAAAAATTCTATACTTCAACAACCTTGTTAGATTATATTAAGGAATAAGATTATTTAAGCTGGTCCAGCAAAAACTCAGCACTTACTTATACAAAATACTCGAGAAATTTATTTACGCCAATAACTCGGTAAGTGCGACTTACTGAAAAACGTTTATTTTATATTTTTTGTATACACCTATTGCAAGTATATTGCCTACATATTTTTTGTTTCTAAATTTACACCAATAAAATTGTTTTTAGTTATATCTTTTTAAATATCAATAGGAAAAATCTGCAAAAAATTGACAAGGTGTATTCCAGTGTGTAGATGCCGAATCTGAAATAACAGCATAAACCGCATAACAGCATTTTACCGAGTTATTGCACGGAGGGGTCGAAATACAATCGTTTAGCTTATACAAAACAAAACTTAGGTTCCACATCTTGAAAGATTTTACTAGATTTAAGCTTTACCAGTTGCCATTACATTATTGTCAATTGCTATCAAAAGCCAATACGTAGGTAATAGAACAGAATGATATTTTTCTATGTACCTCCATCAAAAAATGTTAACAGTCAGGGTATGCTCCTGTTAATGATATTTAGTTTTAAGTTTAGATATAGTATGTTTCTCAATGTAAGTGAATAGTATTCTTTTTGAGAAATAAAAATGTTCTTAAACCGGACATTTCAGCAATGCCAACACTGGGATTCTCTGAATTAACCAGTAACAATACAATATACCTATGAACGAATTTACCGTAATACCTACTTAGTTAGATTATATAAATTCAATAATAAGGACAAGATTGATTTTATTTCTTTTCACTGCCAGCCTCGTTTTACATTAATAGTACCCAAGTACTACAGCTAAAAGATCTTTTCATTTTTTCTCACATCTAGCCTCTGTTCATTTAGGACTACAGCTTTCTGCATAGTACTTTAAACAATAACATCAGTTCATTGTCATTGTCTCTTTTCACATTAAGAGAACTAAATAACAACGGTCAATCGCTTTGCCAACAATAACCACTAGCTTCACACCTGCTGCACATGTGACAAGCTAGACCAAAGCAAAAGACTTCAGCAGTTCATCTCATTCATTCAATATTCAATTGATTCTCAGAACATAAGATCAACTCCATTTATTTTACGTACTCTACATTACCTAGGCTTAAATTACTCAGTATAGCACATATTACATGTATTGTCATAGTCATTCAGCAGTTCATCTCAGTCAATCAACATTCAATTGATTCTTAGAACATACTCCATTTATTTTACATAATTATGTACCCACATTACCTAGGCTTAAATTACTCAGTAAAGCACATACTATTACATGTAGGTATATTCATTCAGCAGTTCATCTTAGTCAATCAACATTCAATTGATTTTTAGAACATACTCCATTTATATTATAATATGTACCTACATCACCTAGGCTAAAGCTACGCACAGATTACATGTCTATTCCATAATATTATTTTAATCATTGATGTGACCAATAGCACCACCTAGGCCACACAAAATTTTTCAACCTATCCACATGGCCATAGCATAAATTCTCTTTAGTTATAATAATGTTACTTGAACTACTTATCTCTCTTAGGGAAAACCTAAAATTAAAAGAACAGCATTTATTAGGGTTCCGTAGACAAATGGCAAAAACGGAACCCTTGTAGTTTCGTCAAGTCTGTCAGTCTGTCTGTCCGTCCGTATGTCACAGCCTCTTTTCTCCGAAACTATAAGACCTATGCTATTGAAACTTGGTAAGTAGGTGTATTCTATAAACCGCATTAATATTTTAACATAAAACTAGAAACAAAGGGAGTAAATTTTTGGGGTCCCAAGTCAGAACAGACTCAAAGAAATTTTTTTTTTATCAAACCCATACGTGTGTGGTATCTATAGATAGGTCTTCATAATGCTAATGAGATTTCTAACACCTTTTTTTTTAAAACTGAATAGTTTGCCCAAGACACTCTAAGTGTAAAAATGTGTGTGTCCCTCCTCTAACTTCTAAACTAAGGGAATGATAAGTCAAAAAAAAAATAAGATTTACATTGCCATAAAAACTTCCAACGATATTGGTTTGAACAATATCTAGTATTTTTTTTTATACGTCATAAACCGCAATTTTCGCCTAGCAAAATCACCACCACAGAGAACGTGTTAAAACAGCAATTTATTATTGTTACTTGTTGCTACGGAACCCTTCATGGGTGAGTCCGACTCACACTTGGCGGGTTTTTTCATATTATAGTACCATAAGTCTGCTTACTTATTTCTCATATCAGATAATCTTTTGTCTTTTATTATTTTCCTGCATCTATTTTGCAATGAAATATTATCCATCACTACATAATCATAAGTAACTCTTCGATTTATACGTAGCAACTAGTATTCACAGCAAGAACAGTAGGTATAGACTACAAAAATTATGTAGGTAGTTATTACTACAGTTCATTCAACGCGATACCGAGTCACAAGATAAAAATCTTCTAGTACCTACATATTCCAAGAGCGGCGTATTGACGAAATATTTCATGCTAACTTATGTAGGTAACCTCCTATACAGAAAGTTAACGAAAAGAAATCAAGATTTGATATGGAAATCTAGTTGTTTTTTAAATAAACTCGGAAAAAACTAGCTTATTGACGCCAATTAGATCCGAGAACTATCGTAAGAGAAAATAATGGTATGAAGAAACAGTGCGTAGTTATGTTTGTGTTGTGTACTTAGTAGTGATACGACTTACGAATTCCTGTTAACGTAGACAAGCGTTTAGTATCTTATTCATATTACCCAATGGAAAAAAAGTTGTTTTTGTTTGCATTAAGTAAATAGATTCTGAAACTAATGAACCGATTTTTTTTAAGTCGTTCACCAATAAAAGAAACAGCGAGTAGGTACAAACATAGGCTACATTTTATTCCTGTATTCCCACGGGAACGGAACGACGCGGATTCAACTGCTTGATGTCCGCTAGTAGGTACTTATCTATTTAATACTCGGTACATGGAGCTCTAAGTTTATTAATCACGAGTTTAATATACTACATGTTATTGGTAGTTCTGAAAATAGATGCCGATAGTAATGATGAGTTTGTATGGAATCCTAGCCACAGAGTTCTACCTCAACGAATAATGCATGGAAGAGAAAAGTGTAATTCTGTTTAATCGTGTCACATGATTTTTGAACCTTCTACAGAACGTTCGGCCAATCTGACATTTCATTACACAAGGTACTAAGAATATGAGTTACGTGGACGTACAGTGGAGTGGATATGCAACGTTCTACTTGTTCGTAGGTACTTCTTGGTGTAGCCGTAATGTACAAATTTGACTACTGCGAAATTCTTTTGTTCTACTACTAGACTACGGAGTAAGATGGGAGTCCCAAACAGTGATGGGATACCATTCATCTCTCAGGAGATATCCTGAGAGATTTAACGCGCCAAGCTCCATCTTGCCTAAATGCGCCATGTGGCTAATTTCGAGAATGTTTCAATTTTCGGGTACCTAGGTAGGCCTTCAAAATAAAACGGAGATCATGAATATGATGCCAGTAGGTAACGTATTAGGTACTTATTGAAAGAAAGAAGAAAAAAAGAAATTACTTTCTCGTTCCCTCAACCTCTTAGTTATAAGTCTACCTACCTAAGTAGTTACATGTTTAAATAGTGTAGGTAATAAAGCTGACAATCTTGCAGCAACGTTATAAGCTATACCTCTCATTCCAAGCTTAAAATATAGGTATATCTACATTTTATCCAAAATGTTCACTGGTATAACTTTCACTGTATTTAAATTCACACACGATCACAAAAAAACACAACATACCACTGTTGCCACCGATTGCCGGGTCGAAGATCGAGAATACCACGTCGTCGTCATCAGAGCAGCGAACGTCCCGAGGCAGCGGCAAAATCCGTCGATTCTGAAACTTGTAATCAATGTACTAGCAAAGGTGGAATCTATCCCACTTCTGATGTTAGATTCGTCTCGTAGAGGGTAGGTATTTCAACACATACGGTCACGCCTTTTATCCCCGAAGGGATAGCCAGAGGCATATTCTGTAAGGAGGGTATTAGCTAACAAGTTATGAAATGAAAAGAAATGAATATGAGATAAAAATATCTTTATTCTCGTCAAGATTTCCAATTCTACATTTACCGCCAGATTCGCAATAGGTAGAGCCTATGAGAAAGAACCTGGCAATAAAACTCACAGCCACTCTTTTCAAAGTCACATTAATTGCTATACATCTATTTTTACTATAATCTAATTCCATCAATAGTTGGTACATACACGTCATTACAATTAATAGCAACACGGGACATATCTTTACAAATAGTTCAGCAGGATAGTACCTATACCATTATCTTTTAAACCAAGCCATGGGCAGTATAAAATAACCTTGAATACAATCAATCAATCGGTCTATGGCAGTCCAGCACTGCTGGACGTAGACCTCTGCTAATTTCAACACATATATTACACCTCACATCAGATCAGATCAGATAAATTACATAAGTTATTAATGAGGAACGTACCCTTAAGACGGCTGCTCAGCGACTGAGCTGTTCTGTCTAACACTGTGCCTCTCTCCTATAATTTTGGCGCCTAAATAGCATTACACTGTTCACAAGGGTCTAATCTAAATTGATTATTATATTATATTAATTTAAATGATCCTATGACATATACCTACAAACAAAGTATCGTCTAAAATAATTAATTTACCTATTTGTAATGTGAAACATAATAGTATCTATTCAATTATTACATTTTACATAAATTATTCCATGTAATGACTACAGACAATTTACCGGAAACGATGACAACATTCAAATCATTTAATCAAATAAATCCCAAACTAAGATTACTGAACCTGATCGTAGTTATTATATAATTGTTCTACAATTAAATATCTGTATGCTATAAAACAATATTAATAATTAATACTATACAGTTTCTCAAAAACTCTTTTGAAACGGAACTTATATTTTGCATGTTGGCTAAATTGTTACAAAGTGCTGCCAATAGTACCAACCACTAAATATTAAAATGTTTACCGAACAATAAATAATGGTTCCTTCTAACGTGTTGCCATATGAACAGTACGGTCAACCAAGTAACTTACCTATATATAATCATATCCTACACACGCGACATACTTTCATTAAAAAGTACGGAGCATGGCTCCAAGAAGACATCAAATGGCCTGAAGTCACCAAGGAAAAGATGACTTCCTCAGTAACGATAGATCAGTCACCATGTTCCAGTTCTGAATTTCCCGCAAACGAAGGTGTATCAACATCCGCACAACCACAGACTTGTAGTGTTGGAACCTCAACATCTCTTGGAAAGCAGTTTTCGGAGTTAAGCTCGTTACAGAAAAGAAGGAGAGTAGAAGAGCTTTTAAATCATCCAACGGAAAGTCTTGCTTATGCAACTGGCTTGAAGGCGCAAAATAAAGATGTAGCAGACATAATAAAATTAGGCACAGAGAATTCCGAAGAGACTACAAAGATAAAAGATATACTGAAAACTAAGAAAAATGTGCCCGTATATTCTGCTGATAAAGCTTTAGGTATTTTGACTTCGTTGAAGCTGTCGCAGCAATGCGACAGCTTCAACGAAGTCAAAAGCCAGTGGCATATGCTTGACTTTTTTTGGAAGATTTAAAAGCTCTTCTACTCTCCTTCTCTTCTGTAACAGGCTTAACTCCGAAAACTGCTTTCTTTGGTTTCCAAGAGATGTTGAGGTTCCAACACTACAAGTCTGTGGTTGTACAAATGTTGATACACCTTCGTTTACGGGAAATTCGGAACTGGAACATGGTGACTGATCTATCGTTACTGATCAAGGCATCTTTTCCTTGATGACTTCAGGCCATTTGATGTCCTCTTGGAGCCATGCTTCGGACTCCCAAACTTAATTTCGACAAATCCTTCTACGACAAGATTTTACTTCGATAGCATGAAACTCCGATACGACTTAATTTCGACAAAATTTTAGATCGAAACAACTCCAGTTGCATAAGCAAGACTTTCCGTTGGATGATTCTCTCCTTCTCTTCTGTAACGAGCTTAACTCCGAAAACTGCTTTCTTTGGTTTCCAAGAGATGTTGAGGTTCCAACACTACAAGTCTGTGGTTGTGCGGATGTTGATACAGCTTCGTTTACGGGAAATTCGGAACTGGAACATGGTGACTGATCTATCGTTACTGAGGAAGTCATCTTTTCCTTGGTGACTTCAGGCCATTTGATGTCTTCTTGGAGCCATGCTCCGTACTTTTTAATGAAAGTATGTCGCGTGCGATTACATGAGATCCATTTCCTTTTCAATGCACACACATAAGTTTGGCAGAATTGTTTCAAGTCTTTCTTTTCATTTTCTGACAAATCAACGCTATTCACAAAAACTTCAAATAACACATTGGGATCTGAGAAAGAAGTGTTGTTGGCCACAAACATGAAAATATCAAGATTGATACCAAAACCTTCTATCGCAATAGAAAATTTGAAAGAACAGAAAAATTAAAGTTTACGCGCACTGTGCTAAACGTTACTGACAGAATTTATGCCAAACATTATATTTATGTATAACTACCCTCATTAAGGGTCGAAGCAAATTAATTTAAATGCGTCACATACTTAAAAAATTCAATACCGAAAATTCGAAATTTCAAAAAATCCTACGTGTGAAGCGGCACCTAAAGGTACATCAGTGGTATGTCAAAGTAATCGCCTTAAGAGCGGCAATAGCTCGTATGAGTACCAGCCTTTCAGTTTCATTTAGTCGCAAGAAAATGTACTTTATGTATTTTCTCCCATACAAAAAAAAACTAAATATTTTTTTTCTCAGGCGCGGAGTAACTTAAATCATTCATACTACAATTTGCATTAAAGAAATGTATACCTGACACGTTCCATATTTTGGTTTTATGAATATCCCACATTGACTTTCTACGAAAGGGGAGCTCGATTTTCAGACCACTGTGCGTCGTGGGTGTGGGGTGGGTGTGGGGAAAAATGATAGAAAAGTCAAAACTGTACATTGGAAATATTTAAAAAAAAAGTACTCGCTGGGTGTTCAACATAAGATACCGAAGCCGAAAATATAGTTAGATTTTTTTTTGTCTGCTTGCTTTGCTTTGTCCGGAAGGATCTCGAAAAGTACTCAATAGATTTAATTCTAATTTTGCACAAATATTAACTAGGGGTAGGGTCTTGAAATAGGCTATATATTATCACGCTACATATCCTAGGGCCTAAGCAGAGAGCAATCAACTTGGCATTATAACATATTTTTCACGCGTAAAAAGGCACGTCAAAAGCTAGTAAATAAATAAAGAAAAATAAATCTATATATATATATATATATATATATATATATATATATATATATATATATATATATATATAGATTTATTTTTCTTTATTTATTTACTAGCTTTTGACGTGCCTTTTTACGCGTATCCTAGGGCCTAAGCAGAGAGCAATCAACTTGGCATTATAACATATTTTTCACGCGTAAAAAGGCACGTCAAAAGCTAGTAAATAAATAAAGAAAAATAAATCTATATATATATATATATATATATATATATATATATATTATATATATATATATATATATATAAATCAATGCCACTTTTCGTTGTAATTTTATAACTCGAGATCGGGCTCACCTATCCAAACCCAATGTTTAGGCTTTGTTCGGACTATGTAGTAGATGGTTTATGTGAAGTTTGCACGAAATCGATCGAGCGGTTCTTGATTTATCACGCAAACGAAGTTGCGCGGGTCAGCTAGTAAATCATAATTGTCTCGCCTTTATCTGCGGAGGGCGACAAAGGCATGTTATATTTACATTTCAGCTTTTGAGAATTTGTCCCACGTAATAGGTCGTGAGCCGTATTGCCGTGTTGAAATGGGCAGGCGCAGGCTGTGACTGTCTGCTGTTGAAACTTTTCAAGCTGCTTATAAGGCCTTCATCTTGGATTAACGACTGCCATTTTACTAGCAACCGGGACCAACGTAATATGCCTTCCGAAGCACGGAAATGCTTGCAAATAAATTTTAATGTCACAAAGTGGTCACGCGGTGGTCATCCATCCAATATCGGCCTTTCTTTTTTTTTTCTCTCTTCCTTCCTGGCTGTATGTAGTCAGGAAACCTGGTGTTCCCTCGGAAAGAACTCCCAGATATCCTGACCAGTACTGGTCGCCGGTGCCCGGCGACCTCTGGTCTCTGCTTTTTGTGGAGTCTACAATTTTTTTCATCGAAGAAAAGGCGCGTGCTATGTCACCACCATCTTGAGCCTGCCTCTGCCAGGGCGACAGCTAGCCCAGAGTGTCGCCCCCCGGCTCACTCTTATGGGGGACGGAGATCATTCTGGGATCTCCGGCGCCCAATGCGTCTTCTGAGGCACGGGAGAGAACTGTTGCTCTCCCGTTCTCTCTCCGCCACTTCTTTTACGCACATCACTAATTCACAAAAGGAGATGGCGGAGTTCCATGCCGAGTTTTATTGCTCACCATGGCCAAAACTATGGCCTGCAGCATGAGATTTTCTACACCTAAGGCCACTACGAGGCCGCGTCGTTGCTCCATCCACTCTGGGCAATACGCCAGCGTATGGAGCGCCGTATCCTCTGAGCAGCCCGAGCAGTGGTGGCACTCAGACGTTGGCTCCCGCTGTATCCGGTTCAGGTACACACCGAAACAACCGTGTCCGATCCAAGACCGGCCTTATAGGAAGTTACTCTCTGAAGTGATCGTTTACAGAACATTGAGTCCGCGGGGCCACGAGCGCTTCGAGTTTCCTTTAATTTAATGATTGATGTTCGAAAGAGATTCATCTTGGGGTGAACTTTATACTAGGAAATATTCTTCAATTTGATCAGATTTGATCTGATAAAACTTATTATTGTAGTTTATTAGATATATAATACTCTTGCTTTTTTAACGTATCAAAACACGATTAGGAATACTTTGTTCGATCGAAATCGCTCTCGAAAAATGAGAAATATTGCATAAATCCTAACAAGTAATGTACTTTTTTTATCTAATTAACTGAGTTTAATTCCCACAAAACTTGTCAAAAAATAGATGAAGGTCTTTAGAACAATATTTTCCGTATAGATTTTTTCTTAAAACCCCTCAGATTTTATAACAGTAATAAGTATAATGTATTAGAATCGAATGAAATCCGGCAAAAGCGTACGCTGCAATCGTTCGAATTGCCTTAGGATTTGTCAAGGTCGAACATTGCAGCCTTAAATAGAAAACACATAAAAATAAATATAACTATATTTAACAGTTAAGTACTGTATTATCCATCAAATTATTATCGGTAACTTTGGAAAAATGACGCATTTTATGGTGCGGATATTGTTTTAGATTATTTGTATACTCGGTAATTAAGTCTCTGAATAATTAATTACAACATTACTGTGTCATCCACCCCACTTTTATTATATTACTTAATTATAGAATGTGTAATTAAAACAAACAAGCAATATACTTCTTATTATATCATTAGCATGAATTTGTAGTTTGTGTTGACAGTATTTTAGTTCATACATATAGTCACACCTTTATCCTCGAAAGGTTAGGCAGAGGCATTTAACCTTATAATTTTATGTCCCACGTAATAAGTGGTGAGCAAATTGCTGTGTTGAAATGGACCGGCGCAGGTTGTAACTGCTCGCTGTTGAAAATTTTCATGCCGTCATAGTCCAGTCAATTTAGATATAAAAAAAATTGTGGTTAAATAACAATAATTCTTGGGGAGCCAAATTTTGGTGGAGAGTTGGGGTTTGCCATTACAAATAATATATTAAAAGTCCCCATCGATCCTATGTGTGCTACAAAAGTTATTCGGGGTCAAAGGTCAACATTTAAGGTTTTTTGAATATTTCTCGAAAACGGCAAGTGTTATCAAAACTGATTTTTTTTTCCTGAAAGGTACCATTCCTGAAATATCGCGATTAGAAGAGTAACATTATACCTACATGTTATGCACACATTTCTACTCCACCTATGAGGTAGTGCAGGTGCTCGGCGCGTTCGTTTTAAAAGGGTTCCATTCCAAAAGGGTAAAGAACGGACCCAATTAAAGATTCAAATGTCTATTTTGACTGGACTAAAAGACCTACACCTTGACTTAACAACTGCCAGCAGCACGGAAAAGCTCGCAAATAAATGTCACAAAATGGTCATGTGGTGGGCACCCATCCATAACCACATTTTGAAGCGCTCGTGGCCCCGCGGACTCAGTGTTCTGTAAACGATCACTGCAGTAAGCAACATTTACTATGGCCGAATATGGATGGGTGACCACCACGTGGACCACTTTGTGACATTTATTTACGAGCGTTTCCGTGCTTCGGAAGGCACGATAAGCCGTTGGTCCCGGTTGTCAGTAAAATGACAGTCGTTAAGCCAAGTTGAAGGCCTTATGGGCGGCTTGAAAAATTTCAACTGTGGGTCGTCACAACCTGCGCCCGGGTCGGCAGCGCGTGTGTAGCGCCTCTGGTGTTGCAAACGTCTATAGGCTACGGTTACCAACCTTCCGGTGGGCCTCAAGCTTGTCTGCCACCTAAGTAGTATAAAAAAAAAAAAAAAAAAAAATAACCGTCCACAGTAAATGTTGCTTACTACAGTGATAGTTTACAGAACACTGTGTCCGCGGGGCCACGAGCGCGTTTTGTCTGTAATAAGTGGGTTCATAAAATAGGTCAGTGCGGGAGGGCTGGTCGTCGTCACTGTAATACATACTATCTATAGATACTATGACCGTGTCGCCTTCCTCACATAAGCAGGCCCAAGACGGCAGCGTGACCTGAGAGTCTGAGGGTTTCACCCACGCCTCACTTCCCAAAAAGCGGGATACCACCCGAAACAACCCCCGAAGACGACAGCACCCGAACTCGTAGTAAGGCCGCGGTGTTAGCCAAAGTCCAGCGGGGGCCACGAGCTTGGGTCTCCGTCACTCTCCGGACATCGGTGGTGGTAAGGCACGGTGTAGATTAAGCCAGCAGGAATGCGGCATAGCATCCATAAGGATATCTACTTAAAGAAAACCGGCCAAGTGCGAGTCGGACTCCCATGAAGGGTTTCGTAGCAGCAAGTACCATAAAATAAAAGTTCTTGATTGATGTTTTAACACGTTCGCTGTGGTAGTGATATTTCTAGCGAAAATTGCAGTTTATGACGTTTTAAAAAAAACTACTTACTAGATCTCGTTCAAACCAATTTTCGTTGGAAGTTTCTATGACAATGTACATTATAGTTTTTTTTTAGATTTATCGTTCTCATAGTTTAGAAGTTAGAGGGGGTGGGGGGCACACACATTTTTCCACTTCGGAAGTGTCTCTTGCGCCAACTATTCCTATACAACCTATCTATAGATACCACACGTATGGGTTTGATGAAAAAAGAATTTTGAGTTTTAGCTTTGAGTATGGGGATCCCCAAAATTTACTGCTTTTTTCCTAGTTTTATGTTAAAATCTTAATACGGTTCACATAGTACATCTACTTACCAAGTTTCAATACCATAGGTCGAAGAAAAGTGGGTGTGACATACGGACGGACAGACAGACAGACACGACGAATCTATAAGGGTTCCGTTTTTTGCCATTTGGCTACGGAAGCCTAAAAAGGCACTCTCAGTATTTGTAAACAGCTAACGGCACACCTCGCTCATAAGTTAACTAGTAAAACAGTGTCATTTACCCAAAAATAATCGACAACGCATCGGATAGTCAATATCCGATAGATAACCGCGATAATGCTATCGGTCCATCCGTATATAGTGAGCTGTCAAGGAAAAAAGTCACTTCTGACAGTACGCAGAGACCTAAGAAAATTATATTTATTTACCAGAAACAATTTCTAATTAATTTAGCTCAGGTTAAACAAGAAACATACACATATAAAACTATAACTACTTACATTAAAACTAACTACCTACCTATCAATATAATCAGCTGGGTCCCCTCGGTAGGGTACCTATGACGCAGGCAGCATTCCCACGCTGAATAGCTATGGATAGCCTTTGCGCGAAAAAGCTACCAGCGCGGGGATCACGTGTTTCTTCCCTCAGACACTTATAAAGAAAGAAAAAGTATTTATTCATGGCCCATTAGATACATCCGGTATTACCAATATCTTAAAAAAATATTACAAACAAAAAAAAAACAATCTACTATATAAAAACCAACTGGTCAATAAAAGACTTTACACTTACTCAAAGTCCTGAAAAAAAAACTATGTACTCCGCGACTCCATGGATCTAGTGTCTCAAGTGTAAGTAGTATGTTGTGTTAAAAATTCTGCGTATTTTTTTTTTTTTTTTTTTATACTACTTAGGTGGCAGACAAGCTTACGGCCCACCGGAAGGTTGGTAACCGTAGCCTATAGACGTTTGCAACACCAGAGGCGCTACACACGCGCTGCCGACCCTGGCGCAGGTTGTGACGACCCACAGTTGAAATTTTTCAAGCCGCCCGTAAGGCCTTAAACTTGGCTTAACGACTGTCATTTTACTGACAACCGGAACCAACGGCTTATCGTGCCTTCCGAAGCACGGAAACGCTCGTAAATAAATGTCACAAAGTGGTCCACGTGGTGGTCACCCATCCATGTCCGGCCATAGTAAATGTTGCTTACTGCAGTGATCGTTTACAGAACACTGAGTCCGCGGGGCCACGAGCGCTTCATTATCATCAGTTCGCTTCAGTATCAGGCTTAACCTACTCTTCAATCAGTCAAATAGAAGCTCCCTGCTGGACGTAGGCCTCTTCCAATTCAGCCTACGACGTTTTTCAGGTCGTCGGTCCATCTGGCAGGGGGAAGATGGAAAAAAAATTCTGACACATGACATAAGTGTTTAGACTGTGTCAGAATTTACGTCATTTATACTACTTGAGTAATATTACAGGAAATACAAGCATGCTCGACATTTTAGCGCTCCTCCCTATATTCAGTATGAGAGACTACTTAGAGAACTGTGGACGTGAGAAATGACTCTGGCTGTGAAACAAGAGCGTAGTTTTAATAATGTTGAAGTTGTTGTTGAGAGTTTTGGCGCGAAAGGCGAAAGTTCGCATAGTCTGTGGTAAGTTTATAATTTTTTTTTTAAATTTTAAGTTAGGGAATTTGAAGTAAATTTTTAGGGTGACACTTTAGGCCATTTTCGTTAACATTTTCAAACAACATCCTCTAGTCCAAATTATGCTAATATAAGCTTGTGCTATGGGATCTAAATAACTAATAGGTAGACATAAAAGTATCTACTTGTATATTTCTTAATACAGACTTATTATAAGTAGGTACATAGTAACACCCAAAATTCAAAACAAAAATTTGTGGATTCATCGATCTATGTGTACTTCTGAATAATATATATTAAGTCAATATGTCAATGTGTGGATCACACAAATATTTGGCCTAATCGGGAATCGAACCCAGGACCGCAGTGTGGCAGTTGGTTATACTACCGAAGGCGCACTAAGGCAGACACATTATTCCATATATTATACTTAAGCTTATTAGGTTATAGAACGAATATAATTATAGAATTCACGAGACCCTAGGTCCATGGGATCCCATGGCGCATATTTTTTTTTAATTTAAAGAAGCGTCTTGTTGAGTCTACTGGTGACCCAAGAGCTGGCAGTTATTTCTCCCAGCGAATAGGAATCGCTATTCAAAGGAGGGAATGCTGCCAGTCTCTTGGGCACAACGCCACGGGGGCCTTATTTAGATTTAGTTTAGTTTTATATATGCAAACTATTTACAATATAGTAAATAGTTTGCTTCGTTTAGTTAGCAACAAAATTGGGCTTGACCTTTTAGTTTTAAATTCCAAATTCATATTCCGAAAAAAAAAATTCCAGTGAAATTAAATCAAAAATAAGGAGACCAGATTAGACAATTTGTGTGACCCATAAATAAAATGGATACCAATGTATTTACAAAAAAAAGTACCTATTTAAGCATTAACATCTGTGGTCTGATACCCATACCACTTGTGAAAGAATGTCCGTGAATATTTATTATTTTCGTAAGTACTGATAACACAAAAAACCGGCCAAGTGCGAGTCGGAGTCGAACGCGGCATGTACCGTACCAATAAACGGTTTGATGTATGCGAGCCCCCCTTTTTAGGGTTCCGTAGCCGAATTGCAAAAAACGGAATCCTGTATGTCTGTCTGTCTGTCCGTCCGTATGTCACAGCCATTTTTCTCCGACACTATAAGACCTATGCCATTGAAACTTGGCAAGTAGATGTATTCTGTGAACCGCATTAAGATTTTTACATAAAACTAGAAAAAAAGCATTACATTTTGGGAGTCCCCATACAGAGAACTGAACTTCAAATTTTTTATTATTAAACCCATACGTGTGGGGTGGCTATAGATAGGTCTTCAAAATGCTATTGAGGTTTCTAACATATTTTTTTTCTAAACTGAATAGTTTGCGTAAGAGACACTTCCAAAGTGGAAAAATGTGTGTAACCCCCCCTCTAACTTCTAAACTAAGAGAATGGTAAATCTAAAAAAAATATATGATAGACATTGATATAACAACTACCAACGAAAATTGGTTTGAACGAGATCCAGATAGCAGTTTTTTTTTTTAAAGTCATCAACCGCAATTTTTGCTTAGAAAAATCACTACTACAGGGAAGGTGGTAAAACATCAAAGTTACAACGAACTACAAGAACCTTTATACTATGTTACTTGCTGCCCTTCATGGGCGAGTCCGACTCGCACTTGGCCGGTTTTTTGTTAAAGCGGCAACAGAAATACATGATCTGTGAAAATTTCAATTCTCTAGCTGTTATCGTTCCTTAGATACAACCTCATGACGGATAGACAGACCAACAGCGAAGTCTCAGTAATTGAGTCCCATTTTTACCCTTCCGATACGGAACCCTAAAAATGAAACCATAAGTGGTGATACTTTTTTGGTACCAATAGGCATAAACACTTAAACCCGACTCAGACAGTTTCAAATGTCACCATTGACGCTAACGGTGTTTAAATGTTTTTGAAGTTCTGTGCGATTTTAAGTGCTTAATTTAATGATGGAGTTTGCAACTAGTGGTAATTTTAAGATAAATAAATAAAAACCGGCCAAATGCGAGTCCCACTCGCGCGCGGAGGGTGCTGTACCAAAAAAATCGGCAAAAAATCATATTTTTTGTATGTGACCCCCCTAAAATGTTATTATTTTTCTGATTTTTAGCAGACTTCATAGTAATTGTTGTTATTGCGGCAACAGAAATACATCATCTGTGAAAATTTCAGCTCTCTAGCTATCACGGTTTTTTTATGTGTGCAAATCCTACATGGATGCTATGCCGGACTCCTACCGGCTAAAACCGCACAATGCCTTACAATAGTCTATGGCCGGAAGTCCCGGGTAAGCCCTCGGAAGGATGTCATTGCAGAGCGCCTCGTCGGGCACCTCACACGCGTGGGGCCAGATCTGGCGGATAACCAGTTTGGTTTCCGTCGGGGACGCTCCACTGACGGAGGAAGCGATATCACGGGGCGAGGTGGTGATGGCGGTGTCTCTCGACATCTAGCTATCACGGTTCCTGAGATACAGACTCGTGACAGACAGATGGACAACAAAGCATAGGGTCCCGGTTTTACTCTCTGGGTACTGAACTCTAAAAAGTGAAATTAGACTTCCAAACCAGTTAGGTTTTTGAAACCAACTGAGACCTTAATTCTTTTAATATGGAAAAAGAATTGGTTTCGAGCAGATTCGAACTTGTGGCTCCTTGCAAACCGTGGAGACGCCTTAACCGAAACCTACTCGGAACCTACCAAATTTTTCACCTTATAAACGTCTTGGGGCGACGTAGGCACCATCTACGCGCGCCTTTAGATGGTGCCTACGTCGCCCCAAGACGTACGGTTTCGGTGGCCCGGTGGTTAAGGCGTCTGCACGGTTTGCAAGAAGACGCAGGTTCGAATCCTGCTCGAAACCAATTCTTTTTCCATATTTAAAATTTATGAGCAGTTAGCATACTAATTGCTTTTCAAAAATAATCAACTAAGACCTACGTTAAGAAGAGGATTACACAGCGGGAAGGCCAGTTTATCTATACTTTGTATCCTTAGATCATCTAACCACAGGATGCGCCTTACTTAAGCATTGTTTTCTGCCATTGCACATGACCATTTGGTCTTTTGGCTTTATAAAAAGCACTGTACATCAGTACATCATTTTATATGATTAAACTAGTTCCTTTTTATTGTAGTTGACTGTACAATAAAAATTAACACAACAGCCATTACGCGTTTGTCGATTAAAACATTTTTAAATGTAGTGAAATTTTATATTTCTTTGTGTTTCCCCCTTCACCCGCTATGAAAACTGGCAGAATATTTTTGTATGCGGTGGTTCGCAAAGGCTAGTCCCGTGATATATGGTCTAAGTTTGTATCTTATCTTACTTCTCACTAATATTATGAACTAGAACTAGGTAATTATCGCGGCTTCGCCCGCCTGGAATTCGATTACCCTTCCCGTTTCCCATGGGAACATATTCCCGAGATGAAAGTGGCCTATGTGATATTTCAGGTCGATCTGTTCAGCGAGTTAGAACGTGGTTGAGTAATATACATCCAAACATCTTCACAAACTTTCACATTATATTAGCAGGAAGTAGGTGTGTAGGATGTGAAAGTTTATGACTGTGGATGCAGGATGTTTGTTACTCTTTCACGCTTTAATTGTTAAACAGATCTTGCTGAAATTTGATAAATGGATAGATTAACCTGAAAAATCACTTATACTACGTTATTCTACAGTGGTGGCCGTGGGTCTGTTGGGAGTCCTGGGACACCTACCGAGGGCTTACCCGGGACTCCCAACCATAGGCTGTTGGGCGTTACGTGAGGTTTTTCAGTCGGTAGGAGTCCGGCATAGCATACATGAAGGATTTTCCCTCACGTTAAATAAAAGCTAGGTTATTCTACTGCTTATGCTAATATTTTGCTATTAGGTATTCTTAATTATAATTGCACTTATGCATTTTTTTCTTGTAATATCTTCCTATGGGATGCGGGAGCGGGAATTATAATTATAGAACTCGCTGATGACCGCCGCTTCGCCCGGGAAAAAATTGTTTCTGTTCTGACTTCCCGTGGCAACTTATTCCAGGGATAAAAAGTAGCGTATGTGTTACTCGTATTCCAGACTGTAATGTACCTGTATCTGTACCAAATTTCAGCCCAATCCGTTCAGCCGTTTGAGCGTGAAAGAGTTACAAACATTCACACATCCACACTCACAAACTTTCACATCAATCAATCAATACATATAATAAAATCGTAACAGGTCGCTGTCTGTACATGGAAGATAAATAAGAAAAAATATTATAGGGGGGCTTTATGAACGCAATAGAACCCAAAACAATGATTTTTAGAATTTTTGTCTGTTTGTCTGTATGTCTGTATATCTGTTTGTCTGTACGGTTGTGCACGCTAATCTCAGTAGCCGCTCAACCGATTGCAATGCGGTTTTTTTTATTGTGTTGAGGTTTGCTCCAGTTAACATTTAGCGTTTGTTTTATGTAAATCGGTTTAGAAATAAAAGAGTTATAACACTTTTAAGAATCTGATATTTTGAAAATTTTAATTGTAGGGGTTTCTTTGAATGTGAGTGAACCTAAACTGGCGTGTTGGCTAAATCATAAAAGAGCTTAATGATTAAGACTATTTTTAAACAATTCAGTCCGCGCCGAAGGCGTGGACTGAATTGTTTTAAAATAGTCTTAATCATTAAGCTCTTTTATGATTAAGCAAACAGGGCAGTTTCAGACGCTGCTTGATGACTCTGATGAAGATATACCTTTCCTTTCATACACCTTATGTGACGTAAACGAAGTTGCGGGCTCAGCTAGTTTATAATATTAGTAAGAAGTAAGATTCAACGAAATCAGCTTCATTAAAAACCGAATAATAGTTTTAACACAATAAACCTAACAGAAACTGCTGAAACAACAAATTCTATGATGAATGTAAACAATGTGTTAATGGCTATGTTGTTGAACACCGTCCGTCTGTTCGACTATTGTGCACTATATAAAATATGTGCACAATACCGGCATTGTGTTGAACACATTCTTGATTTATCTACAATCTTGCCTGTTTTGGTGAAAACAATGGCTTATCGCTAGTCTACGCCTCGCTGTTGACTTGGTTAAATTAAAATAGACGCCAAGCGCGAGAAGGTTTTACACATGGAGGGCTCCTTACTAAAAAACGGAAAAAAATCTAAAATCTCGGCCAACTGCGAGTCGAATTCGCGCATGGAGAGTTCCGTACCAAAAAAAACTGCGATTAAATAACTTTGGTTGTATCGGCTCCCATACAACCAAAGTTCACGCCCCCTTAAATTAATTTTATCAATTTTTTTATGTGAGGGGAAAAAACCTCACGTATCCTGCCTAACTGCCTGCGGTTGGGAGCCCCGGGTAAGCCCTCGGAAGGATGCCCCAGAACCCCCAACAGACCTACCTAATTCATTTTTATCTGATTTTACTCTTTGTTGTTAAAGTGGCATCAGAAATACATCATCTGTTAATTTTTTTAGCTTTATAGCTATCACGGTTCCCGAGATATAGTCTCATGACAGACTGACAGAGAGACAGCGAAGTCTCAATAATAGGGTCCCTGTTTTAACCTTTGGGTAAGGAACCCTATAAATTCACGTTTCTTATTTTTTTTTCTTCACTTGTTAGTATTTTGCGACAGCAAAATTACACCATCCGTAAAAAAAAACCTTAAATTCCACTGTCTCGCCGTCAAGGTTTTAGAGATACAGCCTCGTGACAAAAACACATACGAACAGAGAACTCTCAGCAATAGGATCCTTTTACAATTACAAGCTTTTGGTGTTGGTAGAGTTTGGGTGTTTTCTGTTGTATCTATGTATTTACAAATAAATAAGTATGTCTATTTTGTCTACTAGCGGACGTCACGAGGTTATACCCGCGTAGTTCCCGTTCCCGTGGGAATACGGGAATAAAATATAGCGCAAAGAGTGTAGCTTTCCAACAGTGAAAGAATTTTTCAAATCGGTCCAGTAGTTCCGGAGCCTATTCGTTACAAACAAACAAACAAAAAAACAAATCTTTCCTCTTTATAATATAACTAGCGGACGTCACGCGATTTAACCCGCGTAGTTCCCGTTCCCGTGGGAATACGGGAATAAAATATAGCCTATGTTCACCGCAAGGAGTGTAGCTTCCCCACAGTGAAAGAATTTTTCAAATCGGTCCAGTAGTGCCGGAGCCTATTCGTTACAAACAAACAAACAAAAAAACAAATCTTTCCTCTTTATTATATTAGTATAGATATAGTATAGAAGTATAGATCAGTCGATCAGATCCCGTAGCACAAGCTTATATTAGCTTAATTTGGGCTAGATGATGTTGACCAATTTTTTTTATTATTGTTTTATTTAACTTGGTATGTATGTAAGGTACAAATTTTGCAAATAAGATATGATAAGAACGAAACCTTACATTCCTGCTCTATTAAAACTCTTTGGAGTCTGCAAGTTTGCTAAATTCAACTACTTCCACCATTCTAGGTCGTCGCAGAACCCTATCCTTACTGCTACTCCTGATGTCCACCGTACTCTTCGTGTGGAGCACTTACGAGTGGCTGGTCATCACCACCAGTAGCGCGCTGCTGCCGCCCCCACCTCCAGACCAGGACCTTCACCACTTCCGAAGGAACAGAAGTTTGACACACTATTTGGATAACATGTGAGTTTGGACCTTCAGTAAAACTATCGTTCGAAAATTTTTCTCAGCTCCGATATTTTTGGAATGCAAGCATAGCATAGTATAGCATGGAAATCTTACATGGATGCTATGCCAAACTTCTACCAGCCACGATGCCTTACAATTTTTTACGCTGGGAGTCTCGGGTAAGCCCTCGGAAGGATGTTTCAAGGCTTCTGGCAGACTTTGAATAGTACCACGATTTCGCCCACAGGCCCGCTTGATCGCCACAGGCTATGCAAGTTTGGAACACCAGAGGCGATAGACTCGCGCTGTGATTTTATAAAACCCATATAAGATCGCTTTTGAAAAATCGTTTTGGGAACTAGTTTCAGAGATTATAAAAACCTGTCCCTGTACCAATTTTTATACTATCGAGGTGACAGATCAGCTTACGGCCCACCTGATGGTTGGTTACCGTAGCCTTTGGACGTTTGCAATACCAGAGTCGTTACACACGCGCTGCCGACCCAAGCGCAGGTGATGACCTTCTGTTACAATTTCAGCCCGATCCGTTCAGCCTTCAGGGCGTGACAGAGTAAGAAAGATCCCGACATTCATACTTATTAATTTCACTTCCAAATTAATACGACGCTATATTTTACTCGCTTACTCTTGGTCGTTCAATCCTATTCTCGAACAGATTATATTCGTAGTCTGGTTTAACTCATAGGCAATTCCCAATTTACACTCCATTCCATTTTTAAACCTGGAATACGATAAAGTCTTATTTGAGTACCGTTTCGTTCCAGACAGGTCCTAATCGAACCGTCTTCGACGCCATGTGCAACCGCGGAAGAAGTTCCAGTCATCATCTTAGTGATGAGCGCGCCTCTCAACTTCGAAAACCGTCAAGCAGTGAGAGCTACGTGGGGAAGGGAACAGCCTACCTACTTCGTGTTGGGGCTGAGCAGCAACAACATTGATGGACAGCTGGTGAGTGGGCAGTATTTAAAAGTTATATTTAATGATGACTAGATGACTAGATTAACACATTATTCTGAATTTGATCGACATTCGTATGCCAAGATATTATAAGCTTCTATCCGTTATACTTTCGATTGTTGGCACTTGATGGAACTTGTTATAATACATTATGAAAATTCACTTGTACTATTCCACTTTTATTTTAATTTAAAAAATACCTGACCGGTTTCGCTTTTAAAGCATTATCAAAGGTTCTTACACTAATTTTGACATAACGTAATGACGTTTTACAAACATTTGTGCATGTGGGTAAACAAAAATAAACATAAAAATTAAGCAGGGTTGTGGCTGTGAAGAATTTTCCCCCAAAATGGGGAAGCCTTTGAACATTCAAATTCAAATCTAAATTAGCATTCAAAATAAATTACAATATAATTAAATGTCCAATAAAATTTAAATTACAATAAAATGTCAAATAAAATAAATTAAATTTCTAAATCGCTTCAAAATTATGTATTAATAGCTATTTCGAATTGTTAATTTAATTTTTATGATTTTATATTTTATAACATTTATTTGACATTTTTGTAATTTTATTTTATTTATGTGACTTAATATACAATTGACATTTCATGAAAATTGAATTTACGTGGACATTACATTATTTAGAAATTTAATTTATTTTATTTGACATTTTATTGTAATTTAAATATTATTGGACATTTAATTATATTGTAATTTATTTTGAATGCTAATTTAGATTTGAATTTGAATGTTCAAAGGTTTCCCCATTTTGGGGGAAAATTCTTCACAGCCACAACCCTGCTTAATTTTTATGTTTATTTTTGTTTACCCACATGCACAAATGTTTGTAAAACGTCATTACGTTATGTCAAAATTAGTGTAAGAACCTTTGATAATGCTTTAAAAGCGAAACCGGTCAGGTATTTTTTAAATTAAAATAAAAGTGGAATAGTACAAGTGAATTTTCATAATGTATTATAAGCTTCTATTATGGGATCTAGATACTGATGTTCATCACTATACTTATGATTCTAAATACATATTAAAATACTTAATATATATATAAAACATCCAAATTCCGAAACAATCAATTACGAACCTGTTTCAATTTACAATCTGAACTGAAAAGGTGTGTTTATTGATCTACGTTATCCATCAGACATTGGACACATTCACTATGAAAACACTACCAAGTAAAGTGACGTCAAACAAGTCATAATATATTTTGGCCTAATGTTGATAACGCATACCTATATAATAAACCTGCCTGCCAAAACGATCACTGAACTAAATTATTTCTGACGCGTATCAATCAATATCCCTTCGTAGGTTTATTTGTAACGACAATCAAGTTACAATAATATGAGTCTGCCCACTCCTTCGGATATAAAGTCGTGAAAATGCAGAAATGCGGGTTCGAGTCCTTCTGGAGTCTGATAATTTTTTCTAATATCCTGGTTGATACAAGTTTGTGGGGGATTAATCCCAATCCGTTAATCCACCCCAAAAAGTCCACCCAATGGGGTGGATTTCCGGATCTATTCATGATAAATAAAAAAGATAAAAAAAAAACAAATGAAGATCGAAAAAACAAATGAGGGCTTGTCCTCATCTCGCGGCACGGCACGGGTGCACGGTAGAAACAGAGTAGATCGTAGAAATCTGCGATGCACTCCGTCAGTGTACTAATGTACGTAGGCACCATGCCGTGAATTATTGAGTCACTGCGTCGCGACGTTCCACGGCTTCGTGGCTTTTCACGTTGACAATGTCTAAATCTACTTTCTATCTTAGGTAGACAACTACATAGAAGCGAAGCAGTACGGAGACATGGTGGTCTTCGAACTCCACGACCACTACCAAAACCTGACTTTAAAGACAGCCCTGATGATGCGCTGGACTTTGAACCGATGTCCTCAAGCGGAGTATATGTTTAAGACGGATGATGATGTGCTGATTAATCCTTGGACCTTGAAGACTGTTCTCGAGGATAATCGTGATGCTGCCCTTCTTGGTGAGTAAATTCTGGTGAAATTATCAAACCATAAACAGAGATCATTTTGAAAAGCAATTAGTATGCTGACTCAATCACAAATGTGAATAAATTTTTGAGTCTCAAGCAGGACCCGAACCTGCGTCTTCTGGTTTGCCGGACCAGACGCCCTAATCATTGGATCACCGAGACACTACTCTCGACAGTCAAGTTCTTTCTCTCATTACGTCTTGGGGCGACCTAGGCACCATCTACCGACTTAGTTGCCCGGCACAAATGTATAGAATTGCACCAATGTATCTAATCATTCGATTTGCGATGATACCAGAAATGTTGGAACGTTCTGGCAGCGCTCGTGCGTCCCTCCTCTTACAATCCTGGGTTCTTCTAGTGGAGTGTGAAGATCCTTATCATTGGGCAGACAACTTGAGGGTCATTGGCAATGGTCTTGAGGACTCTGAGAGACGTGCCTTTGAATTATTTCACTAGATGTCCTTATGCAGGGCCGTCTTAAGGCTATAAAGCGCCAGGGTGCGAAGATCAGACTGCGCCCCCCCCCCCCCCCCCGGTCAACCAAAAATAGGAATAACTTTTTGATGTTTCACTTCTTTTTCTCTAAGATCTGTAATCTATATGTACAGGATGAATTTTTGAAAAGGGCTTGGATGGCCAAATCCGAAACTATAAGGAATAGCTAAAAATGCTCAAAGGAGTCACGAGCCCGATTTTGATAAAACTTAAAACCTCATCATTAGATTTTTGAAAAACCAATAATCCTAGCTGTACTATAATGTCGCTGATAAGGATCAAATTCTGCGAAGTAATGATATACGGCAAATTTAAGAAAAGTTTGGAAATTTAATAGAATTCATATTTCATGTACCTAAATTTTGTATCATAATTTGTTTCGTTCGAAATCCCAGAATAGATCATAACTATTCCGTGTCTTAAATCATGCTCAGAATGATTCTTTGGAGAATATTCTAAACGGAATTAATAATATTGAATGCAGTACGATCCTTGAGGTCTCGAATCCAGCTATGTATTAAAAACAATGGTCTACATTTTGAACAGTTAATCAGTTAACGTACGGGGCGGGAACAGGAGAGAACACTCCCACCCGAGTTCCGCAGTCGGTGGCTTGGGCGCCGCCGACGTGTCTTCGCCGAGGACAATCGGCCTCCATGACCGGGGGCCTAAGGACGGTGAGAGGGTTGCTCACCGTCATTGCAGAAGCAGGCCCACGACGACAGCGTGACGTGAGGGATTCACGCACGCCCCCCTTAGAAGGGGGATCACACCCGAAACCCCCCAAAGACGCGGGATAGCACCCGTACCACCCCCTAGGCGAGGCCGCAGTGGCAGCCGAGGGTCTGTTGGGAGTCCTGGGACATCCTTCCGAGGGCTAACCTGGAGCTCCCAGCCATAGGCTTTGGGCGTTACCTGAGGTTTTCTAGTCCGGCATAGTATCCATGAGAATTTTCCCTCA
Source organism: Miltochrista miniata (assembly GCA_933228765.1). Taxonomy (NCBI): domain Eukaryota; kingdom Metazoa; phylum Arthropoda; class Insecta; order Lepidoptera; family Erebidae; genus Miltochrista; species Miltochrista miniata. The sequence continues at coordinate 26,499,433 of OW121769.1, forward strand.
CTTTAAATAAAAAAAACCAGTTAATGTAAGAAAATAAATTGTATTTTGTTAAAGATAAGCACTTTCCTTTAGTTTGCCGTATGTCATTACTTCCCAGAATAAGATCCTTAATAGCAACCCTATCGTATGGTGTAATAATATAGGGTGTGTTTTTTTTTTCAAAATCAATGGGTTCGATTCCCAGCTAAGATTATTGGTTTTTCAAAAATCTAATGATGAGGTTTTAAGTTTCATCAAAATCGGGCTCGGAACTCCTTTGAGCATTTTGCGCTATTCCTTATAGTTTCGGATTTGGCCATCCAATCCCTTTTGAAAAATTCACCCTGTATAATGCTACTGCTCCACCTGCGTTAACATATAACACAGTGATGATCAGTGTTACTCACCAACTAGCGCGAGGTAGCTATGCAGAGAACTCTTTCCCAGGGCGCCTTACTACAGAGATTCCAGTGTGCGTGCAAGGGTAGGCCAGGGCTCTGACGAAAACAGTCAGGTAGGGTGTACACACATATATTTATATAACACAGAGATACACAGAGACACACAGAGAGCTTATTCACTGATAGACACAAATATCACAGGTACACAGAAGTATAGTCAGTGCTTAGGTACTTATGCTACTAAGCTACACATAAGTAGTGGATTTACTGGCCTGCAGAGTGAGCTGAGTGAGAGTGACTGCCTGTTGTTACTGCCAGGTGATGACGGCAGATACCTCTCACATGAGAAGCTCGTGTAGTCCGCACTTCCACGTTGTCGTACCACGTGCAGCCCACTAACTTATAGGTGCGGCACCAAATATCTCATCCGGCAACTAGCCCCGTAGTAAAAAACCCTGTCATGAAAGAAACGACAAATTAAGATCTTGGCTGCGCGACAGACGACAATCGACCCGCTTTGCAAAAGAAGAAGTGACTCACCAGTTTTCTGGGTAAAATGTAGCAAGATGCAATGCAGCAACCCAATCACAGCCCGTTAGGCCACGCGAGGTAACAAATAATCGCGCTTGAGCGAAAAACTGATTCGCGGCACAGTCTCAGAGCAAAAGCCAAAGGACCTCCAACTACCCCAAAGCAGGTCTCGGTCAAAAGTCCTGTCTTTCACGAAAAATCTTAACAAAACCCGTTCCTTTAAATGCGAAACGCTTCGTCACCGAACTTATGACATCCTGTCATTCTGACAGCAGAAATGTCACCACTGACAACCGATTAAAAAAAGATAACTCGATAAGGCTGCTTTCACATCCTAAATACTGCATCTATAGAAAATAAATGCTACAACCACCCCCCCTTTAATAGTATTTCCTGCGGATATGACACGCTGGAAATACACAATAAAGAAAACAGAAAAGTACTGACTAATAAACAAAGACAACCAGCTAGGTCCTTCAAACACCAGCTGACTACGACCATTACAATACCAAAGAAAGATCCTCCTATGTACCTAACTAGACACTGACTCGTGTACCGGTTAGGCTAAGTAACTAGAGTCTAATGCCCTTCATAGAAAACGAATGCTCCCTTTACTCACTGCCGATACCCTAACACTACCCAAGCTCTCAGGATAATGTAGAGTACTAAGAAGCGAATGAGAGAAAAACGCTCGGTGCGGTGCATAGAAGAAACTACAACGTGACAATTTAAAGTCACGTACACATATAGAAATACAAACAAAAGATTAAAATAGTCTTACATAATGATCACATAGCACTGGTTTAATAAACTAGAGAAACAGTGCTATGTAGTTACGTTAGGTATTGGAGACTGCTCCTCCTGATACTTCAGGATGTCCTTGATATGGTACTCCCCAAGATCCTTACCGTCCAGATCTGACAGCCTATATACTAAAGGGGATCGTTTAGCAGTCACCACACATTTAAGGAACTTAGGAGCTAGCTTAGCAGTAAAATTCTTGGCCTTGTTGGACAGGTAGAACGTGCGTTTGTAAACTATCTGTCCCACTTTCAGCTCTACATGCCTTTTTCTGAGGTTGTAATACTTTTCATTACGCTGGTGGGCAACGTTCAAATGTTTCCTCACCTGGTCGTAAATGCGTTGTATTTCTCTCAGCTTGACACCGAAGGCTGATGGATCGTCTACAGAGACTGAAGTAGGATGGCACGCGATATCTGTCTGCCTGTACAGCACTCCATCCCCAATAAATTCCCTACCATGTACCAAAAAGTAAGGGGTGAAACGAGTTGCTTCGTTAACTGCAGTGTTTAAAGCACACTGTATCTCAACCAAGAACTGATCCCAAGACTTGTGTTGTGACTTCACATAGCATGAGATCGCTTGAACCACATTGCGAATAGCTCGTTCCGCCTGATTAGTTTGGGCATGATACCTAGGGTTATAATATATATTAGGTACATTGTATTTAGCCAACAGATCCTTAAATGGCTTACTCACAAACTGAGGGCCATTATCCATGTAAATAGTCTTGCAGACTCCGTGCACGAGAAACACACTCTTCTCTATGAACCTCGCGACTACAGCGCCTGTGGCAACCCGAACAGGGCACAACATGACGTATTTGCTAAAGTAGTCGGAGACCACGATCAGGTGTACGTTTCTATTGCTCGAAGTGGGAAAGGGACCAAGCAGATCGACAGAGATAGCTTCGAATGGCTTCGAAACCCGCTTCGGGCTACCCATTAGGCCGGGACGAGACGTATTTACGGGTTTGTACTGCTTGCATGTTTCGCAATTCCCAACATATTCTTTGACGTCCTCGTACATCTTGGGCCAGTAATAATTTAGGGCTAACCTTTTATGCGTCTTCCAAACGCCACCATGGGCACTAAGTGTGTCATCGTGGTACTTAGAGAGCAGGGGCAAGCGATCCTCCTGAGGTACCACCAGCTTCCAGTCAAAGTCTGAAGTCAAAGAATATTTATTTTTAGTTAACCTATATAGAAGGTTGTCACGAATGTCATAATTTGGTGACTTCCTAGGGTTCTTCCGAACACTATTCATGGTGTGGTCATACCACGGGTCTTTAGTGGGTACTGCATCGAGGGAATCAATTTTGATACGAGACAGAGCATCAGGTACAACGTGGTCTTTACCTTTTCGATGCTCTATGTCAAAATCGAATTGACTGAGCCTCATGCTCCAACGTGCTAGACGACCCGTGGGATTTTTTAGCTTATGGAACCACAGAAGAGATGAATGATCCGTGACGACCGTACATTTTTGGCCTTCGACGTACTGTCGAAATTGTTCCAAAGCGAAAATCACGGCCAGAAGTTCTCGCTCAGTTGTGCTGTAGTTCACCTCGTTCTTGTTGAGAGAACGGCTACAGTAGGCGATAGGGTGCTCAACACCATCGTGAGTTTGTGTCAGTACAGCAGCAACTGAGTAAGCTGACGCGTCACTAAGAATGCGGAAGGGCATCTCAAAGTTAGGCATTTTTAATATAGGGGCAGAAACCAAGGCTGACTTTAGCAGGTTAAAGGACTGTTCAGCCTCAGGGGTCCATTCGAACTTAAGGTTCGTAGAAGTGAGTTTGCACAGAGGTTTACTAATCTTCGAGAAGTTGTTAACAAAGCGACGATACCAGCCGGCCATTCCCAGAAATCTCTTAACCTCCTTAGGGTTAGAAGGGGTAGGATAGTTGAGGATAACCTCAACTTTACCCGGGTCTGTCCGTAAGCCATGTTTGTCCACATAATACCCCAGGTATTTGAGTTCACTCCGACAAAAATGGGATTTTTTCATGTTAATAGTTAGGCCAGCATCCTTGAGTTGCTGATAGACTCTATGTAAGAGCTCTACATGCTCCTCAAAGGTGCTGGACACACAGACTATGTCATCCTGAAACGCAAATACCTTGTTGTCGAACTCGGGACCAAACAGACGGTCCATGAGGCGTTGCATCGTGGCACTGGCACCGACAAGACCGAAGCACATGGAATTGTAATGGAACAATCCTCTCCGGGGAACCGTAAAAGCAGTCTTCTCAGCAGACTGGAGTGAGTCGAATGGAATCTGCCAGTAGGCCGCACTCAGATCTACAGAGGTTAAATACTTAGCATTATTAAGATGGTCTAAGATTTGATTGATATAGGGTAAGGGGTAGGCGTCACTCTTAGACACAGAGTTCAGCTTGCGAGAGTCCAAGCACAATCTGAGGTCGCCGTTCGCCTTCTCCACCATGACCACTGGAGAGTTCCAGGCGGACTGAGACGGGGACACTACTCCCATCTCCAGCATTCGGTCCAGCTCGGCTTCCAGGGCCTTCTGCTTAAGGGGAGAGAGCGGATAATAACGCTGCTTGATCGGCTTGCTGTCACCAGTGTCAATGACATGGTGCACAAGTGAGGTCCGACCTAAACCCACCTTATCAGTGTTCAACGAGTCGAACTTTTCAATGACCTCGTTGATTACACACCTTTGTTTAGTTGTCAGGTTGTCGTAATCCTCGAGGCCACCGTTAAGGGACACAGACTCTATAGGATTATTATCACTAAAGCTATCAAGACTAATATTTTGTAAAATTAACTTATCACTTAACTTAAATTGTTGCCAGAAATCCACTCCAAATATCATGGAGGTGGTTATACCTGGGACAACATAGAACTTGACAACTCGGATAACCGAATTGTACTCAATTGGCAAAGAGATACAACCCAGACATTGCAAGTGAGTGCTGTCTGCAGTTGTAATACGAAAAGTAGGATTGATACTCACAAGATCAAAACCCAGTTCCAAGAAGATGCGGTGCGCTCCCTTACCTAGTATAGAGCAGGAGGCACCGGAATCTAGAAGGCCTAAGACATTTAAATTTAAAACCTTAACAACTAGATACGGTCTAATGTCACTATCCCGTTTAGGAAACAGGACCTTATCAGAAATAGACTCAGATACAGAGTGATGCACAGAGTTCCTAATAAGGCCCTGGCCTACGCGTTTTTTGACTTGCTAGTACAGTGTGAGCAGTCTGGGGTCTTGACTCCTTTGAGACCACACCGGAAACACACCAGCTCCCTTGACTGTGTGCAGCTGTATGCAGTGTGACCGCCCCCGCCGCAACGAAAGCATTTGCGATCGTGGGGGGTAACCGGCGTCTCCACTGCAGACACCTGCTTAGCGGGCTTTTGTACACCTTTGTTCTTAAGCTGGTGTAAGTCAGATGTAATCTCAAACTTGTCAAGAGCAGGCTCATGGAAAGCGTCTGCCCTAGTACGCGCAAGCTCCAAGCGCTTACCCAAACGTCTCAAGTCATCTACAGAGTTGACATCATGCAAGGCCAGTTCCTTCATGTAGTCAGGTCTAATGTTGTGCATGAGAATGTCCAGCTGTTCCTCACTGGGCATCTTACATGACAACCTTGAGAACATGGCTTGCATTGTACATATATAGTTAACCAAGGACTCAGAGCGGGCTTGTGTACGCTGTCTTATCTCGTTCCTGAGGCGGTAATCATAATCAGGAATATCGAAGGTATCTCTAAGCTCACTAATAAGATCCTCATATGAGATGAAGTTAGCTTTGTTTGTACGGAACCAAGACAAAGCCGGTCCATCCAACAGGTCGGAGAAAGCCATAAGGAGTCTAGGCTTAGTAACCTCCCGAGCACATCTAAGTTCCTCTAATCTCTCTAAAAACACACGTACACAAGTAGAACCATCATATTTTAAGTTAAATGAACATAAGTTAAGGGGACGTTCTTTATACACTATGTTACATGTAGAACTATTCCTACTTGAACTAGCTCGCACCGAGCGGTCCTCTCTCACTACTGGTGAAGTATATTCCACCTGGTCACGACCCGAAGGATCATCACCATCATCATCCGAACCTTCGGATTCAGAATCACTACTGGGTTCAGCCCTAGCGATGATCTTCACTAGCCTACCACGAATATCCACCAGGTCGGGGCAATCCAGACCACAACGAGCTAACCTACTCAATAAGTAGTTGGCCCTGAGGGACACCCTAAGACGACTACCCTTATTAATGAAGATGTCACCTGACTGAATAGCCTCCTCCAGCTCGGACACCTTCGGGAGGCAGATCGAGAGCTCAGCCGATGCATCAGCGGGTACCGGAGCACTCGCTTTGATGCTACCTCGACGGACGAGTCGGTGTGCCGCTCTTAGCTCACTCCGAAGGCCAGACACTGTCGTTTCCGGTTCCACTGAAATACCCATGTGGGACAGCTCGTTAGCAAGTTCATCCTTTCTTAAATAATTAATATGTTTTTTCATCTGTGCCATTATGTAAAAATTTACTTACAACAATTATAAAGATAAAATGGCACAGATAGGGATCAATTACAAAGTAAAAATGTAAATTGAGTTACTACAAAGTGTACTAAGTTAGGTAATTATGTTTCAAATTGACTTTTAGAATTTAACAAAGATTAAGGGTATATTAAGAGAGAAAAGTTTCTAAATTTTCTGATAACACAGTTCAGGTTAACATTCAAAATTACAAGGTATGTACACACCTTATAAAAAAGTTTTAAGTTACACAGAGAAATTCACTAAGTTAACACAGAGAGATTCACTAAGTTTACCTTACAAGGTGAAACTATAGGATAATATATATTATATATTAATCTACACTAATAATATAATAAATATATGTGTGCACCATAAAAAAAGAACATAAAGAAGAAAAAAAAACACAATAAGAAAAGAAGTGGGTATTCCAACTAAAATCAAAAAGTTTTTCCAAAATCACAGCTATTTTTAAATTTTAGAATTTAGAATTTTGTGTCTTTTCCAGCCAAAGATGTAGGAAGCTAGAAGAAGACGAAAGGGAAGGTTTTGTGCTTAGCTGCTAGCACCACCAATTAACGTCCTGGAGCGTCTCGGACGATTCACCAGGATGGTTTCGCCAGAGGTAACCACCTATGCACACACACTAGACTGAGGCTACCGCAGAGTAGACCCAGAGATTTGCCACTACGTTGGGAGCCAATTTATAACACAGTGATGATCAGTGTTACTCACCAACTAGCGCGAGGTAGCTATGCAGAGAACTCTTTCCCAGGGCGCCTTACTACAGAGATTCCAGTGTGCGTGCAAGGGTAGGCCAGGGCTCTGACGAAAACAGTCAGGTAGGGTGTACACACATATATTTATATAACACAGAGATACACAGAGACACACAGAGAGCTTATTCACTGATAGACACAAATATCACAGGTACACAGAAGTATAGTCAGTGCTTAGGTACTTATGCTACTAAGCTACACATAAGTAGTGGATTTACTGGCCTGCAGAGTGAGCTGAGTGAGAGTGACTGCCTGTTGTTACTGCCAGGTGATGACGGCAGATACCTCTCACATGAGAAGCTCGTGTAGTCCGCACTTCCACGTTGTCGTACCACGTGCAGCCCACTAACTTATAGGTGCGGCACCAAATATCTCATCCGGCAACTAGCCCCGTAGTAAAAAACCCTGTCATGAAAGAAACGACAAATTAAGATCTTGGCTGCGCGACAGACGACAATCGACCCGCTTTGCAAAAGAAGAAGTGACTCACCAGTTTTCTGGGTAAAATGTAGCAAGATGCAATGCAGCAACCCAATCACAGCCCGTTAGGCCACGCGAGGTAACAAATAATCGCGCTTGAGCGAAAAACTGATTCGCGGCACAGTCTCAGAGCAAAAGCCAAAGGACCTCCAACTACCCCAAAGCAGGTCTCGGTCAAAAGTCCTGTCTTTCACGAAAAATCTTAACAAAACCCGTTCCTTTAAATGCGAAACGCTTCGTCACCGAACTTATGACATCCTGTCATTCTGACAGCAGAAATGTCACCACTGACAACCGATTAAAAAAAGATAACTCGATAAGGCTGCTTTCACATCCTAAATACTGCATCTATAGAAAATAAATGCTACAAACATTAATGTTGATGTCCAACTACTCGATAATTAAGGCATTAAGAATGCGCTTTGGCTACATTAAGGTCACAACGGGTTTACTAATGTTTGCCATAATTTAAAATGCCATAATTTCATATGCCATACTGGTATTTGCCATAATTTCATTAGAAATAACGCTTCAGTTGCCATAATCGTGAAATGACATAAAATGACTTTCACTAACTCCATTGGTCATAATCGATCAAGTGTCATAATAATTTTAATCCATAAATGTATTTGCCATAATTTTCGTTTGCCATAATGCCATTTTCCATAACTTTTATTCACCATAATATAAATAAAGATAATTTATACGACACAGATTTTTATTCACAATTAAACCTAAAACTAAACCTCATAATGGCGTCTACTAACTAAGCTCGATGGAGCCCCACGAACGGGGCTCCTACTTCTGGGTGGTTTAAAAAAAACACGAAGACTAATGCGGGAGCTCCGCTTCGCTTCGCACCCGCCTTAGTCGTCTAACCTAACCTTTCCGAGTCTGTGAGTGATTGCACTGAGTCGGGGTGTTATGAATAATTAATTTCGTCCTAACAATGTATTATTTTCATAATTATATCAAACTAGCTTATGCCAGCAGCTTCGCCCGCGTAAAGTTTGTTCCCATTCCCGCTTCCCGTAGGCACTTATTCCCGGGATAAAAAGTAGCCTATGTGTTATTCCAGACAATAATGTATCCCTGTACGAATTTCAGCCAGATCCGTTCAGCCGTTCGAGCGTGAAAGAGTAACAAACATCCACACTCACAAACTTTCGCATTTATAATATTAGTAAGAAGTAAGATTTTTATTATGTCAAAGGTGGATTATGACATGTGTTACTTATGGAAACTAATTATTATGATATATGTTGTTATAGAAAGTCATTTTATGGCAAATAAAAGTTATCACTGTTGAGTTGTTAAGGCAAACGATAATAGTGCAAGTAAATATTATGATCGGGGATGATTATGGCAAACAATATTACTGCAAATGAATTTATGGAAAACGAAAGAAGACCGTCACAACGCCGTTAGAGTTATATCATTGCGTTAGAGTGGATTAATTCAAGAAGTAACGAGTTAACACAAGATGGAGGTTGAACCTAATCACACTATGGGTGTTTAAGGGGACTAGTTTAGAAAGAGACGAAACCCCGCAAATGAATGCGTTTTTTGTCTGCCTATGCAAACGAAAAATAATAGCCAGAATAGTAGTTTTCGATACAAGTGTGGGATTTCTGTTATTACAACGAGTTACGACAGGTGTTGACCCGAGCCGAAGGCGAGGGTAGACAGTCGGAACGAGTTTAAATAACAGTCCCACACGTTGTATTGAACAACTATTTTTAATACAGTTGCGAACAAATTAAGCAATTTTATAAAATAATAAAAACAATAAACCTGAATATCCAAAATGGCGCCAAACCGTAAAAGAATATAATATCTTCGTAAGCAGAGACTATGGCAGAGCACTTCATACAGCCAACTTTTTTTATATTTATAAATTCAATTTGGCCGATACTTATATTAATTTAAGCTTAAATTTTAATTAAAATTACTTTAATCTGATATTGAAACAAGTTAGTATCTTTTTTTAGAAATATTTGCATGAATCACAGACATTATTTTGACAATTGGGAAAGAAACGCACGAGTGCGGGAATGGTAAAGAAAAAGCACGAGTGTGTAATAGCCCACATCCCGAACGCTATACGTCCCTGTAATACGCCACTTTTTGAGCAACTGTATTAACAATAGATTTTTAATCTAAAAAATCTGTGTCAAAATATGCTTTGGTTGTAAATTGTATATTATTTGTACATAGTAAAGCGATCATAGAGTAAGCCCCAATTTTTTAGGTGAATGGCTTTTATGACTTCAATTTTTATCAACGCGTAAGAAAAAATATGCCAACAAATGAAAATATACACCTATAATTTGTTTTTCTTCGATTTTGAATAAATATGAGTATTAGGTTGTTACAAGTAAATTAAGCTATTCAAATGCATAAATTCTAAAAACTCTAACTATTTCTCATTCAACTACTCCATTATCGTTCGCATAAATGCAGTTCCCGCCTAAAGTAAAGTGCCGACACATCCTTTCCCTGCGCATGCGCCCCGCGAGTCCCGCGACAAAGAGAATACAATACTAGCCCGCGAAATGAGATGGCGTTAATGTAGCCAACATCGCTAAGCGTGCAAAACTACCTGCTAAAACATTTTGATGTGTCGAAAAAACTGACATCCCGAGCTATCGCTTAACTTTTAATGCCATTACTAATGCCCTTTGTAATTTACCACGTTAAAACCTTGGCCACATCAACGTTGAAGAGCCATTTTGGTGTTAATTTACGCGTTAAGACGCAGGTGGAGCAGTAGCATAAACGTGAATGTCCTGACTGACTGATAAATCAACGCACATCCCAAACCGCTGGCACTAGAAAGTCCAAATTTGGCAAATAGGTTCCTTGTATGGTCTAAGAAAGGATTTTTGAAAATTCCACCATTAAGGTGGCAAAAATTACAATTTACACCCTAAACACCTAATAATAGAGGCCATTTTGCTTAAAGTGCGGGCGCCAGGCGGCTATGTCAAAGGGTGCACCAAACGTCTTTGGAATGGAGATATTGCCGTGTGCGTCTGTACTAATATTATAAAGAGGAAAGATTTGACTGTTTGTTTGTTCGTTTGCATCGAATAGGTTCCGGAACTACTGGACCGATTTGAAAAATTCTTTTACTGTTGGGAAGCTACTCTTTGCGGTGAACATAGGCTATTTTTTTTAATTCCCTTATTCCCAAGGAAACGGGAACTACGCGGGTGACACCGCGTGACGTCCGCTAGTATTAAATAAATTTAAGTATTATCTATATCGAAATAAGAGCCATCTTACCTTGCATATCGTGAGCGGTATGACACGTGCCGAAAGGCAAAAGGGGTAAAAGGGTAATTTAATATGGGTGATGCCTATATTTTTACGCATGTAGGTGTTTATTTGACGTTAGTGAACGAAAAGGGGGAATGGCGTTAATATTGTACTTATGAGTTAAAGTTTAATTAGGTAAGAAAATATCGAAATATTTAGAGCTCGGCCTGCGCCCCCTCGGGCTCTGCGCCCGGGTGCGGCCGCGCCTTTGAACCCCCGGTTAAGACGGCCCTGTCCTTATGACTTTTATTTGATAAGAGGAATGGCGAAATTTTGGCGCAATCAATTTTAATTGCATGGCGTTTTGACCACATTGCACTGTTCGTGGTCACAGGATGACCTTATATTTAATAAGTCGACAAAATTATCATATCGCGAGAGTCTCGTCTTTTAAAAAGTATGCGTAACCATTTAGTACGTCATGAAGTGACTTTGTAAGATTATTGTAGGATTTAAATTCCCGTTGAAGATGCTTGTGATTCTTCTGTTAATTTGTTTTTTATGTAAATTTGGTTATGTAAATTCTGTGACTGTGTCGAATTCCAGGTTACCAATTGAACAATACGCTGGTCCACCGCGACGAGTACAACAAGTGGTACATGCCGCGCTGGCTACACGCTACAGATGTGGTGCCGCGATACCTGTCCGGAACAGGCTATCTCATAAGTGGTAAGTAAATATTTCAAATCCTACTAATATTATAAATGTGAAAGTTTGTGAAGATGTTTGAATGTTTGTTACTCAATCACGCTATAACGGCTGAACGGATCGGGATGAAATTTGGTACAGAAATAGCTTATAGTCTGGAATAGCACATAGGCTACTTTATATCCCGGGAATATGTTCCCACGGGAAGCAGGAACGGGTACCGAATTTCACGCGGGCGAAGCCGCGCGCATCAGCTAGTATTATATAAAAGATAATAATAATTATATAAAAATACTAGCTTTTGCCCGCGACTTCGTTCGCGAGTTGATTTTAACCAATCGACTTTGACCGGTCCAATGCTTAAGGCTTCTAGTAAAACATCGGTCAAGCTGCATTATCATTTCCGCTGAACCGATTTTGATGAGATACAGCAATATTTGAGTTGAAAAAATACCTTCAAAATCCTAATGGTATAGAGATCACGCCACTGAATTTTGCTCCAACCCCGAACAAATAAACAAACAAACAGACACGAAGAAAAAAAACATTCATTCGTACACAGAAGCCCTAAATTAGTCGATTATAGTTATTTTTTTTATTTTATCTTGAAAGTACTGTCACAGCTATTTTTACAATTTTATAATAGTAGAGAGATGTTTATCCAGACTTAAGAGTAAATATAAAAGGAATTAAAACTCAACTATATGACCTCTGCAGATGCAAATATGTCTGTATGGTGACCCGGTTCCTTTCTCAATTTAATTGTTCTGAAGGCACGTTAATCTTAAGCCGTTGGTCCCGAACTCCCGACACTCCCGACTCCCGGTTATCAGTAAAATGGCGGTCGATAAACCAAGTAAAATACCTTTTTATGAGACTTGAAAAATTTCAACAGCGGCAGTCACAACCTGCGCCTGTACACGGCAATACGGCTCATCAGTCACCACCTATTGTGACAAAAAATCTTAAGGTGAAATGTGGACATATAATATTCCTCTGCCCACCCCTTCTGTGATAAAATGCGTGACGTGATATGTATGTACTTGCTACTAATGCTTTATTGTTATCGAGTCTCATCCTATTGGATTAATAACTCTAATATTACACTGTCCGTCAATCGGTATTTTTATTGCTACGATTTAGGTTAATTATTTTTTAATTGCTGAATTGTATATATAGCAGTTAAAAAATAATTGACCTAAATCAAAATAATGATTATTAATCAAACTCAACGATCGTTCAATATGCGAAGAATGATCTTTCGAATTTAAATTCAGTGGAGTACATCAAGGTTCTATTTTCGGTCCGCTTCTTTTTACATAGGTACTGGCTTTAGCATAACTTATACATAGATTTTCTTTCTTTTTCAGGTTACTACCTAGAGAAAATTTTAAAGAAAGCAAAGCAAATACCTCTAGTCAATATAGAAGATATTTTCTTTACATATTTAGTATCATATGAAAGTCTAAGGCTTTCGATGGGTCATGATAGAAGATTAAGTCCTTACAAACCATGGCTTAAGTTAAGTTGTGCCTATTGGAGTCTTGCTTCTGTACATAGTTTAAGTCCTGATGAGATGTTAAGAGTGTGGTCAAAAATCAAAAGTATTGCTAGTGACGACAATGCCTCATGTAGCTTTTTTAAATCGTATTTAGATAGTGATTTTTTATTGTATTAATAATAAGAGGAAAATGTAGATATCGCTAGATGATTTTAAATAGAGAATTTAAAGAGATGGAAATATGGATGGCATATTAACGATAAACACAATTTTTTGTCTATATTTTGCCTTATGACGTTGAGAATATTTTCGAATGTTTATGTGTAAAAATATTAATTATTAGCGGACGTCACGCGGTTTCACCCGCGTAGTTTCCGTACCCGTGGGAATACGGGAATAAAATATAGCCTATGTTCACTGTAAACCGCAAGCGTGTAGCTTTCCAACAGTGAGAGAATTTCTCAAATCGGTCCAGTAGTTCCGGAGCCTATTCGTTACAAACAAACAAACATAAAAACAGATCTTTCCTCTTTATAATATTAGTATAGATAAAAGAAAAATGTAGAAATCGCTAGATGATTTTAAATAGAGGATTTAAATAGATCAAATTATGTGGATGGCAAGAACGATGAGATAAAGACATTTTTTTTTTCTATTTTGCCCGATGGTGTTAAAACTGAGAATGTCAAAAATACCAATTATTTTAACACATAAACATTCAAAAATACATTTTGAAAAACAGTCACGGAGTGGAAGCCGCGATTCTCTGAGTTCCCACCAAATGTTGCTTAACTGTTTTCTCTTATCTATAGCCCGTCTGCTCTAAGTTTGCTGCTGTCGTATAGCTTGGTGTTGAGGCGACCGGCAAATATAGAGCGAACGGGTAGTATGCTGATAACCAAAGACTGAAGAGGTGCATTTGAATAGGTCCATTGAAAAATAGAGTGTAATTAAGGACGTAGTGTATATTAAGGTTGCAATGTTCGACCTTGACAAATCCTAAGGCAATTCGAACGATTGCAACGTACGCTTTTGCCGGATTTCATTCGATTCTAATACATTATATTACTGTTATAAAATCTGAGGGTTTTTAAGAAAAAATCTATACGTAAAATATTGTTTTAAAGACCTACATCTATTTTATGACAAGTTTTTATGAGAATTAAACTCATTTATTTAGATAAAAAACGTTCCTTAACAGTTAAGATTTTTGCAATATTTCTCAATTTTCGAGAGCGATTGCGATCGAACAAAGTATTCCTAATCGTGTTTTGATACGTTAAGAAAGCAAGAGAATCTAATAAATTACAATAATATAGTTTTATCAGATCAAATCGAAGAATATTTCCTAGCATAAAGTTGACCCCAAGATGAGTCTCTTTCGAACATACTACCCTTAAGACTATTATAAGAAAATTTAAGTTAAGAGCCTTAAGACAATAAAATTGTTATACTTAGCCAAATAAAGTTCAGTGTTGAATGAAGTAAATATTTTATTTTTAGAAACTGCTGTTTTTATTAATTACTTAAGTTAACTATCTATCTAGTAAATAACCTATTAACAAATAACGGGTTCCTATATTCTCTGCTTTGTTTAATTTTTACTACAAGGCGCCCAGTTTCACCCAGTTCACGGTTATTTAATAAGTAAACGCCATAGACTGGGATTTCATCCTCACACCCTACGTCCGGAGCGTTCGAGCACGGTTAGATCCGATAGGGGATTTCTTCCGCGCACGCTTAGGTTGTGGAATGATCTTCCTGCCTCGGTTTTCCCAAACGCCTACAGTATGGGGTTCTTCAAAAGGGGTCTAAGAAGGTTTTTACAGGGTCGGCAGCGCGAGTGTGGCGCCTCTGGTGTTGCAAACGTTCATAGGCTGCGGTGACCACCAGTCCTCCTGGTGGGCCGTATGCTTGTCTGCCACCTTAGTGGTATAAAAAAAAAAAAAAAAAAAAGAGTTTAATAAGTTTATTTTGTCCTTCTACGTATTATTTTCTTTTAGGATTTATATTTTTTTTATAAACTGACATGTTTATTTTAATACCTGGGCGTTTTTCAAATAAAATGTGAACCGCATAAATGTCTTGTCCACCTACTTTGACAGTAATTTTCTCAGCAACCGTATAAAATTTTCTTTATTTTATATTATATAATCTATTACAAAAATAACAACTAAATCTTTAAACATTTAAAACTATGAAATCTATTGCTAGAAAATAAAATATTAGGTAAAATCCATTATAAAAATTTAGCATGCCACCTTACACCTTGTTAACTTTATAGTTAAATAAAAAACTCATACTTATTAAAACCGAATTGTTTGTAAATGATGCATAAAGTAGTATTTTTTCAATCACAGGCTAATTTAATTAGTAAAAAAGGAATCTAAATATATAAAATGGGTTTTTATTTAATGTTGTCCTAAAAAAATGGAAGTGGCGGAATTTCCTCCTAAGTAACGACAAAAACTAGGACTAGAAAACAAAAAAATACTTCTATTACTATGCCATTTTATAGTGTTGGCAACATTATTCATGTACCAAACACCCCCCCGCCTTCTCTACTGCGCTTATTTTTGACGCAGTCCGTAACGACGTGTTGTGAGGCTGACATGGTGCTAAAAATTGTTCCACTAAGAGCGGCTTATTAACCCTTCTTACCCACTACACTACCAAGCCACACTACCGGTAGTGTCGTGGGGAAATTTCTTTCCCTTCTACACTACCAGCTAGTAGACTGCTAAGTAATGAGTTTATTATTTTATACTTACACCGTAGTTGACCTTTTGATTGTGCTAAATATTTATTTATGACACAAATAGGTATAGGTTCATATAAAATCATACCGGCAATAGCTCGAGGTTACGATTCGTAACATCCACTTAGTAACGATTTTCTATATAATCAGTTCATTGGAAAAATGGTTTCCACTTAAGTAACGGGCCATTTTATATGAAAACCGCCCACCTACTGACACCTTATGATTATTATAACTTTATATAGGACGTGTGCAGTTTTTTTTAATTTACTAAGAACTTTATACCTATATCTTATTAACTAAGGTAGATAACAAACACTCGATGTGCTTAAATAATCTCACCAACATTCAAAACGCAATATTTGTAGTGTAAAATAGGATGATGGATCCCACATCTTCTATTGTTTTCAAACTATCGCGGATGTTATCACTCATACTTAAAGAATTCGGGATTTTACACGATTTTTTTTATTATTATTGCTCTTATGGAAGTACTTATTACTTACATGCACCATTATTACAATATGCCAAGTGCATGTAAGTAAACTATAAGTATGAGTACCTACTACATCTTCTTTCCGATCTCAAACAAAAGGTGCTGGGTAGGCAACTTTCACCAGATCAGAGGATAGTTTCTCTGTCGAACCATAGAAGAATGCACGAAGTTACTTATGCTGTTGATTGATGGCACTTGATGGAACTTGCTCCACACAACATTTGTACTGTTCCACAATATTTATTGATTACACCTGACTGGTTTCGCAATAAGGCATTCTCAAAGGTCTTAAACAATGCTAAAAGACCGGAGGGCCAGGTGTAATTAATACTTTGAGAATGCCATAAGGCGAAACCGGTCAGGTGTAATTAATAAATATTGTGGAACAGGTGAAATGTGGGCGTACACTATGCTTCTGCCTACTCCTTCGGGGATAAAGGCGTGACTATATGTATGTGTGTAGGTATGTGGAACAGTACAAGTGTCGTTTTTTCAAAATGAACGCACGAAATTCTTTCTTAAAACAGCAGATTGAGCAGTTGCCCCAATGATGAACATCAACATCTTGAGAGTCACCGTTAATAGTCTAGTCTAGTGGACTGTGTCACTAGATATCGTCAGAGGCGAGACCGAAGTGATCGCTAAGTCTGCTTGGAGCCCTGGGACATCCTTACTCACGGCCTCAGGTAGCAGTGAGGCATCGTGTGGTCTTACTTGGTAGGAGTCTAGCTAGCATCCATGTAGGATTTCCACACGGAAAAAAATATGTCGCTATTACTTTCCATCAGAAGGGCGGCGTCCTTTTGATAATCTAAATTTATAAGCTGAGCTGTTTGTTGGTGGCCTCAAAACAAGACATGTACCTATTCAAATCAAACCACAATTTAGTAAAAACAATAGTTTAATATAAAATACAAAACCGTACAAAACTTTCTTCCTTCCTCTAAATACCCATGTTCTTTATATTTAACAGTTGTTTGATCAAGTGGTCTTGACTCTTGTAGTTCATTTCGTTGTCCAGGATCTTGGGTTCCTCGAATGGTACAGGATGCAATTGGCGAGGAGTGTGCTGAATATGCTGATATACTGGGTTACTTGCTGGCATCATTGCAGGACCTGTTAAAACAAATTAAATATTAAGAAAATTGTTCCATAACACTATCTAGCTGAAAATCAGCTACTATTACGCTAGTGCGATCTAGTCATAATGCTTCAAAAGTTTTAAATACATTATTATTACTTAGGCACTATACTTTTAGAGATAAAGTAGCAGTAAAAATGTCAAAAAATACGTTATTATGTATTTTTAACCCCCGACGGAAACCCGAACGGGGTGTTATAAAATGTTCGAGTTAAATGAGTGCTACGGGCTTTGTGGAATGTCTATTGCTAAGCTAAATACATATACATACATAATTATCTAAAAGTCACTCCTTTATTTACGAAATAAGGCGTGTCCCGAAAAAAGGCAGAGGCATATTGTACGCCCACATTTCGCCTTATAGTTTTATATCAAGTAATAGGTGGTGATCCTATTGCCGTGTGGAAATGGATAGGTACAGTTTATGACACCCCACTATTGAAAGGTCATACTGAAAGTTGCTGAATGCAACACTGACTCTGCGGGGCCACAAGTCCTTCAGACGAAGCTAGTCTATACTTATAATAAAACTGTTGAGGGTCGAGAGTCTGTACATGGAAGATATTTTGAAAATTTCAATTGTAGGGCGTTCTATAATCGATTCTGAAGCCGAATATCTAATTTAAAATTTTCATGTCTGTCTGTCTGTCTGTCTGTCTGTCTGTATCCCGAATAAGTATCACGCCGAAACTACTGAACAGATTTGAATGATACTTGGTACATTCAGAGCTTATAGTCCGAGGAAGGTTCTTGGATACTTTTGATCCCGATATTTTGCGCGGTTCCTGCGGGAGAGGCGATGAAAGATAAAACGGTTTTTCAGCTGTAAGTTCTCACTTCGTGGTCCGATTTCAAATATTTTTTTAGTGTCAGAAAGTGAATGTAGTTCAGAAATTAGAGGCATCTCAACTTCGAATTCAAGGGTTTCTTTGAATGTGAGGGTAAATCTAAACTGGCGTGTTGGCTTAATCATAAAAGAGCTTAATGATCATTAAGCTCTTTTATGATTAATCAAACAGGGCAGTTTCATACGCTCCCTTGAGTCTGTTGAAAAAATACCTGTCCTTTCATACACCTTATGTGGCGTAAACGAAGTTGCGAGGGTCAGCTAGTTTATAATAAATCTAGAAGTATATTAGAGTACTTACTAGCAAGGTTAAGTATATGTTCATCAGTTCCCTGCCTTCCTTCATTCTGCATCATAAGTATTTTGAACAATTCATGTGCTAGATTATAATTACCACTGTCTAGGTAAAAAAGAGCTCTTTTAGCTATATTATAGTTCATATTAGTATTTACATCGAATTCTTTTGCTTCTTTCATTTTCATATACATTTGTATACGTTTTCTGATCAAATGATTTATAATTTGATGCCTTGTCACTTTCAACTCATTATTATTATTATTATCATCATTATAAGCGTTTAGGGTGTTGTATGGTTGTTGCTGTATTTTATTGATTATTCTATTATTGTTAGAAGGTACTGTATCAATAGTGTGTTTTCTGACTTGTACTTTTTCTAGTTTTTGTATAACTTTTCCATCTAAAGTAATATTACCAGCCGAAGATAAGATAAATGCTGCTAACTGCGCGAACTTTTCGACAGGCATTTTACTAAGATTTTTGAATTCAGTTTTGATTCCTTGTAATGCAGATATATAGCTCCTTACCTCTTGTTGAAATGCTTTCAGTAATACTATTCTTTCAGTGGGAGGTACTTCAGAATAAAGAGCCTGATTTTTATAATTTGAACTGATATTACTCAGATTATTTATAGTTTTACTTACTTTGTCAAAAGGTTTGAAATCTTTTGAATATAGAAGTCGTCGAGTCTGTGGTTTAGCTTTTTCACTTAGGCTTTTTATTACTCGTTCTAAAACAACTGCTGATTTTGGTCTCACTGTCATTATAGAATCACTTCTCCGTGTTTGCATTCTTCTCATATCAATTCTTAGTTCGTTGAACATATCTACTATATTATCAGGACTAACATGTTCCTCATTTTCTTTTTTAAGTACAGCTTTGCCAGCATTCATAATATTATAAATACAAGGCAGTGCATCTGCTATTCTTATATTACCTCGGGAATGTATTCCTTTGGCATCTTGTAATTCGATTAGATCTTCTATAATAGTTTTGAGATGAGCTTTCAGTTTTTCTTTGGTTGAGGCAAATTTCTGAGGACTCGATACTCTAAGGCTCTTTGTTGTTGCCTGGTCTCTAATGGTAGTAGATTCTACCGGCTTAATAGTTGTTGTAGAAGGACGAACTTTGGTGTTATTATTTAAGGCTTTTGTGGGTTCTACCAAGTTAATTAAATCTGCAATAGATTTCATTTTAAAGAACTCTGACAAGTTCAGTAAAATGTTTCCTTCTATTGTGGGTAGACTTTTAGCTTCATGATTTTGGTTGAGTCTGCAGTCGGGGTTGTTGTTAATGTGGGTAATGTAGTCTAAAACTATTTTGTCTTTTTCTGTCACTGACATATTGCTTATGTCCTTATTAAACATTTTCATGTAATTATTTCTGAAATTAAGATCATTGTTAAACACATTTCTTTGTTTTATTGAACTGGAAACTTTTCCACTATTTTGTTTAGGTAGTAAGACTTTTGTTATTTTATCTAAAAGATTACCAAACATATTTAGTGAGTTAGCTTCATTTTTTGACAGAACAGTATCTATAACAAGCTTCTTGGTTATAGGTTGAGTTATATTTACTAAGTTTTTCATACGTGGTTCAGGTTCATTTTTGGCATAACTCAGGTTTGCCTGAATATCTTCAAACTTTCTCAATAATCCCAAAACATTATTTATCTTTGAAATGGCCTTTGCAGTAGCATATTGGTTAACTTTAAGGATATCCTTCGCTTTTGATTTTTTACAAGGAACTTCCTGCTTGCTGAGTACATTGGAACCATCATCATCATTAGGTTTCTCGTAGTTGTCTATAAGACTTTTTGCTTCTTCAATAGTCTGACATATAGTTCCATTTTTAATGTCTTTGTCTGTATCTATAGCATTCGACAAGCGTTCTAAAACATTTTTCAAAAATGTTTCTTGTCTCAGATTTAATGGTTCTTTGAATAAATCAAGTAAATCTGATATCTTTTCGTGTTTCATGTCTTCTGTTTCCAATGTAGACCCCGACGTGTCTTTTTCCATACTCCATAACTTGTTTAATAGATTACCAGCAATATATGCCATCGCAGTCAAAGTATCATTTTCAGAAGTAAATGTTATATTTGAAGTTACAGGAGCTTTGCTATCCCCAACGATTTCACTGCCTGGTTTCAACTCATTCACCACAAGTTTTGAAAGTTCTTTATCTTTATTTTGTTGGGTATGGTTACCAAGTAATGCGTTTAATTTTTCATGACTCAAGTCGTATTTATTGTCATGGTCTAAATCTATTTTATTGTCCGAGATATGGTTTAATGCCTGGGGATGATTGTAATCAATCTGTAGTGATGTATTATTTTTGTCCATAATATTTGATCGCCTAGATTTATCCGGTAAGACATTTAAGTTAATCCTCTTAGCTGCTAAAGTCCCAGAAACGTTGGAATGTTTTAAAGTATCTGTAAGTAAAATTATTATTGCTTATTGGTAAGTAAAGTAATTTACTATCACAGAAACAAAACAGAATTTAGACATAGGTATAGTTTTTATTTCACAGATTAATAATATAAAACATCTACAGAAACAACGGTGGCACCAACAAAATAAAAGAACAATATTCAGTTTATTACCCTTGTCTCCACTGTTTCCATCTACTCAGATACTTGATTGTAAGTAGCTAGCTCAGTCACCTCTTTTTAAGATCAAGAGAGCAGAAACCACCAAGTAAACAGTTTTCGCAGCGTTAATACTTACTAATATATATAATACTTAAAACACTATGTTCAGCAGTCATAGTCTTTTAAGTATTTGAAGACTAATATTGTCTTTAGTTTATTGCACTTTCTACTTACTAAGAAATTTGTTTTCATAAGCCAATCGCATTTTATATACATACCTTCATTCAATTCGTCTACTGTTGAGTAAAACTTAATTGTGTTGTTTTCTTTATTGCTGTTTCTAGGCAACCTTTTGTTGCTTGTCTTTTCAGTAGATCTCTTATGCTTAATATCGGCATTCTTCTTAGCAAGTGATCTCTTCTGTCTTGAAAGATAGCGCTTTATGTTGTCTATGGGGTCATTATATCTCATATCACCTGGAAAAAATTTGAACTGTGAATCTCTAGAACTATTTAAACATTTATATCATGATATGCTTACCCGAATATTTGTGATACCTACTAAAAATAAAACAAAGTAATAAGTAGTTAATAGTGCATATTGTGCTATATTAAATGATAAATACTGTGCAATTTAGTGCTCTTGTTGTTTGGGTATGATCACCACATAACCTGAAAGATAATTAGGTACTTATGAGATATTTAAAAATCCATTCAATCTAAGTTATACTAAAATGCTGATTAATCTTTAGAATGAAGTTTTGTTGGGCAAGGAAAATTCACACATTTTTTTGGTTATGGTTTTTTTTAAAGACAAGCTTTAAGATGTCACTACATTTAAAGAAAAGAAAAGTTAATTTGAAAGAAAATCTATAAAAAGTTGTATTTTGTACCTAATTCTTCTTCTCCTTCGGGTTTCCTTTGATGCGGCGGTCTTGGAGCATGGCCAGTGTTGACAGCGGGGGGTTTTTGATCTTCATTTGATCTCATTTCTGAGGGTATAAGGAATGTATCATTATGTGAGAACTTTCCTTTTCATGAAAAATACAGTAATTTAATGTATAGTATAATATTATAAAGCTTATTCTAAAACAATATAGTCCAGGCCTTTGGCGGGCGCGGTCTGTTTCTGCGTAATTTTTTACAATGGCCTTAATCATTAAGCTCTTTTATGATTACGTGGCAAGACATTACAGCTGAAAAACCATTTCATCTTTCATTTCCTCTCCTAAAGCAAATATCGGAATCAAAAGGATCAAGACCATCATCGAATCATACGCTCAGATTGTGCCCAGTATCATTCAAATTGATTCAGTAGTTTCAGCGTGTTACTTATCCGGGAAACGGACAGACAGATAAAAGAAAATTTAGATCTAGGATGGATTTCCGCCATGCAACGCCTGATTCCATTAGTTATTAAAACAAATTCGGCTACAGTATCGATTAGCTAACAAACTATTGAAATTTTTCAAATATCTTCCTCTTACAGACTCTCCACCCTCTACAAGTTTATTATATGTATATTTTATTATTACACCATACCTGTCAGGGTTCTCGCGAATTTACTACTTGAGTACAAAAATATCTGTATTTGTAATTACTAGTTTATCTAACTTACTATTCTTCACAAAACTATTTATATGTTCATTTAACTTTGTATTTAGGTTACCAGTATCGCGATTCTTCGCAACAATATCAATTGGTTGTTCTGACTTGTTTATCCCTGATAGCAGATGATTTAAAGATGGTACATATTTTTGCTGGTCTTCTTTTAGCTTTTTCATATCTATAAAGTGTATTGTGACGTCATTATGAGTATGAAAACCTCACTTTCAATCCCTACTAATATTATAAATGCGAACGTAACTCTGTCTGTCTGTTTGTCTGTCTGTTGCGCTTTCACGCTTATACGGTTGGAGCGATTGACATGAAATTATTATAGACATAGTTCGAGGCCCTGGGAAGGGCATAGGCTACTTTTTAATCGACTGCGCAAAAGGAAGGTTATGATTTTACGCGATAACGACTTCTACGCGGTCGAAGCCGCGGGGAACAGCTAGTAGTAATATAGAGTAAAAAAAACATAAAAATATGACTAATACCTATATAGCGTCAACGAGTAAACAGTATTTGGCAATAACCACTTATTAGAGTTAGCTACTAGCACAAGCTTAAAGATCATGTTTTTTAATGTTTCCTCTTTAACTGTGCTACTAGTCTGGACTCCGAATCCTTATAGCTAGTATTTATGACCATTTTAACTTAAAACTTATACCTAAACTAAAATCTATAAAAAAGTAAATTGCTTACCAAAATCCAACTTTTGCATAGCATTCTCAAACATCTCGTCATCAATCTCGTCCTCGTCGTATTCATTACATAACTTAACCGACTGGCAGTCCCAGTAGCCTCCCATGGTACATACACATTTCGTACAGCCTTTTTCGCATTGATTAACTAGAACAAACCAAATTTTTAATAGTTTCCTTTAGAACATTTGTGATTGCTTCTTTTTGCCGTTTCATTCGGGTTTATGACTTCATCGATAGATATCATCTTTCTCTGGGGTCCAAATTTAATGGACTAGTTGCGTACATAATGCCATTTTGTAAATTAATAACAAATATTTTTGGCATTATTGTTTTTTTCGTTTTCGCATTTACAATATCTCTCTCATATTCTATTAAGTTTTTATTCAGCTCACTTTCGGATCAGATAGTTGGAAAAAAAATTGCAATCTTATGAAACAGTGTGGGGGGTATAATAGTTCATCAAATTATCAATTCAATTAATCAAGTTGATAAATTATTAGCACAGTAATTTCTATTTTTTAAATTATTAATATTAATACTAATTATTTCTACTTACATGCATTACAATCGCTGTATTGAGATACATAAGGGACACATTGCTGTGGCAGTTCTAGATGTCTTCGACTAGACCTTCTTGAATTTACTGAAACATTTTAAATTCTTTTAAAGACATTTGCTTGAAGATACTACCAAGTAATTTAATATCATCATCACCTGCCGCTTACCTTTGATTAGGCTTTTGTTCTTTGTAAAGAACTGCTGATTCGTGAATATCCATTAGAAATATAGTATAAATAATACTTACAAAATCATGTGTTTAAATCTAAATTAAAATCTACAAAGTTACAACACTATTTTCGATATTCATCTAAATATGTACACTTCATAGTTTAGTCGATGAATCAAAAATAATTTTGTAACATTTCTAAAAATATTGGTGCCGAAATGTGCAATTGAAAGTGAAATAGGTGAAAAGTGCTATATCCAAAACAAGAAAAGCTCTTCGATAGGAAAAGAGTGGACAAAGTTATTGAAAATCGTGCATCATACGCAGGAAATGTATAGAAAACCTAAAGTTTTTCATAATTCATTTATTGCACTTTAAAAAAGTATAAAATTCACACTATCAACTTCAAACATTCGCTAATTTGCATATTAGTTTTTGGATATTCATCGAATAAAATGTAGCTGTTCTAGCATTGTATTATTAATTTGTTGTGTAATCAATATTTTAAATATTTTGTCTCAATCTGAAACCAGGTCCTTCATATTCTCACTTTGAACTTTATTGTCATTCTCATCATTCACTCAACTAAAAATTAATATACTCAGAAAGAAAAGATTCTAGTATTCCTAGTCATTATTGACGACGAAGTCAACGTAGTCTCCTCTCATCGCTCCGCCAAGCAGGTTTTCTTTCGGCATTCGTCTCTTTATCGTTCTCAGTTTGGTGTGAACCCCGTTGTGCAGCTGTCTTCGATGGCCATCAGGGTGGTTGCAGCACAACGTGTCGCCTCCTGTAAGCACCAATCTTTATTTCATTAACTGGTATTAACAATTCAATCGTGTCTTTCTCGACAACCTTACAAATAACTTTTTAAAACATTTTTGCAAGATTGGCTTACAAATGGCGATACGTTATGTCATATACCTAATCTGGTAAAATATTTGAATGTGGTGCCTGCTATCATTTTATAATTTACAATGTTCAAATTTATCTCTTTCAGTGAAGTCTACGTGTCTCTTCGTTCTTACTTCATCACAGTAACGTAGGTATATCTTACATACTTTTTACATCATAAATAAATCAAAGGAGGTGCGCCACACTATTATTGAATCCTAATTTTCATGATCCTCATAAAAAGTTGTCCCAGAACCAAAGCGAGAAAAAACCAACACCAACCAACAGTAGTAATACAACTGCCTACCGTGCTCTATCAAATTAAATAAGCTGTCGTCCATGACCCTCCTGACCCTGTGTGACAATTGCCGAAAATAAGCTGGACGATCTTGTTTGAACAAACTCGCGTACATGTCCCTTGGAGTTCTGTCAGATCTCAAATATCTGAGATAGTTGCAGAACCAGACATTTCTACTTATACATTCTACTTCAAAGCCACTGACGGAGCATACGCAGAAATAGCAAGATGTCTCCGATTGAAAGTCAAGCAGCGATATCACTTCTTCCTTGTAGTTGATATCAGTGTCGTTTGGAGTCTCGTGGTTCGTGTAATACGAGTGTCCTCGGTAGCATTTTGATGAAGGATCATAAGGAATCTCGTCGTTGTGCCATATTAGATCTGCGATAAACATTTATAGAAGTTCTTTTAATTGATACAAATTACAACATTCCTCGTTATCATATACTTTGTGTTAAATTTTTGTCCGTATTCTCATTTGTTTTGCTTTTGGTACTTTACGAGTAGTTTTTGTTTTGCTGTTGTTGCATATTCTTTTGTTTATTTTATTATTTTGAACTACTTTTGATTTTATTTTGTTATTTTAGTGGCGTTTCTTATTTGTCTGTTGTTTGTCCGAAAATAATTTAAATTGTTGATTATTATTTAAACAAACACACATTTCATTTGTACAAACAATTCTATCACAATTTACAGACATTTTAAGTTATATAATTCTCTGAGCTCTAGGCAGAACAAAGCTCTTGGCGTGCCTGTTCAGATAGATACAATAAAGGTGTTTTTGTAATAACTGTTTCAAGATAGTCTTCTATATTCTTTTAGGTGAGGGAATTCAATCAGCAATAAAATTTACCCGTCCGTGATCCATATCAATCACATTCTTCATAATATATGGACAGGATTTCTATAAATTAAAAATTACTTTCTACCTAAATACTCTGTAGAGTCAATACTATTTGTGATCAGTCCTGTGCGCTAATCTAAATTTACAAATTTTAGTAAGATAAACGAAACATATTCAAACCTAATTATGCCGACACCATTTTTGTAATTTTAGTTTCTTTTCCTAAAGAAGAGAATGAAGACCGTTCCTCACCTATTTCACTTTCACCATCATCAACACCTAACAACATACCTCTTCTTATCCTATGGAATAGACTCCTTTCATAGTCGTACGGATCTGAATGGCCCCGTTCTGACAGAAGATTACCGATCATCATACATTCATTGAGAGTCCCTGAGGGTCTTTTAAAGCAAAATTCTTCAGTACCATGAGCGTTACACACACATATGGTGCAACCTTCTTCATAGTCTGCGACAGTATTCTGTTTTCGTGTAAACTCATTAGAACTATCACTACCCATTTTTTTAATATCAGCTGCTTTTTCCTGAACATTCATTACTGTACGGCCTGGGACACATTTTAGGTCCAATTTTTCAAGATCTTTTTTCTTTGGACTTGGACGATTGTAAAAGAAATCTAGAATAGTACCAAATATAATATAATAGTATTACATAATAGTACTACACCGTATTTAGTTCAGAGAATTAGTAACTATTATTTTAGTAAATACATGAGAAAGTCAAGTTATAATATGTTGGAAAAGAAAACGTAAACTTTTTACGGTAAGAAGCAAAATCAATTCTTACTGAAGATTTACATCCTTCTGAAATTTTGGATAAAGCCTAGTTTTTGACGGGTCGGGACGGATGATCTGGAGAGTGATTGCACTACATCCATCACGTAGTAGGCCAGCGGTGACAAAAATGCGAGGGGGGAGGGGTAAATCTAATATGCAATTCTGTGTGTCTGTGGCCGAGGATCTATTTCAATATTTTGTTCTGTTGATGCATCTAGTTCCTGAAAGTATTGTGTTGTCTTACGTACAGTTTGTGTATGTGTTTAACCTACATGCATTTTTGTATTTGAAGTATTTTTAGTAGTAGTTTTGTAGTAGTAGTAATAAATATTCGTGGTTCAGAAGACATAACTATTTTCCTCCAATACCAATAAACAACAAACAGCTTTCAATTAACTTTGTGCATACATAATATTTCTTTAATTTATAATAACGCGATAAGAGAGACTTCGCCCTCTTTTTAAATTTTTAAATATTCTTCACCGTATAGTTAGATTGTGAAATGAGTTTCATATTTTTTCAAAAGATGGTCTTATTAGATTTTTTACAGGGATGGCAACGCGAGTGGTTCATCAGTGGTTCTTATAAGTATTTTAGTTCTTTTGTTGCTCTTTTCTTTTTTAATTTGGGTATAGAAATATTTTGTGAGAGTTTTATTTAGACTGGCGTTAGCATGTCCCAAATGACATCCTCTGAACATCAGTGGTGTCATCACGTTAGCAGTGAGGCTGCAATAAGCTAAGAGTAAGGTATATATTCTGCAGTAAGGTGATCTATCTATAAATCTTTAAATTTAATTATAGCCTCTTTACAATAAGTATACAAATATATCAAGTTACCCTTTATTGTAGAATAAAACACGTTTTTCTTTGTTTTGTTTTTAGGGTACGGTGACATTTTCTATATGTTTGTCTGCTACGTTTATGTCTCATATTTATCTTTTGAAGTTTGTTAGTGCTTCTTCATCATCGGCAATTTTATGTATTTCATTATTTTATTATGATAAAGTATGCTTACCAGCTGAGCTGTGGTCGACAATCAGCCCCAGGATGACGAGCACTAAGAACACTGTCAATTTGGCATCCATGTTGTACGTTGTGACGCTACTCGCTCTGGGAGTTTTATATAGCTTTCCGATTCAATGATATCTTTGATTCTTTGTATTGTGATACAGGGACGTACTCGAATCAAAGTTTACTGAACTTGCAATGTGTGTTGCATTTTGATGCCCGTTTAGAAGATGCGCAAATATTTTCAGGACATTCTCACAAAAAGCCATCTAGCCCAAATTAAGCTAATTTATGCTTAAACTATGCGATGTAGGTAAATGAAAACACAATATTGCATTTCAAAGTACATGTATAATTATAAATAAAAAATGTATTATAATTACGTACCTACTTATGTATTGTAATTTGTTCTACAGGCAGATTTCAAACATAGAAAACGACTACAATCTAAAACAAATATTGGCGTATAATACAAATATTTGTCTGGCCCTAGCTTTGGATCTGACTCTCCTGCTCATCAGTCCCATACGAACCATTAAGCTACCAAGGCATTCATGAGGCATCGACTCAAAAGCAATGTCCCATGATTAATAGTTAGTAGTATAGTATATAAAATCTGATCCAACGAGATGATTTTTCAAGTAAACTTCCTGCCGCGGTGGCGCACTGGTAAGTGCATGCTACTGCCGTCGCCACTGGAATTCCAGGTCGCAACGAATATTTTTGTGGTCCTAAAATCTGAATCAACGGTCTAGATTCTATGGCCTAAGCTTATTTTAGCATAAATTGAACTAGGTTTAAGTCACATTGTCCCAAAACATATCATTAATCAATGACTCAAATCAACCTATGGCAGTCCACTGCCAGACTTACCTAGGCCTCTCTCTATTTACGCCACAATACACGGTATATACTACACTGGATGATGCTCGCTGCTTCGCCTGCGTGAAATTCGGTACCCGTTCGTGCTTCCCGTGGGAACATATTCCCGGGATGAAAAGTATCCTATGTGTTATTCCAGACTATAAGCTATCTCTGTACCAAATTTCAGCCCAATCCGTTTAGCGGTTAGAGCTTGATTGAGTAACAAACATCCAAACATCTTCACAAACTTTCATAATATTAGTTGGAAGTAGGATATAGGATTATTATGTTGAGAAATTGTTACCTAATTACATCCCTGTACCAAATGAATGCTGTAAAAAACAAAATAGCAAACGAGGCAAAGACGCCGTGTCATAAATCCTTATCGTAGTCACACCTGCGCCTGCACACGCTGTCCAGCGACATCTGGCTACGTAGATAATGTTTTTATTTTTATTTAAAGTTTTCGTGGGCTGATCAGTGCGCGAGGGAAAACAATGAATTCGTCAAATGCTTATGAAATGAGCGGACACATATCAGGGACTATTTAGTCTACACATTGATAGATTGTTAAACGTGGACGCAGCAGCGGCAG
Organism: Miltochrista miniata; assembly: GCA_933228765.1. Lineage (NCBI taxonomy): Eukaryota > Metazoa > Arthropoda > Insecta > Lepidoptera > Erebidae > Miltochrista > Miltochrista miniata. The sequence goes on from OW121769.1 coordinate 26,528,865, forward strand.
GTCTCCGTGGCAAGTCTTGACGTGGATATTCTCTCGCTGGATGGATCTCCAGTGAGAGTAAACGTGCGCTTCCACTGAGGCGGAGCGGAGACGAGCTGTGCCGCGATTCACCAATCACATGGCTTAAAATCCAAATCTCTTCTCCACTCCGCACCGTGATTGGTGAATCGCGGCACAACTCCTCTCCGCTGCGCCTCAGTGGAAGCACACCTTAAGTGGGACGCCAGCGCCCGCTGCGTCTTTCTGACAGCAAGTCATGCTCATGAAAGAGGCGGCGGGCAACGAGCAGTAGATAGCTCTCCCACCCAAGTTCCGCAGTCTGTGGTCAGGGCGCCGTAGACTTGTCTTCGCCCAAGACAATCGATGTCTACGACCGAGGCGTTAGGACGGTGGGAGGGCTACTCGCTGTAGGTATATACACAAGCAGGCCCTAGACAACAGCGTGACGTGGGAGTTTCATGCACGCCACGCACCACAAGCAGCGGATTCACACCAAAACAACCCTCCCAAGGACGCGGGATAGTACTCAACACATTAGGTGCGGCCGCAGTAGTAACCAAAGTCTGTCGGGAATCATGGGGCATCCTTTCGAGCGCTTGCCCGGATCTCCCGACCGTAGGCAGTGGTAGGGCCTAATGTGGTTTTAGTCTGTAAGAGTCCGGCATAGCATCCATGGGGAATTTCCACAAGTAAAAGAGTACTATTCAATTATTACGCAGGTAACTATTGTTGTATTGGTATCAGCGGCATAGCTAAGATAGATAAAAAAACCGGCTTAATGCGAGTCGGATTTGTTTCCGAGACTATTGTCTTTCTGTTTTTACTAGGTATTTATAGTTGCCCTATGGCAACAGGAAATATTTGCTGCGAAAACTTCAGCTATCCTACATAACGGTTCACGAGGTACAGCCTGAAGACAGACAAACAGATAGACTGACAGCGGGGCCTCAGTCATAGGGTCCGATTTTACCCTTTAGGTACTGAACCCTAAAACCGAAAATAACCAGGTCATAACTATTCTAACATTGCTGACTAGGCCGCCAATCATACTGATAACAGCTTTTTTTAACGTGAGGGAAAATCCTTATGGATGCTATGCCCGACTCCTACCGACTAAAAAACCTCACGTAACGCCCAACAGCCTACGGTTGGGAGCCCCGGGTAAGCCCTCGGAAGGATGTCCCAGGACTCCTAACAGATCTAGGGCTACCACTGCGGCCTCGCTATCCCGCGTCTTTGGGGGGATTTCAGGTGTCTTCCCGCTTTTTAAGGGGAGGGGGGTGACTCAATCACGTCACGCTGCCGTCATGGGCCTGCTTCTGTAAGGACGGTGAGCGCCCCCACACCGTCCTCAATCCCCGGTCATGGAGGCCGATATATTGATAACGGCTTGTCTTTTTTGGAGTTGTGGTTTTCTAAATTTTTAAATATGGCCTCTTACAATCCTGGTTTCTTCAAGCGGAGCGTGAAGAGGCACATCACAAGGCCGCCAACTTGGGACCGCTGTCAGAGGTGGCCCCCAATCGATAGATGCGTCACGGCTTTCCATCAGGCTGGTGGCGGCGTCAATTTGGCGAGCAAAATATAAAACGAAAAAAAAAATGGAAAAAGAATTTATTTCGAGCAGGATTCTCAGTTAGCATACTAATTGCTTTTCAAAAATAATCTTAATTGTGGTTGTCTGTAACCAGTTTCCAACTATGGATTCGGGGATTGAATAATACCTATACAGTTCTAATTTTTATCAAAGTCAGAAGCACCCCTACATAGCTCTACCTATAAACTTCTGTGAGCCTAATGCCTTGTTGAAATAATAAGGCGCTGGTTGTGACAAACTGTTCTTGAAATTTTCAAACTGAAATAGGCTTTCAACCTGTCTTAACGACTTTGAAGTTATTTGGTCCCACTAATGGCTGAACATATGCTATATGCGAATTCGTCACAAGAAGACCTTTTAAAAAACTGCCTTTGTGGCGTATTCCGTAGTGATACCGCCTGCCGCACTGGAGGTCCTGGGTTCGACGTTAAACAGCAGGACCGTATTCATAGCGAAATATTAGTTTACAGAACACTGCGTTACCAGGGATGCGAGCAGAGGGGCGTTCGTTGTCTTTGCCCAAGATTATCGGCCTCCATGACCGGGGGCCTGAAGACGGTGATGGGGCTGCTCACCGTCTTTAAAGAAGCAGGTCCTGGACGGCAGCGTGACGTCAGGGAATCACGCACGCCACACCCAGCCAAGAAGAGGGATCACACCCGAACAACCCTCCAAAGACGCGGGATAGGACCCAAACCCTCCCCAAACCCCCCCTAGGCGCGACCGCAGTGGTAGCCGTAGGTCGGTTGGGAGTCCTGGGATATCCTTCCGAGAGCTTACCCGAGGCTCGCAACCGTAGGCATTATGCCTACGGTTGCAAGCCCCGCGGGCACGTTCCCTACAACGTGTGGTTTTTAGTCGGTAGGAGTCCGGCTTAGTATTCATGAAGCATTTTCACACGTTAAAAAAAAGGGCTACGAGCACTTATCAAAGTAGCTGTACACCAAATTCCAAATCAATTGAATCTGTGGATATTAGTGAAATTCCTTCATCATTAATGATCGTCAAAATTTATAGCTAAGAACCATATGAATCAGATCATCGGCTATCTAACAAAGATATCTTCTTCGAAATTGGTCCATCCGATCGGAAGCTACGAGTATGATGATATCCATATATTTGTTCAGATTAAAGTTTATCTGTGTATCTAGACAGCCTTCGTTTTTTTTCGTCTGGAGTTAGAAAAGTAAGTGGAGTTGTGCGATAAGGCCGCCTATTGTATAACCTGTGTAAAATTGACAATGTGTATAAAATGTAACTGTATGTTTTGGTGTTACAATAAAGCATAACTAACTAACTAGAAATAATAAGTATGATACTAAGAATAGATATGATACTGTACGAAGGATTTTCTTGTGTGCTGCTTTGTCGCACAACAAAACTCATAAAAACTTCTTGACTAACCGAGTTGTCAGGGAATGGAATAGGCTGCCGGTGGATGTGATTTCAACGTCAAACGTGAACCAGTTTAAAAATCGGCTGGACAGATATTTAAGTAGGCATATCAGAGAAATTAGTGGGCAGTAGCAAGATACGGGCATATTCATTTGTTCTTCACAAACTATAATCTATTATATAAAAATAAGTCGGGTTTTCCTTCCCGACGCTATAACTGTAGAACGCACGAACCGATTTCCACGGTTTTGCATTCGTTGGAAAGGTCTCGGGCTCCGTGAGGTTTATAGCAAAGAAAATTCAGCAAAATTTCACATACAGCGCCATCGCGGGCGAAGCTGCGGGCATCAGCTAGTACTTAATATATTATAGTTTGACATACTTTGTGAATTTTAGAGAAATGTTTGTATCACCCTTTTTTTAAGGTGAGGAAAAGTCCTTCATGGATGCTATGCCGGACTCCTACCCACCAAAAAACCTCACGTAACGCCCAACATCCTACGGCTGGGAGCCCCGGGTAGGCCCTCAGACGGATGTGCGAGGACTCTCAACAAACCTACGGCTACCACTGCGGCCTCGCCTAGGGGGTGGTTCGGGTGCTATCCCGCGTCTTTGGGGGGATTTTCGGGTGTCATCCCGCTTCTCAGCGGGGGCGTGCGTGAATCCTTCACGTGACGCTGCCTTCATGGGCCTGCTTCTGTAAGGACGGTGAGCAGCCCCATCACCGTCCTCAGGCCCCCGATCATGGAGGTCGATAGTCTTGGGCGAAGGCACGTCGGCGGCGTCCTCGCGACCTCAGAATTAGGGTGCGAGAGTCCACTCCCGCTCCCTCCCCGCCGCCTCTTTCACGAGCATGACCTGTTTGCTGAAAGAGGCGGCGCAGTCCCACTTACTCCCGCTGTAGATCATGGCTCGCACCATGGTCTCGAGCGAGTGTCCACGTCCAGACCTGCCACGAGGACCTGCCGCTGTTGCGCTAACGCCGTGCACTCCACCAGTGTGTGGAGCGCTGCGTCCTCGCTGCGCTCCTCGCAGTGCTGGGCACTCGGCCGTGGTTTCCCGGTGTATTCGTCATAGATACTTACCGAAGCTGTTCTGTATCACCCTGAAGGTGAACTAACGATCGTCAAAATTTTTAGTTAAGAACCATATGGATCAGATCATCCATTATCGAAGAAATATAATCTTCTTCGAAATGGTTTATCCGATCGGAAGCTATGATGCCATTCATATCCTTCGTGTTTTCGTCAGGTTTTAGAAAAAAACTATATTGTACTTTAATTACTTGTACTTTTAATATTGACGGTGAGGGGGATAGATTTATTTATGTTTTTTCAAACGGTTTGGCGCTTTTTTGACTCTGGGAGTAGTCCCGGGAGACTTGTGGAGGGATTTCGTTGTTCTGTACTTTGTTGTCTTTGTTCTTGGGGTGGTGGCCGTGGTGAGAGTCGTCTTTTTGTTCTTTTTATTTCCTCCTGTAACATAAAACAAGGTTTGTCAGTTATCATTTAAAAAAAGCTCTTGCTAAAAGCGCTCGTGGCCCCGCGGACTCAGTGTTCTGTAAACGACCACTGTGGTCAGCAACATTTACAATGGTGACAATTATTTGCGAGCCTTGCTTCCGAAGGCACGCTAAGCTATTAGTCCACGGTTGTCAGTGAAATGACAATCGTTAAGCCTAGTTGAAGTGAAGGCTTTATGGGCGGCTTGAAAAATTTCAACTGTAGGTCGCCACGGCATGCTCCTGCCCATTTTAACATGGCAATAAGTTTAGCACCCATTACGTGGGACATAAAACTAAAAGGTGAAATGTGGGCGTATACCTACTAAGCCTCTTCCTATATGTATGTTACTATAATTATACAAATAAGGTATTTCAAAAATTTTACTCTATAATGTTATTTGTCATTATTCATAATCAATCAATCAATATCAATAAAAAAAAAAACGAGCGTGACAAGTACGCGTTCTTATAATGCTCTAAAGAAAATAATTATTTAAATATATTTTATCACGAGCAATATTGCATGTTTGCATATGAGATTTTTGTAAAACTGTTCTCCGTCGTTGTCTGCCGTTTTGGCTTTGAAATTTTGGGAGACTAGCCCATTCTCAATCAGTTTTGTTATTGGAGAGATATTTGAAAGGACGCCAATGCATGACATTTTATCGCCATAGTTACAATGGATGAAGTCTTCGCAGCTGTCCTGACGACAGCCTGTCGACACATTAAAATGAAAATTCAAGTGACATTTATGTGTCTTCCTAGTTTCAGTTTTGTGATTTATTTTTATGTAATTTGTATTTTTTATTAATTTATAACCAGTGTAAATAGCGATGAACTGCACAGTGTGCAATAGAAATTTTTCTTCCCTCCGAGGCTTGCATATACACCAGTCTCGCACACATCAGGTACGTATTTTAGAGTCCATTTCTTTTACCACAAATTCTGGCATTCAATCACAAAATTCATCCACATCAAACGTTTCCATTCCCTTACATACTCTTCTCGGCCAGCTGAAACAGTCTACCCCTTTAATAAAAAGGATACCGCGTGGGGCTAGATGTTCAGTGGCCGAGGCTTTAACTCACAGTATAACTAAATGTGTTCAAAATAATGATAAGACTTCCTGGAATAATTTGCTTACTTTTTCATATTCACATCTGCACGTAGAAAATGATAGAACAAACCACATCTCATTAACGCAAAAAATTAAAAATAATGTGGCCAATAATTATCCCATTACAAATTTCGTTTCATCCCGCAAAACGAATAGTCGCCCATTTAATATAATTAAAAAAGTAGAGCAAAAAATCAACGACGGCGATCTCAAAGGTGCCACGCGCCTTTTATTTTGCGATGACTCATTGGCACCTGATACACCGGAGACCATAGCTGCTCTGCGGTCCAAGCACCCGCCAGGCCCTTCCACTCCACTATTCGTCGATCCGCCTACCGATCCTCTGATTTGCATTCAAGCAAGTCAAAGAGATATTGTTAGTGCTCTCGCCTCTTTTCCTAAAGGTTCTGCTTCAGGTTTAGATGGCATTTCCCCTCAGCACCTTGTAGACCTTACGTGCCATGGCACTGGAATTACTGGCGAACGTCTGGTTGCTGCCCTCACGAGATTGGTCAACCTTATGCTGCTGGGTGATGTCTGTCAAGATATAACTCCCATTTTATATGGAGCCAACCTGATAGCCATCACAAAGAAAGGAGGTGGTGTACGTCCCATAGCGGTGGGTTCTACCTTTCGCCGACTAGCTGCTAAAGTTTGTGTCCAATTATCACGCCACAAGTTACAGACCATTTTCGAACCTGTTCAGCTTGGCTTTGGTACCCGTGGAGGTTGTGAAGCGGCGGTTCATGCTGTTCGCACCTTTGCACAGACTGAACAGTGTGAGGTTCTTTTAAAGTTAGATGTCAAAAATGCCTTCAATACGGTTAATCGGGACACTTTGCTTAACAAAATCAATGTGCATGTTCCTGAAATATACAATTTCTTACTTCAGTGTTATCACTGCCCTTCTAAATTAATTCACAAAAATAATGAAATTCTTTCAACTGTAGGTTGTCAGCAAGGTGATCCCCTTGGTCCAGCTATGTTTAGTTTGGTAATAAATTCTATTATCCATAATCTAAATTCAAAATTAAACGTTTGGTACCTAGATGATGGGACCTTAGGTGGTGATTCACAGACAGTTCTCACAGATTTAACTGTAATCATAGACAAATTTAATACCATTGGTTTAAATTTAAATTTTGAGAAATGTGAATTATACATTTCAAATAAAACCGACACTTCTTTGGCTTCTCAAATTTATCAAAATTTTAACTTGGTTTGCCCTAATATTAAAATGTTAACCAAGGACAGTCTGTATCTCCTGGGATCCCCAATTTTCGACGATGCCATTCCACCTCTCTTAAGGGAGTCGGTATCAAAATTTAATAAATATTCAGACCGTATTCTCAAAATTAGCAGTCACTCTGCTTTGTTTATGCTAAAATTTTGTTTATTTTTACCTAAATTTACTTACCTACTCCGTTGCTGCCCCATTTGGAAATTTCCTAATCTTATGTTACCAATTGAAAATGTTTTAAAATCACAAGTTGAAAATATTTTGAACATTCAGCTGAACGAGCAAGCGTGGACTCAAGCTTCCTTACCTATTAGGTTCGGTGGATTGGGTACCCGAAAACTTTCTAGTGTAGCTTTACCGGCTTTCTTGTCTTCAATATTCAGTACTCGTGACCTCACAGGTAAAGTCTTAAAGGCTTCTATAGTCTCAAACTGTGAGGTTTCGAGTCTGGACGAAGCCTTGAACGCTTGGCTAGCTGGACCAAGTCTAAATTTACCCTCCACACCCAAAAAACAAAGGGCCTGGGACTCTATGGCTTCTTCTTTTCTTCTCAATGAAATCATTGAAAACTCATCAGGCATCAATCGAGCCAGACTTTTGGCAGTTTCTCGACCCGAGTCTGGATACTGGCTGCATGCATATCCCTCTCCCAATACCGGTACTTTTATTGACCCCACTACACTCCGCATAGCGGTCGGTCTCCGGTTGGGTGCAGAGCTGTGTGTTGAACACTCGTGTGTATCGTGTGGAGCTCATGTGTGCTGCCTAGGACTCCATGGACTTGTTTGTTCATTTTCCGCTGGCCGTTTTTCCCGTCACGCCGCTCTTAATGACATCCTGAGACGGGCACTTATCACCGTTCATATTCCCGCGGTTTTAGAACCCCAAATTATACGCGATGATGGTAAGCGACCCGACGGGATGACTTTAGTACCCTGGAGAATGGGACGTGCGTTAGTGTGGGATGCCACTTGCACCGACACTCTTGCGGCGTCCTACCTCCCGGCTACTAGCAAAAGAGCTGGTGCGGCGGCTATTGCACGTGAGCGGTTAAAGATCGGCAAGTACAGTTGTCTCGGTGCCCAATATGAATTCGTTCCATTTGGTGTCGAGACACTGGGTCCATGGGGTCGCGGTGCACAGGGTCTTTTCACGGCACTGAGTAAGCGTCTGAGGGAAGAAACGCGTGATCCCCACGCAGGTAGCTATTTAGCGCAAAGGCTTTCCATAGCTATTCAGCGTGGGAATGCTGCCTGCGTCATAGGTACCTTACCGAAGGGACCCAATTTGTATATTGATAGATAGTTAGTTAGTTTTTATTTTAAGTAGTTATAATTTTATATGTTTTTTGTATAACCCTAATAGTGTGATGATATTAGTTTTAATTGATTTTATTATTATTGTTTATGAATGAATAAACTTATAATATATATCAATACATTTAATAAAATCGTAACAGGTCGCTGTCTGCACATGGGAGATAAATAAGAAAAAATATTATAGGGGGGCTTTATGAACGCAATAAAACCCAAAACAATGAATTTTAGAATTTTTGTCTGTTTGTCTGTATGTCTGTATATCTGTTTGTCTGTACGTTTGTGCACGCTAATATCAGTAACCCGATTGCAATGCGGTTTTCTTTATTGTATTGTGGTTTGCTCCACTTAGCATTTAGTGTTTATTTCATGTCAATCGGTTTATTAATAAAAAAGTTATATCACTTTAAAGAATCTTACGTAGACATAATGAATCTAAAAGGGGTAAATCTAAACTGGCGTGTTGGTTTAATCATAAAAGAGCTTAATGATTAAGGCTATGTTTTAGAATAGACTTAATCTTTAAGCTCTTTTATGTTTAAGCAAACAGGGCAGTGTCACAGGCTGCTAATGAGTCTGCTGAAGAAATACCTCTCCGTTCATACACCTTATGTGACGTAAACGAAGTTGCGGGGTTAGCTAGTATGTAATACTTATGATGGTACTTAAACAGTGCATCTTTGACATTAATAGCAGAAAAGAGGAGTTTGAGCTTCACAGGACACATTTTCGAATGTACACATAATTTTATTCACGATGGATCATCCCCCTCGCATTGTAAGAAAACGCAGTAGGAAAAGAAAAGTACCTACATAGTACAATATTATTATACAATGTTGTTACAAACCATGCTTCTTTTTTGACTTTCCCTTCTTATAGTGTGTTGTATTTGGGTGAACTTTGCTTCTCAAGTAACGTGGAATAATATTTTTAATACGATCCGACATCTGATCAGTATTCCTTTTATATCGGGGCATTACTCCCAAATTCTTCTGCCATTTTCTCATTGCAGTTTCGTATTCATCATATCTTCTTTGTGCTAGCTCGTTCAGTTTTTGTTTTGCAAGTTGCTTCACAATCTCAGATTTCGGCACTTGTCGGTGTAGCAGTTCTCCTATGTCCTTTTTAGAAGACTTCAGTAAATTGCGAATCTGTTTTATAAAGGATATTTTCTTAGTTTTTCTATTACCAAGAACATCTTTTATTACTGCTGGTGTGGTCTGACTAGTAACATCGTCATTGGAACGAAAATTAAAACCATTTTCTGAGCTAGCTTGTTGTTTTGGATTGTTAGCATGATATTGCACTATTACTTCAACATTATTGTGTACTGAATTCAATCCTTTGTTAATTTCATCTACAACGTTACTATTAATGTTTTTGAAATTTGATGTGAGCCTCCTGTGTTGGGCGAATAGTATTAATATTAAAGCATCATTAATTTTACTAATATCTTTTTCCAGAAAGTAGTGTAATCGTTTCATTTTATACATAGTTACTTGTGGAGATCTACCAATTGCATTGACAGACACATCTTGCCATTCATTGCCAATAGTTTCTAGATCATTTGTTATATTGTAATTTGGGTCATGAACTCGAAGTCCTATCAATGTATAGGCATCGGTATTGTAAGTTCTTATTACATTTCTCAAGATTCTTTTAACAGTCACAGAGAGTGAGCCTAAAGCGTTAGTTTTGGGCATATCTCTATCGACAGCTTGAAACATTTCTATAACACAATGTTTGAATGTTGATTCCAGGCATGTATAGGAATTGAAATGACGCCGAAAATTAACATGTGATTGACGGTGATTACGTTGTGTTTTGAGATGCTTCTTATGAGATTTACTTTTACTAACATACCGCTTTAGACTATGTATAAGAAGACTCAAATCATCAGGTAGTCTGCCTTGTTTGTATCTCTCTAACCCTATAATATCCTTTATGACCTCGTAAATATCGGCTTTAAGTTTATATAAAAACTTTTCCATGACGTTAGGATTAGTTCTTCTTAAATCATATCCCAATTCAGGAAACATTTCTATATCATGAAGTGTATTTGATTCACTGATATTAGGATAATCAATTATTTCGACAATTGGTGATTGATTATAGTAATTCATAAAACTAATCAAATTTTCCTTAATTTTCTTTAAATTTTCTAGTTCATCTCGTTTACTGTTTATTAACTTGATTAGTGGTAACAGCACATTATTTTTTAAATTATGTTTGCTTTCATTATTCGTTGCATTTTTTTCACTGTCAGCTGTATTGTTACTTTTTAAATCATGTTCATGTGTTATATTCGAAGATTTTGTAACATCTGCAACACCGGAAACTTCCCGTTTCATTACACTCATAGGATTATATTCATATATATCGTTAGTGTTATCAAAACCAACTCCAACTAGATCTTCTTTATTCGGACTTATATCAATGTAGTCTGTAAGACAAAACATGTATTTAATGAACTATTTAAATATACTCTTGTAGGAAGAGAGTAGGATATAATAGAAACTATAACAATACCAGTCGTGTCATTTCAATTTCGAGATAAGACTGACTTCTAGGTCTAGTGCTTAGAGTACTTAACTACCAAATTTTAAGTCGTGAGTTAATTCCCATCCAGGATTTTAAAATCTTTTGTGATCAGAATGATGATTTGTTCTGTAACTGGGTGTTAATTATCTATGAAGTGTACCATATCATGAAATTACAAGTATATTTATCAGTTGTCTAGTTCTCATAGAACAAGCTAACATTGCTCCACAATATCGATATTTATTTATTTAAGACAGTAAAACCTTCTTTATTAATTGAAATCAATTACCTGTACCATTTGAAAGTGGATCCTTTTTTGCAGATTCTAGTAGATCAATGACCACTTTCGTAGATTCATCGATAGAAGGGTGTTCAGTAACTTCAATTCCTTGCCCAAGATTGACAATAAATGGCATGTCAGTTACATTGTCTATTTTAATAATCTCTGCAGTTTTATCATCGTCAAGTAACATGTAATCGAAATCAGCTGTCTTGTTGTACAAATCTGGATTAGGAAGAATGTCTAGTAATGATTTTCTGCGAGAATAGTTTTTTGAATCAATAGCTATATTGTTAAGGACTTCATCAAAAGCTAGGTAGTCTTGATCGGTATCAACCATGTTAGGATCAACAGGCAAAGTTACCATGTTCACGTGTTCTGAATGTGGTTTTATTGCTGAAAGGTAAGAAATGATAAACATAAAATGGTTATAATGCATTGATGACTCAATATTGCATTTATTTCTAGTACTACGATTTCAAAGAAATTTTCGTTTTAAAATACATACGTACCAGTTTCAGTAGTAAAGCTTGTGTAATCATTTTTTAAATCCGATATGTCATTTGTCGTTTTTGTAAGTTCAACTTCAGAAGTAACATGATCTTCTACAGTGTGTTGTTGCTCTAAATCCTTTTTATTATCGTTTTGTTTGTCCTTATCTTCAGGTGCCATTCCGTAGAGCCATTCAGATAGTTCTTTAAAAGTCAGAGTGCTGCCGTTCATCTTTTCAAATGGATTGACCGTTACAGAACGTTTTTGTCTATGCACTTTTATATCTGAAATTTATTCGTTAATATTATTAGTGCAACTAATAATGATGGCATTAGCAATTAGTAGTAAGGATAAGGTCACGTAATGTCATGCTTTTGTTTGTTTATCAATCAGTTTTTAAAATATTTTAATTAGTTAGGTCGTTTATTGTTGATGGTAGTAAGTATAAAAATATCGCTGGAATGCAATCGTTAATTTCGACAAATTGAACAGACATTAATTATTGTTTCGGGGTTGCCATCTATAGAATCAAGAATATAAATCAAATAATGCAGGTTTTGTCCTTATACTCACTTGCAGCAATATTTTCGATAGTCATAATGAGAACTCTGTGATCAACGTCTACAGCCGGATCCGGGGCGTGGCAGTGAGGAGCTGAGGAGCAATTCCATCGGCCTGCTTCTAAGCAGTGGCAAGTTTGACACCCGAGGCATACGTTCTCTGCAAAAGAAGAAATGCATATTACCTATACGAGTAGCGAAAAATGCTGAATCTATGACCTATACACAGGTAGTTATTTTTTGAAGTGTCATCCAAAGACTGACATAATTTGATGAGATGCTGAGCTGAGAAATCACTTTTAATTACAGTCGATATCGTGCAAAAACATCATGTGCGTGTTTCCAAACATACCTATCTAGTGATAGGTATGTTTGGAAACACGCAATCAGTCACAAATAATATACGTTAGTACGTATATTATTTGTGACTGATTTCGAGAAAATATGACTTCTTTATGACATCAATATAGTACTTAATATGTACATTTTGGAGCATACAATGCTTTACATAGACATACATACACATTATTTTCCAAAGGAGTAGGCAGAGGCACACTAAACGCCTTCCTATCACAAGTTATATTTTTGCCCAACGTAATAGTTGTTGAACCTATTGCCATGTTGAAACGGTCAGGGGCAGGTGAGCAACCTTGCTTGCTTAATGTTCTGCAAATATCACTCCGTTAAGCATCTATGCCAAATTTGACACTGAGATAGGTAATCGTTCGTCGTTATAGCATTTTTTTTTTTTGATTCGTATTAAACGAGATTTGATACATGTGAAATTAAATAAAATACATGTGGTAATAATGAAGAGCGTTTTGTGCATCGGAGGCTTAGATCATCTAACCACAGGATGCGCCTTACTTAAGCATTGTTTTCTGCCATTGCACATGACCATTTGGTCTTTTGGCTTTATGAAAAGCCTGTACATCAGTACATCATTTTATATGATTAAACTAGTACATTACATTGTAGTTGACTGTACAATAACAATTAACACACAACAGCCATTACGCGTTTGTCGATAAATACATTTTTAAATGCAATGAAATTTTATATGTCTTTGTGTTTCCCCCTTCATTTGTATGAAAACTGGCAGAATATTTTTGTATGCGGTGGTTCGCAAAGGCTAGTCCCGTGTTATATGGTCTAAGATCGGAGGGCAAGCTAACCCGTGGTTCACTTCACGTTAATTCCTTAGTGCGACTTACAAATTTCAAGGCAGTACCCATTTCTACTTCTGGTGCTACAGTCGTTCATGAACTGTATGTTTCATACATACATACATACATACATACATACATACATATAGTCACGTCATTATCCACGAAAGGGGTAGGCAGAGGCATAGTATACGCCCACATTTCACCCTATAGTTTTATGTCCCACGTAATAGTTGTTGAGCTTATTGCCTTGTTGAAATGGACAGGCGCAGGTCGCCGCGACCCGCAGTTGAAATTTTTCAAGCCACCCATAAGGCCTTTAACTTGGCTTAACGATTGTCATTTTACTGACAACCGGGTTTCATTTCGAGGTTTCCTTCTCTACGCAATGTATCGTTTTGCAAAAGTGTTCCCTTAGTCGCCTCTTACGACACCCTCGTTTACTTTTTGTATCAGAACAATAAAAAACCTCGGATCCCAAATACTGAAATTATTTCCACAAATTCATTACTAGTAGCTTAGCTTGTAAATATTATTAACTAACCTTTTGTGCAGTCGGTGTAACGCGAGATGTAAGGAATACACTCCATATCAGGTGACTGTTCCACTGTAATATAAAATATAGCTTAGTTATTTACTTCGTGCACCACGAGGTAGCGATGTTCACGTCTAATGTGTTTCTTTTCGAATAGGGACACTTTAAAGGGTAGTGCCATTTTATCATGGTGAAAGGTAGTCAGAGATTGGAGAGAGAGAGAGAGAGAGAAAGAAGTTAGTACATTCTGACACATAACTATACTTTAATCACATTTTGAATAGACGACTCCAGAGTTTTGCTTTTCGACAACAATAGAATAGCTTCAACTTCAACTCTTCTATATACTCTATACTAATATAATAAAGAGGAAAGATTTGATTGTTTGTTCGTTTGCATCGAATAGGCTCCGGAACAACTGGACCGATTTGAAAAATTCTTTCACTGCTGGAAAGCTACACTCTTTGCGGTGAACATAAGCTATATTTTATTCCCGTAGTCCCACGGAAACGGGAGCTATGCGGGTGAAACCGCGTGACGTCCGCTAGTAATTTATAATCACATCAAATTTATAGGTACCATTTTCGGTTACAAATAAACTTCCATCTATTCACATAGTTTTAAAAAGGAGCACAGAATTCCGATGAAAAGTATAGGATTTCTAAACCAGAAAATTCGGTAGATGACTTCAGAAGCCGGAATAAAAGCAAATAAACAACTGGCCAAGTGCGAGTTGGACTCGCCCATGAAGGGTTCCGTAGCAGCAAGTAACATAATATAAAAGTTCTTGTAGGTCGTTGTAACTTTGATCGATGTTCGCTGTGGTATTGATTTTTCTAGGCGAAAATTGCGGTTTACGACGTATTAAAAAAAACTACTTACTAGATCTTGTTCAAACCAATTTTCGTTTGAAGTTTTTATGGCAATGTACATCATAGGGGTGGGGGGGGGGGGAGTGTGAACACACACACACACACACACACACACACTACTTTGGAAGAGACTCTTGGGCAAACGATTTAGTTTAGAAAAACAATACCGCACACATATGGGTTTGATTAAAAAAAAATTATGAGTTTCAGTTCTGAGTATGGGGGCCCCCAAAATTTACTGCTTTTTTTATAGTTCACAGAATATATCTACTGGCCAATTTTCAACAGCATAGGCCTTATAGTTTCGGAAAATGTGGCTGTGACATACGCACGGACAGACAGACATGACGAATCTATAAGGGTTCCGTTTTTTGCAATTCGGATACGGAACACTAAAAATGATACCTAGTAGTTCTTTAGATCACAACCTAATGTTTGTGATCTAAAGAACTACCTGCATTCATGAAAGCAATTGTTTACGATATAAATGGGCATTTTCATAAAACTGACAGATATATAAAGAAGATAATGGAAATAATCAATATTTTGTTATGGTAAGCAGGGTATTGTTAGAAGCCATGATTCGTGGATGATGGCAAAACAGTTTTATTAGAGTACAGTCGTTGTCGAGACCCTTGGTCCGTGGGGTCCCAATGAACATTTTTTTTTTCAAGATTTTGTAAAAGTGCATAGTTGAGTCGACTGATGAAGTAGTGACCCAAAGTCTGGCAGGTTTCTTTTTCAGCGAATAGGTATTGCTGTTTGAAGGAGGAATGCTGCTAGTCTTTTGGGCACAATTGCACGAGACCTTATTTAGGTTTAGTTCAGGTAGAAATAATACATTATATAGAAAATGACAATGGGCAGCGTTACCTACAGAGTGTATATATGTGCTAATATTATAAAGACAAAACGTTTGTTGGTATTCGATACAAATTTGAAATTGTTCAAACAGTATAAAACATTCTAAGCTATTAGAAAGTCGAATTGGTATCATCATGATATTATCCAAGGGACTAAAATGTCAAACAATCTGTATTTTTGCGTGCCGAGATACATAAGTCAATCAAAGCATAGCTACCAATTACATTAGAAACTTAAACCTTACCTTTCTCTACAATATCATACAGTATATTATCAACATCATTTCTCAGTTGCGGGTTCTGCAAACCCCCAGGATCCTCGTCATCACTCGGCAGTATGCTCTCAACTTCTGTGTAGTACTCGCATCTAGCCTGCTCCAGGTTCATGCAGTCACCTCCATAGCAAATGTTGCAGTTGTCTGATCTTCGGTAAGGAGATCGTATGTATTTGAATTTGTTGGCTGCTATGCTTGGGCCCGCCATGGCTGAAACGATGTAAAAGAACCAATATTAGATTAGTAAGTTTTTTTCGATGTGAAAATCATCATGGATGCTATGCCGAGCTCCTGCTGGCTACTACCATACTTTGCAAAACAAGTGTCTACGACCGGGAGTCCCGGATAAGTCCTTAAAAGAATGTCCCAGGGTTGTTGGGAGTCTCAGAATCCCGGCAGATGATTCTCGTTCTTGAATGTAAACAGGTTAGGTACCTACTCCAACCAGACTAGATTTCTTTTGTTGTCGCGGCTAATGCGTCTTCACCGTTTTCACACCGTCATTTCAGCCACGGGGGCAGCTGAGACAGTGTGTGTGTGAGACTCCCTGTCCTGGAATGGGCCGTCCTACACACTAAACTCCGCGGCGTTCCTCCTCGCTCTGTAGGCGGGTCAAAGTATATCAATAGGATTAATTTATTAGATTAATTTATTCCTTATATATTTTAATGACCTACCCTTTTACGTGGGGGACAACAACAGGATTGTTTTGTTTGCAGATGATACTTCTTTGATTTTCAAAGTTAAAAGACAAATAGATAACTATGACGATGTCAACAACGCAATCTTGAAAGTGGTTCATTGGTTTAACACAAACAATCTTAGACTGAATGATAATAAAACTAAATGCATAAAATTTACCTTGCCTAATGTAACACAGTCAGAAACCAATGTTCAACTTAATGGTCGGGTGTTGGAACTTGTGGAATCAACGACGTTCCTAGGGTTAACGGTCGATGCTGGTTTACAATGGGGTCCACATATTGTTAAACTAGCAAATAGATTAAGTTCAGCAGCATTTGCTGTACAAAAGATAAGGCACTTGACGGATGTAGATACGGCTAGAATCGTACAAAGAAAGAAGGATGACCAGGTGACTATGGAAGCTCGTATCACTATGAAGTTTGCTGTGTCTCTATAAAAATGTCTGCATCCTGATGATATTATGCTATATTTTAAGAAATAATAATAAACTTTTATTTTTAGCACCGGATTTCGTGGCAAATCGTGCATCAAATTAGGTCTTGAATACCCTAATTGTACGCACTTTTCCCATGGAGGGTTAAAAAACACCTAATAATTACGCCCATTGACATCGAATTATTAAATGTGAGCACTTAATAATTGGTTACCGTTGTGGTATTAATTAATCATCATCATCATCTAAGCGTTGTTCCTGACACAGGTGGTTACTCATTCCAATTCACTTAGGTACTCGGAATTAGCATTCCCCTTACCTTTCTTACATGGTCAGAGTGGAAAGACAGTACAGTAATAGGGTTCCACAATCTTCAGGGTTCAGGTCAACATCAACTGCGTGTGGTGTACTTGCTGACCAACCGAGGCTTTGGTGCAGATGCTCCTTGCGATGTTGCAAGAACAAACTGCAGAATCCTTGATGCTCCATCTACTATCAAGTCGTAACACAGGCGCTTAATGAATATTAGTAAAGTGCAGTTAGATAATGAAAACAGGATAAGTAAAAGCATATCAACTACCGGTGAGCGACTCTGGCATTGCTTGCACCCACAAAACTTACTGTAACACAGCTTCAATGAGGATTGATATTTTAATTAATAAATAATAGAATAATACAATAAAGATATTTTATTTTTGGAATAAAGCCTATTGTGACCTGAGTACTTGAAAACATTTTCCAATGCAAGCAAATATTTAATAAAATACTTCATGTAACCCGACCGGACAGCGACAACGTAAAATAGACTTAAATAAAGGAGAGTGAAAGGAGGGAGCCTGCCACACACCCTCGGTGTGTCAATCCTAATGGTCACAATAGTGAATGTTACCCTTATGATGGTAAGAGGCCCCATACACCTACAATAATATTGACTCTAATAACATTGCATCAATATTTATTTCCGTCCAAGTATATTATGTCTGTTCAAACATCAATATTACCCCAACAATCATCTATATTGATCAATATTATATTATTGTACGTGTATGGAGCCTCTAAGGAAGGCCAAACCAAACTCCTGATGGAAAGGATTATCAAAAGCTATAGGAATAACAAAGCATTTTACCATAACTACCAGTATATTAAATTGGAGAGCATATTTTAAAAATTATGTCGAAAATAACATGGTATGCCCGCCCGAATACCGAGTCCGTTGGGAATGTATGCAAACTATAATTATTGAAGGAATGATTACGGGATTAACAGAGGCGGCAGGTAGGTGTTAAACCAATTATTATCTTAATAATAGAATATCTTATGATAGCTACTATCGTAACATATTCTGTTACATAGTTAATATACAGAATTTCTTAACTAATATAAACACAGTTGTATTACAGAGTATCTTAAGGTACTGTCATAATCAACAGAGTCAAATAGCAGTGCATTGGGTACTAGTCTCTTAATCAACGGAGTAAGTATAAATTATAAGTAAGTAAAAATAACACAGTCTTGCATTAGCCGGAATGTAAATTCTATGACGGCTCAGCACTTCTCACATATCTTTGGGAATTATCATATGTTCCATATTGTCACAGTTTAGAAACATGCAATGTCTTGTACAGTTACACATTTATATGTTTGAATTTATTTTTGGTTCCTGATGCCTTACTTGTGGCTGGTACAAAGGTTCTGGTGGTAATGGTAGGGGTGGTGATGGTAGTGATGCTGGTAGTGAAGGTTCAGATGCTGCAGTTGCACTGTCTTCTACCACAGTCATGAACCAAATGCTCGGCTTCGTGAAGTGAATGCCGTTGTACAGCCCTTCTAGCTCTCATCCAACATGCTTCACCAGCTTTCTCCAGGTGAGGACCCTGAAAGGAAAAAGATATGCTACATTATATGAATTGTTTTAAAGATTATTATTTCATACATAAATATTATTAGAAATTCTCACAAAACATCATCTAGCCCAAATAAAGCTGACTGAATAATAAACTCTAAAAACATCAAATATTTAAGGTTTGTAGAAGACGGGACCAATATCAAAAGATCCAGTGTCCAGGATCCCCAATTAAAGATCATGGATCCATGACCCAAGATTCATGGACCAAGGGTCTATTTTAATAACAGGACAGGCCCATTTTTAACAGCATACATAGAAATTATAAGTATGTCTTTTGATGCTCTTACATCAAGGCTAGATATAGTGTGTGTGTTTTGAAGAGTGCATGTTCACGGTGTAAAACAACTGGTTTTACACCGTGAACATGCATTGTGAAAATAGTCATATTATGAAATTAACAAAAGCTGACTTTCTGTGAGTACATTAGAAATAACCGATACAACTATACAGTTGATTATACTAAATTAACTGTAAATACATACCAAGTGTGGATATATCTCGGTAAGCAGTAAGTTCCTTTCATCACAATCTAGTGGCACTCTTACTGATTTTGTCCGTAGGTAGATTTGCCACAGACATAACAGATACTTCTATGTCTGAATGCTGGGGCTTCTCCCAGCCCAGTTTCAAGAGCTGCTTGCATCGATTCATAGCACTTTATGCATATGTTATTGTCACGTGATACCTACAACACAAACAGTTTCCATGTGTCAAATTATTCTTATTATTATGCTGCAATGCACTCGCAGTTCCTGGGATGCATTTATATCACTGCATTTGTCTAATCTGCTTATTAAAACAGCTGACTCACACATCATATTTGCTACACCTTTGCTTTTTAACTATGATATTTTGTAATATAAATACATAATTATAATCATTCCCCTCGAATCTAGTGCTATCTGTAAATGATCTATTGCAGCAGTAAACATTAAAATCGTTCAGTAGTTTTTAGGATCTTGTTCATTAATTAATATACAAATATTTACTGATTCAGTATGTATCACAGTTTTAGTACCTTTTTCACATAAACCCAACATGTATTGTCAAAAAGTGTCTTCTAGGATTGCCAGTAGACCTGGTAAGTGTCAGTGAGAGGCATAACTTATTTTATTTAAAAGCATAATAGGCACATACATACCTATAATACCTTTGATAAGATTAGAAGCACACGGTGCCATGTTTAAAACATCATCTCTTTTAGGAACTCCGCTTTGATCACAATAGATCAGTAATGGTCGCAGTGAAACTAGCTTAGGTAGTTGTGCTAGAAAGATTGAAGGAAAAATGCGTGCCACCACGGTCGCCAAAGCGCGAGAACGATCGGGCAGATGGCCGCCCTGGTTGCCGTGGCCCTTGAGCAATTGGTCGAGCCCCTGACTAAACAGTCAGCACATTTTTTATATTTCATGTTATTCATATGTTGGTTGGTAGTAATAAAATAAATACTCACCAGCGTTGGCAAAATCCATGACGGTAATGCAGTGTAACTTAAGTCATTTAAATCCAATAATGACTGCCACTGGCGGAGCGGAGTTATCAATTGAAGCGAACAAAAAACACAGCGACGCATTGTAATACAATAAATTAAAATTATAACATAAAAAGTACACTCTTTTCACAGCTAAATTCGTAAATTCCAAGTACTTTTACTACTAATAAAAGCAATTGCCTAAACGACATAACAACGAAAAGGAGTACCGAATACATTATGGCGGCCAGCCACTTCTGGTTGACGTAATAGTAGATATTTAGGGATGCCAACTAAAAATAATCGATAAACTCAATCGATAGTTTTGATCATTAATATAGATTTTTGAAATTATGATTATACCTTATAATATTGTAGGATTAGTTTTCTTATGTTATTAATATATTTAACCGTAAACATCATCGATCAGATTGGCGATCAGAACAAGCGTCGTGTACCTACCACATAACTGCAGGCTATGTACTCATTTCTATATTTCTATAAAAATCATTCAAGATAATGCTAAGTACTATAATTATTCAACGCAGGTTTAGACCGTAATATTCTTACTTAAATATGTTTTATAGCACTTGTCAATTTGAATGATGCCATTTTTGGGTAAGTCCAATATCATCGCTCTCGCGCAAGCGCGTACAATATATATATATTTTTTAATTAATTTATACTGACTTTGGTTACTTAGACGATATGCCAACTCTAGATTCCATAAAATATCAGCAGCGTATTCGTGTACGTCCAAGTTTGAACTAAGTGTTCTACTTTAGGAAAGCGGTGGTACTTTACTCTAGTAAAGTACCACCGCTTTAATTCTAATCAAGCGCTGAAGCGGGAGGGGCGCCCCTCCCGCCTCAGCAGTAGTTTATTGCAAAATACCTAATAATGTATAATTGCGGCGCGAACGAACGAAATTCATAGACGCAAAGTTACGCGACGCGAGCTGTACTCAATGTATGGACGTTCCTGTCTTTCAGTAGAATAAATATATTTGTCAATGGTAAACATAGATAATACTAGCTATTGCCTGCGACTTCGTACGCAGCTTTTTATATGTGATTCTTTAGATTGATATAACTTTTTAATTTATGAACCGATTGACATGAAACAAACACTAAATGAGGAGCAAACCGCAAAGCAATAAAGAAAACTGCATTGCAATCGGTGGCTGAGATTACCGTGCACAAACGTTCAGACAAACAGACAGTTACGATTTTATTATATGTATATTGATTGATTGATATTGATGATGATATTGATATTGATTGATAGATTGATATTGATATAGTGAAAGCGAAAACTAAGCGCTGGCAATATAATATGACTTTATCGACGTATATTAAAATGTATCGATTATAGATTTTAATCGATTCATTTATTGTTGAAATATTTATTTTAAGAATATGCCTTACATGTTGGCAACACTGGTCAACAACGGCCATAATTAATGATAGTCAGGGCGGAAAATGCAATAAAAACTATTAAAATGTTTTCGTGTTTTCCCATTGTGCAAGGATGTTTTATTGTCAAATTAAATCGTAAAAGACATTTACAGAAATTAACACAATTTTCGATTTAAAACACGCTTTCGTTTTAAGTGATTCCATAAAAAAACAATGCCTTTTACATAGTTTCGCTAAGTTAAGTGATAGACACAATGTCAACACTAGAAATAAAAGTAACCTTGCTGTTTATCATAGCCGATTGCACAAAATCAGCAGTTCTTTCATGGGTAACTGTATACGCTTTTACAACAGGCTACCAGACGAAATTAAAAGTATGTCCCTTAATAAATTTAAAAACGTTGTAAAAAGTAAATTGTACTGCAGGGGCTACTATACAATTGGTGATTATTTGTTGGATGGAGAAGCCTGGAAATGACCTGCTCTACTGGATTCTCAAAGAAATTGTTAAAATGCATAGTTTTTAGATTCATTTTGTAAATAGAAATATAATAGAATAACCCGCTGAGTTTCTTACCAGTTCTTCTCAGGTGGGTCGCGTTGTGAACTGGTGGTAGATTTTGATTTATATTCTGGACGTTTTACAAGAGCATCTGTAAATGCCTATGTGAATTTAATTTCTTTTTCTTTCTTTCTTTCTTATTGACGTCGACCCGACTAAGGGCGCGACCAGACAAATTAGGCAGCCTGTATTTTTTTTCTGGACAGAATTGTTACACGGAAGATAAATTCAATCAATGTACTATTTGTCCCCGTGTGGCGAGCGTGACGGGGTCCCGTGTTGCTAATGGTAAAATAATACATAATGTCGCCACCCCAATACATCCCGAGGGCGTCGTACGAGGCGACTAAGGTAACAGTTTCGCAAAAGATCCATTGCGTAGAGAAGGATAACTCGAAATGAAATCCGATTATCAATAAATTGACAGTCGTTAAGCCAACTCGAAGGGCTTATGGGCCGCTTGAAAAATTGCAACTGCGAGTCGCGGCGACATGCGCCTGTACATTTCAACACGGCAATAGGGTCACCATATACTACGAGTACGTGGGACATAAAACTATAGGGTGAAATGTGGGCTTATATTATGCCTCTGCCTACCCCTTCGGGGATAAAGGCGTGACTATATGTATGCATGTGTGTATGTATGCACTATCTGTGTACTAAAAGTTTTACATTACTTTTCAAATACTGCGGTACTGCTAAATTTTGTAGCAATACCGATACATAGCAGTTATGCAACAACAACCATTGTGTGTGCGATTGATATGAAACGTGCGCCTTTGTTCGACACGAGAACGTTACTTTTTAGATGAGTTTCGTTTGCATGCAATACAATGTTACATTTACGTAGGTACCAAAGTGCAAGAAATTTACACAGGCTTTTTATATGCCCACATGTCACCTTTTCTAGTTTGTCCCACGTAATAGGTGGTGAGCCGTATTGCCGTATTGGTATGGACAGGCGTACCTAGGTTGTGACTGCCCGCTGGCCTATCTGGCCTATCCGGAGACTAGGTAGAGGCGGGATACCTGTTTTGATGTATAATTGATAGAGTCCTCACAAAGTCCCTGTACCCGTATGTCAAAATACGAAGTGGTTGTTTTAGTAAAAGGCAGTAAAGTCAACAACTATTCTACATTGATTTTTTAAAGTGAGGACTATCCTACAGGAGGAAAATGCTATGCCGGACTCCTACCGACTAAAAACCACACGTATCCTACCTAACAGCTTACGGTTGGGAGCCCCGCGTGGCGTGAGTCCTCAGAAGGATACCCCAGGATAACTATTGTACACTGTACCACAGCGGATCAATAGCTCTGAAAAATAATGCAAATAGCAAGCAACTGTTAAGTGTTTTAGGTATAATAATTATTAAAAGTTAAAGTTAACGGCACAAAGTGGGTATGGTCGTGTTATTTTCGTAACAGTCTTATGGTTTTTTTTTCAATTAGGAAATTTGTCAGTCCTTTTGGTTTTTTACTTAGTCCAAAAGATGTCCTTTGCATGATAATTGCTTTTCAAAAAAAACAGCCATAAGTTACCGTATGCTTCGTAATTAAAAATTTCAACAAGTGAAGAAAGAAACTTTTCGGCTAAGAACATAATTGTTACGTTTATACAAGAATGACGATTTTGCAGTGTTGTTGCGTCGTATTTCATTGCTAAAAGTAATTTATTAGGCACTTGAAAATAGTCGAGATTCTTTTTTTTTATACCACTACGGTGGCAGAAAAGCATACGGCCCACCAGAAGGACCAACGTTTGCAACACCATAGGCGCCACACTTGCGCTGCCGACCCCTTTTGAAGAACTCATACTGTAGGCATTTAGGAAAACCGAGGCATCACGAGGAACAGATCATTCCACAACCTAAGCGTGCGCGGAAGAAAACCCCTATCGGATTTAACCGTGCTGGAACGCTCCGGACGTAGAGTGTGAGGATGAACTCTGAATCTCGCGAGAGAGCTCGCCCATCTGTAGGAAAACGATGACGGTATAGCAAATTGATGGTCACTCTCGGAATCCACAAAACCATTTACTTCACGTTGACTTCTCCAATGATATGCCACTTCAAGTTCCGTTTGAAAAATCCAATCAGTGAATCAATCAAATCAGCCTATGACACACTGCTGAGCATAAGCCTCTCCCAATTACGCCAAAACACTCGTTCCTGCTCCTTCCGTATACAGCCCCTCTCTGCAATCTATTCCAGGACGTGTGGCCATCTGCAGCGGGAATTCCTACTTCATATTTACGAAGTCGCGTGAAGAGCCCAGATGGTAAGAAGTTCAGATAGATATTGTAGTTGAGAATTTGACTTGTTCGTTGATTTTATAAAGTCAATTCAGCTAGAATCCGAAGAAGTCAAAACAATAACTTGGTTGGTATTCCAAGAATGATGCTCGCAGAAATGACGTGTAACAATAATGACGCAGACTCACCGGATATGCCCAAAATGCCAAGCACACACACGCTAAGGTACATCGCCGTCACCAATGATTGTTTCAAGTTTGTTACATTATGAACTGTTTACTGAAACGGGAGATTTTCTCTTACAGAGACGGATTTGAATGGTTCGAATTGTTTTCGTGGACCTGCTAAACTTACTGTTCTTTAAACGGCCACTCCGAAACGCATCTTACGATATGGCTAGTAATCGGATGCGGAGTGTTTCCTTACTTTGGAAGCACGCTAAATTGCCAGTGACATGGCAACTTATGTCGTGATGAGTTCCATTATTCGGTGTAATTCAGATTCGGTTTTAGACAGATTCTGCTAAGGTACAATAGATTCCGTTGCCAATTGATTCTGCTAACGCCAAATTCTATGAGTGGCTTGAAAAATGCAATTGAAACAGTGGGTAGTCATAACTTGCACCTGTCGACTTCATCACGACAGTGTAGGCTCACTGCATCTATTACGTGAGACAAAGACAAATGTTGAAATAAGGTTGTATAATATTCTTCTACGGGATAAAGGAGTTGCTATAAATTTGTTGTGATACTCCATTTGCCAACTTTTACTTAAACTTATGTCGATTGATACGTTTATTTCATTTAACATCTTTTGCAATAAATGGCAATCTATAAACCATCAGGAGAATACCTCTCTGTCCTTCACTTATGCAGTTTACCTTATGTTTACAAACACTCGCCGTGCGCTTCGATGGCTCCCTGAGCGACGCTTGCGCATTCTCGCGGAGTCGGCGACGATGCTGCTGCACCTATTGCTGCACGTCCTTATCTTCCACCTTCTTCATGCCAAAGGTACTGCCAAAATAAGTGTCATCAAGTGTATAGTGAAAGTTTCAAAAGTATTCATTATCAAAATCAGGTCTTCTTGAATATTCTTCTTTAGCAGTGTGGAGTTCAAGATGGATGTTTATAAGTATTAAGTGCAACAAGTTATGGATTGTTTTGTTATCATAATAAGTGTTAATCCGTTCAATCAATCAATTTGGTCCATCTCTGTGAATTGCTGGTTTTCCTTTAAGGGCAACGGTCATCTGTCCGAAGGACTTCCTACCTTACGTTTTCAGAGTTTCCAGTTCAGAACTCGTTTGCTACTTATGCCATTGGTTCTTTGACAGAGATTGCCAGCCCATTGTCACTTTAACGTGCGAGGTATTTCAACTATTTAGGTTCTCTGAAAGATAATTCCCTTAAAAAGCTTGCTACATGGCTTTGTGGCTATAGACTAGCATCATTGTTGTGAGAGCTCATCTCCCGGTACCGTAACTGGCGGATATCACTCAGAATTTTACGTCAGTGAATAATCATTCTCCCTGAGTTTGGTCCGCTTTGTAGACAATGTATTGATACATTTTGAACGGCGCAAGGAGCAACGCACCGAGACGCAACCCTTAAGTTCAAGACAGGTGTTGCTCAAGTCGTGGGTCGAATACGACGGCTATGTCATGAAGTCACCCTTTACAAATCCGAGGCACTGTGCTTTCACAGGCCTCGGAAGAGGCCACTGGCAGGATCCAGCTTACAGGTAAGGGGAGTCAGCATCAGCATGGAGCCCTCGATGGGTATCTGGGGCTCGTATTTAATAGCCGATGGAACTTCGGACTCCACTTCCGAAGATTGGTAAAAAAAACTGAGAGGAACAGCAGGCGCACTGGTTGTTGTCCAAAATAATGGTGAACCAATGCTCCCTGCAGGTGAGTGTACTTTGAAATCGTACGTTGCGTGCGAACCCGTATAGGCATAAACCCTGACGGCCCGCAATGCGGCTAGATTATCATGGATGTTCACGCCCAGACCTGCCACGAGGACTAAACCCGGTTGCGCCCACGCTGCGCACCCTATCAAAAATATTTGGTTTTGTAACGATTACTCAATGCATTTTCAGCAGAAAGTGGGTATCTAGTAATTAGACCATTCTAGTCATAACGTTTAATTGTATAGCAGAAGGACATACAGCAACTTACTCTTAAAAAATCACGAAGAAGCAATGTCGTAAAATAATCCCCTAGTAAACGCTGCTGAATAATACGTATTATCTTTGACAAAGAGCAAAATACCTGGAACAATTAACCCATAGTTGAAATAATATTTCTAATCTCATAGAAGACAACTGTCATACACAGCGTCAGCATAAAAGAAGAAGCGGGATAAAACTCGAACAACACCCCAAAGACTCGAGATAGCACCTGAACCCAAGTGGTAGCCAAGGTCTGTTGTGAATCCTGGGAATACCTTCCGAGGGCTTATACCAATCGTAGGCAGTAGGTAGAGAACGTGTGGGTTTTGGTGTCTTTTTTTTTCTAAGCGTGTGAAAAATCCTACATGGATGCTATGTCGGACTCCTACCGACTAAAAAACACACGCGTGACACTAAAACCGCCAAATCCAGTTTCGTCTGTGGAAGAATTAAGAGAAAGGATTGTGGACGCAGCCAATCAAATGAGGACAACATTGACCACTGGAGTAGTAAAGACTGGTCTCCGTAGAAGGATGCGAAAATGTATTCATAACCGAGGCGGCCATGTTGAACATGAACTGTAGAGTATGAAAAAGTTGTGTAAAAACCTTGTTTAATAAATGACATTTCATCCTATTGTTTTATTTTACTTTTTAGGGCTAAGTATTAATTTTCTTCTCCACTGTCGCTTTTGAAACTAAGTTTTTTTCAATGAATTTAAATACAACCCTACATTGCTATACGTCGTTAGATACCTGATGAAATGTAGATATTTTAAAAAAACATCTGCCGAACGACTGCCGTAATATTTTTTTTACATATCCCTTAGAGAAAAATAAACTTGTTACTATTTTTTTTATTTTCTTAACTTTCACTTGTCTTCTACGACATGTTCAATTAATTTATGCACTATTTCAATGATTGACGTTTTGGAGCATCTTATTACACATGTCAAAATGCAACAAAAATAATAAATAAGGCGCCCAAAATAAAAATAAAATATTTTGTAACCTAAAAATCGGCAATTTTCAATAAAAATATTAAAAGTCGAATATCTCGAACAGGGTTAAGTTTAGGGTAGGGTGTTTCATAGTGAAATTAGTCAGAAATAATGGGTACTCCACGCCCTTAACGGATCTAGCACGACTTTTCCTGTAACCCTGTATAATCTAAGCGTTATAAGAACACAATTGTAAGCAATAAACATTATAATGTAAAGTCGAGAAGTCAGTGAGACGAAATGTAAGTTTATCTTTCTTGAAAGCGACTGCATTGAATCATCTTCACATTCAGGGAGGATTCACCAAGCCCCTTTACCTATCTCTACCTATATTTCAAACAGTATCAATAGATTGTTGATACTTACAATCTACTGATTGATATTGCGTGTTGATCTATTTTGATTAACTTAATGGTTTCACACGCCTGGTGGTTCTGTTTATTCGTTCGTGTACTTTGCTAGGCATTGTATTACTATATTGTTAAGTTGTTCACAGTCTATGTTTGTGTTTTTTTAGATTTCTTCATCTGCATATGTTTGGTCTTTTTATTTGTCATACTCTACGATTATAATTACAACTTTATACCTATAACTGAAGAGGCAACAGTCTATTGCCAATTCTTATACGAAATATAATTTTGCAAGATAATTCAGAATTACAATGATAATGGTGTCTTGTTTCTGAATCGTCCATAAATAAAACAACGTTTTTATGAATTTCCATTCAAAACTCTTGAATATTTTTTTTACTTATTATTTTATACAGCAAATTATTGAAACGGTCAATCCTGTAATTTTGAATACAAATATAGAATTATTAGAAGTGATCAATCTAGAAAACCAATGGTTAGAGTACTCGTTTCTAACTTTTTTTTCTGTTCATGTTCGCAGGAGGAGAAAAAGATGCTGCGCAATTGAATTTACAGCAACCACTGCGTAAGTTTGTTTCACCCAATAGGTCTTCTGACAGTGTAAAAAGGTATGAGTCCGAACTCGACTGCAAGCAGCATTGCTGTCGCGGCAGCAAGGCGACAGTGCCGCGCATCAGCGAGTGCAGTCGCGACGCTGCTGCCGTGTTCGCAATGTATGGGGACCGGTGGTGCTGTCGCGGCAATGCAGCGAGCGCTGTGCTGTTGCGGTCGAGTTCGGACTCATACCTTAATACAATCATTATCATTACCTATACCAAAACTAGTCAATGATATGATAACACTACGAATATGGGTTTCAGTTGTGTCAATTACTTCAATCAATTAAGTATCTAAATCAATCTAATCAGCCTATGGTAGTCCACTGCTGGACTGCCATATTACGGCACAATACATGGTCCTGGGTCTTCCGCATCCCGGTTACTAATCTAATATATCCATTATCAACGGCTTGGAATTAAAAAAAAAACATTAATTAAGACTTGTCTCTTTTGCTGCATATCCAGCGGGCTAAACATCATCATGTCTATGCAATTTTACAGCAGCAAAGCATGTTCGTCGGTTGGATGGTACATTATGAAACTGTATGTATGATTTGGAGTGGTATAGTACTGCAGTAGTCAGTGCAGTGCAAATGGTCTAATAGGTACGAAGTTCTAGCTTGTCCTCAAAGTCAAGGTATCAAGTGGCGGTATTATAACCGGGAGAGGGAGGCTTTAGATCGCTAAAACAATTTTATTCTTAGATGGATAATGATTGATAATACCCTTTTGTTATGAAGCCGCAATTGCTGTCTATTGTTGAGTTATTTAGATTATTTTATACCTTAGGTATTGAAAACAGTAAAATAAATAACAGAGGTCACAATATGAGGATGTTCATTGTTATGTAGGTACCTAATATATTTATCATCATAAGAATCAATTATTTCGTACTATTGACCACCTGGAAAGAAATTTGTGGCGATCTGTGAAATTTTTAAGTATCTAAGCTTGAAAAGGGAATTTCATGTTTAAATATTATTGTTCTGAACATTAAACATCCAAGGTATGTATATGCGCGAGCATAAAAGATAACAAAAAGCAATCTTGACTTTAAGCAACCGGGAATTTAAGTAAAAAATTATACCGATCTGAATCTATGCAGTTTGAAATGCCAAAAAAAGCCATGTTCTTATTCAAAGGCACCATAATAGTGTGAAACGCCAAAGTGAAAAATTCAATTCAATTTGCTCGGATTGCAGTGACTGAATTTTTTGTGGATGCAATATATAGGCTGGCCGTTAGAAATTTTTCAGATTACAGTTATGTTGACAGATTTCGAATTTTTAGGCTTTTCCCTAATTAATACGTGGTATGTATCTTAATATATAAAACAAAGACGGGTTTGTTACAACATTTATAACTCAAGAACGGCCGTACCGATTTGGCTGAAAATTGGTGGGGAGGTAGCTTAGAACCAGGAGACGGACATAGGATACTTTTTATCCCGTTTGACCTCGCTTTTTTTTCGCTTTTTTTGGTCGATTCACTATTCTGCTGGCGACGTACACCGGTAGTCCACGTCCTATGCATGAATATGCGCAATTTCTACAATAATGCGACGGAAAACATCTATCGTGAACGAAATTATTCTGACGGGAGTAAATGCGACGGGATCGGGTGATTTACTCTCATAGGTGACGCATACGAAGTTGCGCGGGTCAGCTAGTCTACCAATAAAAGTACACTGACAACTTCGAACTCAATCTTGTATTTTTGAACAGGGGGACCTTCGGATACATCTAAGTACTCGTATGTTGGAAAACCACTTTCACGTAAGTAATGGACGCTAAATTATTTTTTCTTTCATGCCTACTACAACTAACTAAACTGCGGTAAATGTCGTCAAATAATTACTATTCATAATTGCTGTTCGCTAGACAATTATGGAGTCTTCAAGTTTTGGTGTCCGAAACTTTCCTGGTTTTGGAAGTAATGGAGCGCCGGACAATGTATACATCTCATCGGTAGATATCAAATCTGATTAAAAAAATATTATATCCTCTTACAACACCGGGTTCTTCAAGCGGAGCGTGAAGAGGCACATCACAGGACCGCCAACTTAAGGACCACAGTGAGGTGTCGTATGGACTGTCGTAAGAGTGGCTTCATCCGCTAGATATCGTGAAAGCAATGCTATAGAAGGAAGGCAAAGTCAATTTGGCGAGCATAATATTAAAAAAAGGAAAAAGAAAAATCAATCAAAAACATTTTAATAAATTAATGAACGTAATAAAATTATTATTTTTTTGTTTGCAGAACCACCACGAGACACGAATTATATCATCAAGCACGTAGAAAAATGTGACAACAAAGGTTTCTACTTTGTAAATGATCACTTCCCGAACAAGATTGAGCCGGACGAGTGCTTCATCTGCTTTTGCCAGAGCAAGAACACAGCTGTCTGCTGGAAACGAGACAACAAGCGCTGCCAAAAGAATAGCATGTTGCTGCAACATAGTGGCGGAAATCGGTATAACGTTCTTTTAAATAAGTTATAGGTATACTAAACAAATTCAGCATACAAATAAATGTAAATGTCTATGAAACCAAAAAATACATAATTATCATGATTTGCTTACCATAAGTGCATCATGCATCGCCAATATTTTTATTCCTAATTGTGCAGTGTATTTGTCACTAGTTTAATTAGTGAGAGATATTTACACAACACCATCTAGCCAAATTAAGCTAATATGAGCTTGTACTCTGGAAACTAGACTGATAAACCTACTCATATGTTTCTCAAAACAATCAGCCTATGGCAGTTCAGTTCTGAAGCCTTTCCCAAATTACGCCTTATTAAACGGTCCTGCGCCTTCCGCATCCAGACACTCTCTGTGCTATATGTATAATAACAAAATTAGCAAAAGAAAGAATAGAGAAAGGTGTAGATATTGTGGGTAAGGTACATCATAACATCGCACATAACAATCAGGATGGTAAAGTGTAGGTGAAGAGTAGAGCAGATGTTGACTTTGCGATGATTTGGCTAGTGTCATAAAGATCGAAGTTTTATCTTTACAGAAATACGAACAAAGCTAAAGCAAAAGGAAGTGATACAAGAATTCGTCGCAGTCCCGGCTTTACGGATATATTCTTCCGTGATGCTTCCAGAGATGGTAAGTCCTGACCCATCAAATTATGCAATATTTTTATTATCACAAGTAAATCTTAGGCGAATCAAGTGTCCACATTGCGAAGGTTTTCTGGATTTCAGATAGGCATTTTGATATTTTGCAAGCTTTCTCAAAGATAATAAATAAAACAATTTTTTGGTATGTGGATCTGAATGAATATAAGTTAGTTTGTGTACAAAACGTCATTTAAGCGTTAAACCTTGTTACAGTCTTCCAAAAGAACACCGACGATCAACAATGCAAGCCATATGAGTCCAGTTTTAGTGATGACTGTCCACCAGGTACTAATGTAATAATGATACTGTTTAATTTAATCTGACATTTTATTCAATCAAATTTGTTTGTCGCAATCCAATGCTGGACTATTCCGATCGTTTGGGAGGGTGAGTTTTTATTTACTGTAGACTGACAACGGGTTGTTATATGATTTTGACTTTTCCTTTTCTTTATCATGACTTCATTCATTAGTCAGCAGGTGCATCACTTCCAGATGATATTTAGACCCCAAGATCTCTTTGTTTTATTACTCACTATACATAAAATATCAGTTATTTTGTGCATCATCTTTTATAACTACACCATTCAATAAATTTACACCTATATTATTATTGATAGAAATTTCTTAAAAAACAGGTTCAGCTTACCCCGTATTATTATTTAGAGCTATATTTTTCCTTTCATTATAGCTGATTGGTGCATTGGCTGTACAGTATGCGACTGTGACGCCAATGGGCGCTGGGACTGTCACATATTGAGTTTCTGTACAGATCGTAAGTATTTCTTTGGTAACTGTATTTCATTTGTTTTGTGTGTGGTGATATCTTCTTTAATTTTTCATTTTTTTATGGCTTCTTTTGCATCTTTTGAGCTTCAAGGCATATTTATGTATTCATATTATTTTATTATAAGGTGGAAAAAGATAACTTGGCCCAGACGGGACTTGAAACCGCAACCTTTGCCTAAACCCTTGAAAAAAGATATCATATTTTATCTATTTATGTACAGTCTCCAATATTATGGTAATGTACATTTTCATAGCCAAATCACCGTAAGTGTCACACAAATATTGTTACAATTGTTGTAAAGTAAACAATTGTTTACTTGTATAAAACGTTTATGTGTAAAAAATATAAGATAAATTACGTAAAATTAACTACCTTGGAGGTACCTACAATTTATAGTTTGAAAGAAATAATGTATTTGTTTAGTATAACAAATGTATTGAAATACTCTTTGTTATTATTTTAAACCACATTTTAATTTCAAGCTAAAAAGAGTAAAGGGACTGCTAGAAAAGTGGTGAAAAAGAAATCGACCACCACGCCGCTACCATTAGGCGCACGACCTCGTACATCACAGCCCATAATGAAACGGCCAAGAAATAGAAAAAAATCATCACCACAAAAAAAGGTGGTTAAGAAATCAGTTACACCACCTAGCACCACTCAGCGTCCGCAACCAAAGAAGAAGCCACCAATAAGGTACAAAAGGATTGCCACGAAACCGAACGTTGCGAAAAGTGTGACCAAGAACAAAAACGTGGCTACACATAAGCCGGTTGACATCAAAAGTAAAATACCTAAGGAAGCCGGTATATCTGAAGAAATGGCACAAGTATTTTTTAAGACGATGATGACTGCAGTTCGTACAATGCTGCAGAAAGAGATTCACAATATGACAAAATTAGTAGCGCAATTGCAACTAGCTCAAACAACAAAAAGGCCGCAATATATAACAACTACCTATAGACCAAGAATAATTGGTGGCAAAATAAAGAAAAGAAATAAAAGAGAAATAGAGTATAAACCAAGAGGGTATTCAAAATCAACCACTTTATCCAATTCAATCTATAAAGATAAGACTGCTGTTTCTACAGCTGCTTGGCAAGGAGGTATTAGTTATATTAATTTAAATACTTTAATATAACGCACACTCGCACAAACAAATAATAATTTGCGATCCATTTCCGGCTCTACTTGGTCGGAACGGATTGGCAAACGACGCAAGGGTACCTGTAAAAATCTGCATTTTACAATTTATATAGTATTTATGTTAAACACTGCACCTTAGTAGCGTCATGTGTTATGCTAAAGATACAACGACACACTGTGACGGTTGATTTTGGGGTTTATAAAAACGAAAAAAAGTGGCAATATGAATTTTAGGAGTGGTTGGCCGTATGAGCTTTAAAAAACACTTCTATTAAAACACGTCACTTCTATCAGTTCTTTTCCAGACGGCTGTGAACGGTTGAAAACGACGTTCCAAGGTGGATCATTGTATTTTTGATTTCTAACGGGGTATGTCACTAGTAGTAGGGTAACTTATTATAGTAAACTACGGTTTTTAAGCTAATTACTGTTCTGTCAGTATTGAGAATCTCATTCCATCTATCTATTTCTATACTAATATTATAAAGAGGAAAGATTTAATTGTTTGTTTGTTTGTTTGCATAGAATAGGCTCCGGAACTACTGGACCGATTTAAAAAATTCTTTCAGTGTTAGGAAGCTACACTTTATGGGAGGAACATAGGCTATATTTTATTCCCGTGTTCTTATGGGAACGGGAGCTATGTGGGTGAAACCGCGTGGCGTCCGCTAGTATTTTATAAAACTGGACTGTAGTTTCTGCTGTTTCTGCCGTACAATATTTAGAATCAATATGCTGTAACTGTGGTGCTTCCATTATACTTTTAGAGGTTATGCCTGAGCTGCTTTTATCGTCTTCCGCTTTGCAAAAAAGAGAAGTTTGTGTGCTATCTTTTCAATTCTTCTTTTTTTAAATTAGTTAAACGCGGGTTTTTGGGACTATGCAGAGATTAAGGTTCGTGATATTTTTATAGTCTTTATCACTACAGTAAACGTTGTATACATAATTTACGAGAGGAATAATCCTATTGCCCTCATAGGGAGCAACAATTGAATTACTTGACCCATTTCAAAATAGAACTGTAAATGTGAATGTTATAGTGTTGTAGTATGTTTTTAAGTTAATAGTGTTGTAATATGTTTTATAATGCATGACACCATGTTATATTTCAATTTGAGGGACAGCTATTATCACTATGTAATGAGAAATTAATTTTACAGCGAACGTGGTTGATTCTTCATATTCAACAAAAGTAGACACGAAAAAACGTTCACTGAATGAGAACACAGAATCAGTATCCGTCATACCTATGTCTACTTCTACAGACCGTGAAAATGATTACTATAAGTATATTTTAGCCACAAATATTATACCTTTGAGAAAAAATTATACTACTGAAATTAGTGCACTTAAACTAATAGATACAACAACAAAACCAATTATAACACATCCATCGCAAAGTACAATAAATAATACCGTAGATAAAGTGACAACTACTACAGAGAATATAATTAAAATCATCCCATTAGAAAAGAAATCAAATCACACTAGTTTAAACGATACTAAAGTAACTGAACTGTCTGTTGCAAGTGAAAACAAATCCAGGGTAATAAGTAAAGTAAAAGCTCCCGATGATACTACAGATAATAACATTGTACCCGATAGTACATCTGACGCTTATAGCCCCTTAGGTCATGTGAAAGAGACAATTAAATTGCTGACTAAAAGTTCAAAGAACGTCAAGTTTATACCTAATAAAACAGACTCTATTAGCGATAGTAGAAATAAAATTAGTAGAAAGGATATAAATAAAATTAAGGTCACAAAGAAATACAATTTGCTTAAAGTTCTTAATTATCATAAATGTCCATATTTAAATAAGCTACCAAAAAATGAAAGTGTATTACATAATCTAGAACCTAACGATAAAAAGCTAGAAAAAGAAAATCTTCTTGTAAATGTATTGAATCATTTTAAACACACCAAAAAGCCAAGTAACAAATTTAGAAAATTCAATTTAATGAAATATTTACGACAAATTTTCGATAAAATGTTCCGAAGA
Source organism: Miltochrista miniata (assembly GCA_933228765.1). Lineage (NCBI taxonomy): Eukaryota > Metazoa > Arthropoda > Insecta > Lepidoptera > Erebidae > Miltochrista > Miltochrista miniata. Next base: position 26,564,585 of record OW121769.1, read on the forward strand.
AATAATAGCTCCAATCGATTCAGTAGATACCATATTCTAGAAACACTTTGTGAAAACTTTGGACCTTGCAAAATTAATAGAAAAGACAAACTTGTTCTGAGATCTAAACTGTCTGATTTAGAACATGAAACTGTCAAAATATTGAAATCCGTGAAGATCATCAAGGGATTATTAAAGCTGTTAGATAATCCTGGAAAAAACAAAACCCTATCAAAACAAGCCAGCCTAGGTAGTGACATTCAAAAATTAAATTGCATATTGAAAGGTCAACTTACTACCTGTTTTAAAGAACAAATGTCTGAGACAAAAATAACACAAATTGAATATATAAAGAAAAATACTCAAGATTTTGTAAAATCTGTAGGTAAATTCGCAATATTGCTTAATCAGATTATTGTAATCATATCAAAAAAAGACGTTAACCCTGATAACAAAGATATACCAAAACATATTATTCGAAAGGATCCCTTTCAGAGCTTGAAAAATCTTTTGGTAAAATATAATTTGGTGCAAAACAGTTTTATGAAGAAAATGTATGATTTAATCCAAAGTTTTGAGAACAAACTACACGATAAGCCAAAGGTGAGTGCTGCTCGGGATTTCAACAATAGTGTAGCGATTGAGGATTTTTCAAGAAATATACTTAAAAATCTTAGGAAGCTCAAACATCTGGCACAAACCTTGAATTATAATGGAAGAACTAAGAGGGAAACCAAAGACGATGAGGCTATTGAGTATCTTTTAGTGATAATGGAGTACTTACTTAAGCAAAACCATCCTTTGGATGCTGCCCCAGGTAATTATATTTTTTAATAACTAATAATGTAGATAATTTTCTAAACACTCAGTATCCTAACTAAATAGAATAAGTTTTTATAGAACAAGTTTATTGACCCAAAAACATTTTACATTAGTGTGATTTTGGAAACTCCAGATAGGCAAACTAATAATGCCTGAGTTAGGAGTCTCCAGTAATTACTGTACATGTACACAAGTTCTCTTTCTTAAGATTAACAAATCAAATTTACAATTTATAAATATTTATTACTATTTTTATTTAACCTAATTTAATTTTTTAATTTATTTCATTTAACCTAAGTTTTATAAGTACTTAATATCTACTAATTTTTAACTAATTATTAAATAAAATAAAACTTATTGATTTAATTTATTGACTGATATTGATCTTTTTCTTTTGCAGCTAATGATGGTATTGATTTATTGATTGAAGCTATCAAAAATGCACCTGATATAAAAACAATACGAAAAAAAGTGCTAGAAAATACACCTTCTTCTGTAGCAGAGACAACGACAGTGCCAATTTTAAGGAATCTATTGTATCGATCATCTACAGCAAACCCACGCAGTGATACAGAATCTGAAAGCGATACTATGTCTAATGAAGATTCAGATAAATCGAAAATAGATACAAGTGAGGATTCTTTTAAATTAAAAATGGGAGACACTAAAGATTTATTTGATATTGACGAAGAAAAAGATACTGATGAAAGACTTCAGTTTGATAGACGAGCGGATGTCGTTTCTAGTACTTCAGAATTAACACCTCTAGACCGTATCAATAATGAAATAGATAAAAATACTCTTCCAAACTCTTTGAGTGCAGTTGAACCGACGATATTACCACCACTATCCAAAGAAGAAGATAGTGTCAATAATAGTTATATAAATCACGACATTGACAACTCAAATATTTACATTGACAGTCTTAGTAATGCAAATAATAGTTACTACGAAAATACAGAAACCATTAATGTATTTAGTAACACCGTTAATAATAATGACGATAGTAACATAGGCTATGGTAATGTTTATGACCTTAACACAGCAGATGGACATGTTTATAACGCAGCAACAGTGCAAGGGTTTGCTCATAAAGAAAATATAGGGGACAGTGATAATGAGAATGTTAATACACACGATCGAAAGAATTTTATGATTAAAACAAATTATGAGAATACCAATACAGTTACGGAAAGAAATGCTCCTGAAGCTGTAATCGGAGATGAGGTTATTAAAACTGGAGACGATAATGACAAGAAATCTGAGTTTGTTTATACCGCAGAAATAGACGAAGAAGATACAACACCTGTGACAATATCCATATTAGAAATAGAAACAACAAGTGCCATGTCTCCAAAACTAGAATATTCTGATAAAGAGAATAGGAATAAAGAGATTAAAACTTTAGACTCATATGATGGCGAGAAAATAGACAAAAAGTCTAAATTGGAATGGATCGAAGAAAATTTCCGAAGAGAATATGCCGCATATGACGAGGACAAAGGAAAATCACACGAAGATAAAAGAGAAAATGTTAAACCTTACACAACACTTGCTGTAACTGCGGAACCTACCAGAACGAGTGCACCCGAACACAATAAAATACGGGGTGCAGACGTCAGTTTGATTAGTAACGAGGTTCTAGATGATAGTGATAAGAAGAAGAAATCAAAAATAAACACAGAGGAAGTGATGTATAAAAAACAGATGAACCTCTTGAATTCTCTTGATTATATAACTGAAAAGACAGAATTTGATGACAATGATTCAAAGGATGGCAATGCGGATGAAAAATTCTCAGAAACTTTTTCTTCTTACTTCGTATAGGTAAATAGTAAATTAGTAGTATTTACATTTGACTGTGGGCTGTAATAAATACACGCAGGGCACAAAAATAAGAGAGACATGTATTTACTTTAAAGTGTATGCATGTATTAAAAGGATTTTATGTATTCAAATATCAGTGAAGTTAATAATAAATCGTATACAGATAGGTTTTTGGAGCATCCGAAACAACTAGGTACTGCCTCTATTCATTATGTTCAAGCTGCATTTCATACTCATCACAGCTTATTACTTTTGACTGTATTTGTATAAAAGTTGGTTTAACGTATGTTAGTATAATAGTAATGTAAAATAAAAATAATTGTTAGTTCTCTTGGTAAGTGAAAGGTATTTTGTAGCGTTGGTATTTATTTAATTTCTAGTATATTTAATTTTTATCAAAAATGTTAATATGTTTTAGATGATAATCAAAACTAAAATTATATTTAATCTGAATACACAATGCAAGTAATGTTAATTAATTAAAGTATGTATTGTGCTCACTTTTTATTAAATTAGAATGGAAAAGAAAATAAATTAACACAAAATCAAATGAAATTAAAGTTGAATTAACATAATTGTCATGTCGAACTTATCATTGTATATATACATACGATTAAGTAATACATTTAATAAGGTAAATTTCTTGCCAAAGACTTTAATAATTTTATGCTTCATTTGAATCTACACAGTGCGAATACAAACTGACCGTTTCAAACGTCGTTTGTCGGTCTAACCATTAAAGCTTGGAAAAAGCTGCCCGCGCATGTGTTTCCCTCCTAATACAACTCTTGGTTCTTCAAGCGGAGCGTGGAAAGCCATACCATGGGGCCACCAACTTGAGGACCATTGTCAGAAGTCTTATGTACGAGTAATGTGAGAGTGGCCCCCAATGGATAATGTCTTAAAATAACGAGTTTCTGTTTTAGGTGCTAGTCTGACTTGCCTTTTTATTAAATAATAGTTACTTGGTCATATTCTTAATTTTAGCGTCGGAACTTTAGTACCTAGGTATATAGAAGGCGTCATCGATCGAAGTATATTTACAGCTTGGTAGATAAAAGTAAACATTATTAAGAGCATTGTTCAGACCTTTTTATTACAGTTTGATACAACAGTTCCTATACTGTATGTACCCTATTAGTTTTAGTTCTAGTATTTAGCAGTGTAATTATGTGTAAAGGAGAACGTAGCCTTCAAACTCACATTATTAAAATATTTCGTGTTCCCTATAACTAAACTTCGAGACTGAGAGAGCATACATTTTATTTATTGCAATTTAGTTTATAAACATAGTTATTATTTACATCTACAGGAATGTTATACATGAAATTGTAAGTTGAAACAAACCTTAACCCTTGTGAGAATTTTTGTTGAAATTAGTTTAGAGCAAATTTCCCCTATTTTTCTGTCCCCATTTTTCCCATAGTCCTTCGTTCCGGCTTTAGACCATTTAGCCACTACGTAACGGCACTTCTAGGCGCTTAGCAGATGACGGGCCGGGCCGGTCTTTTTGTCCACGACGTATTAAAGACCGCGTCTGCCCGTCGATGCCCTAGACTGCCCTCACCGCGAAAATGTGTGTCCGGCGGGCACCAGAAAGCGCCTTAATCTCTTTATTCAGTATTGTTATGGCAGTTAAAATATTTCTCTGAAAAAAAAAAGTTTACCAAGCTGTAGACATACGTAGTAGTCTATGATATAACTGTAAATATTAATAAGTAGATACCTATTTCATTCTATGTTAAGGAAAAATAAATTATTATACCTAAACTGTTGTAATGTTTTATTGCGAATGAATTTGCCATGTAACTCACATGGCAAATTATAATCGTCGGTGTTTTGGCCCTAGAAGCACGGAAAGGAGTGATTATTGACATTTGCACTGCACTGTCAAATGATACATTTAAAGCTTCCCTGATGCGAATAGTAATAGTCACTATAAATAAAAATAAATAAAATAAATATTTGTACACATTCTCGCACAACATCATCTAGCCAAAATTAAGCTAATATAAGCTAATCTAGACGACTGATATACATACCCATATATTTCTAAATAATACATATTATACGTAAAAAAACACCCAAACTCCGAAACAAACATTTGTGGATCACGCAAATATTTGGACTGATCCAGGATCGAACCCAGAACCAGGCGGGCGGTATCACTACAGACTACGCCACAGAGGCGGTCAGATTAATGTAATGTACACATTCCACCTAAAAACTAAACCAATTTATGTCCAAGGACTAAACTAATTACGCGCGGCGCGGCGTAAACAAATCATGTTAGTGCCGGCAGACGCATGTCGCAACAACAGTCACGTTCCGGTCCGGTGGCGATGGCGCTAGGTCGACCTTCCGAACGCACCAGTTTAATGTTCTTCTTAAATGGTGTGCAGAACCATCCGACACCGTTTTCGTGAAATTGTCGTATTTTTTTTTTATATTCAGCTCGCCAAATTGACGTCGCCACCAGGCTGATGGAAAGCCGTGGCGCATCTAGCGATTGGGGGCTACTTCTGACAGTGGTTCAAAAGTTGGCGGCCCTGTGATGTGCCTCTTCACGCTCCTCGTAAAGAACCCGGGATTGTAAGATGAGGGAAACACGTGTACGGGCAGGTCGTTCCAAGTTTTTATAGTCCGACAGAGGAACGATCTTTTGAAACGCTCAGTTGTGGCGAAGATTCTCTCCACTGTGTATGAGTGGTATCTCTGCCCGGCACGCGTTATTCGGGATCGGAAAGGAGAAACGAAAACTTTCTTTAATTATGTAAGTACAGAGTGTCTTAATGTGAGCTTTTGAGAGCGACTACGAGTACCGTGACTCATGGTGAGCAATGTATAGAATCGAGACGGGAAAATTTGACTCAACTTTGGTACTAATTCACTTATACGCCTACAATGGTATGTGCTCTGTGGAATTGTTTGTTATGATGCCCACGGCTACGTTCTATCATTGCACCGCTCGCCACAGACGGGGAGTTCATCCTCACACTACGTCCGGAGCGTTCCAGCACGGTTAGATCCGATAGGGGTTTTCTTCCGCGCACGCTTAGTGCGTGGAATGATCTCCTTGCCTAGGTTTTCCTAAACGCCCACAGCATGGGGTTCTTTAGCATGGATCTCAAAAGGTTTTTAAAGGGTCGGAGTGTAGCGCCTCTGGTGTGTAACAGTACGTTTGCACCGGTTGACAGCTCGGAGGGGAGGCAGGTAATATTAAGTTGCTCAGCATTTTGTAAACGGTCACTGTTCTTAAAGGCTCGTAAAGAGCGATTCAAAGAGCGATAGTCAATGCGAAGCTCTAGTCAATAACGCGGTTCCGTATTGAGAAATAATCAGACGCATAATCTATACTTATAATAAAACTGTAGAGGGTTGGGAGTCTGTACATGGAAGATATTTAAAAAAAATTAAGTGTAGGGCGTTCTCTAAACGATACTGAAGCCAAAAATATAATTTAAAAATTTCATGTTTGTCTGTCTGTCTGTCTGTCTGTATCCCGAATAAGTATCACGCCGAAACTAATGAACCGATTTGAATGAAACTTAGTACGATTAGAGCTTATAGTCCGAGGAAGGTTCTTGGATACTTTTGATCCCGATATTTTGCTTGGTTCCTGCGGGAGAGAGGATAAAAGACAAAACAGTTTTTCAATTGTGATTTCTCAACACGTGGTCCGATTTCAAATATTGTTTAAGTGTTGGAAAGGGATTACTTTAAGGATCGTTTCACACAAGTTTCGATGTTGAGGGTTTTGTAGTTTCGAAATTAGAGATATCTCAACTTTAGCTACACCTAGAATTCAAGGGTTCCTTTGAATGTGAGGGTAAATCTAAACTGGCGTGTTGGCTTAATCATAAAAGAGCCTAATGATTAAGGCTATTGTAAAATAATTCAGTCCGCGCCGAAGGCGGGGACTGGATCGTTTTAGAATAGACTTAATCTTTAAGCTCTTTTATGATTAAGCAAACAGGGCTGTTTCACACGCTGCTTAATGGGTCTGATGAAGAAGTACCTTTCCTTTTGTGCACCTTATGTTACGTAAACGAAGTTGCGAGGGTCAGCTAGTTTAAAATAATTATGATTTCAACACAGTAAACGTCTCATTTTGCAACATAATAATCTAGATTATTACCCACTTCCATTATAAAAACAAACAATTGTTAGACATTGTTTTTTTAATATTCACTTTTCAGAACAGTTTATGAAAAGTTTACATAAACAATAATTTATAATCTATATATATAAAAATCAATGCCACTTTTCGTTGTAATTTTATAACTCAAGAACGGTCTCTCCTATCTAGACGAAATGTTTAGGCATTGTTCGGACTGTTTAGTAGATGGTTTATGTGAAGTTTGCACAAAATCGGTCGAGCGGTTCTTTATTTATCACGCAAACGAAGTTGCGCGGGTCAGCTAGTCTATTATATAAAAATAAGTCGGGTTTTCCTTCCTGACGCTATAACTTTAGAACGCACGAACCGATTTCCACGGTTTTGTATTCGTTGGAAAGGTCTCGGGCTCCGTGAGGTTTATAGCAAAGAAAATTCAGCAAAATTTCACATACAGCGCCATCGCGGGCGAAGCTGCGGGCATCAGCTAGTTTATTTATTTTATAATTACATTGTATTTTAATCTACATGCCCAATAGAATATAATTTCTTTTACCCCTTCGCAAACATTTTAGTGGATTTACGTATTTGTTGTTATAGCGGCAATACATCATCTGTGAAAATTTCAGCTCTCTAGCTAGCACGCTTCCTGAGATCCAGCCTCAAGACGGACAGACAGATATTCAGACCGACAGACGGACAGCGAAGTCTCATGAATAGCCCGTTTTTACCCTTTGGGTATATAACCCTAAAAAGAACAAGAAGAAAATTTTATGATAAAATAAAGGCAGAAACACATTGTTAAAACGCGACGCGATCCGATGGAAGGCAACGCGTGTTGAGTAGAATAATTTTGTATTGTTTTCTATGACCAGAGTCACACTATCAACATCCGATGCGCCACCATGCGCAGTACAGTCTACAAGTAGCGTCGCGTCGTGTTTTAATAATGTATTTCCACCTTAATGAAGATGATACTAATTATACTCATTAATATTTGTAAAGGTAAAACACCAACAAAGGTGGAACACGGTAATGTACGTACCTAATTATGCCCGTTCCGCCCTCTGGGGCGGTCCTTGCTGAGGATATTGCCATATGGCAATGTTCTGAGGCTGAGGGCATGCACCCGGATGGACGCTCCATAGAGCACCTGAACATCGGCCTTCTTGGTCGTGGGTTCGATTTTCACAACGGGACATCTTGTGTGTTCTATAAATATAGGGTTTGAGAGTCTAGGTGTATCCATGCACCAATTATGTAGGTATGTGATTACGACAAAAGTTTGAAAGCAAGTTTATGAAAATAGTACTTACATGAGTAAAGATATGTAGTACTTTTTTCGTTAACTTGCTTAAATAAGTCAAAAGTTTTGTTCTTTTCTTAGGTGTATACTTTAAAAGTAAATAAGCAAAGAACGTTCTTCGCTTATAGATACTTTTAAAGTATATAATAAAAAAAGAACGAAAAAAAAATCCGTTTGTGGATGACCATTTTGTGACATTTCATTTGAGAGCGTTTCCTTGCTTCGAAAGATCCGTCAAGCCGTTTGGTTCTGATTGTAAATAACATAACAGTCGTTAAGCCAAGCTGAAAGCCTTACGGGGGCGGCTAGAAAAATTTTAACAGTGTATCGTTACAACTTATACATGTCCTTGTCCATCTGATCTTACCTTAAAAAAATCTATGACTATAGAATAGATAGAAAAAAGGGCGAGAATTATGAGCAGCCCATTAGACTGTTCCTAGTATCCACGTTTTAGCTTATATCTATCATTGAAGGGTTTACAAGGAGACACGTTAGTTCGCACAGTAATCATTTATTAACTAAAAGCACGGTTGACCAACAATAAGTATTTATACTACAGATTATGCAGTACTCGATACATTCTATGAATACCCTACAATCCCTACATTACACCTCCACCCTTAATTAGTACTTATCATCTAATTCAAATACTGAACTGATATACAAAAAAATTGACGTAATGATTAACCATAACAATTTTTACATAGCAAACGCAGTCTTTCTCGTAGTTACAATATTCATCACATTTTATCATCTAAATATTATTATCTAAAGACTTTATTACCAAAGATGACTTAGCTCTAGTACTTAACCAACCACAACACAATTACGTAAGTATTACTTAGGGTTGTCCATATCTCTGAGGTGGGTTCCTGTTTCTAACAGGGCGCTTTCCTATAGCGGTCGAGGCCACCCCGTTGGAATCCCCCAGTCCCTCTTTAGATGACCCAGGCGCTATCTCGTCCCGCTCTGCACGAGCCCTCCCTCTGTCGAACCCCGAACCTGCCACACCACTGTCACACCCCTCAGTCAGTGTTTCTTCACACATGCCAGTAGGAAAAACCAAGGAATTCCCCACTGTTCGGTTACATTTTTGTGACGGGCTAGTGCTAACTATTTCGTTACTAGACGAACTTGATTCACTTGATTTACATTTTAATCTCAACTGATCAATGTGCCTATGTATCTCTGTGCCATCAACTAATTTAATTTGATAATCTGTAATACCTACACGCTCCATTACCGTGCCATTGACCCATTTTTTTAAACCTTGATACACCCGGCACCAAACCTCGTCCCCTGTACCCAGGGAGCGCTGTGTGCTGCCCGCCCCGCGTATCTGTCGGTGTTGTGCATCCGACACCTGTTTCTCGCGTGATGGTTTTAATCGGTCTAGCCGCGTTCTTAATGTTCTATCTTGTAATATTTGTGCCGGTGTTTCTTTAGTGGTACTATGTTCAGTGGTTCTGTATATGAGTAAAAATCGTTGTAGAGCTAATTCTACATCCATGTTTTGTATTAATGCTTTTTTTATAACCCTTTTGCATTGTTTAACCGCATTTTCCTCCAACCCGTTCGAAGCTGGATGATACGGTGCAGAGAAAATGTGTTCAACTCCATTATTCTCTAAAAAAGCATTAAATTCTTCACTACTAAACGGAGGTCCGTTATCGGATACTAATTGTTTTGGTATTCCAAAACGAGCCCAAATTTCCCTAATTTTACTAACAATTGTTTTTGCCCCTGTCGTCGTGACAGGACATACTTCCAGCCATTTGGAAGTGGCGTCAACCAATGTTAAATACTTGTGTCCACTTATAGGACCTAAAAAATCCACATGTAACCTAGTCCAGGGACGTGAGGGCCAGGTCCATACCTGGGGTGTATGATGAACCGGAGCGTCGGCTACTGCCGCGCAAACGGCACATTTTCGACACAAGTTTTCTAACATTTCATCGATGCCCGGCCACCATACATAACTTCTAGCTATACATTTGGTTTTAATTATCCCCATATGTGTGTCATGTAACTCTTTCAATACCCTATCTTGACATGTCTTTGGTACGATCAACCTATGACCCCACATAAGACAACCTAATTCTGTATATATTTCACTTCGCCTATTAAAATAAGGCTTAAATTCGCTTGACGAAACCTCTCTTGGCCAACCGTCCCTAACATAACTCAAAATTCTGGTTAATATAGAATCTCTCCGTGTTTCCTCTCTAATATCTTCATACTTGAGTAATAATGCTTCCGAAGCAAAATGAAGGTATGTTTGTTCCGGTACGTCCTCTACCCCTGACTCACTACGGGCTTTGTAACCTTCCACTAACCGTGACAAGGCGTCAGCTGTGTTGGAGTTTGTATTTACGTATTCAATAGCAAAATCATAGGCCGACAATATTAAAGCCCATCTCTGTAATCTACTAGCAGTCATACTAGGAATGCCTAGTTCCGATCCAAATATACTCACTAATGGTTTATGATCTGTTTTCAAAACGAATGATCTACCATATAAATATTGATGAAATTTCTTCACTGCAAAAACTATAGCTAGCGCCTCTTTATGTATTTGGCTGTAATGATATTCGGCGGCGGTGAGCGTACGAGACGCGTACGCTATCGGGTACTCCCGGCCGTCGGTCGGGCGCGCGCTGCGCCAGCGCCAGCACGGCGCCGACGCCGCGCGAGCTCGCGTCGCACGTCAGTATGACTGGTCGTGACTCGTCATAGTGTGACAACACTTCCGAGCTAACTAATAATTTCTTTATTTCGTTAAATGCCTGGTTTTGCGACGTACTCCAAAACCAGTGTTTGCCTTTTTTCAATAATTCGTAGAAGGGTGATAAATAAAAGCTTAAGTTTTTTATAAATTTACCATAAAAATTTACCATACCTAAAAATGATTTCAGTTCGGATACATTAGTTGGAGCAGATAGTTTAATAATAGGTTCAATTTTCTCGCGATCTACCTTAATCCCCTCTCTGCTAATAATAAAACCTAAATATTTAGCTTCTTTACTCAAAAAATCACACTTTTGTTTTTTTTATTTTTAAGCCATTTTCCTGTAGAGTCTTAAGAACTTTATCTATTGTCTCTAAATGGTCACTAAGGCTATTACCCGTAATTAAAATATCGTCTAAAAACACTGTAACGTTCGGTATTTTATCAAATAACTGTGACATAATCCTTTGAAAAATCCCTGGGCTTGAAGCGAGACCATAGACAAGACGATTATACCTAAAAAGCCCTTTATGTGTATTAATAACTGTCAAATCTTTTGATTCGTCTCCCAATAATAATTGGTTATACGCTTGAGATAAATCTAACTTTGTAAAAAACCTAGTACCGCTTAACTGAGTCAATAAGTCGTCTATTTTTGGCACAGGATATTTGTCTACCCTTAACATACGATTCAAAGTGACTTTATAATCAGCACATAAACGTAAAGCGCCATCGGGCTTATGTACAATTACCAGTGGTGTGGCCCAGTCGGAGGTGTGGACAGGTTCGATAATTCCCGCCCGCAGCATGGACTCCAGCTCGGCGTCCACGCGCGCGCGCAACACGTACGGCAGAGGGCGCGCTCGGCAGAACACCGGCACGGCCCCGTCCCGCAAGTGCAGAGTGGCCCGACCGCCACGGAAACAACCCAGCCCGCCATCAAACAATTCATTGTATCGGTTTATATTGGCTCAAGGACATCTGGTAAATTGGCTCCTCCTCCCCCATGTCGACATCTTCCTCCTCTGAATGTGTTTCGAAAGTATGGACTAACTGAGCCCGTCCACCTGACCGGAACTTGCCAGAACGCCCGTCCTCTCGACGAATCGCACGAAAGCCTGCAGCCGTGGTTTCTCCTCGCGGCTTCCATCCACCGCTGCCTTCGCTACTACGTGACTACACGCGGTTCCTGTTGCCACTTGCCATATTTTCTTTACACATACGACGCAAGTGTCCCACTATTTTACATCTACTGCACTGATATTTTGCAAATCTACATTCTGTCTTATTATGTCGGTAATCACCACAAGCAGCGCAGCCTCCTATCTGTATGCGATTTATATCACTCTCTTGATCGAACGCTGCCGAACTACGCCTCGACACTGTGCTAGTTCTCGAACTATCCCCGCCTTTCGCGTCACGCGTCAGTGTTCGCTCCGGCCGCTGTCGTTCCGCTGACGTCCCCGTGCCCGTATACAAAGGCTGCATCCCACTCCGCCGCCTCCAAAGCGGTCGTTACTGACACTGCTTTGGAGAATTTAATGTTACCTTCCGCAAACAAACGTTGCCTACTTAAATCACTCAAGATTCCACAAACAAATTGGTCTCTCAAATTGTCATCCAAACTTGAACCAAATTCACAGTAGCGCGTTATTTTCTTCAATTCAGCCACATATTCCAAAGCCAAATATTTTCATCCACTTGTTGTCTCCGTTGTCTAAATTTATAACATTCGGCTAGAATCGATGGTTTTGGTTGTAAATGTTCCCGCATGACCGTTACGACCTCCACAAAGGTCATGTCCGCCGGTACTTTTGGACTACATAAATTTACAAGTAATTCGTAGGCTGCTTCACCCATGAATGCAAATTAGCGTCGGTAATTTTAGTTCTTCTTTCACTGCATTCACTAATAAGTACATGTTCAATCTATCACTATATGTTTTCCAATTTCCAGTCTTCATATCGAATTCGCAAAATTTCGCCATCTTCGTCGCCATTGAAGGGTTTACAAGGAGACACGTTAGTTCGCACAGTAATCATTTATTAACTAAAAGCACGGTTGACCAACAATAAGTATTTATACTACAGATTATGCAGTACTCGATACATTCTATGAATACCCTACATTACAAAAGTAAATAAGCAAAGAACGTCTTTGCTTATATATACTTTTAAAGTATATAATAAAAAAAGAACGAAAAAAAAAATCCGTTTGTGGATGACCATTTTGTGACATTTCATTTGAGAGCGTTTCCTTGCTTCGAAAGATCCGTCAAGCCGTTTGGTTCCGATTGTCAATAACATAACAGTCACAAATTTAATGTGAAAAAATTTTGATCTCGAGCAGGATTTGAACCCGCGTCTTCTGGTTTGCCGGACCAGACGCCTTAACCAACTAGACCACCGAGACACTGCTCTCGACCGTCAAATTCTTTCACCTCATTACGTCTTGGGGCGAAAATTTTTTCATATTAAATTTGTGATTGAGTCAGCATACTAATTGCTTTTCAAAATTATCTCTAACATAACAGTCGTTAAGCCAAGCTGAAAGCCTTACGGGGGCGGCTAGAAAAATTTTAACAGTGTATCGTTACAACTTATACATGTCCTTGTCCATCTTATCTTACCTTAAAAAAATCTATGACTATAGAATAGATAGAAAAAAGGGCGAGAATTATGAGCAGCCCATTAGACTGTTCCTAGTATCCACGTTTTAGCTTATATCAGTTCAGTTCGGCTAAGTTTACTTTGGTGATGTGCGCAATAGAAATAACACAGTGTTAGATCACAATTAGATTGACTTCTCCGGAACTATTCAAAGAGCATACACAAACAGCATCCTCCCCAGCCAGCTGTGGAACAAAGTTGCAAGCCAAGTCGGGAAGCGAGTTATTATACGTATTACGAAGTGTTAACTGCGGAAGCTGAGGCAACTGGCTAATGTGCTAATCAACGGAATTGTTATAATATTACTGTTTTGTAATAGCGGAGATGTGCTGTACAATACGTTTTTATGTAACTTGGTGGCCGTCAAGCATACCCACCTGAAAAGTAATAGGTATGCAAGTGTATAAACACTTGATAAATGAATGAACATTCCAGCTGCCAATGTCAGAAGAACTTCTAAAACCTCAAACTCAAACTCAAAAAAACATTTATTTCGCATAATCCTAATACATAGGCACTTGCGACACGTCAATGAATATAAAGCAAAGTCACTACCACCAGTTCGGAACGCGGCCCGCTTGAGAAGAATTGGCAAGAAACTCAGAGGGCTTTTCTTTTTGTGCTCTATTTACAAAATTTTAACTGAAAATCACAAACTATTGCTTGAGAATGCAGTAGAGCAAGCAGATCATTTCCAGGCTTCCTTGTCAAGCAAATAATCGTCAATTGTATAGTAGCCCTTGTAGTACAATTTACTTTTAATACACTTTTTAAACTTATTTAAGGGCGTACTTTTTATTTCATTTGGAAGCCTGTTGTAAAAACGTATGCAGTTACCGTTCCTGGTCATCAGTTAACACTGATGACCAGGAAGGTTATCTTTATGTCTGGTATTTACACTGTGTATATCGCTTAACTTAACGAAACTAGATAGGTGTTTTGCACATACCTACCTACATAAGATTTTCAAAAATATATGTGATGCTACAGTCAGAATATTTACTTCTTGAGAGGAATTGTATTCCAAACCATTCATCATTAATTAATCAAATCAGCCTATATCAGTCTGCTGCAGGACGTAGATCTCTTTCAATTTACGCCACGATAATACTACACACTTTCAATACACGCTCCTGCGATAAACCAAACGCATGCAGTCCCTTTTTTTAACGTGAGGGAAAATCCTTGATGGATGCTATGCCGGGCTCCTACCGACTAAAAAAATTCCCGTAACGCCCCGCAGCTTACGATTGGGAGCCCCGGGTAAGCCCTCGGAAGGTTGTCCCAGTACGCATGCAGTACCTGTCTGCAATCTTTTCATCTGGCGGGTGGATGTCCTACCCTATGTTTGCCGAGTCGCGGTCTCCACTCTAGAACTTGTTTGCTCCATCGGCCTTCGGATCGCCTGCAGAATGCTGAGGTCAGTTCACTGCCACAGCGATGTCGATCACTCTGGTTCTCTACTGGATAACCTCATTTCGGAGTTTATCCCTCAAGGATACAAAAATACTCAATACCATAACAATGCACATTTGATACGGAAATAGTATTGACTATTTCACGTCACCGTGGGCCGTTGAGGAAGTTGTTCTCTATCTAATATATTTCTATGCTAATTTGATATGAAAGTTCGAACATAACCGTTTTTAATTTTACATTATAGCTGACCCGTAGAACTGAGCAACTTAGGTTATGTGAATTTCACGTAAGACATAGCATTATTTAAATAAGATTGATATGTAACGCCGCCCTTAAATCACTATGACAGTTGACATAAGAAGTGACGTATTTTCCGAGTGTATCATAGACAGTGTGTGTATATAAGAGAGTGCGAGCATTTTGTCGGTCATTCTGTACTGTCTATTATGACTAGCCGAAGCTCTGCCCAATTTATTGTGTGTCTATACGGAGAATAAAGTAATTAGCAGAGTCCTGAAGTGTTTAATTGCCCCTTCTGTTACAATCAGAAGTGGGATACTTCAAGAAGAAACCATGAAGACTGTCAGTTTTGAAGAAGAAAAATCCACTTTGATGTAGGCCGAGGGTCTTATCGACAACAATAGTGCCCCTACTTCACAAACGTCAATTCCACGTGGACAATCGAAGCAAAAGTTACACGGCGCATATCCAAAAACAATGTGGGTATTTATGAAATGTTTTACAAGATGCCTCCAGAGAACACAACTATCGTATGAATATGAACTAGTTTTCTTCTTGAATAACCTGCTATCTACCCATGTATATACCTTCAGTAAGAGCCCACCTGTATAAAAGCCCCGATATCAAGAATCGGACTACCACATTGCAAAAACCGGACTACGCACATCGCGGCGCCGGCACTTCAGTCCTGAAGATTTTCATCGTGGAACACTTAAACTACAGCGCGCGGTAGCAGCGTGCTGCGGCGCTCGACGGCTCGATGGAGACAGAGGCTGCCCGAGATGGTCAGCTATGAACAACTTGGCCGAGATGCGCCAAAAGCTGCACAGAGAATTTGAGGTGGGTGCCACTAATTGCCTTTTTCCTATCTGTTTAGCCAGTCTTTGCCACTATTTCTAATTCGTGCAGCGAAATAGCCATTGCCAGTTACAACAACTACTGCAGACAACCAATTTACCGGTTGCCTATCGCCTATTCGAAATAGCCGCTCTTTGTCACTAAATCTGATTCTGTTCTGTTTTGCGTTATCATTATGAAGTAAAGTCTTAAATCGAGGAAAGTCTATTAAAATTAATCGTTATTAGTGTTAGAATGCTGGTAAAATAAATAGAATAACTTTTATGCACTGGATGTCGTTGCAGTTCACGATCGATATCTGTTGTTATAATTGCTAAAGCCCTTATCCAGTCAAATCTAGATTCATTAACATTCAGAACATTTTTGTAGATACAAGCACTTAATAGGTAGTATCGGAACGCACAGTTAATTCCAAAAATTTACTACATATTCGAAAGAGGCGCAACAATATTGTATCTACGATCCTAAAACTGTAGATAGATAATCAAATCATACAGATATTTGCAGGCTATATGTACCTAATTAATTATTGGGTATGCATACTGAAAGAAATCAAACAGCCGGTAAGTTGTTTAGCCCGTTTATGTAGGTAGTAGGTATTATGATAAATATCATGCTTGGTTTCGATTAGTCGTAGTTGGCGGTAGTGCTTTTATTCATTCGTTTGGAATCTAGATAAACGTGTGTATTGTTAGTAATCGGATATAAAATCTAGCTAGATGGAGTATTTTCGTAAAGAGGATTATACCTAGGTGTTTTAAGCTATTCAATGTGGCTCTTTGATTACGTTTCTATGTAATTGTATAACGCGATTGATTATATCGGTCAAAATCTAAGAAGCTATTACGTGTGAACCGTTTAATGTTATTTGGATTGATCCAGCAAAGTCGCGTTAAACAAAACTAGCTATAACGTGGGTGTAGTGAGAAATCTTTATGCATTTCGACTTAAAGTTATTAAAATAAGACTGGTATGGTGCTTTAGTTTGTAACGTGGCGTCACATTTTCCATTAAGCGTTGTTGAAAAGTTCGGTAGTGTAAAATGAACATAAGCCGTTCGGATATACATTGGAAAAGGGTCTCGATTTTATAGAATAGTATGTCGCTCGGTATTGTAGTGTTTGGAACCGTGTTCAACGTATGATAAAGGTATCGGAAGTGCTGAACACCTAAGTATAATGGTGTAGGTAGGTACTTGAACTAACAGAGTTATTATGCGGGTCCGTACTTATTCGCGAAAATTGATTCATTATAGTAGAAATTTCACACAGAATATTTGTCTCATTGCGATACCATAGACGTAATTAAGCCTGAAACTTCATGATCTTTTACATTTAAGCAGGTGGCATAAAATTATACACAATATCGCCTTGATTATTCTTTCCTAATAATAGGTTTTGAAACAAGAATGATGTGATCTTATGCCGACTATCATACTAGGATGGATTGAGTGATGAGTAGCTTGTAGCTTCAGACTATCCACAACTTGTTTACTACGATACAAATCCATCAACGGTACGCCTAGTCCCTTGAAACGTGAAAAAGTTAATCTGTTAACGCCTTCTTTTCATAGTGACCTTTTGCCCATGAGATTGGTTTTATTGAACGCTGCTATGCCCTACCACTCTGCCAGTGACGTACTGTAAACCCTGTAGGACACATGTTACAATTCGCCCCTGTTTACTGTGTTAATTGCAAGTACGCCGTATTCTTCGATCAACATATTTTTGATCAAAGGCCGTATTCCTTTAACAATATCTTATAACTATTTCGCTCTCTTTAGTAGCAACGCGATACCTGTAAATAGTCTAAGCCTGCATAGCTATGTTATTCGAGAATTACTTGGCAATCTAATGGCAAAGAAGTGGTAAAATCGTTTTACTAGCTTAGGAGTTTATACAAACCGTTCCTCTAAGATACTAGTAGATATTTCTTTTTGAGAATGTGCCTAAATACAGTAGACATTAATTTTTTAAAGGTATACCTTTATAGCCACCGAGAAAGAGTTGAATTAAGTTTCTGTAGGTAAACTACTCATTTACGTGTAACGACAATGTCAGTAAGGAGATATAACCCTGCGTGCGCGATATTTCTATTCTTTACCAAAATAGGACAGACTGCCGAAAAAGCAAGCCCTTAACATAAATGTTATACAGTTAGGATATTCAGTTTATCAAGGCATACAGCAGCCAGCAACAACATCTTTATATTTCCGCTTCAGAATGTCGGTAGAATAGTGTTTACTACATTTAATACTTTTGTGCATACCACCATGGAGGTACCCGCTTGTTTATATTTTGTCATTTTGCAGAAAATAGTTAAGATTGTTATTGTGTATGTAGTTGACAAGATCGAAGTTAAAGCGAGACTAAGTTCAGAGAGTCCCTTGGGATACTAATGACATTTCGTTGTTTTATTTTACGGCATTGAGCCTTCAACGCCAGTAAATAGTCATTTGCATGAGATGTGAAAGTGTTAACAAAATCATATAAATTGATGAGTTCTAAGACCGGTGTGTAAGCCCTGTTTTAGGTTATTTAACCAAGAAGTACGCTTTGTGAAATATTTGAGGATAAAAGAATCGAACGAGTTAGTACTGCGAATGATCTAAAGTTTTGATAATATGGCAAGTTATTTACGTTGCGTTATTTATATAACCATGCCGAGCGCTCGCTCCTAGTATCTGCTAAAACACAAAGTAGGTACATAAATGACCTGATACGCAATGACTTTAAGGTTTTATCGAAAAGTAGGTCCAGTATTAACGGATGCTTCTATTTGCCATGCAGTTTACCTATTTATTTCAACGCCTGATATCTCACGCAGTAGATAGTGGCGCGTACATTCCACTCATGAATCTATCTTGGGACCAGCTAGTATTAGTGCTATGTCTATTTCTTTCTGTGTTTATTTGGCCAGCCACTAACAAAGTCTCTTGTTCCCTATACGGGAGCGATTGTTACAGATGAGCCGGACAGAATGCAAGTCAGTCTACCGGGATGTAGATGTAGCCTGTTTGGGCCGGGCTGGGCAAAGCCAAGCCATGCCACGCCACGCCACGGCATGCCACGCCACGCCACGGTATGCCACGCCACGCCAAACCAGCCAGCGAGCTAGTCCTGCAAGCTTGTTCTGCGAACTAGTCCTGCGAGCTAGTCCTGCGAGCTAGTCCTGCGAGCTAGTCCTGCGAGCTAGTCCTGCGAGCTAGTCCTGCGAGCTAGTCCTGCGAGCTAGTCCTGCGAGCTAGTCCTGCGAGCTAGTCCTGCGAGCTAGTCCTGCGAGCTTGTCCTGCGAGTTAGTCCTGCGAGCTAGTAGCTAGTAGCAGGTCAGCGAGACAGGCCAGCGAGACAGGCCAGCGAGACGGGCCAGCGAGTCAGGTCAGCGAGTCAGACCAGCGAGACAGGCCAGCGAGTCAGACCAGCGAGACAGGCCAGCGAGTCAGACCAGCGAGACAGATCAGCGAGTCAGACCAGCGAGACAGGCCAGTGAGTCAGGCCAGCGAGCCAGGCCAGCGAGCCAGGCCAGCGAGCCACGCCAGCGAGCCACGCCAGCGAGCCAGTCAGCCGCCCAGCCCAGACGCCCAGTTCCTATTGCAGGAGCAACTGCTTACAGGATGGCCGAGTGTAACGCCGCCCTTAAATCACTATGACAGTTGACATAAGAAGTGACGTATTTTCCGAGTGTATCATAGACAGTGTGTGTATATAAGAGAGTGCGAGCATTTTGTCGGTCATTCTGTACTGTCTATTATGACTAGCCGAAGCTCTGCCCAATTTATTGTGTGTCTATACGGAGAATAAAGTAATTAGCAGAGTCCTGAAGTGTTTAATTGCCCCTTCTGTTACAGATATCAGCGCTAGTATTGCATCCATTTAGAACAAATTTGATTTCGTTTACAAAGGTTAATAATGTGAACCAACCTTAAAAAAAAGACAAGTATGAATAAGACAAAAGAGATTTATAAGACGAGAGTGAATGGGCAAGGGGTCGACCGCGTCGCTAAAGTACCCTCAATCGGAGAGCATGTATAAAAACACTGATGAAAGTAGAAGAAGCGAAAGTGATATGTCAGGATCGTGGCAAGTGGAAAGCCATAGTCTCTGCCTACCCCGTTGGGAAACAGGCGTGATGTTATGAATGTATGTGTTGGCAAAAAATGAGTAACATTTTTCATTGTTACTCCATCTCTATTTATCGTAGCGTGGTCTTATAAAAGCTTTTCCTCAATAAATGAACTAGCAAACTACAAAAGATTTTTAAATTCCATTCCATCCACGATTGGGAAAACGAAGTAGAGGTATCATTTCACAATTTAAACGTACACGAGTATAAGCTCCTACGGGACCTTACTGTGTATTTAAATTATGAGGACGAGTGTTAGGATGTTTGCGAAAATTCACTAAAATCGGTCGATATTGATGTTATGAAAAGTACTTATACCTATCTAACTGTTATTATTTACAAGGAAATGTACAATTTCTGTATAAAACATAAATGAAAGGAAACTACTATTAAAAGTAATAATTATCTGTGTGTTTCACTGTTTTTTATTTTACTTCAAGGAACCATTCTAATGGCCTTATCCTGAGAATGGAGAACTCAACACGTTTGAGCGGCTAACCTTCAACTAATACAAATGTAGTAGTTTAAGCTTTTATATACAACACTTAAGGACATCACGCGGTTTTACTCGCGTAGTAACCTATAGTCTATAGCTACCCAACAGTGAAAGAATTGTTCGAATCAATATAAAAAACTTTTCTCTTAATAATATTACAATAGAGCAGCTGCTTCTAACGGCTTCGCTTTTTCCCTGTGGATGGACTCCTGCAATCCAATACATGTCAATATTTACTACATTTGACGAATATGGAATTTATATATATTCCCCGGAATTTCCTTTCGACGGTACACCAAGTTTCCTAGTTAGATACAGCCGAGAAAGAGGACCTTGTGAGTTCAAGCAGTTGGAGTCCGCAGAGTGTCAGCACAGCGAGGACCGCAGCGATGACACAGCGCTTCACACGGGGAGTGCACGGCGTGGTCGTGGTCAAGTCCTAGTGGTGGGTCTGGACGTGGACACTCTCTCGCTCGAGACCATAGAATTTCCTTTCGATGGTCCACCAAGTTTCCTGGCTAGATACAGCCGAGAAAGAGGACCTTGTGAGTTCAAGCTGTTCGAGTCAAACATGATCGGGGATCTTACCTTTAGAGTTTGGCAAAAAGACTAAAAAATGAACTAATATTTTGCATGCTGGTTACATTGTCAAAGTCGAAGTCAAAAAAACATTTTTTTCGCATAATCCTAATACATAGGCACTTGCGACACGTCCATGAATACAAATCAAAGTATACTACCAGTTCGGAACGCGGCCCGTTTGAGAAGAACTGGCAAGAAACTCGGCAGGCTTTTCTTTTTGTGCTTTATTTACAATAATTTAAACTAAAAATCACAAACTATTGCTTGAGAATGCAGTAGAGCAAGCAGATAATTTCCAGGCTTCTTTGTCAAGCAAATAATCGTCAATTGTATTCTTTGCAGTATAATTTACTTTTTATACACTTTTAGCATTTTCGAACCCCCGCGGCCCCGGTAGAGTCACAAAAATTTTGGCAAACCTAATTTTGTTTTTCAATTTCAAAGGTAATAAATTTCATTTTATTTAATTTTTTATTCCAGCAAGATTATTTTAATGTCTGGTATTTATATTGTGTATATCGCTTTACTTAACGAAATTAGATATTTTGTTCGCACATACATAAGATTTTCAAAAATATATTGTGATGCTACAGTCAGAATATTTAATTCTTTGAATTTTTCGCATAGAGAGACCCTTAGACCTCATCTACGAGTATATATGGCTCTTATGGCCCGTTTTTGTAAAACAAAAATTGTATTTATATCTGCGGCCTTGCCCCACAGTAGAATATCGTAATAATTTACACAGTGGAAGTAACTGAAATAAACTATTCTAGCTGTATCAACATCAGTCAAATGCCTAATCTTTTGTACAGCAAATGCTGCTGAACTTCCTGCCAGCCAGCTTTTCAATATGTGGGCCCCACTGCAATCCAGCATCGACCGTCAACCCTAGAAACGCCGCAGATTTCGGAAGTGCCAACTCTCGGTCATTAAGTTGAACATTAGTTTCTGCCTGTGTTACATTGGGCAAGGTAAATTTAATACATTTAGTTTCGTTATCATTCAGGCTAAGATTTTTAGTGTTAAACCAATGTACTACTTTCAGGATTGCATCGTTGATATTATCATAGTTATCTAGTTGTCTTTTAATTTTGAAAATTAAGGAAGTTTCATCTGCAAACAAAACAATCCCGTTGGTGTCCCCTACGTAATAGGGTAGGTCATTAATATCATTTAAAAATCAAAATGGTCCGAGTATCGAACCCTGCGGATCGCTCATAGTAACCACCGATCCCTCAGAACGTGTGCCACTAACTTCGACCCTCAGAGTCAAAACAATGTTATTAACTTCATATTTCAAAACAATGTTATTAACGTCATGTTTCTTTGTCAATCAATCACGAATCGAATACAATTTGATTGGTGGTTTTTATTGACGTTTATTGGCAGTTGTATACAAATAGGTGGATATGTATCTGGCAATAATGTAAACATGTCATGTTTTGACAATCGTTGTCTAAGACAGATGAGTAGAAAATAATAGTATGACAAATCATTTAATTTTTTACTATCCTGAGTAGGTATTTTAAATGAAAATAAACTATCATAAAGAAGTTATTTGGTGTCGAAATGATTGTAAGAATACTATATGTCGGAGTAGACATGCGGCAGCTGTTTTTAAAAAGCGCAGGCCCGCTGACCTGGAGTAGGTCATCGGGTCTGCTTTATGCTTATTACACTTATAGATGGATATCTAGTTAAATAACAGTGAAATAAATACTTAGGCGGTATTTATTTCAGAAACACTGTAATAAAAACAAGCAAATGGAACACCAATGAAATAAAATGAAATTAAATGAAAAATCTTTATTCATGTAAGTCACAATCTACATTTACTGCCAGATTCGCAACGCAATAGGTAGAGCTGGAGAAAAAAGAACCTGGCAATAAAACTCCGGCCACTCTTTTAACTTCCAGTAGGTTATTACAACATAATTTTTACTCCAAATTAAAACCAACATAGAATCTACTCACAATGTTTTCTCTCCAAATTCCAGCAGCAAAAGTGAGCCCTCGGCCACAACCACTGTCTATTTATAAATCCCCGCCACTCAAATTGTTCTCACAAAACACGTGGCTTGATATTTAATGTTTTCTTTTTAAATCAAAGAAATGTGGTTCAATTCATTTTTGAGAAATAAAGTTATTAATTTAATTAGTCAAACAAACTGTTAAATGGAATGAAATCGTTAAAATACAAAGATTAATTCATTCTCAGTAAAATGAACATTGCCGGAACTATAGGAATAACAAAAATCCTGTTTTGATTAAAAACATTTTTAAATGTCGACAATATTCGTAATAATTGTCAATAAGAATTTAACAATAGTTTTTATTGTAGGTTCTTACGAACCTACATAGTCACATAACACTTAGGTAACCTAATTAGTTCACCACTACATCAAGTTATACAAATCAGTGTTAATAAATTCTACAACTATTTCTATTCGAACCTTATATCACAAAATAGTAAGGTATCAGTAAAGTTGCTCATTGTAATGGTTTTAATCTATTTATAATCAAATAGATTTTAATTAGTAATTCTCGGTGTGACGACACGGCCATACTGATCGGCGATGCGTGCTCTGCATCGTGTGTCTAGATCTGCAAAATAAATATTAAAAGCTGAGGCTTGGTAGTTCTACAGTACACGAAACCAGAAAAACTTGGTTAAGCAAATATAATTCCATTGGTCATAACCTTACATCGTGGTAGCATGTAGAGTGTCACCACTCATAGTTAATGAAGACGGTGAGCTGGTTATGATGCGCTCACTGAATGCTACTACTGCTAGTTCCACATCAATCAATGAATCAAATCAGCCTATATCAGTCCACTGCTGGACGTAGGCCTCTCCCAAATGACGCCACAACACACGGTCCTGCGCACATGTAAATACATGGCAACAGCAATTTTTTTTTTTTTTTTTTTTTTTTTTATACACGGGTAAGGATATGTAGGGGAGAGGTCGATGCTGTCAAAGACAGGGGCCCTAGGGGATGTTGGTAGGGTCGATGCTGTGCCCTCAGCGGTCTTGTACGCCTTGTTACACAGGGGACCATTATTCTTTCAGGATTGGGATATCCACTCGTAGTGGTTCTTACTGCTCATTCCACATGACAACAGTTTTTTTTTTTTTTTTTTTTATACACGGGTAAGGATGATGTAGGGGAGAGGTCGATGCTGTCAAAGACAGGGGCCCTAGGGGATGTTGGTAGGGTCGATGCTGTGCCCTCAGCGGTCTTGTACGCCTTGTTACACAGGGGACCATTATTCTTTCAGGATTGGGATTTCCACTCGTAGTGGTTCTTACTGCTCATTCCACATGACAACAGTTTTTTTTTTTTTCGGGTAAGGATGATGTAGGGGAGAGGTCGATGCTGTCAAAGACAGGGGCCCTAGGGGATGTTGGTAGGGTCGATGCTGTGCCCTCAGCGGTCTTGTACGCCTTGTTACACAGGGGACCATTATTCTTTCAGGATTGGGATATCCACTCGTAGTGGTTCTTACTGCTCATTCCACATGACAACAGTATTTTTTTTTTTTTTTTTTTTTTATATATACGGGTAAGGATATGTAGGGGAGAGGTCGATGCTGTCAAAGACAGGGGCCCTAGGGGATGTTGGTAAGGTCGATGCTGTGCCCTAAGCGGTCTTGTACGCCGTGTTACACAGGGGACCACTATTCTTTCAGGATTGGGATATCCACTTTTTGTGGCTTAATACAAATAATAAATAAATAATATGATTCAGGATAGGGATATTAGTGGCTTATTGGCGACTCCACGCCCCAATAGCATCTTTTCATTTAAATATTTTATTAGCTAATTTGGTGACTCCACGTCCCAATAGCATCATTTGTCTAATAATTCAGCTAGCATTTTAATACCGATTAGACTGAAGAAACTAAAATGAAAATACCTCACCAGATTTTTCAATTTGTGGTTTCTGAGAATCAAGTACTCGCTGGGTGCGGTGCCGTCAGCGTCAGCGGCAATGCGCCAGATGACCTAACCTAAGCTGTAGCTCACCACGAGGTTTTGGGCGCCCCGCTGTTGATTGTGGGGACCTTTAGCGCCCATCTACGATGTCCTAATGCTTCCTTTAGAAGACAGCGGCCGTTGTCGAGAACGCTGTAAACTCAAACAAAGATGCCTCTGTAAAAACTATGTTTTTTTTTTTTTTTGCACGATTCCTGTCAAATCTCGCCTTATCTTTAGTAGATGTCTGTGTCGTTGTTGTACGTGCCGTTCAAGAAGTTTCAAACAAGGTACTTCAGTGGTTGACCAAATTAGACAATTCCGCTGGTAAACAGTTTTGGCACTGAAATAAGAGGAGCTACGCCTGCAGTTCGGACTTTCTGATGCGGTGTGCGAATTTGAAGTCTCGTAATCCCTTATCATGATAAGACTATTAGCCCTACTGATACCTGTGGCTACTATACAGGGACATCGTTTATAATCACTT
Source organism: Miltochrista miniata (assembly GCA_933228765.1). Lineage (NCBI taxonomy): Eukaryota > Metazoa > Arthropoda > Insecta > Lepidoptera > Erebidae > Miltochrista > Miltochrista miniata. The sequence goes on from OW121769.1 coordinate 26,590,222, forward strand.
GTTTTGGGGCTAGGAAGAGATGAAATACTTGTTTGGGCCACCAAGGTTCAATGCTCGCCTTTGTAGTTTGTATAGCGTAACAGAACTTACTTTGCATAGGAGTATTTTTAAAGAGGGAATCCTACATGAATGCCACGCCGGACTCCTACCGACTAAAAACCACACGTTTCCTACCTAATATGCCTACGGTTGGGAGCCCCGGGTAAGCTCTCGGAAGGATGACCCCAGGACTCCCGACAGACCTACAGTTACCACTGCGGCCTCACCTAGCGGTGAGGGAATATGCATAGGAGTCTACTGTGAAGGTTACACGTTACTGTTCATCTGAAGTGCCTGGCTTACTCGGTACGTCGACGTGTAGGTATAGCTTCGAATGGCACGGTCGGTTTGCTAATAGAGCGCAAGTGAACTTGCGTTGATCTAAACATTCGAGGTCCTGAAAACGATGCAATTGTCCTAATTTTAACGGTAAAAAAATCTTTAACGGTGCTAATTTTTTCAAAATAGTAACTTCCATAATTTTATGAAGAGTCTTAAGGTATTAATTACTAAAGCTTCTTTGGAAAGATTTAGGTACAACAGTCAACCGTTGTGTACCTACCCAAGATTGGGTCTCGCTTATCAGATACCTATCTTGACATTTTCTTGCAGATAACATCCCTGGACGGTCTCATCTCAATGGAAACCGTCTATGATAGTACGTACGTAACTATCTCGACGTTGTTTACTGTTTATTCAGATGAATAATCATTAATCAAACTGTTATTCAAGACTTTGCCTGTTAAAGGTATTTCAGTTTAACAATATCGGCATGCTGCATCCGCTCGCCCTTCCTGTATTTATTTCAAATTCAAATTTTTGCGAATATACCATTATGGATGTGAGACAGCAAGTCTTCCTTGTGCTTCGAGGCTTAAAGCGCGTCGCAGTCGGGATACCGTATAATCATCTTGAAATGGCGTCCATACAAGTAATAGTTAAAACGTTTGACCGCTCGTACTACCACCAAAATCTCGAGTTCGCTCGAGTGATACTTATCTAGTTTCTACATCGCATCGGTCGTGTGCATACTAAAAAAAAAAGTCACTATGTGCTGCCGACCCGTATTGATTTGAATAAGGATTGAACCGAAGTCAAGGCCCAGCCAAGGAAACAATTCGCTAGGTTCTTTTCCTAGAAATATTCTATGCCATGCTTCCTTATGAACATGGGTCCATTGCCACTTAGCGCCTTAGATAGTCAGTTCATTAAGAGAAGCCACAGCAGGAGCGATATTTGGTATGAACGAGCGGGAGTATTCAGCGCGACAACTGAATAGACGAATTTGTTTAACATTTGTCGGTACCAGAGTTTTTAGGCTTAACCTTTTTAGGGCTAGGACGCACTTGACCGTTCTGTACTAAATTTTTAGCATACTCAATTGACCGTTAAAAGAAAAGGCATTATTCTATGAGGATTGGAAATCCTGGTTTACGGAATGATATTAAGACTAAGCACAGATTAGTAAATAGTTACTGCTCTAGTGACAGAGCTTGGAGAGAAAACCTACGGTATTTACCACAGATATCAGAAAAATATGTACTGATAACGTCATCTATACAAACCTATGCTATACTACCTTTGTGGTCATTGTCTGAACTCAAGAGGTAATTTTATTTTTCTGGGTGTTTTTAAGTCATCTTCGATATCAAGGTTACCTTATACTATCTAATAAAAATATATTTGAACCTACCAACACGTCTGAAGTAATAATCTTGTGAAATGTGACATTCAATTTCTACGTTAATTCTATTATCTAGAATCTAGACAGACTTAAGATGCTCGTAGAAACAACAGGAAACCTATGCCACCAAGTAATTTTATTGACCACACGTTTTCGGTTTTCCGGCAAATTGTATGAGATTGACTCACGAATCAACAAGCACTTAACCCCGCTATCAAAGATGGTATTATTAATTACCTTACCTATCCTCACACGCATTGTGTTCAAGCTAGACTATTTAAGAACAGAGTTCATATTATAGGTTATGTGCTTTTCGCGGCGATAGCAGGTACCAAATGTGTAAACGGCTTTTGATCAAAATGAATAAAATTCAAGTACCTACTATAAGTTTGTTCGTATAACCGTTGTGTTGGCCGGGTTATTGTTGCATTGGGAACACAAGTTTCTTTCAACCGTACCTTTATCCGAATCTGTTGTAGTAGCTTTAAAACGTCACTCACGAGAGGTATGACCGGACTTACTACAAAAATTACAGTAAGAAGCGTTTCCACTATCAATGGAATATTTTAACAGTTTCGGTGGTGGTTGTGATCAATTCGCGTTTGAACGCTTACATAATATAGAAGAGGTAACATAACCTATCATCGCTGCTACTGCATCGCAATTTCGTAACCACTTAAGCTGGCAGACTAGCTTATGGTGGCCCCACCGAGGACGCGGTAACTAGCCAGTTGTCAACCTATGTTAGCACGGCCCTTCAGCAGTCTAGTTATTTTCATACGTATATCGTAGTCACTTGATAACATAGTTCGTTTGAAACAAACAAAAAAAAAAAAACATGATTACATCAATTGCAGTCGCCAACGCGACGTTACCGCCTAGGTCATACGAGGGTAGAAACACATCGGTACTTAATCATAACTTTCTGTTGTTGTTTCGACAGGCGATAGCTCATACATTACTTCACTGTGATCATATTAAAATAAAATTCAGGTGGTACATTACCCCTTTGCTGTTGTAGCTGTGTGACGGTGCTGGTGCAAGACTTACTAGCACCAGGATCTCGCACAGCCGCGGAACCCGCCGGCGCGCCCGTAACCGCGTGAGGCGCGTTGGTAAACTGGTACACAATCTTCGTAGCAAAGATCCTGAAATATAAATAGTCTCGCACAGTATTTTGTAGGTAGTGATCCCACTTCTGATGTCGGAGTAGACATGCGGCAGCTGTTTTTAAAAAGCGCAGGCCCGCTGACCTGGAGTAGGTCATCGGGTCTGCTTTATGCTTATTACACTTATAGATGGATATCTAATTAAATAACAGTGAAATAAATACTTAGGCAGTATTTATTTCAGAAACACTGTAATAAAAACAAGCAAATGGAACACCAATGAAATAAAATGAAATTAAATGAAAAATCTTTATTCATGTAAGTCACAATCTACATTTACTGCCAGATTCGCAACGCAATAGGTAGAGCTGGAGAAAAAAGAACCTGGCAATAAAACTCCGGCCACTCTTTTAACTTCCAGTAGGTTATTACAACATAATTTTTACTCCAAATTAAAACCAACATAGAATCTACTCACAATGTTTTCTCTCCAAATTCCAGCAGCAAAAGTGAGCCCTCGGCCACAACCACTGTCTATTTATAAATCCCCGCCACTCAAATTGTTCTCACAAAACACGTGGCTTGATATTTAATGTTTTCTTTTTAAATCAAAGAAATGTGGTTCAATTCATTTTTGAGAAATAAAGTTATTAATTTAATTAGTCAAACAAACTGTTAAATGGAATGAAATCGTTAAAATACAAAGATTAATTCATTCTCAGTAAAATGAACATTGCCGGAACTATAGGAATAACAAAAATCCTGTTTTGATTAAAAACATTTTTAAATGTCGACAATATTCGTAATAATTGTCAATAAGAATTTAACAATAGTTTTTATTGTAGGTTCTTACGAACCTACATAGTCACATAACACTTAGGTAACCTAATTAGTTCACCACTACATCAAGTTATACAAATCAGTGTTAATAAATTCTACAACTATTTCTATTCGAACCTTATATCACAAAATAGTAAGGTATCAGTAAAGTTGCTCATTGTAATGGTTTTAATCTATTTATAATCAAATAGATTTTAATTAGTAATTCTCGGTGTGACGACATATATGACTCCTGGATACTGGAATAAAATCAGGGTAAATACTCAATTGCAAGTAACTATGGATATATAGGATCAAATGTGTTTGTTTACATTTTTGCGCAAAGCTATTGAAATACAGAATTAGTGATAAGTATAGAAATATAGAAAGTGGATAAGTATAGAAAATAGTGGAGGTGCCATAGCATAGTGGCACCTTATCAATGCAATAAAACAGTAAACCTTCACTATTTTCTACCCTTGCTTGCCAAACTATAGCCATAGCTTTGGTGGGGCTAAGTTTGATAAGATTTTAAGCGTGTGGGGAATTGACGCTCAAAAAAATAAAGAAATATTACAACGGTTAAGTAAAAAAACTTAAGAATGTGATTTGTTTATTTTTAAATCCAGTAGGTATTTCAACATTAATAATCCAGAAATAACTTCAATTAATTAATTATAATGTTTATAAAAATTAATGGCCGCCGCATTCCATAATATACCTACAGCAAAATTATCATTATGATTTATTATGTTATGAAACTTTGTGTTTGAAAGATTTATTTGTTTCTTTTTACTTCACCGATGTAAATATAAAGTAATGTGATACAAATCATGTACTTAATAAAAAAAAAGACAAAGAAAATGTGGGTGTTATCAAAGACGTAATAAAATATAGACACGTCATGTACGAACATCACGGCTTTTAATTTTCATATATCATTGGGTGTTATGAAACTTAATGCATGAAAAATATTTGAAATTTATCGGAAATAAGTGGGATTATTGCAGATAAATGTAAAGAACGTCTTGAAAATATAAAGTTTTGTTAAATTGTATCTAAGTATAATTTAAATAAAGTACGTAAGAACATACGTAAAATGGCAAAGAATACGCATGATTTCGCTACAGTCTGAAACAAAACAACAATAAACAATTGCGTAATAACTCCGGCAATGTTACTGAAAAAATAAACTAATATAAAATTATTTACATCACATTTAATAGCAAACCCTGATAACATGTTCCGGTTATACAAAATTATGAACAATATTACGATCCCCGCCATTTTGCTCGACCTTTCGCGCTAACGTTGTAATTGACATTTCACCACGTTTTGGCGCCAACTCCGCGCGAGCACAGGCGCCTGTTCCATACAGCCTAAAATTGCGTTTTGATTTTATTTCGAGTGCGGTTGTGAATTTTATTGAATGGATTGTTTATTGGTTTTAGTTTTTTAGTTAATAATTATAGTTAAATAAAACTTTAGTGCAGTCTGTATGTGTTGTGGAAAAATATGATTTAATTTAGTGTTCATTATCTGGTAAGTAAACAAAAAAAGTATTTTAGCAATTTTCTTATTTCACCTATGTGTACGGTATTGTATTTTGTTATCAAAATATTGTAAGCGAGCGCAAAACACGTTTCATAAAAAAATGTTGCACAATTTGAAGTTAGAACAGCCAAACTGCGATCAGTAGTTTCAGCGTGGCGAAATTTAACGCAATGCCGGTTCGCTCACCGAAAATATGATTGAAATGTAAATAATAAATCATAACTTCTTTATATTTCTTGTCTAAAAGAGTTTTTCGCAAAACGATCCATTACGTAGAAAAGGAGAACTCGAAATGAATCCTGGTTATCAGTAAAATGACAATCGTTGAGTCTCAGCAGAAAAATTTAAACTGTGGGTTGTCAGAACCTGCGACTGTCCATTTAAACACGGCAATAGGCTCGCCACCTATTACGTGAGACATAAATTAAATAAATAAAATAAATAAATAAATATTCACGGACATTTCACACAACGCTATCTGATCCCAAAGTAAGCTAGGAATAACCTGCTTGTGTTATGGGTATCAGACCGCGGATATTAATACTTATATACTTTTAAATACATACATATTATACATATAAACACCCAGACTCTTGAGACAAACATTTATGGGTCACACAAATATTTGTCTCCGATGGGAATCGAACCCACGACCTCCAGCGCCGCAGGCGGTATCACTACCGACTGCGCCACAGAGGCAGTCATATGGCTTATGGTGAAATGTGGGCGTATACTATGCCTCTGCCTATCCTTTCGGAGATATAATGCGTCGCCATAATATTTTTTTGTATGTAAGAGAGACAGGAAAAAATAAAATAAAGCTGGGAACCTCACTTTCGAAATTCCTTTAACTCACTTAAATATTAATCTTTGAATTTATACAACTGTTTTGAATTAGTATCGGATCGGAAAAAGTCTAATTATGTTCTAGCTTCTAAAATATCTACAGGCATATTGCGATATCGCGAAAGCCTTCGATAGAGTATGGCACGCGTCGCTGCTTTCCAAGCTTCCAGCATATGGACTACCGTCCCAATTGTGCAGCTGGATGGCCAGCTTCCTGTTTCATGCAGGTTAATGCTGGGGTGCCACAGGGATCTGTGTTGTCCCCAACCCTCTTTCTTCTGCATATCAATGACATGCTTTCCCTCGGGAGGATTCATTGCTATGCAGACAATAGCACTTTGCACGGAAGTTACTTGGCCCGTCCAGCGGCAGGAAGAGCCGACGTTGAGGAGAAGACACGGCAACTTGTGGCTGATCTTGACGGGGTCCTGGACCGCACTTCATTTTGGTAGAGTTCAATGCCCGTAAAATACAGGCGTGTGCGTTTACAACAAACAAATCCCCTTTCCCACCCTTACCCTCTCTTCAGAATACAACAATATCACTTGGGGACAATCTGGACATCCTTGGCATAGACGTCCGGCCCGAGTTCAATCACAAATATTGTATTGAGCGATGTATTGGGCTGGCCTCAAGAAAACTAGGAGTCCTAAACAAGGTGAAGCGGTTCTTTACGCCAAACCAGAGGTCTGCTGTACAAGACGCAGATACGTCCTTGCGTGGAATACTGCTCTCACCTTTGGGACGACTCCACGAGGTACTTGATTGACGCGCTTGACTCTATGCAGCGGCGTGCTATTTGCATTATTAACTGCCAGGAGGTTACGGAAAGTCTGGAGCCGTTGGCGCAGCGAAGAACTATTGCGTCTCTGGCTGCATTCTACCGTATCTATAAACGGTAAGTGCTCTGAAGAACTCTTCAACCTAATCCCGCCCTCTCCCTTCCGATCCCGAACAACGCGTGCTGGACAGAGGTGCCACCCTCACGCAGTGGAGAGAATCTTCGCTAGAACTGAACGATTCAAAAGATCGTTTCTCTGTCGAACCATAAAACCCTGGAACGACCTGCCAGCCCGGGTTCTTCAAGCGGAGCGTGAAGAGGCACATCACAAGGCCGCCAACTTGGGGACCGCTGTCAGAGGTGGCCCTCAATCGCTAGATGCGTCGCCGCTTTCCATCAGGCTGGTGGCGACGTCAATTTGGCGAGCCAAATATAAAAAAGGGCAGATGATTATAAAATAACAAAATTACAGTTGACAAAATGTTTCTCTGTAATGCATCTCATGATTCTCATGCAGGGTCCCTTGCTTGATACTAATAAAAACAAAGTGTTTTTAAAGTGTTCAATGAAAACCTTTTTTTAAGAAAAATCTATTTAATTTCTTTTTTCTGTAATTCTGAGTCAATTTAAAGGGACTTTCACTAATGAATATAGAAAATAGTAAATAGTTGATATTTTATAACGGGAGTTAAGTAGGTTAACTTTTACTTTTAAAATAGAACCTAGATACCTAATACAACGTATAGTAGATATTATAAACCTAATACAAATAATATAAATGGAGAATAACTTTAATATGTATGTATGTATTTACAAATATAATAACTATGTCTATAAGTCGTCTAGATCCCATAGGACAAGCTTATATTAGCTTAATCTGGGCTAGATGATATTGTGTGAGAATGTTCATAAATATTTATTTTATTCATTTATTTTAATTGTACGCGGATATTAAATAGTTTATCACAATGTTTTCCTGCAAAAAGTAAACAGTTATTTATGTCATAAAGTTTAAAGTATTGCCGAATTTACAGTTGCTAAATGTCAAATTCTTACTTTAAACGAAATAGAGACTGCAATGGCTTAATTAATTTAATAATCAGTGCAATAAAGTAATGAATTCATACTTTATCAATTTCGTACTTTAAGTTAGTATTAAGTAAAACTGTCCCAATGTTGGTACAGCGGATTCTTACGAATAATTTATTTATTAAATTAATGACTATTACGGTTGGGCCTGATTACCAGACCTTTGGCCTACAAAATATAGCCTTCGTCAACTTGGATCCATTGCAATAAAAGAGTTACACTATAATGGATGCATGAAAGAACTAGGTAGGTATATGAGCGATTTTGCGCGCGAAACTTACAGACAAGCGTTTGTCCTCAGTTTTATAATTTTTCAAAACTAGTGTATTTTTAAATGTTTATGTATAATTTATGGTGGATTCTTAAACATTAAGGTTCGACAACGTGCAAAAGTGTTGGAGTTTTAGAGGCTACTGTTTACTGTTTACATCTTTATAATCCCAGCACAAGAATAACAGCTTTAAAAGTGATTTTTCCTTTAGAGGGCGCTTTTCGCTTTTTTTTAATTATATTATGCCGGTTACAGAACAAAATATTATAAACAGGCTTGCATTCAGAGTACCTATTTTAGAGGTTAGTATCTTTTAAGTTATTTTTATTATGCGCGCGCACTAAGTTTCAAAACTGAACATTGGTCGCAGAATAGAATTAATTTGTGAATTAGATTTTATGAAATAAAAAAGTACGAGGGAAATGGCAGAATGCTTGGTTTTGGTTTCGGCTGTTTTCATAATTAGACTTTTTTGAAAGGTAGGTAAGTAAGTATCTTCCTATCCTGTGTTTTGTTACTTATTTCTCATAGTGCAACTATAAAAAGTCACAGCAGCGTGGCAGGGAAACGCTAGTAATATTGTATGATTAGATAAGTAGGTTTATCATTCGTCTAGATCCCAAGCGTAGATCCCAAGTTTCGTCTAGATAGAACTTAATTTAGCTTAATGGGGTTAAGCTTATTTTAGCTTAATGGGGTTAGATGATGTTGTTGTGTGAGAATTTCCACAAATATTTAAATTTAAATATTATCATGCTTTGAGCCCAGAGCGCTCGTTAATGGTAAGGCCCGATAGAGCCTTATTCTGCGTACACTTGAATTGTGAAATCAACTCCCTGCCTCAGTTTTCTTAAACTCCTATAGTATATATAGGTTTCTTCAAAAGAGGTCATAGAAGGTTCTTGTAGAGTCAGCATCGCGAGTGCAGCATCTCTGGTGTTGTGAACGTCGATAAGTTGCAGTGGCCACTCGATCAGGGGTCCTGTACGCTTTACTATTCGTGGTACCTCCATTGTTTTTATAGGCGCCAGAACACAATTGCTCGTAATGGGTCATGCCTTGCAATACCCAACTGTAGGCCAAGTCATAACGAAAAAACAAGATAAGATTTTTATTATATTTATAACCATACAAGCAGTTTGAGTTGTACATTCAACTGAATTACATAATGCAGTAGAATATAATGCAATAAATGTTAGTGAAACATAATGAGGTTAACAGAATATTCAATGTTGTACGTTTAAAAGGTGCTGAAAAATAATGAGCTCGAGAGAAATATTGAGGTCAACATTGAATGTAGGTAATGTGATATGATACATGTAGATATTTAGATCTAGCTGTGTGATGGACCCGTGTGGCGACGGTAAAGAGTACAAAATGTCGCCATCCCAATAATTCATCCCGAGGGTGTAACAAGAGGCGACTAAGGGAAACCTTTCGCAAAACGATCCATTGTGTAGACATGGAAAACTTGAAGGGAAACTCGGTTGTCACTACAATGATAATAGTTAAGCCAAGTTGAAGGCCTTATGGGCGGCTTGAAAACATACAACTGCGGGTTTGCAATTATGCTATTTATTATGATGTTTATTGTTAGGTAAGTAGGTAGGTACGTAGGTACCTACTGCTTCGCACTTTGGTTACTATGATGATACAGTCTATAGCTGTACTACTGGAAAAATGTAAATAAATAAATATTCACAGACATTTCACACAACGCATCTGATCCCAAAGTAAGCTAGGAATAACCTGCTTGTGTTATGGGTAACAGACCACGGATATTTATACTTGTACACTTTTTAAATACATACATAATATTATACATAGAAACACCTAGACTCTTGAGACAAACATTTAAGGGTCACACAAATATTTGTCTCCGGTGGGAATCGAAACCACGACCTCCAGCGCCGCAGGCGGTATCACTACCGACCGCGCCACAGAGGCAGTCAAATAAGTACCTATGTATTAAAAAAAAATAACAGAATATTAGCTGTGACCCCAACATCACCCATCACAGACTTCAATAAACGGTAACTCCCTGTTTTGCACCCAAGGGAGAAATATCGCAATTTTCTTTTCTTACTCCCAAAATTGTATTGTTCAATATTGAAATATTATTGTAGCTGGTACGGTACAATCGTCGATGTATGTTTAGTTATTTTTGCTTACTTTCTTGCTGAACATAGATAAAAACAATATTTAGTCATTAATCGCCATGGTGGGTCAAAATGACCGCCACCTCAACTATCTAAATATTACAAAATTTTTGTTGGCGATGAACGTGTTAACTTTTTGATTTGATTTTTGATTAAAAGAAAGCAAACTGAAGTTAGGTACCACGACAAAGTAGGTATCTAACATAGACTTCTTTAGAAACTATCTCTCATCGAACTACAATACGTGATACTTCCTATAAGGGTTCCCACGCTTTCCATCACTCGTAGCAAGTTATTGTTCAGGTATTTGGAACTAACTAGAAGTTCCTTATTTTGTTTTGTTGGTAGTTTTCACTTGTTGCAAAGCAAGTTGAAGAGCTTTTCACAAAAGACATGAAATGAAATTCGGGATACACCACGGCTTATAGGAAACAAAGAGTAACTGAAAATTTATGAAACTACGGAAACGATTTTACAATTTTTTTTTGGCTATGCATCCGTTGCACCTCAAAGTTTAGGCCCTATATGTATATTTAAAAAAAAAGTCGGTTGTCTGTAAAGTCGGTTTACAGACGATAGTTGAACGTGACAACTCAGCCTTAAATGGAACGCCTCAGAGCGAGGTAACGCCGCATACGTCATGTTTTTTCGTGCGTGCAGCCGGCTCCATCGAATTTTAAGACCTCTTTTTAGGACCATTTAGACATCATTTTTCGTCGTTAAGAAAAATATATCCTGAAGTAGGCATATTAAAGTTCTCGACAGTATTAACGACTCAACGGAGCAGAGCAGTACAGAATAGATATCAATATTTGATAAAAAAATATTTAATGGGTGTAACCGAGGTGACTGCCTCTGTGGCGCAGTCGGTAGTGATACCGCCTGCGGCGCTGGAGGTCGTGGGCTCGTGGGTTCGATTCCCACCAGAGACAAATATTTGTGTGACCCATAGATGTTTGTCTCAAGGGTCTGGGTGTTTCAATGTAAAGGGTGTCTCAATAAGAGTGCACTTTTTAAATTTAGTGCTATTTTTTTTTTGTGGAAGTGGCGACTCTGAGATTTGACAGATTACACATTTATTAGTTCCGATTAATAAAAATGGAGCGCTTTTCGAAAGAACAACGCGTAATAATTGTGAAAACTTATTACAAAAATTTGGAAAGTTATGCTGAGACCGCTCGCAAACTACGAACAATTTTCAGTCGAGAGAGTGCACCTAATGTGTGAACCATTCGAAAAAAATGAAGAAACTGGGTCGGTAATGGACAGTAAGACTCCTGTGCTTCTGTTGTGTGCGGACGGCATGTGGTTTCAGCAAGACGACGGACGCGGCGCCACCTGCTACACCGCGCATGAAACAATTCATTGCAGCAACGATTGCCGGAAAAAATATCTCAATAAATTCTGATGTGAACTGACCACCAAGATTTAACGCCGTGTGAATTTTTTCTTTGGGGTTTTCTCTAATCGCAGGTTTAAGCGAATAAACCAGAAACAATGCCTAAGCTCAAATCCGAGATCCAACGAGTCATCGGTGCGATACAGCCTCATCTGTGTGAAAAAGTCATGAAAATTTTCATGATTAGAGTAATGGCCTGCCATCAGAGTCGTGGAGGCCATTTGGCGGATATTTTGTTCCATACTTAATCGGACCATGTCTTTTTGACAGTTCAATAAAAAAATCACAACTCTCTCAAAAAAACATGTTTTTTATATTAAAATGAAAAAGTGCACTCTTACTGAGACACCCATTATAATATGTATGTATTTAAAAAGTATACAAGTATTAATATCCGTGGTCTGATACCCATAACACAAGCAGGTTATTCCTAGCTTACTTTGGGATCAGATAGCGTTGCGTGAGATGTCCGTGAATATTTATTTATTTATATATTGGGGTTCATAGTTTGACACAGATGAAGCCGTGCGATGAAGCTAGCTAGTAAAAAAAACTATTATGATATGTGTATTGTATTTTGAAACACAACCCTGACATTTTTGTTATTGATGAGAAAATCTAAAATAATGGCCGCCATAGTAATAAAATTTTATAAAAATCTCGAATCTAAATAAGTATAATAATTGAATTAATGCTTAGGCAAGCTAACCTTGCGGATGTAAGAGCCTATGTTATGTTTATGCTTTTAGTCAAGAATAAATTGATATTAAAATTTTTGCTACACAAAATACGAGTTTAAATAAAATAAAAATAAATATTCACGGACATTTCACACAACAATATCTGATCCCAAAGTAAGCTAGGAATAACCTGCTTGTGTTATGGGTATCAGACCACGAATATTAATACTTATATACTTTTTAAATACATACATATTATACCTAGAAACACCCAGACTCTTGAGACAAACATTTATGGGTTACACAAATATTTGTCTCCGGTGGGAATCGAACCCACGACCTCCAGCGCCGTAGGCGGTATCACTACCGACCGCGCCACAGAGGTAGGTATCTACTAAATCTAGCTATCACACTTTCTGAAATGAAGTCAGGTGACAAACAGACAGACGGATAGTGAACACCAGAAACCCCGATAGGATAGTCTTGCGAAGGGTCCCGAGAACTAAGAACTAAATTATACCAAAGAAACTGTTTTGCAATGTGTGGTTATGTTTATAATGCTTTACCAAATTATTTAAAGAAGTACCCTACTACTCTTTTCAAGGCTAAACTTAAAGCTTGGCTGCTGGACAGATGTTTTTACTCTGTACAGGAATTCATGGAATTTTAATATTTAACATTTTAATGATGAATATATTATTTTTGTCATTTATTTTGACATAGAATTTGTAAAATGCATGAACTAAGTGGGTACAAATTAATAAGTATGTAATATGTACTGATCTTGACATAATAATACTTGACATTGAATACAATAAAATATAATTTGGTAACATATTATGTATGAAGAATGTTTCTGACATAGTTATTAATTCTGTTTTCTTTCTGACATTGATTTTGTAAAATGTATTGACTAAGTATAAATAAATATAATTAGTATTTTATCTCGACATTGTAATAGTACTAGACATTGAATATATTAAATAAAGGTACCTAAACTGGTGAAAACAAAAATGAATGATTTTGACATGGTAACATTATTAATAGAATTGGTAACACTTCCTAAATGATCTGTACTGTAGAAACCGTAATGTAATGCATGGAATTGTATCTACATTTGTGTTAAATGGATTATAAATTTAGACAATAATTACTTATTATAATATTGTATAATGATATTTGCATGCCTGATCTGGCGAAATGTGTTGGTGTCAAATTTTTGTAACATCTCAAACTGTACCACATTTCACGTGAATAAATGAATTTGAATTTGAATTTGAAATCTCAGTAATAGAGTCCCGTTTTCTTCGCCCAAGACTATCGGCCATGACCGCGAGCCTGAGGACGGTGAGGGGGCTGCTCACCGTCCTTACAGAAGCAGGCCCTAGACTGCAGCGTGATGTAAAGGATTCACGCACGCCTCCCCCCTAAGAAGCGTGATGACACCCGAACCGCTTCCTGGGCAAGGCGATAGCGGTAGCCGTAGGTCTGTTGGGAGTCCTGGGACATTCTTCCGAGGGCTTATCTAAGGCTCCCAATCGTAGGCTATTGGGCGTTGCGTGAGGTTTTTTAGTCAGTAGGAGTCCGGCATAGCATCCATAAAGGATTTTCCCTCACGTTAAAAAATAGGCTCCCGTTTTTTCCTTTGGGTAGGGAACCCTAAAAAGTTCGTTTAATTTAATTTATTGAACTCAGTCTGTTGTAATTCCAAATTAACAACTTTTCACTAAAAGCATTATGAAAGTAGATATTACGTCTCAGATCGATACTTACATAAAAAATATCAATTTTTATTAGTTAGTATGTTTGTCGTATACTATGCCTCTGTCTACCCTTTCGGGATAAAGATGTGACTATATGTATGAATGTATGTTTGTCTCGGCTGAACCGATTTTAGTTAGTTGTCGAGCTAACTAAAATGGGTCCAGCCGTTTCAGAAATAAGCGGCTAACCTCTAAAAAGCTAGACTGATTTTCACAAGACTTTTACTGGCAGTTATCTGATATTATAAGTTACCTAAGATACTTTTATTTTAGAAGAAAAAAGAAATTGATAGTTAGCGACGGCTTTAGCCGGGGGCACAGCTAGTCTTACAATAAAGTGCGTACAAATTTATTTATTTATTCGCATTCATACTTACGAATAATAAAATTTGGGCTAGACAATGTCGTGTTAGAATGTCTAACAATAATTTATTTATTTATGTAAGCTGTTAATTTTTAGCTTACTGAATTATAAATCTATGTTTTAAACGGATTTAGTTATTCAGTTTAGAAAACTTACAAAGTTTATTTACATATTGGTTACATCACAATATCTATAGGTACACATATTATTAAGAAAAAGATTTGATTGTTTGTTTGCATTGAATTTGCTCCGAAACTACTGAACAGATTTGAAAAATTCTTTCACTAATGAAAAGCTACACTATCTCCGGTCGAAATATGCTACATTTTATTCCCATATTCCCACGGGAACGGGAACTACGCAAGTGAAACTGCATAAAATGCTTGTCAATATTTTATGGATGCTGGATGACTGACTTATCACGCTTAGTCAAAACTGCTAAAGATAGAGTCATGAAATAGGGATAGTAATTTTCTCTCCTCTCTCTCCCGTTCCCGTGGGGATATGGGAATAAAATATAGCCTATTTTACTCAGGGTGAAAGTAGCTTTCTAATGGTGAAAGAACTTTGGAAATCGGCACAGTAGTTTTTCAGTTTATTCATTGCAAAACATATACACAAAAATACAAATTTTTCCTCTTTATAATAATAGTTTAGAAAACACTATATTCACATAAAGGAATTTTTCAATAATCATCCCCTAAGGGGGGTTAAATGTGGTAGCAAATAATGCATGTAGGATGAAGATCATTTTGCTATTGTTCGTATCGTTCGTGTATTGTTTCGCAAAAAACTCAAAAGTAAGTGACTTCAACAAAAATACATGAACACGTAGGTATCTCATTTATTATTTAAGTTCTACCCTTAAGGGTGTTAAATAAGGGATGAAAGTTCGTATGAAAACATTTGTAAACTCCAGTATGGTCACAGGTGAAGCCGGGGTAGAACGACTAGTTAAGCTAATGTCAAATGAAAGCTATAGGCTATAGAAGTCCTAAATACATTTTAAGGTTTTAAAAGTTGCGTAAACAAGGATATGAAAAAAAAAACGGCCAAGTGCGAATTGGATTCGCGTACGGAGAGTTCCGTGCCAAAAGCGGCATAAAATTTTTTTTTACGTATTTTGTATGGGAGCCCCTTAATTTTTTTTCTGTTTTTGGGGTCCGTACCCAAAGGAATAAGAACAAGACCCTGTTCATGAGACCTCGCTGTCCAACTGACTGTCTGTCTGTCCGTCACAAGGCTGTATCTCAGGAACCGTGATAGCTAGAGAGTTGTGATTTTCACAGATGATGTATCTCTGTTGCCGCTATAACAACAAATACTAAAATGTGAAAAATAAGTAGGAATTAAGGGGGCTCTCATACAACAAACGTGATATTTTACCGTTTTTTTGGTAGTCCGACTTGCACTTGGCCGGATACGGACGTGCGAATAGATAGACTGACGAACAATAAAGTATCAGCTTCCTTCAGTGTAGTCTCAGAGCGGGCTCCGTTTTAGCCCCTTTTTTTATACCACTAAGGTGGCAGACAAGCATTCGGCCCACCAGAAGGACTGGTGGTCACTGCAGCTATGGACGTTTGCAACACCAGAGGCGCCAAACTCGCCGACCCGACCCTGTAAAAGCCTTAGACCCACCCTTCTTAGTACCCTTTGGGTACGGAAGCCTAAAACATACAGAAATAGTTTCTTATCTAATCACAAGAATATAAAACAGTATTTTAATATAATTTAGTTTAAGTTTAGTTTATGTCCCAATTAAAATATTTATCTTTCTTTCTTTCAAAATTATGAGAAGATTTTAAATTCATTTACCTACATCACAAATAGTGGTTTCTATTTATTACTTTTGGAAATCTCTCATAGATGTTACCGACTAAACCACACGTTGTCCTGCCTCTGCCTAGGATCGGGAGCCCCGGCTAAGCCCTCGGAAGGATGTCCCCAGGATTCCAAACAGATCTTGGCTACCACTAAGGCCTCACCTAGAGGGTTCAGGTGCTATCCCGTGTCTTTGAAGCGTTGTTCGGCTGTCATCCCGCTGCTTAGAGCGTGTGAAATTATCACGTTACGCTGTCGTCTTGGGTCTCCTTCTGTAAGGACAGTGAGCAGCCCCTTCACCGTCCTCAGGCCCCTGGTCATGGCGGCCATAGCCGTGCTCGGTTATAGCCCTTTGGGTACTGGTGCTGTCGTCTATAATGGTAACGGAGAAAAAATAAGGAAAAACAAAATTTTTTTTTTAAAATGAGGATGGTTGCCATCCCGAACTCCTACTGACTAAAAACTACACGTATCCTGCCTAACAGCCTACGGTTGGGAGCCCGGGTAAGCCCTCGGAAGGATACCCCAGGACTCCTAACATACCTACGGCTACCACTGCTGCACTGCGGCATTTAAAAATTAGCTGCTAATTATTGTACGGTTCACATAAAAAAAGTCATCGATCTTTCAATATTGTGTTCACAAATCATTAATTTGCCGTTTGGGTATTTGGAAAATTGTGTTTTTCTGTATTTCAATTTTTTTTACAAATATTTTTTATTTAAATTATATTAAATTATACAATTTAATTTTGTAGTCATAATTATGTAAAAATGAAAGCTCGAAAACCTATAGGTTATGTAGGTACTGTACTTGTGAGTCCACTTCACAAATACCGAAGTTTTTTTAAGCAGTAGGAAATATCGTGGGACTTAGGTGTTATTCTATACATTCTAAGTCAATAATTACAGTTTTTATTACTCGTAGCATTGCATTATTAGCACTTGTATGCAATGTGCAGTGCCGCAACTATTTGGGCTTTTTATCAACTATGAATGGTATTGCCATTTTGCGAGTTTACCAGATTTATTAATATTAGCCCGAGTGTAAATCTGCTAAATTGCTACCAAAAGAATAATGATCGCACGGAAATCTTAACTTGATTATTATATTTTTGTTCATAAGCCGATTGCGACGAAACCCTCGTTAGATTTATATATGAGCAGGATATTTCTATTAAAAAAGACGCGTCAAAATCGTATAGCTAGTAGTTTTTTCTGTTCATAACGAACAAACAGACCTAAGACCGAAATGACATGATTTATTTTTGTGCTCAGTATTGTCATTGTAACGTAACCCAATTATATTTTTTTATATCTTCACTGTACAGAAACGATCATTTTACAATTTTAAAGAGAAGCAAAACTTTGTGGCTTTCGTTTGACGTGAAGAACACAATTAAAATTTGTTTAGACTGCACTCTAAGATAAACAAATTTTAAGTGTGTCTTTTTAAGCTATCTTTTGTATTAAGTTGCTATCAAATTTTCACGGCCAGTGAGTCTCAAGACTCTCCAGTTACAATAGACACCTATTGACCAAAAGGCCACATAATCTGCAAGTTAACTATCAACCCACAAGCTTTTATTGCGATTGTTATACAAATAATATCGTGTGCAGGGTCACAACGAGTTTCCAACTGTTAGCAAAGGTCACGGTTAGTTGTGACGAAATTTTTGATGAAATATCCTATGTTCTATGTTTGATTCTATAATTTGCGGTCAATATTTATTGAATACTAGCTTTTCCCAGCGGCTTCGACCGCGTAGAAGTCGTTATCGCGTAAAATCATAACCCTCCTTTTGCGCAGTCGGTTAAAAAGTAGCATTTATCCTTCCCAGAGCCTCAAACTATCTTTATACTAAATTTCATGTTAATCGCTCCAGCCGTTTAGGACAGACAGACAGACAGACAGACAGAGTTACTTTCGCATTTATATAATGAGTAGGAATTTTTTATAGCCGTATTACATGCCAGTGCATTAATTGTTTTATCCAAAGAGCAACGCGACCAGTACCACAAGAAGGGGAGTAGTTACAGCATCTTTGCTCAATACATATCTGTAATTTTTTGCGTGGGGAAATCATATTCTTAAACACCACTATAAAAGCAATCGTTTGTCAACTACGTAACTTATTAAAACAATGAAAACAATACACTAATTATTTAAACACACATTATTATAGGTATTTGTTATTCCATTTGGATATGTGTACTAGCACAGGGGAAGTCTTCATAATATATAGCGCCTCCCCTCCCGATCGAAGTTATAGCACAGGGCGGAAACTCCATTCAAAAATGTTCGTTTTAACCCACACTAATATACACGTAATGTGAATGCTTGAATTAAGCTTGAATGTGTGTGTAAGTTTACTAGGGACACTAGCTATGGAAACAAAATAATAAGGAACAGAACGCAATCTCATGTATGTAGGTACTTTTTTTTCAAATCTATCCTCGGCGAAGCACAAATTAAACCAAAGCAATAGCACAAAGTACGTAGTAATACTAGTAATACGTAATGTAACGCAGTGACACTCTCTCAAGTACTAACACGGCAATAGACACATCAACTTTGGTGGGGGATGGGGAAGCTTACTCAGTGGGAGTACCTACTATAATACTATTATATTATCTTTGATTATAGGTCGTTTTGCTTTATGGTTTTATCCGACAATGTGACAAGAAGAAGGATACTGTGTTTTGTTTTGGGACTTAAGATACCTAACACGCGGATCTGAGAAATGGCAGTACATATAGCGAGAGAGTGAGAGAGGAAGGTCTTATCTCACCTCGCTGCTCTAGGGCCTACGTTTGTATAGAGTTACTATAACAACTGACATGACCTGGTGTTGAGACTCTAGGTCCATGGGGTCACAATGCGCAAAAGTTTTTCAAGAATTTAAAAAGCACCTTGTAGAGTCGACAGTGACTGATAGTGATATCGCCTACGGCGCTGGAGGTCCTGGGTCGCGGTCGGTCCAAATAGTCGTATAATCCACAAATGTTTGTTTCGTAGTTTGGGTGTTATCTATGTATAATAATTATGTATGTATTTAGAAATATAATAAGTATGTATATCAGTCGTCTAGATCCCATAACACAAGCTTATATTGGCTTAATTTGGGCTAGATGATGTTGTGTGTGAGTGTCCACAAAAAAAATTGTAAAAGATTTTTTTAAATCAATCTATTAGTTCCTGAGCTCCTAGCGTTCAAACAAACAAACACACTCTTCAGCTTTATAATATGTATTAGCATAAATTACCGTGGCGCCTCGCCTCTCTAATCAATCCTCCATTAAGCTTGTTCCGCCTCGATTATTCATTTAACCGTCTTACAAAAAAAAAAACAATTAACGAATCGCGATTTAATAAATTATGCTCAGTTTCATCAAAACACTTTAATTGATGAGTTACGATATGCTAATAACCGTGAAGAATGCAAAAAGTTAACTATTTTCAAGGTTGTTGGGGAAAATCGGATGTTTTGATGTAAGTTAAGGCTTTTTAAATATTCAAAATATTATTGAATTTATTATCCAAGTAGGTAAATTACATAAGTAATTAATTATGTACGCATAATAATAAGCTTAAAGGTTGATTTTTTTAATGGTTCCGTACCTTAATAAGAAAAAACGTAACACTTACTGCTCGTTCGCTCTAACTTTGCCGCTCGGCTCCATACTAAATTCGAATTTTTAATTAGACGAAGTAAATTGACAGCAACTAATGTCACTTCTTCATACAATGTTGCGTATTTTCTTTGACGAAGTGACATTAGCTACTGTCAATTTACTTCGTCTAATTAACAATTCGGGTATACGCCGCTACGCCAGCGGCAAAGTTAGAGCGAACGGGTAGTAAGCAATTACTTTGTTGTCCGTCCGACTGTCAAGCAAAACCCTTAATCTCGTTAAATTCACACCCTATATTTAGGCCAATAGTCCTTTAAGGTCAAAAATATTTTTTAAGTACTTAATTAAAAACTGCGAGGTTCGATTCCAGAACTCTTTTTTTTTTTGTTTAGGTACGTGAGGGAAAATCCTACCGCCTAAAAAACCTCACGTAACGGCCTATGGTTGGGAGCCCCGGGTAAGCCCTCGGAAGGATGTCCCAGGGTGGTTCGGGTGCTATCCTGACTGCCTCTGTGGCGCAGTCGGTAGTGATACCGCCTGCGGCGCTGGAGGTCGTGGGTTCGATTCCCACCGGAGACAAATATTTGTGTGACCCATAAATGTTTGTCTCAAGAGTCTGGGTGTTTCTATGTATTATATGTATGTATTTTAAAAAAAAAAAAGGATATAAGTATTAATATCCGTGGTCTGATACCCATAACACAAGCAGGTTATTCCTAGCTTACTTTGGGATCAGATAGCGTTGTGTGAGATGTCCGTGAATATTATTATTATTATTATATCCCGCTTCTAAGAGGGGGGGGGGGGGCGTGCGTGAGTTTCTCACGTCACGCTGCGCCGCCGTCATGGGCCTGCTTCTGTAAGGACGGTGAGCGACCCTCTCACCGTCCTCAGACCCCCGGTTATGGAGGCCGATAGTCCTCGGCGAAGACACGTCAAAGGCGCCCAGGCGTTCCAGAACTTCTTGTTAGGCACAACAGCGACTGAACTTGTTCGCGAGCAAGAAGTTCAGTAAAATCGAACCTTGCATGTATATTTAGGTATGCTAGATGACCCGCACAACTTCGATATCTACAAACATAATTCATAGAAATCATCTTAACTCCAAAACAAAATACTTAGTTCGACCTGGAATCAAACTCGAGCCTCACACAACCGCCTGGTCCTGGGAATCAAACCTAAGACCTCTCATACACTGCCACTGCATCACCAAGGCGGTCATAATTCACGGTTCAAGTAGTACCGTGGCCTCTCTAAGTAATCTCTCACGTGCTCCGTGGTTAGATCTGTGTGGCAGACAGTTTTGTGTGTCCGCCGAGCAGTAGAGCGTGACCGTCGACCTAGTTAGTGCTGCGACACGCTCTGCCGTCTGCTCTTTGGGCCTCATTACCATGTTTTTGTCTCTTACATTGTCGGCTGTTGTGTGTCTCGTATCCCAGTTTCTGAGTTACAGAATTCAGAAATAATAATCAGTATTATATACAAAAAATACATTTATTGTTCAAAATTACAGAGAAACATAATTATTACATACCTATATTATACTAATATTATAATGAGGAAAGATTTGTTTTTTGTTTGTTTGTTTGAAACGAATAGGCAAAATTACAGAGAAACATAATTATTACATACCTATATTATACTAATATTATAATGAGGAAAGATTTGTTTTTTGTTTGTTTGTTTGAAACGAATAGGCCATACATATAATACACATAATAAATATAATACTGGATCGATTTGAAAAATTCTTTCACTGTTGGGAAGCTACACTCTTTGCGGTAAACATAGGCATATTTTATTCCCGTATTCCCATGGGAACGTGAAACCGCGTAACGTCCGCTAGTGTCTTATATATTTACAATAGAAATACAATCTACATTTTAAGCTTCCAAGACTATTCCAATTCAAAATCATCTTAATATGTCTAATTTTTGCACAAATATTACATAGGGTATAACAACAAATAAGGGGGTTTCTATGGCCGTAGATAGTTGTAAGGCATCGTTTGATTTTAGTCGTTAGGAGTCCGGCATAGCATCCATGTAGGATTTCCACACGTAAAAAAAAAGGTGGCTTCTATGAAACAAACGTATTTTTGCCGATTTCTGGTACTGAAACCACCGTGCACGAATCCCACTCACAATTGCCCAGTTATTAAAATCTAGCGGTACCGGATGGGCATTGGAGAAATATACATGCTGTTCAAACATCTAACTTGTCTGAACGACGTTACACGACTTAAAGTTACTTTATGAAGGGACCTACGACCACAGGGCGAAAACTCCAGCTTGAATGTGTGCGTGTGACCAATAATTCTAAGCAAATGTCCCGTCAACACGTCCGTCAACTCTACTGACAGCTGTGGCGCGGCAGGGAGTTGCCGATCTGTATGTAATACTATTATTAGTGACCGACCGAAGTTTCGGTTTCGGTTTCGGTTTCGGCCAGTTTCGGCCAAAAAATCGAGTTTCGGCCGCAGTTTCGGTTTCGGCCAAAATGGGCCGAAACTTTCGGCCGGGCCGAAACCCACGTGTTCATGAATTTTGAGAGTCTAGCTCTGCTTGCGACGTGGTTGGGGTCAGCCCAACCAGTTAATATGTTACTATCCGAAGATTTACAAAGGACTTCCAATCAATAGTTATAATAATACAATTTTGCGGAATCCAAAAAGGTGATCTAGGACATTACATAGCCCTACCCGTTTGTTGTCGGATCCGTTGACTTCGTTGGTCGTCTGTCTGTCTATCAGCCAGCTGTAACTCATGCACCGTGATACTTAGAAGGTTTGCTGCCGCTATGGCAACGAATAATAAAAATAGACAAATGAATAATATTAAAGGGGCCTCCTATACAACATACGTGAGTTTTTGCCGCTTTTCTTGTGTACCGAACACTACGTGCGCTAGTCCGACTCACTGTTGTGTAGTTTTAGTTATATACTTCTTGAATGTAACCAAAACCAGCCAAGAGCTAGTAGCAGGGCACCGTGTGGTTTTAGTCGGTAGGAGTTCGCAATAGCATCTATGAGTTCACGATAAGTACAAGACACGTAAAAGAAAAGCTCATCTTTAGGTGGAGATATTTCTAAAATGAACACTTTAGAAGAATTATACCGTTGATTGATGGCACTTGGTGGAACTTGCTGCACCTATTGAAAAAATAACCAAGTGCGAGTCGAACTCTCGTGCACGGAAGGGTTAAAGCGGGACCCTATTAACGAGACTTGTGGCCTAGCCGTCCTTCTGTCTATTAGTCACGAGGTTGTACCGTGCTAGATAAAGGCCTAAAATTTTCACTGTAGGTACAGTAGTCCTACCGACTAAAAACTACACGTATCGTACCTAACAGCCTGCGCTTGGGAGTATGCCCTAGGAATGATGCATACTGCGGCCGCGTCTTTGGGGGTTGTTCAGTTGTTATTTCACTTCCTGAGGGGGGCGTGCTCACACGTCACGCTATCGTCTAACGCCTGCTTCTGTAAGGACCGTGAGCAACCCCGTCACCGTCCTCAGGCACCTGGTCATGGAGGCTGATAGTATGTGGCGCCGCCGCAGATTGTGGAACTCGGGTGGGAGAGTTCTCTCCCACTTCCACCCCGCCGTCTCTTTCACGAGCATGACTTGCTCACAGGAAGAAGCCTATGGCCCCGCTTCAGCGCCTCCTTGCGCCATTAAACCCTCGTTTCCAGGACCCATAGAGGGATTCCGGCTAGAAGACATGCCGTCTCAACTGAGACCCTTATCACCCTAATGGCCGTCGCCTTCTGCGGGCTAAACAATCTAGCCGCATTGCTGGTCATCAGGATCTACACCCATACGGGGGCGCCATATAGGGCCATGTTTCGCACGATACCAAGGTAGGTAGTCTTCTGCAGGGAGCTTTGGGTCTCCTGATATTGGGCACAACCGTGAGAGTGCGGCTAATGCCCCGCTCCCTCAGTAGGACCAAACTTCGGAAGCGGTATCCGAAGTTCCACCGGCTATCGAGTACAAGCCCCAGATACGTCATCGAGAGCTCGATGCCGATACCGATGCTGACTGACGCCCCCTATATGTAAGCTGGATCCCGCAGGTGGCCTTAAGGGCTGCGTCTCGGTGCATTGCCCCTCGCGCTGTAATGAGGGTGTCATCGTACACGTTACGCACGTAACACGTTACGCCAACACCTCTAAGCAACGGACCACGTAGCACCCAATCGTAACCGATGTTCCACAGAAGCGGTCCTAAGACCGATCCCTAAGGAACACCAAACGATACATCTCGCCGACCTTGTCTTAGCCAGCTCGGGTAAGTTATGGCCCGCTCGGAAAGATAGGCCCCGACAATTCGACGGAGGTATGGAGGCATTCCATGGTAAATAAGTGCCTCCCAAACGCAGCTCCAGGGCAAGGTGTTGAAAGCGTTGGCGATGTCAAGAGACACTGCCACCCTGTTCTGTTGCCGCTGTAACCAAAAATACTTAGGTACTAAAATCAGAAAAAAGCATCCACACAACAAAAGTAATTTTTGTGCCCATGTATTTTTTTTTCAATATGAACACGTGAGTTTCGGTTTCGGTTTCGGTTTCGGCCGAAACTGACCCTGGGGCCGAAAGTTCGGTTTCGGTTTCGGTTTCGGCTGGAAAACCAGTTTCGGTCGGACACTAACTATTATATTATCAGTGCTACGACTTAACGTCTAGGCTTCAACTCGTAGAACACGAATACGCCCTGAAATAAAAATGCCCTAAAGTGGTAACCCATTTAAGGACCAGCCATCACATAAAACGCAGTGATCGTTTAGAGCACTGAGTCAACGGGACTAAGAGCATTTCGTGCACGTGTACAAATACCATAAAGAGGAAAGATTTGATTGTTTGTTTGTTTGCATCCAATAGGTTCCGAAACTACTGAACCGAATTGAAAAATTCTTTCACTGTTGCAAAGTTACACTATTTCCGGGTGTCAAGGGCAAAATTTTATTCCCAAATTCCCACTGGAAACGGGAACCACGTCCGCTAGTTAGATATATTATACAAACCGCAAGAATTCTAAGCCACATAGTGAATATCCGTGAATAATTATTATAGTTCCTTAGCTCCACTCTATAAACCGTGGGAAACTGCGCATAATGAGAATAGTATCTAGACCAAGAACTTTGGTAGTTTACATTGAATAATACTTGAGAGCGTTTAGACACAAATTAGAGATAGTACAGATGGAAACCTACATACTAAATTTGCTGAAGCTACGCACACATAGACACCGCTCACTGAGTTTACAGACACGAGGTCAGGCGGTTTGAGCCGAGTGTTCAATACTGATTTGTGCGTAGAAGAGGGTAGGTGTGAAAAAAAAGTACATACTACCCGTTCGCTCTAACTTTGCCGCTGGCGTAGAGGCGTATACCCGAATTGTTAATTAGACGAAGTAAATTGACAGTAGCTAATGTCACTTCGTCATAGAAAATATGCAACATTGTATGAAGAAGTGACAATAGTTGCTGTCAATTTACTTCGTCTAATTAAAAATTCGACTTTAGTATGGAGCCGAGCGGCAAAGTTAGAGCGAACGAGCAGTACATGAGATTTCCATCTGTACTATCTCTAATTTGTGGTCTGGACCACTTTCGAAGTGACGTCATTGGTCTAGCTTTAGTACCTTGACACTACAGGTGGCGAAAGCTGGCGGTGTCACGAGTCTAGAAAGCAGTCTCTTGCTTTATCATTTTCACTTTATTTAGGGTTCCATACCCAAAGAGTAAAAATGGGACCCTATTGAAGGGACTTCCCCGTTCGTCTGTCTGTCTGTCTGTCCGTCATGAGGCTGTATCTCAGGAACCGTGATAGCTAGAGAGCTGAATTTTTCACAGATCATGTATTTCTATTGCCGCTATATATAATAACAAATAGGTACTAAAATCATGAAAAAAGAGGCGTTAAGGGGTGCGATGCTACCATAGGGGCGCTGGAGGTCGTGGGTGCGATTCCCACCGGAGACAAATCTTTGTGTGACCCATAAATGTTTGTCTCAAGAGTCTGGGTGTTTCTATGTATAATATGTATGTATTTAAAAGTATACAAGTATTATTATCCGTGGTCTGATACCCATAACACAAGCAGGTTATTCCTAGCTTACTTTGGGATCAGATAGCGTTGTGTGAAATGTCCGTGAATATTTATTATTTATTATTATTATTCAACGAAGGTGCTTTTTCCGGGTTTTGATGCGGACCCCTCTGTGCGCGGGTCTGACTCGCACTTGGCCGGTTTTACAACATTATAGCTATCATGAATAAAAAGAAATTAAAATTGAAGTAGACTAACTGGGAAATCTTGAAACAAAACCTGTACCATCTGGGTTCGAGGTGCTCAATAACTCAAAAGAGGGTTGCGACACCTAGCCACAATACTTATTTACTGTCATTGGGAAACATTTATAGATTAAATAATAGAAATTTAGGTCTAGCTAGAGATTAATCCAAAAAAAGAATAAACTAACAAATAAAACTTAAATATTATTAACTTTGTTTATCTATTAAAGACATAGATTTAATAGATACAAACAATAAATAGATCAGAATTGTGATCTAGCAGTGTACTTCGGTAGGCTGTTTAGCTTGTAGTAGGTATTTAAGATTACAGATCTCAATCTATCTGTGCCAATTACCTAGTTAGTAAGTAAACCGCACCTGTTAGCAAAAGTGAAGGGCGACTGAACGTTATGTTTACGTATAGGTACCTTTTCTATACGCACCTATACAAAGAGCAGAAACCTTATACAAAGACAATGCTTAGGTATATAACAAAACAGCCAAGTGGACGGATGGTTCCGTACCAAAAACGCCCAAAAATTATATTTGTTGTAAGAGTCCCTAATGTTTTTTTATACTTTAAACTTGATGACAGACGGACAGCGGAATCTCAATAATTAAGGGTCTCGATTTTACTCATTGTGTAAGGAACCCTAAAACTTTATGTATCACACTAGTATTAAGGTATACCTAGTTTTTATGGATGTACGAAAAACGGATGTATCTTATTGTTTCCTGCAAAATTTACTGAAATGCCTTTAACAGTAACATCAGAATAGGAGATAAGCTGTTATCCCAGGACCTAGAGTTCTCGTTAGACATAGGTTAGTGCAGGGCTTCCCAAACTTATTTGTAGTGCCTACAACGATCCCCTCTGGCCGCCCCCTCCACCCCAGATGGCATCTTTATGTAAATATTGTTGGCGGTGTCGCTGAAGTATGCGAATGTTTTCAACACCATCCCCTGGCAGCGACCTCGCCACCATTACAGTGTTCAGGTGTTATTTGAAGGTCGATGGGGTTTCTTCCAGCAACTCGCGCTGAAATTGTTGACATACTTTACTCGTGCCAAAAGGCTGGCTGGGCACTGTAAGTGCCTGTCCGAAAAGCCAGTTTCTCAAAGTATGAAATAAAACTTTTAAAACAGCATTGCTGATGGCACGACATTCATTGTAAACTGAACTCCAAAAATCCCTGGGTTAGCTAGTATGAGTAATTGTAAACAATATGCAATACACTTCAAGTAATCAATCTAGCATTGTGAGAATATTGAATGTGATAAGTGCGAAGATAGAAGAAAAGGTTACCGTGTCAAGAGCGTCCATGGTCAATGAGGGGAGCTAACAACTGAACTTGCTTGACCCACTTGAAGCTTAATTAAGCGATTACAAAACGCAAAAGTAGCTCTAATTAAGCGACTGCGCAAATCTGTAAGTCTAAGCCACTTCTTATTCTGTGTTCAAAACCCGGCCAAAGCGAGTCAGTTCTGCAGATGAAAATGAAAATGAAATGAAAAATGTTTTTTATTTATGAGCCACCAAGAATGAATTTGGGAGAGTCAAGCAGTGGTCTGTGAAAGGAGTCTCCCTCTTTTTACAATCCCGGGTTCATCAAGCGGAGCGTGAATAGGCACATCATGGACCTTGAGGACCACTGTCAGAAGTTCTACAGACTGTGAGAGTGACCTCCATTCGCTAGATGTCGCCATGGCTTTCCATGAGGCCAGCCCATCATTTTGGCAAGCAAAATATAAAAAACCGGCCAAGTGCGATTCGGACTCGCGCACGGAGGGTCCGTGCCAAAAAAAAAAAAAAAAAAAGTTTGTTGTTTCGGATTGTTTTAGTATTTGTTGTTATAGCGTCAACATATCGATACCTCTGGGCTCAAAGGTCGTAAAGGACAAAATGGGACTTTTCAGGAGAAGCAAAAAACAAAAGAAAAAAAATATTTTGTACTATAACTTTTTTATTTCTTGAGCTATTTTAATAAAACCAAGGAAGAAAGTGCTTAGAATTTATAGTATTTTCTAAGGCAGATTAAAAAAAATACCCTAGTGCTGTATTTACCGAGATAGATTTCCTTTACGACCATAAATTTGAAAATAAAAGTCCTTTACACCCGTCAAATTTCCATCCTAAGATTTCACCGAAGGGTGTAAATCTACTTCACTGCGCAATTCTGAAGAAAAAAAACTTGAGAGGTGTCAAGGGACACCCGAATGGAACGAAGTTCCTTTCAATTAATTAGTGCAGGAATTGTAATAAAATTTTATTTTAGTTTTAAAATTTTATTGTACTTTAACAAAAACAAAAACCAAAACAAAAACAAAAACAAAAACAAAAACGAAAACGAAAACGAAAACAAAAACGAAAACGAAAACGAAAACGTTTTCGTTTTCGTTTATGAAGTTATTAGTTATGAAGTTATTAGTGAAGGAATTGTAAAAAAATAAAATTTTATTACAATTCCTTCACAAAATTAATTTTCGAAAACGAAAACGAAAACGAAAACGAAAACGAAAACGGAAACGAAAACGTTTTCGTTTTGTTAATTGTTTTTTGTTTTTATTTTTTTTAATTAGTAATAATATTTTTTTTATTATTAACCCCCATTTTATTACCCCCCCTCCCCCTCCCCGCCCCCCCCCCCCTTTCCCCTCCCCCTCCCCCCCTTCCCCCATATTAAATCCCCCATATTACCCCCATATTAAAGGAGGGTAGAGGTGCCTCTACCCTCCATACTATAGCAAAAACATATAAACGGCCGAATTGAGTAACCTCCTCCTTTTTTGAAGTCGGTTAAAAAAGTGTCGTTACAACTTTTCGTGAGAATTTTTTCCGTCTAGCCCCCTTTCACAACGCGCGATAAGGAACTTCGTTCCAATAAGGTAATAATCGACTAGTGTAATAATTTTTAGATCATAAGGATCACTTGCTAACTCATTTTTAAGGGCTACATTATTAAATAAACTTATATTTTTTAATATTAAGCTCGTCAAATTGACGTCACCACCACCCTGATGGTAAGCCGTGGTGCATCTAACGATTGGGGCCAGTCTCACAGTCTGTAAGACTTTCGACAGTGGTTCCTCAAGTTGCCGGCCCTGTGATGTGCCACTTCACGCTCCTCTTGAAGAACCCGTGATTGTAAGATGAGGGAAAAACGTATGCGGGCAGGTCGTTCCATGTTCTTATAGTTCGACAGATGAACGATCTTTTGAAATGCTTGGTTCAGGCGAAAATTCTCTCCACTGTGTATGAGTGGCATCTCTGCCCCGGCACGCGTAGTTCGGGTTTGGAAAGGAGATGGTAGGATTAGGTTGAATCGAGCTCTTCAGAACATTCACCGTAATACATTCGGTAGAAGGCAGCCAAGGACGCTATGGTTCTTCGTTGCGCTAACGGTTCGAGGCCTCCCGTCACCTCAGGACAACCAATTATTCGGATAGCACGTCGCTGCATAGCGTTGACGCTAGTAGGTGTCTTGCGGAGTCATCCCAAATGTGAGAACAGAATTCGACGCAGGGGCGAATCTTCGTCTTGTACAGTAAACATCTCTGGTGTGACGTGAAATAGTCTCAGCTTATTCAGGAATTCTAGTTTCCACGAGGCCAGCCCAATACATCTCTCTACGTAGGTTTTGTGATTAAGCTTTCTCTTAGTGGAACCGTAATGTTCCGAAGACAGGGTAGGGATAGGAATGGGGACTTCTTAGCTGTAAACTGTGTGTTTTTCTGGCATTGAACTCGACCAGGTTGTCCGAACCCCATTGGGCCATGCGACCCAGGTCCCGGTGAAGATCCGCCACGAGTTGTCGCCTCTTTCCTTCCACTTCGCCTCGCCCCTCCGCTGGACGGCCAGAATAGCTCCCATGCAGAGTACTATCATCCGAATAACAATGAATGCACCCAAGGGACAGCATGTCATTGATATGCAGAAGAAAGAGAGTTGGGGAAAATACCGATCCCTGTGGTACTCCGGCATATACCTGCAAAAAGCAGGAAGCCTGACCATCACAGAGGACCCGTGTAAGTCGCCCGTGCAGGAAGCTGGCCAACCATCGGCACAAATGAGGCGATAGATGGTTGCTTGCCACAGTCATCGACCCGTGACTTAGCTGCAAAGAGATTGGCCAGCATTTCTGATTTCTCTTGGGCCTTGTGAGCAAGTCATCCGTCAAGATAGCGCAGCGGCGCGGCGGCAGCAAGAGCTTGCAAAAGTTGGCCTGCACGGCTTTGGTCAGTTGCCAGTATTCACGTCTGCCCGTCGGATGTTACGTGAGCTCCTGACCAAGCCGCGTGAGGCGCTGTTCGTCCATTCTCTTGAAGGCTCTCTTACTGGACCTAGTGGCTCTGTTGTACGCTGCTTTGAGGCGGGTCACTTTCTGGTCGCGCACAGACCGAGCCCTGATCCAGGCGCGGTAAGCCACCTGTTTTTGTTGAACAGCTACGGCGCACTCACGCCCGAACAAGGGGCGGGCTTTGCGGATGCTGGCGACATCAATGTATGGAATGTAATCTCCATGACCAAGACTCCACGGGACGGCCGACTGACTCAGGAGGACATAGGGCAAAATAAACGGATTTCAGGTCGTCCGTTGGCGCTGAAGAACGAAGAAATTTCATTATATTTGCGGTTTTTTGCACTCCGTTTGACAAAACGATGATGTGTTTTTTAACAAGTTTTCGTCTATAATTACGCCAAGGTATTTAATGCTGTCTGTCCTTTGGATGAATTCACATTTGCAACCTTTCATTTCTTTGCAGTAGTATAATTTGATACCAAGAGATGTGTAATGGGCCGATCTAGCTGTTTTATGAAAACATACATTTTTAGTTTTACTGGCATTTAGTGTCACTAAATTATAACGCAACCATGTTGACACTTGCCCCAGGCCAGACTCGGCTTTCGTAAATTTTTCAGCCCAACTTGCACCATCAAATATAACAACAGTGTCATCGGCATAGCATATTATATTATCCATATACATTATAAAAAGCGTTGGGCCAAGCACGCTACCCTGTGGGTCTCCAAAGTCGATTGTATCTAGCTCACTTTTAAAGTTACACTTTTAAGCTACAAGTAGCAGTATGGATGTAAAGGACATCAGGACAAGTCCTGATGTCCTTTACATCCATATTTTTGAGGTGACTTAAAGGGAGTATAGGACCATTTAAATTTTTTATGTGTTTTACACCTAAAATTTTCTTTATATTTTCCTTTACTACCAAAATAATTTCACTCTAGTAGGTAAGTGTTATTTACTTCCATATTTTCACGGTAAACTTGGCTTAAAGTCTCAGATTATGTGGGTCGTAAAGGCATTTTTTTTGCGAATTTCGTAAAACGGAATATACAGATCGATAGGGAATTAAAAATTGAGTAAAACTGTATCAAAAAGTCATTTTCGCCCAAATGTCCTTTACGACCTTTGAGCCCAGAGGTATCGATATATGCATTATTTGAGAATTTTTTAGCTAACTATCTATCACTGTTTCTGATATACAGCCACGTGACGGACTGACAGACAGACAGACGAACGGTGAAGTCTCATGAATAGGATCCGTTTTTCATTTTCATTACCGAACAGTAGCGAACACTGATAAAGACTGATATTGAGGCCTAAGTAACGGTAGTTTCCATTTGAGGTCGGAATTTAGTTTTGTGAACAAGTAGCCTTGCTGGAACACCAGTACGGAACTAATATAATGTATCTCAAGGTTTATCGAAATTAATTTATGAAATGAATGTCTAATTAAAGCAACTATCTAGGTACATTATAATCTCTCGGTCTTAGCACTTTTGATTGCGATAGACATGTGCATGTGTTTATTGTAGAGATTTTTATGATGTTGATCTAGAATATGACGAGCCATTGACATAAGAAAAGAAGAAGAAGATCTACAATACAGAGGAATAAACAAGCCTAGTGATGTAACTTTGTACAAACTTTGCTTAGTGTAGGAGTTGACAATCACATTCTAATTACATGTTAAAAAAATATTAAGTCTAAAATAAATGCTACCCCTTATTAGTCTAAAACTCACAGCTCTGTAATACTGCTTTGTTGTATTTTGACTTAATTTAAATAAAAAAATAATCTATCTATACTTACTTATAATAAAACTGTTGAGGGTCGAGAGTCTGTACATGGCAGATATTTTGAAAATTTTAATTGTAGGGCAATCTCTAATCGATACTGAAGCCGAAAATGTAATTTAAAATTTTCATGTCTGTCTGTCTGTCTTTTTTTTTTTTTTTTTTTTTTTTTTATTTTTTTTTATACCACTAAGGTGGCAGACAAGCATACGGCCCACCAGAAGGACCGGTGGTCACCGCAGCCTATGAACGTTTGCAACACCAGAGGTGCCACACTCGCGCTGCCGACCCTGTAAAAACCTTCTAAGACCCCTTTTGAAGAACCCCATACTGTAGGCGTTTGGGAAAACCGAGGCAGGGAGGTCATTCCACAACCTAAGCGTGCGCGGAAGAAAACACCTATCGGATCTAACCGTGCTGGAACGCACCGGACGCAGGGTGTGAGGATGAACTCCCTGTCTGTGGCGAGCGGTGCGATGATAGAACGTAGCCGTGGGCATCATATCAAACAATTCCTCAGAGCACATACCATTGTACAGGCGGTAGAACACGCATAAGGAGGCAAAGTCTCTCCTGTCGCGAAGAGGTTCCACACCAGCTGTAAGTACAGGATCGTTGACAATTCTTACAGCTCGCCTTTGCACCGAGTCAAATGGACGAAGCTGATATTCAGGTGCTCCCGCCCAGAGGTGACAGCAGTACTCCATATGCGGCCGCACTTGCGACTTATAGAGAAGCAGTGTTTGCGCCGCAGTGAAGTACCGCCGCGCCCTGTTGAGCACACCCAGCTTTTTGGACGCCAGCTTAGCCTTGTCCTCCAAATGACTACGGAACTGAACGTCACTGGAGATGTCAACGCCCAGGATCCCTATACTTTTGGAGATGGAAAGAGATGTGCCCTGAAATTGCGGCGCTACAGTAATTGGGGTTTGCTTAGCGGTGAAAAAACACGCTTGTGTCTTGGAAGGGTTGAACTGGACAAGATTTTGTCCACCCCAATCGGACACTCTAGTAAGAGTAGCCTCGATTTCAGACACAAGCTGTTCACGATTTTCCTCCACTGTCTTCGAGGCTTGTAAGACGGCGACAGCAGACATCATCCCGGACGTACATACACACCCCGGCTTTCCGCCTGAAGTTGTACTCCAGTTTGTAGCCAGGGTACATCAAGTCAGATGTGTCTTTCGGGCATGAGATCTGCGTCTCCGTCAAGAAAAAAAGGGTCGGCTTCGCAGTTTCAAGATGGTGGTGGACTACGTTGATATTCGCGCGCATGCCTCTGATGTTGCAAAAGTCCACTTGAAGTGTGGACGCCGATGCCGCTGTGGATACCTTTTTATTTTTCTTTTTTGCAGCCATTGTTGTTTTTTTAAAAAAGGGGAATTAAGAAGGTTGAGGGGGCGCCTGTGTGCCGCTGGCGCAGGAGACTAAGCGAGGCTCCAAATCACCAAAGGCAGACAAAGGTAATGCGGAAGATTGGCACGGCGTACGGAAGGGCCCCCGGTCCCCCCCCAATGCAGTGGCCGCGTCCACTCCGGTATCCTCCTCCGGCACGACCACAGCACCAGGGACTTTACACAGGCTGCTGGTTCAGCCTCCTGGGGCGGAGATTAAGTGATCCCCAGGTTCGGGTCCCGTACAGCCTGCGGGCGGTCAGCGGTCAACCGTTTCACCGGGTCTCCCTGACCGCCGTACCAATACTCCGCGCCTCTATCCGCCAATGGAGCCAGATAAGCCTCTGGTCTCACCGTCACCGGCACAAAGTCGCCCCAATGAGCTCTGGATCCCTGCTAACCGACGGAGAACATAACCCAACCGGAGTCAGGTTACTATTACCGCGGTCTTCTGCAGGGCGGAGGTACTGCCCCAGGCGGGCTGCTCAACGAACGGAGTGCCGTTATGCCCTTCCTCCTAATAAATCTCCTGTCTGTATCCCGAATAAGTATCACGCCGAAACTACTGAATCGATTTAAATGAAACTTGGTACAATCTGAGCTTATAATCCGAGGAAGGGTCTAGGATACTTTTGATCCCGATATTTTGCGTGGTTCCTGCGGGAGAGGGGATGAAAGACAAAATGGTTTTTCAGTTGTAATTTGTCAACGCGTGGTCCGATTTCAAATATTGTTTTAGTGTTGGACTTTCTTTCTTCCGCGTACGCTTAGGTTGTGGAATGATCTCCCTGCCTCGGTTTTCCCAAACGCCTACAGTATGGGGTTCTTCAAAAGGGGACTTAGAAGGTTTTTAAAGAGTCGGCAGCGCGATTGTGGCGCCTCTGGTGTTGCAAACGTCCATAGGCTGCGGTGACCACCGGTACATCTGGTGGGGCCGTATGCTTGTCTGCCACTCGAGTGGTATAAAAAAAAAAAAAAAAAAAAAAAAAAAAAAAAAAAAAAAGGAGTACTTAAAGGATCATTCCACACAAGTTTCGATGTTGAGGGTTATGTAGTTCAGAAATTAGGAGTATCGCAACTTTCGGTAAACCTAGAATTAAAGGTTCTTTTGAATGTGAGGATAAATCCAAACGGGCGTGTTGGCTTAATCATAAAAGAGCTTAAAGATTAAGTCTATTCTAAAATATTTCAATCCACGCCCTAAACTCTTGAAGCGACAACTCCAATTTTATGGTGTTAAGAATAATTGCATTGCAACGAGCATTCCGTACGTACTGACTGACAGACAGACAGACGGACGGCGAAGTCTCATGAATAGGATTAAGTTTTTAATTTTCATTACCCTTGGGGTAGCGAACCCTGAAAAAAGACTGATTTGATTGAGGCCTAAGTAACGGTAGTCTCCATTTGAGGTCGGAATTTAGTTTTGTGAACAAGTAGCCTTGCTGGAACACCAGTACGGAACTAATATAATGTATCTAAAGGTCTATCGAAATTAATTTATGAAATGAATGTCTAATTAAAGCAACTATCTACATTATAATCTATGTAGGTATATAGGTTTATATACACTTTTGATTGCGATAGACATGTGCATATTGTACATGTGTCTATTGTAGAGATTTTTATGATGTATTGTAGATCAAGAATACGACGAGCCATTTACATAACAAAAAAAGAAGAAGATCTACAATACAAAGTGATAAACTTTGTAGTTAAAAGTCTACTGATGCATAGCATAAAATATTCATATTTAATTTTGTCTTTATGAGAAGTTGCCATTCTGAGTTCCTTATGTAGACGAATGAAAGATATTAGCTACTATCTTCAAATGCCTGTAAGAAATTGCTATTTCGAAATCAGACCTCTGTACACTCAGACACTCTGTAGGTACAGCAGAAGATCGTTCCTCTGTCGAACTAAAAAAACTTGCAACGTACCCGCACACGTATTTCCCTCATCTTACAATCCCGGGTTAGAGGCACATCACAGGGCCGCCAACTTGAGAATCACTGTCAGAAGTGGCCCCAATCGACACAGTGGCGACATCAATTTGGCAAGCTGAATAAAAAAAAAAACCACTTTGATTTCGAAATAGCAATTTCTTAGAAGACGATGATACTTTAAATCAGGACTTTAAATATTTTCTCTCCTTTTTTTTTAAGGTGAGGGAAAATCCATCATGGGTGCTATGTCGGACTCCTACCGACTAAAAAACCTCACGTAACGCCAACAGCCTACGGTTGGGAGCCCCGGGTAAGCCCTCGGAAAGATGTCCAAGGGCTCCCAACAGGATATTTTCTCTCCTTTAAGTGCAACAAGGGTTTTATTAAATTTACTTTCACGTGACAGTGGAACTACACATTTTGAATTATTTGGGAAATATCCATGTCAATCTGTGTATAGCTATGTAACCTAGAAATTTTTGACCAAAATTGACCAATACACCCTTAAACCCGTGTAAGTCTTGATCTATATTGCCCAATACACAATTTAAATCTGAGACAAACAGGTTCAGTACAGTACTAACCTAATTAGTACAGGTCTGATATAATATTACATAATTAGTTGGGTTATATGCAAAAACTGCAGTCGTGACCGACTGGTATCGATAGTACATAATAATATGTTTCAAGACCTACATGGTGTTAAGTTGAAGTAATTAACTTAATCGCAGTTTAATATACGTGTGTAATGCACAGCTTTCGTTGCTAGTTAAATTGTAATACGGGAAATTTTGATATTAAAGGCGGCTTGGCGGCCAATTTCATCTCTGGTATGTGCGCTGGGGAATTGTTTGATATGATGTCCACGACTACGTTGTATCATCGTACCGCTCGCCAAAGACAGGGAGTCCATCCTCACACTGCTTCCGGAGCGTTCCAGTACGGTAAGATCCGATAGAGGCTTTCTTCCACGCTTGCTTAGATTGTGCAATGATCTCCCTGCCTCGGTTTCCCCAAACGCCTACAGTATGGTGTTCTTGAAAAGCGGTCTAAGAAGGTTTTAACAGGGTCGGCAGTGCGATTGTAACGCTTCTGGTGTTGCGAACGTGCATTGGTTACGGTGACCACCAGTCCTTCTGGTGGTATGCTTGTCTGCCACCTTGGCGGTGTAAACAAAAATCTTCTCGGTACTGTCTCTGGACTTTTGGAGTACTTATGCTTTAGAATTTAGAAGGTAGGCTGACTCTTAAAAAGTACAGGATCGCATCAAATTGGAAAAAGAAACCTTAACTCGTTTGGATAAAGATGATAATGAAAATGACAAATGTCGTAAACTTTGTAGTAGTTTTATTTATCCATTTTTCGGAAAGGCAAAGGCAATTTGAGCCATACAGCCTAGTCTTATATTTATTACTAGCTGATGCCCGCAGCTTCGCCTGCGTGAAATTTTGTTCCTAGCGCCGGGAGGACATATCTCTGTAGGCACCAAATTTTAGCCAGATCCGTTCAGCCGTTACAGCGTGAAAGAGTAACAACATCCACTCACAAACATTCGCATTTATAATAATACCTAGTTAGAAAGATTTCTGATTAACAAATTCATAATGAATAATAATATGAGATAAGTAAATTTATTTATTAAATACATTTCTTAATTCAATGGCTAAACTACTACTTGACACAACTCCTCTTCTAAGCAATTGACATCGTAACTTAGTTTCTTCTTCAGGTAGTCCCAGCCTACGACGTTTGGACAAACCGAAGTGCTGTAGGCTTTGTCCTCCTAATACAGATGGTCCAACCAAGACCTGGTAACGTAATAACAATGTAAATGTCATCAGCTGAGCGTACATGTTCATTGTAATAGCTCTTTTCAGTCCTGTCGAATGTAGTCTACGTAGAAGCCATTCCCGTATTTTACAAAGACTTAGTGAGTCTGTTTCCTGACAGAATGCAGTCGGCACTATATGTAGAATAAAGTTCATGCCTTCCATGACCAGTCGCTTAGGGCGCTGACAATCTTTGTTGTAAGGATTGAGCGTAGATGGTAACATGCGGTGTTATTTTATTGACCAGTGAATACTACCTGAAGCGTGGTCTTTCATTTTTTCTGGCTAGCCATCTTAGAATTTTCTTCTTCTTTTCAGAAATGTATTTTTGTCACACAAAATTTGAATAAATTGGCAATAATACTTCCATAAAGCATATTTGGTTAATATTATACCAAAATAGCGCTTTTTTATTTAACTTTATGGCTATGTAGTAAATACATCTGTTTGAAGTTTGAAATAAAACATAAATGAAAACGTCAATTGTACCTATTGAACTTTCACAAATTATGTGTCAAAATAAAAAGTAATTTAAGTATAGTATTTAAGGAGTATTGATATCAACTCCGGAGAAAATCAGCCCCAAAATAATTTACATTCCCTTTTTAGCTCGTTATAGTATAAATTTCAATTAAATACGAAACACGTCTTCCATCAATTATGTTAATAATGCTTTATGCCAAATTTTAAGTAGATCGGACCAAGGAATCACGTTGTCCCATACAAACTTTACCCTCCTTTTTTATACCTTTGGAGGTGGAATTTGCAAAAATGTTAAAATTACTTTTTTCAAATTGTAACTAACAACGCTCATGCTTAGTTTCATCGTCGTAGCATTAACCGTTTAAGCAATAATTGATAATAACTTTGGGTCTAGGGATCGAATCGCAAAATTAAGTTTGGTTTGAATTCTATATACTTTTCCGGGATAAAAAGTACCCAGTGTGGTGCCCAGGCTATTAAAGATTATTATACCAAGTTTCATCGTAATCGAACCGGTAGTTTTTGCGTGATGCCTGAACAAACAGACAGACAGACAGACAGACAAAAAAAAAATTAATCACATTTTTGGGTTCGGTGTCGGCACAGTATATATATGTTGTTTAACGTGGTGTCGGTCTAGTAACATTTATTTTTTTGATATTTTGAATGTACAGAATTTTCACTTCTACAGATTTATTATAAGTATAGATATCTTCATTTTGTATTAATAAGTCACAGTCCTCGTCCTCTAAGTCCAGTCAAAGTTAAGGCCATACCCAGGGCTAACGACCTTGAGCAAATGGGCGATATGACTCGCTAACATCGAGTAGCGCAACTACAGAGACATCAGAGTAAAAGAACCACGGAAGAAGAAGAAACATAGTAGCGGAAATGCGTTCCTCGCTTCACCAAATAAACAAAAAGCTGTAAGACGGTCTCACCCGACTGCCCCTTTCTAAAACGGTAATTGTGAGAGTTCAATCCGATTGACGTTGTCATTTTTGTTTTATTTCAAACTTTGAACAGATGATCCACGTGACCTAGTGACGTAGTTTAATGCAACAGAGTCGCAGACTACAGACAAAGTCTCGCCATAAGCCCCTCTGCACTCTATTTTATAGAGAGAGGCGAAAAAGAAAATTAAAAACAAAGGAACGTTTGTATTTCAATTTTCCTTTGTTTTTAAGTGTAGTAAAATACACTGCAAAAAATGTGATTGATCATTACGTAAAACTTAAATTTATAATACGTAAAAATTACGTGGGACAAATTCTAAAAAGGTGAAATGTGGGGACATAATAATATGCCTCTGCCTACCTCTTCGGGGATAAAGGTGTGACCATAATGTATGTATGTAACTAGCTGACTCTCACAACTTCTTTTACGACGCTTAAGATGTATGAAACATGAGGTATTTCTTCATCAGTCTCATCAACCGGCGGGTGAAACTGCCCTGTTTGCTTAATCATAAACGAATTTAAAGATTAAGCATATTGTAAAACTAGCTGACCCTCGCAACTTCGTTTACGTCACATAAGGTTTGCAATAGGAGAGGCACTTCTTCATCAGACTCATCAAGCAGCGTGTGAAACGGCCCTGTTTGCTTTATCATAAAACAGCTTAAAGATTAAGTTTATTCTGAAACAATCCAGTCCCCGACTTCTGCGCGGACAGAATTATTTTACAACAGCCTTAATCATTAAGCTCTTTTATGATTCAGCCAACACAAATTTACCGTCACATTCCAAGGAACCCTTGAATTATTGGTTTTGAGAAAGTTGAGATATCTCTAATTCCTGAACTACAACACCCTCAGCACTGAAACTTGTGTGAAGCAATTCTAGGTTGAATTCTAGGTTTAGAGAAGTTGAGATGTCTCTAACTCCTGAACTTCCTCGGATCAATTTTCATTCAAATCAGTAGTTTCGGCGTGATACGTATTCGGAATACAGACGGACATGAAAATTTTAAATTGCATTCTGGCTTAAGTAGGTATCGATTAGAGAACGCGTTCTTTTTTTTTTTAAATAGCTTCCATATTCAGACTCTCGACCCTCAACAGTTTTATTATTATGTATAGATATAGACTAGCAAGAAACTCGGCGGGCACTCACTTTATTCACTTTTATACCTTAACCAATTTGCCGGTAGATGGTGCCTACTTGTGGCGACCCACAAGACGTAATAAGCTAAAAGAGTCAATTCTTTCAGCTTAGGTTGAGAGCAATGTCTCAAAAAAAGCAGTCTGTTAATAATAACTATAATATAAGTATTTTCATCAGTAGACAACTGATGAAAATACTTATATTATAGTATCCCTTAGCACAAGGTTATATTAGCTTAAGTTGTGTGCGAATGTCCACAAATATTTCTTCATTTATTTATATTGAAATGATTAAGTACCGCTTACAATATAAGTATGATTACCTTTCGAAATAATTTAATAAAACAATACGAAAAATAAGTTGAAATGCATTATATTCTCATGTAATGCAGCATGCATTGTGTAACTCGGGCTCTGGCTCTGTTGCACGCATTACTCTGTACATGAATGAAAATATAATATTTTACGAGAATATTTTGCAGACCAGGGCCCCGATTCTCGACCACTCGACGTGAATGCGTGGACGCAAATTTACGGGTGAAACGCGTCCGTCTCATGTTCGCCGTTCCTAAATATGAGACAGGCGACGCGTCACCCGCCGATTTCCGTCCACGCATTCATGTCGTGTGAAGCGAGAATCGGGGCCCAGAGCGACACACGTCCGTCTAGCAACACGACTCCCCCGCACTAGATTTTCGGGCGAGCGCGGGGAAGCAAGCAACGTGATGTATTCTTTGAATACATTATTAGTTATAATTAGTTAAAACTTATACTAATTCAAAATTGAAGAAAACCATTTTAGAGGTCTATGTTTTCTTTAGTCTCTGATATAAATTTTATTATCATTCATTAATAAATAGATGTCATACAACGACTTCTTCTAAAAAATTATGGGCTATTTCAGTGATGTTTTACTAGTTATTAATAATAAATACACAATTTTTGATGAAACCATCCTCTGGAACACATCTTGTAGATTTCAAATCTACTTTTGGCTGTCATTTTTCGTATACTAATACCGAGAAGAACGTCTTTATTTGCACCTCTTTTTCGCAAACTTTGTCAACCACTCCCCTTAAGTACAGCCCTAAGTCAAATTCAGTCTTCTCCAGTAAAGCGTTGGGACTTTACTAGAGCTTGCTGTGGAATTTGTCATTAAACCTAAAAAGTCGCGTATTACTACGCTATATCACTTTCAACACTTGTGCACGTTGTCGATCCTTTGTGTTTAAGAATACACCATAAATTACACATAACACTCAAAAATACACTAGTTTTGAAAAAAAAAAATTATAGCAAAACAGCTTGATATGTCGAAGGCTTGATATGTCGAAGGCGTTCGACCTGGTGTCTCATAAATTGCTATTGAACAAGTTGGAACACAATGGGATCAGAGGGCCAGCTCTGAATTGGTTCAAAACGTACCTAGAAAATAGACTTCAATGTGTGGATATTGCGCATGTAGACGATAATGATTCTGTACACTTGAGTAGATCCAATTTTAAGAAGAATGAATTTGGAGTACCTCAAGGTAGTATTTTAGGACCATTATTATTCCTTCTATATATAAACGATTTACCCGAGGTCACTCAGCATAAAACAATATTATTTGCTGATGACATTTCTATTATTGTGACATCAAGTAAAGATAATATGACATTTAAACATCATGAAATTGACATTATTAATACTTTGACAATTATAATAAAATGGTTAAAAAATAACAATTTACAAATTAATTTATCAAAAACAAGTTATATAAATTTTAATAATTTCAAAGATAGCATATTAAGTATTAATTATGAGGGCCAGTTGTTATTAAATCCCGAAAGTGTGACATTTCTTGGACTGATTATAAACAGTAAATTTAATTGGAAAGAACAAATAAATAAGGTTAGCAATAAAGTCTCTGGATTTTCGTTCGCGTTGTACAAACTGACAAAGGTCTCAAGTAGAAGGACCGCATGTAATGCCTACTTTGCTTATGTGGAGTCCATCCTTAGGTACGGACTCCTGATCTGGGGTAACGGCACAGATATAGAAACGGTGTTTATTGCTCAGAAACGATGTGTAAGGTCCATAATTATGTGACATTGCACCTGATGTATCTTGTCGTCCCTATTTTAAACT
Organism: Miltochrista miniata; assembly: GCA_933228765.1. Classification (NCBI taxonomy): domain Eukaryota; kingdom Metazoa; phylum Arthropoda; class Insecta; order Lepidoptera; family Erebidae; genus Miltochrista; species Miltochrista miniata. Next base: position 26,632,514 of record OW121769.1, read on the forward strand.
TTTAAAAATATTACCACTTCCTTGTTTGTACATTATTGAAGTAGGGAAATTTGTAAAACAAAACCCAAAATTATTCCGAAAAGCTATCGATATTTCAAAAAGGGAAAATATGAGAAACCCGAATCGGCTGGTACTAGATACAATACCAAAAACGACTAAATTCCAAAAGAACAGCTATTCAATGTGCATAAAAATTTATAACAAAATTCCTAGTCGCTTTAAGGACTTACCGTTAAACAGGTTTGTGCCAAGCATTAGCCGCTGGCTATTGGCTAACTGCTTTTATTCCGTTCAGGAATTTCTTACGTACCAGGAGCAACAGGTGGTCTAAATGTTTGTATCTGCATTTATTATTTCGTAATGCTAAAAATGCAATTAAATTTGATGTTTTTGTTTTGAATGTCAATATTATAGTTGTAAGTTAAGTTTGCATGCTATCCGTGTAATGGCTGAGTGGGCTTGTGCTGTTTTATACTTGTAACCTACCATCACTATGTAACCTCATTTAAAGCAAATAAAGAATTTGTATTTGTATTTGTATTTGTACTTGTCTGTAATTTGGCGCCAAATTCCGTAAACTTATATGTACATTGGCTTCAACACTATTCATTTATGAATTCTAAAAAGTTAATAATTAAATGTTATAATAATAAATCTTATCAACGTGTTTTAGGCCTCCGTTTTGTAAAATATATAAATTTTATTGAAGTGAAATAATTAGCTCGGTGTAAATAAAATTGTAAGTAAAAGAAACAAAAAAGTGTAAGTAAAAAGAGACAACTACTTTAAAAACAAACTAAAAGAACAAGTTTCACTTCTACTGCGTGTTAATTCGCTATTATTTATGTCTGTTCAGGAAAGCAGACTAAAGTAAAAGTAAATTAAAGACGTGAGGTATTTTTTAAGTGTGAAAAATCCGTCAAGAATGCTATGCCGGACTCTTGCCGACTAAAAACCAACACGTTTCCTACCTACAGCCTACGGTTGGGAGCCCGGGGTAAGCCCTCAGAAGGATGTTCTCAGGGTTCCCAACAGATCTCGGCTACCACAGCAGCCTCACCTAGTAGGTTCGGGCTCTATCCCCCGTCTTTGGGGGATTGTTCGGGTCCCGCATCTTGGGGGTAGAATATAGAAGATCCTACCGACAAATCCTGCAACCATGGGTCTTTCAAAAGAATAGTAAGAATCATATCCTCTCGGCTTATAGCTTCACGGACACTGTCAATTACTTTTCTGTTGCGTAGCTCCATGAAGTCAGTGTTCTATAATCTATCTGTATGTTTGTGGCCTTCGCACTTAACGAACATTTCCGTATTTCAGAAAGCACGCTTAGCTGTTAATCCCCTTTGGCAGTAATATACTAGACTAGTCGTTAAGCCAATTTGAAAGACTTAATAGGTGACTAGAAAATTTCAAGAAGATAGAAAGAATGTTCCAAACTTCTGTTGCAAACATCCATAGACTATTATAATTACTTTCAATCAGAGCCGTACGCTTTAGACCATTTAGCTGTTAGTAGTTAAATGGTCTAAGTTGTCTGCCAAGATTATAAACAAAAAAAACGTCGCCCTCGATCTATGGACGTCATGATGACTGTCATAAGCTGTTCACGTCATAATAATTGACCAAAAAAAGTCACTAATCATCGCAGAAATGCTCCAACACCTAACCGTCTGATGTTACAGCGAGGTGCGCGCGCGCATCCAGTGTGAACGTTATATAATTACCTACTTACGCACAATGAAGCTGTTACGCCTGCACTTACTCCGCCAAGATACTATTGAGTTCGTCTATTCTGCTATGGTGTTACGTCAATTGCGTCATAATTTGAACCTAAAGGTGCAAATGTAATCACGATAAATGGTGATTAGATGCTGTTATGCACTGGTTACTGGGTGAAAAGGGTGCCTTTCGTCTAAACATTGTACTTTTAAATGAATATAATTATTAGCTCAGCAGATCACCACGTTCATACATAGGAACCTCGGTCAAGGTCATTCATTTTTGGGGGCATTTTGCTGTTATTTATACCACATTGACTAGAAATGTCGGCATATCTTATAGGTATTGAGTTTCACAACAATGTTCCGTTAGTCGCCTTTGACGACTTAATTATGGGATGATTTGAGGTTATGACATCTATAATCTCTCAATCTACCCTCCCGAAGGCATGCCCGGGACTAAAGGATGAAGGCAGATGGTAGGGCACCGTGTGGTCTTAATCATCCAGGATTTTCACACAAAAAGAAATCCAGTCATGAGAAAATCAAACAAAACAACCATACCAAAATAGTCAGATATCTTTTTCAAACGCCTTTAGGTCGATCTTTGCCTTTTACTTATTACCATTTACCATATTTTTCTTATTACCATACCATTTTAAACTTATCATTAATCTAAGGAACAGTGTCACCTATTAGTTACACACCAGGTTGCATTGCGCACTTTAATTTATTATTTTCATTGTTACAGATGGCAAAACAAAAATGTATCACCGCAAAAGAAAAAGGATGGATTACTACATAATTGGTGCCATACTGCTGCTGAGCTACTATCCAAGCATACAGTCAAAAAATGCGGTACCCAGTTCAACGTCTTCTACAAAATTTAGTGAAGAACATTTTGATAACAGCATCATAGATTTCGATGAAGATTTTACAATAAAATACAATAAGAAATATGGGCACGTTCCATGGAATTCTAATGAGAATTTTAACAAAGAAACAAATAGATATACGATAGTTAAAGATAATGAAAATAAAGTAAATGATAAGCTAGATAGTAATATAAATAGCACAGAAGTTAAATTAGAAGTTACTTCTACAGTAGACTATAGTGTTATGCCTTTAGAATTATTAAGTACAACTGAAAATACTCTTACGAGCACAATAGAAAGTACAACTCAAACAGATTTAACTGTGATTCCATTACCAACAACCACAAAATCTCCAAAAATAGAAATTAATCAAACAGTCACCTTGCCAACCTCTACACAAGAACCAGATACACCTACAGATATTTATTCAGAGTTTACCGAAAGTACAACAGAGGGTGTTATTATAGCGGAAAGATACATTATAACCACAGAATCTAATGATCTAACTACAACAGATGAGATAACTACTAAAAGTTCTTTTGATACCATAGAAGTTAGTACTACACCAAATGTATCTAAAGTAAATAATACAAGTTCAAATAGAGAAAATATAAGTAGAGTAGATCTAAGTACAGAAGTAGAAGATATAGATGTGCCAATATTTACAGAGTTAGATGCAGAAGAAAATCCAGATGTGCCAGAAGATTATTACGATTCTAAAGATGTAGTTCCGACAACTGCACCGAAAACGGATGCTTTATCTGTTATTTTTGGCTTGGCTGGCAGTGTTGTTGAAAGTGTTGCAGAAAAAGTGGTGCCAAAGGGTATTGTTGATTTGTTTAGAAGGATGCAGAGACAGAATGAGATGTTGGAGTCGGAGAGATTGAGAAGTCGTGAAGAAAATGGTGGACTAGGTAAGTTAAGATTTTTTATCTCTAACGAATTTGAATGCTGGGTTTCTGAATTTTATCTGTTATCACTGTTATTACTTGGTTGATCGAAATAATAGAATAAAATAAAACTTAACTTGCACACCATGTTATACTTTACAGAAACAAATGATTGCAGATATTGTACAAATGGCGGCTTTATCGCTAAAATCAATTTCTGCCAGGCAACCTTGGGATGGACAGAAAAAGATATAGATTATAAGGCAAATAGACAAATGAAAGATACTACAGTTCTAGAGTATTTTACACCTAAACATAAAATGAACCTAGAATTAATTTTGTGACTCTGATGGTGTCTTGAAAGAACATTGTAAAGGTAAAAAGAGGTCAGTTTTACGTCGAGTTCTTCAAGCCGAGAATGAAGAGATATCATTGGACCACCAATTATTGGCCAATGTCAAATAGTTTTGAAGGCTGTGATGTCGCCATGATTGTCTATCAGGCGAACAGCGTAAGGCGAGCGAAATATTTAAAAAAGGTTTTGGATAGGAAAAGAGGAAGGAATGAAACAAAAATTGGTATTCGTAAAATACAGAGTAGGCCCCGGATATGCCGTTTCCACTTACGTATAAAATCATTTAGAACGGAAAAGCATAATAATATCGTCACTGGAAAGCCAATAATACTAAAGCGCCATTTTGGCCAAAATGAGTTATATATATCGTTGGAAAGGATTTTTTTTTCTGCGTCGTTTGGTCTAGGTTTCGTATTGATCTGAGCACTTTTTTGGCGCTTTAGCACTTAAAAATAAGGAGATTTTTCATCATTTTGAATTTGTGACAAATACTTACGTAGTACAAGTTATGATTAATTTTTAGTAGTTGTCACTTCAGTTTTTTTCATGCTCTGACACCAACTAATTAAAACTTGTTTAGCAACTTAAAATACTGATGTTGAATCATTGATGTCGCTTTAGTATTTTTTGCCGGCCGTAACTACTAGTTGATAACGTAGCAAAGTAAATTTGCTTTACGTAGAAGCTGATTAGCATGGCGCTTTAGTATATTTTGTCTACGTGCTGTTTTGATGGGGAACGGTTTTAGTGATTTTGCCTTACATATGTAAGTATTTGAGTATCTATTTAGAATTTTTTACATTCAATAAAATTGAGTAATTATTTTATTAAGTATCGACAATTCTAGTAGACAAAATATTAATGGTTCGGTTAGCATTTAGTTAGGTCAAAAACTTAAAAAAATATTCCGTTAAGTCTTTTCAAATTATATTTCGTTTTGATTACGATTCGATAAGTACTTATGATTATCCGCCGCAGAGTGAATGTTCAGATTATTCGAGAGTTTAAGACTAGGTAAGTAAATTAATTTTAGATAGTTGTTTTTTCTTGAGCATGAAATTAGAGCCACAATTTCTTGTAACTTATTTATAAATATTACCTTATTTTACTTTGCCGGTACGTACTGCGACTTTTAAGAAATCTGACCCACAGAAAATAGCAATAAAAAAATCTATAACTTAAACCAATATATAAAACTTGATTGCCCATTTCAAAGAAGAAATACCTTGATTCGTCGAAACTTTGTACCTAAATCTAACATAGTTCCTGAAATTTATCATTATGAATACTTACAAAAAATTTCCTTGTGCCATAAATGTCCAAGACACCCTGCAAGATACGGATGTAAAAGACAATATCTTATTACCCAGATAATTATTATCATTGTTGTAGTAATTATAAATACTGTTGGTTAGATGATCTAAGGTTATGGGCAATTACCAGAATACTTACTAATTATTTTCTTACTACTTTTTTTGGCAGAAATGCATGATAATATCGTACTGGCATTTTGTTCTAAAATGTAAACTAATCGGTAATTGGTATGCATTTTAGAACACTATAAAAGTACGCTACAATATGAAACGCGATCACACTAAACTTATGATAGGTAATTTATTATATTTCGAATTTTATTCTGACAAGCATTTCTTTATTTAATTCCCTATAATATTTTTATTTAACAGCCTCTGTGGCGTAGCGGTAGTGAACGCAGCCGCTTCCCAGGAGGCGCGGATTCGATACCCGCTTAGTGCAAATAATTATGTGCATGAATACGAGTATTTGAATTGGTCTGGTAGTGCCTCGGAGAGCGCGTTAAGCTGTCGGTTCTCATACCCTATGGTCCGCATACCATCCAGGTGGGTTGCCATACAACACCTATGGCAGTCGTTACGGGTAGTTAGAGCCCTCAAAGGTCAGACCTTAGTCTAACTACAGAACTATGATTTCGCCAATTTGGTTGTTGAGGTCAGATGGCAGTCGCATCACAGAAAATATCGAAGTTCAGCAGCATCATACTTAGACTAGAAAGCCGACCCCAACTGAGTTAGGAAGTGTCAAATCAGAAAATGATTTTATTTATTTACTAGCTGACCCTCGCAACTTCGATTACGTCACATAAGGTCTATGAAAAGAGAGGTATTTCTTCATCAGACTCCTAGGAACTTGTGAAACTGCCCTGTTTACTTTAAGCTAGTCTTTAAGCTTATTTATGGCTAAAAAAACACCCCAGTTTACAATAAAAGGAACCCTTGAATTCTAGGTTTAGCGAAAGTTGAGATGTCTCTTATTTCTGAACTACAAAACCCTCACTATTGAAACTTGTGTGGAGCTATTCTTAAAGTACTCCTTTTCTAACACGAAAAAATATTTGAAATCGGATCACGCATTGAGAAATTACAACTGAAAAATCATTTTCTCTTTCATCCCCTCTCCCACAGGAACCGCTCAAAATATAGAGATCAAAAGAAGTATCCTAGAACCGTCCTCGGATCATAAGCTCAGATTGTGTTCAAGCGACCTCTCCTGCATAAGGTGCACCTGTTTGCAACTAACGAGGATCCACGTATTTAATTAGGAACCACTGTGCAGCTGGGGTTGCGTTCGGGGTTCAGCAGTTGCACAGTATGATGTAGCAGGAGGGGACCAGTAGGCGCTAAGTGGATTCTAGTGTAGCGGACGGTGGTCGAACGGCGGTCGACCCGCCGCCGGCGCCGGCCAGGGAGATCCATAGAAACGCGGGTCGGCTTCCGTCTCACCACACCACACAGCCATAGATGAAGCTAATCCATACGCCTTGTCACTAACTACTTTAGAAAATATCACACCGTCTTCACGTCTCTCTTCATTTCCCAAATATCATGGCAGCGCAAAAAAGAAAAAGAGGTATCACAGTGGTCGCTGCGACCAATCCCCGAAACGCTCTGTTCGAGGTGGAGCTCGCAAACATCCGCGGACTCCAGGCCAACCTCGACATCGTCCTTTACCATCTAAACACGACACAGCCAGCTGTGATGTTCCTAACGGAGACGCAAATATGCCACCCTGACGATCAGTCGTACTTGTTTCCCTGCTAGGATACAAGCCTACAAGTAGTACTAGTGGCTCTAGGCCGAAACGATCAATGGGTGATCTCCTGGCGTACATAACACACACTTGTGGCGAGACTATGGAGAGACACAGCAAATCTCTGGCTATAAGCCCAGACATCGCTAAAGTCTATGATAGAGTATGGCTTGCGCTACTTCTTTCCAAGCTGCCGGCTTATGGTCTATCACCTCAGTTATAACGCTGGTTGGCCAGCTTCCTGCAAGGGCGACGTATACGGGTTCTCTGTGTTGGCCAAGCTTCCTGCTTTTTGCATGTAAATACCAGAGTACCACAGGGATCGGTATTATCCCCAACTCTCTTTCTCCTGCATATCAACGACATGCTGTCCCTTGGGTGCATTCATCCTTGCTTGGACGTGTACTCTGCATGGGAGCTATTTCGACCTTCCAGCGGATGGGCAACGCGACGTGGAGGAAAAAAAACGGCAACTCGTGGTGGATCTCGACCGGAACCTGGGTCGCATTGTCCAATGGTATTCGGACAACCTGGTCGAGTTCAATGCCAGAAAAACACTAGCGTGTGCGTTTACAGCTATGTCCCCATTCCTACCCCTACCCGCTTTTCAGAACATTACGGTTCTACTAAAAACAACCTAGAGATCCTCGGTATATACGTCCGGCGTGAGCACAATCACAAAAGCGACGTAGAGAGTTGCATCATATTGGGCTGGCCTCAATAAGGCGAGGCGGTAATTCACGCCACACCAGAGATGTTTGAATGTAAGACGCAGATTCACCCCTTCTTCGAATAATGTGGTAGATGACAACCTTTGGGATGACTCCGCGAGGTATTTACTAGACGCACTTGACGCTATGCAGAGACGTGGTTGTCCTGAGGGGACGGGAGGCCTCGAGCCGTTAGCGCAGTGAAGAACCATAGCGTCTTTGGCTGCCTTCTACCGAATGTATCACGGCGAATGTATCCTCTCCTTTCCGATCCCCCCGAATAACGTGAGCCGGGCAGAGGTGCCACTCATACACAGTGGAGAGAATCTTCGCCAAAACTGAGCGTTTTAAAAGATCGTTCCACTGTCTAACTATAAAAACCTGAAACGACCTGCCCACCACACGTGTTTCTTTCATATTACGATCCCGGTTTCACGCCAACTTGAGGACCACTGTCAGAAGTCTCACGGACTGTGAAGGCCCTCTTCTCTCATCTCTAGATTGAGCCACGGCTTTACATCAGTGGCGACGTCAATTTGGCGAGCTTAATATAAATAAAAACAGTAATTATTAAATAAAAATTCAAAATCTAAATTTGATTTAGTAAGTATTCTCAATTATGTTGTTTGCAACTAGTGCAATTATTATGATTTACTTACTATTGATAATGTCTGTTAAGAAAAATAAATTCAAATTAGAACGATCAATCTTATTATTAAGTATTTTTGGCATAGCAATGATCCCAACAAATAATTCTATACATCGCTTTACCGTGCAGTCCTTTGACATATTGTAGTGTTTAAGTATTATTATCCTGAGACTATATCCACCTGTAATGCGTGTTAGTACTTTTTCCATGCATACTTTTGAAAGAATGAGAGTTGTCAGTAATTTTCTATTACAATACCTTAAAATAATTAATAAGATAAGTACTTTTTCATTACCAAGTGTACAGAGCATTTGTAATTAAGCGACAGCTATCTCTTGAATCGAGCAAATTGGGCAAAATATATTGATTCCAGAACATAGAGAATAGTGTAACAATAATATATTTGCCTTTAAAGTACGTCAATTACTAAATTAGAAAAAGTTATGCCTAGTTTTCTGAAAAAAAAAACTTTAATTCGCTCTCCTGTAAAATGGCCTTTTGGCGCTTTAGTATTATTGGCTTTCCAGTGACGATATGTATTTTCGAGTGTGTCGACGTGTACATCAATAAATACTGATTCCCCATTCACTTACTTATACCTGGCAATAAAAACTACTTACATACGCGTATGCATATGATACGCTATTTAGTTTTATGTAACGATAGTGTTAGTTTTAAACGTTATATTAATATAAATATTCGTGTCTGCGTCAGAGGTCTTGAGTTCGCCAGAGAAGAAATTAATTGTATAATAACAGTGATTACGTAAGTGATTAAAATAATTTGATTTAAATTTATTTTCGACTACCTGGAAAAAGTCGCAGGCTGGGACTGGATGTGGAAGGCGCAGGACCGTGTGTAGTGGCGTGGATGCGGAGAAGCCTACATCCAGCAGTAGACTGTTATAGGCTGATTTGATTGATTGATATTTTCGGGCTTCATATTTATTTATTATTTAATATTGTGTAATCGACGCGCATCCCTTTTTTTTTTTTTTTTTTTTTTTTTTTAACGTGAGGGAAAATCCTCGTAGGATGCTATGCCGGACTCTTACCGACTAAAAAACCTCACGTAACGCCCAACAGCCTATGGTTGAGAGCCCCGGGTAAGCCCTCAGGAAGGATGTCCCGTGACTCCCAACAGACCTACGGCCGCCAATGCGGCCTCGCCCAGGGGGTGGTTCGGGTGCAATCCCGCGTCTATGGGGGGTTTCGGGTGTGACCCCGCTTCTAAGGGGGGGCGTGCGTGAGTGCTCACGTCACGCTGCCGTCATGGGCCTGCTTCTGTAAGGACGGTGAGCGGCCCTCTCACCGTCCTCAGACCCCCGGTCATGGAGGCCGATAGTCCTCAGCGAAGACACGTCGGCGGCGCCCAGGGCGCCGACTGCGGAACTCGGGTGGGAGAGTTCTCTCCCGCACCCGGCCCGCCGCCTCCTTCGCGAGCATGACCTGCTCGCAGAAAGAGGCGGCGCAGTCCCACTTACTCCCGCTGGAGAGCATGGCTCGCACCATGGCCTCAAGCGAGAGAGTGTCCACGCCCAGACCCACTACGAGGACCTGTCGCTGTTGTGCCCACGCCGTGCACTCCACCAGCGTGTGGAGCGCTGTGTCATCGCTGCGGTCCTCGCAGTGCTGACATTCGGCCGTGGTTTCCCGGTGTTTTCGCCACAGATACCTACCGAAGCTACCGTGCCCAGCAAGCATCTGTGTCAACCGGTAGGAGAGAGCACCGTGTCTTCTCTCCAGCCACTCGTCCATGACCGGTCTGACGGCCGCGATTGTGGCGAATCCCCCCTTTGGTTGCTCAAGTCGCATCTTCCATGTCTCCAGGGTTTCCTGGTGGAGCAGGGTCCGCTGGGCCTCGATTTCTCGAGACGCAGGCCTTTGGCCCCGCTCCAGCGCCTCCTTGCGCCATCTGAACAGTGACGCAAGGGCTCTCGCTTCCAGGTCCCATGGAGGGGTCCCGGCTAGGAGACATGCCGCCTCACCGGAGATCGTGCGGTATCCTCTTATCACCCTGACGGCCATCACTCTCTGCGGGCTCATCAGTCTAGCCTCATTGCTGGCCGTCAGGGTCTCCGCCCATACGGGAGCCCCGTACAGGGCCATGCTTCGCACGATCCCAAGGTACAGCCTCCTGTAGGGAGCGTTGGGTCCCCTGATGTTGGGCATCAACCGCGCGAGTGCGGAAGATGCTCCCCTCAGTTTTGGGACCAAACTTCGGAAGTGGTGTCCGAAGTTCCACCGGCCATCGAGTACGAGCCCCAGATACTTCATCGAGGGCTCGATGCCGATGCTGACGCCCCCCACCTGTAGGCTGGATCCCGCAGGTGGCCCCATCCGAGGTCCGTGGAAGCACAGAGCCTCGGATTTGTGAAGGGCGACCTCGAGACCCAGCCGCCGAATCCGACCCACGACCTGAGCAATCGACGCGCATCCCTTAATTCACACTAATATTATAAATGCAAAAGTAACTCTGTCTGTCTGTTTGTTACGCTTTCACGCCTATATAGTACGTAGTAGTATACACGGTATAGAGATAGTTCGAGACCTTTAACTGACTGCGTAAAAGGAGGGTTATGATTTTACACGATAACGACTTCTACGCGGTCGAAGCCGCGGGGAACAGCTCGTTTCTCATAAAGGCAAATTATCCAAGCCGTATGGACAACTTCACCTCCCTTCCAGTTTAGCAGTGGGAGGTAACATTCCACCTATGGGTGATATAAATCACCCAGTGATGTGCTCAAGCCATGGAGCATGGCAGCGAGGACCCCAGAAGCCGCTCGCTGATGAGTTCCTGGGGTTCCTCCCTGCTACCGATGTAGGCCGCTGCGGGGTTTAGTGGGTAAATCGGTAAAACCGGGGGTCCCGCACACGTCCGCCGTCTCCCCAACAGATGGTATGGTGCGGTGCACAAGACGCATTTCCCGCGTTATAAAATTAAGTTTACATTACAAGTACCATAAATTTGCAACCTTATACTGTCAGGTTTATCACGGCATCTAAGTACATAGGATCTGATTGTGGCAAGTGGCTTAATGTAGGTCTGTGATTAACTTTTATGAATAGAGAAGTTTCTCTAAATGGTCCTTAGAATATTATCTCCTCACATTTATCAACTATTGCAGTAGGTATTCACGACATGTAGGTACGTTGAACAAAAACTTTTGCTCACGAATACAATGCCAAAATAATAAAATATTACGCCACTTCATTGACAAACTTGCTTACAAGATACCACGCTTACAAATTTTCCATAAAGACTTTACTGCTGCTATTTTGGCCACTATTAAACCTGTAACATCTAATCGCCAAAGTCGATTTCCCAGTCAAGGAAGGGTAAAATAATCCAGAGTCGTAGTTAGACTAGTAGTTGCCTGATTTTGTCTCGACTCGAAGACTGATGATAATATTGTCGACATCTTTAGGAGGCCATATGCCTGACAGTAGGAGTCAAATCAACTGTGATAATTACAACGATGAGGCAATTGAAGCTTCAGATCATTATAAAATAGTGTCACAAGATCATAATTATTAAGTCCGTGTACTGGTAATCATAACATAAAGACCACATGATGATTTATCTGCGTATTTTATTAGGTAGGTACTACCTATTCGATGCTACTGGTTTGACCTTGGATCAAAATACTTGGAAAATTTATAGACCGGGTGACAAAAAAACTTGTTATTAACATTACTATCATCATTTATGGAAGTTTATTTAATCTATACTAATATTATAAAGAGGAAAGATTTTTTTTTTGCTTTTTTGTTTTTTTTTTTGTTTTTTTGTTGATTTGTTTGTAACGAATAGGCTCCGGAACTACTGGACTGATTTGAAAAAAAAATTCTCCGTTGTAAACTAGGATCAAGTATACCCTGGATTAGCCAAGCGCGTACACCCGAAAGGGACAAACACATAGTACTTGTGATACCGGTGTTGTTAGTCCCTACCAAATTTTACCCCACGACTTTTTTAAATCCGTTAGGTATAATGAAATAATGTTTTCTGGCATTACATCCTTTAAAAAAACTCAAATACATAACAATTTAGGCATAAAGAATACTGATAACTGTAATTATGTTAAATAAAATAAAAAAAAAAAAAAAAATTATGATACAAACACGAAAGGCGGCATCAGATTTTTTTTTGATGATTATCACCGTATTTACATTGCCCTAAAAGAGGGACAAGGTTTTACAGTGTCCTACGCGTAGGATATAGATATAGATAGGATATGATATAGATAGCGTAAGCGGGCGGGGTCCCCCGACCTTATGCTCACGGTCAAAAAAACAATCGGCAGCGCGCAGTGACTCCTTACCGCGGTGCCCCCGAACTGCACGGCGGAGTGCGAGTATATCCATTGCTCCCACTCCCACGCGCAGTGCACCTCCCGCCACCACCTCGTCAACTGACGAGGTGACAACGGCCCAACACTGTTGCCGCCAGCCGCGTCGTTATTCAAGGCCGGCAACCCGAACTGCATGGCAGGGCAGGAGCATCTACCCTAACTCCCGCCCACCGCAATAGCGGCAAAGTGCCGTTTGCCACCATCACCTCGCTAGCAAGTGGCGAAGCAACGGCTACCCAGCATTGCTGCTGCCGGCCGTGCTGTTAATGACGGCCCACGGGTGGGTTGTAGCAGGTGGCAGAGTAGCACTACTCCCCCACAGAGGAAGGCGAGTGGTCGCTACTCCGTTGTCTAGGATGCATCATGAGGAGGATCCGATCCATTGGGGTCCTGAAGATGTTTGTAGGACCCCGCATCCCGATGGCATTGGCATTATACCTGACCTTGACCTTAATATTTTATAATGTGGGCTTAAAATAAAAAAGTTGGGGACTCCTGGTCCCCAAGGAGCTGCATAGAATTTATTCAGTGTGTTTGAATAAAAAAAATGAAACAAGTTGCTCAAAATTCCTGTTTTCAAAGTTTTTACTGTCCTTTAAATAAAAATAATTTAGTGTACATATTTCGTATGTTGTCAACTCTATTACAAAAAGATTTTGTGACATAATTAATACGTACATTCAAATATTGTTTGCATATAGCTTTAATTAAAAGAGAGTTTTTCAGCAATAGGTCGATGGACTAATTAGCCGCTTTTCTTGCAATTTTTCTACAATTGCGGACAGTTCGGCGTTTTTCTTCATAAGACGCTGATTTTTCGAACTTAATATCGCCAACTTCTTTTTTCGTGTCTGGGCTAAAAGCGTCTGCCGATTTAATTGCTTGAATAGTTTCTGTTTCCGTGGTGTTATCTCAACCTCCGTGGACTTTTCAATCAATGTTGAGTGTTCAACCTAAAATTAATTTAAAATAGGGGATTTTAATAATAATAATAATTTAAATTGCTACTAATATTAATAAACATTTTCTCGATTCATTGAAACTATAGATAGAAGAGAATTATAAACATATTGAAAGAGAATTTTATGTTTACCCTTACAGAATTCGTTTTCTAATGCACTAGCTATTGCCCGCATATTATTATATTATTCGAACTCTACATGCCTATTCACTCGCCTCTCTAGAATGACCTCTAATCACTTCGTCACTCGCCTTTAAATACGACTCTACTCGAGTATATCCTTCCCCAATCTATCTATGTCTTTCATCTCCTAGTTTTATACCCCCCCCCCACCTCTATACCCTTTTACGCGATCAAAGGTAGCCTATGTCCATTCCTAAGCTCTAATCCAGCTCGTGCTAAATTTCATCAAGATCGGTTCAGTGGTTTAGGCGTAGACAGACAGACAAAGTAACTTTCGGAATCATAATATTAGTATGGATCACCTGCGTAGATATGGCCGCGATTTCCATTGGTACTTGTTTAGATGTCGACACAATTTCCGTTGATACTTGGTTGAATATAGACGGCATTTCCATTGGTACTTGGTAAGGCGTCGACGCGATTTCCATTGGTACTTGGTTAGATGTGGGCATGTCTTCCATTGGTAACTAGATGTGAAATAAAAAAAAAAAATTAACGGGAATGGAGTGAAAAGTGGATGGACATCATACAGATACTCAAATACAAGAAGCTTAACATCTACATGATCTTACCATCATCTTACCATCAGGTGCACGATGTGCTTTTCCCATTACAAAGTAGGTATGTAGTTTAAAAAAAAAACAAGAGTAGGTACCTACCATTAATACAATAAAATAGTAACTAACCTCTTCGACAACATGAAGTGTAGGGATCGAAAACGCTTTTAGGTATGTCATATTGCCGGCAGTTTTCCTAAAACAACTTTGTTCAAAATGTCTCGAGCATATTCGAGTGTATTTGGTCGGTTGCCAGTTTAGTCGTCCTGTGGCACGAATCCATAATTGACGGATTGCAGAGTCCTTTGGAAATCTGAAACAACAGTTTCATTAATATAACGTTTTAAGAATAAATAAAAAATACCCCTCATCATGAGTAATTTACCAGTACCTTAACTGGTATCCCTAAAAAATGTATAACCTGGACAAATTAAAAGTAGATGACAATGGCGGACAAGTAAGGCTTTTGTTTCGAGTTCGATAATTTTAACTTACAACTTTATTTGGTTGGTTAACACACTTGATAAGGTGATAATAAATCAATATTTTGAGCCATTATTTCTACTTTAAAGAACTTGTTAATATGCTACGGCTCTTAATCTGTTAATATCTTTACAAAGCAAGGGATATTTTATCTAAAAATCGTACTTACGTATGATAGGTTATGTTTTGTGATTTCCGCTCACTACGGCTTTTGCAGCCTAATATATAACATATCACCATGTTCAATAGATGAGTTTTAAGCAAAAATTATCTGCCTTCTTAGTTACACCACTTAAATTACTGTCAATTACAAAAAAATCTCACAACAATTAACGATCACAACAAACTTGTTGGTCACAACTTCCACTTGTGACCAACAAAAAAAACAGAAACTCTGACAAGGACAGGGAATACACTTTTTGTCCTTTTCATTCCTTACAGTTTTTGTATGTTGTGTCTCGTTCATACGCGGTATTATTATTTGCGTAGCCAATCCAGGGTATACTTGATCCTAGGTTGTAAAGCTACACTTTTTGCGGTGAACAAAGACTATATATTTATTTTATTCCCGTATTCCCACGGGATCGGGAACTACGCGGGTGAAACCGCGTGACGTCCGCTAGTCATGAATAAAAATCTCAAATGTAAAAATACTAAGCTTATTGTCATGAGCTTAACTGAAAGACAGATGTCAATTTAAGACTGGAAAATATACTAACAGCTTGGCATAAAAATCTAGAAACGGAACTAATATTTTGCATGATGGTGCTGTTGTCAGTAACGTCACATTTATTACTAAACTAGCTGACCCTCGCAACTTCGTTTACGTCACATAAAGTGTACGAAAGGAGAGGTATTTCTTCATCAGACTCATCAAGCAGCGTGTGAAACTGCCCTGTTTGCTTAATCATAAATTAAAAGAGCTGAAAGATTAAGTCTATTCTAAAACAATTCAGTATTATTTTACAATAGCCTTAATCATTAAGCTATTTTATGAGTAAGCCAACACGCCAGTTCAGATTTGTCTCCCCATTCAAAGGGATCCTTGAATTCTAGGTTTTGCAAAAGTTGAGATGTCTCTAATTGCTGAACTACAAAACCTGCAACATTACAACTAAAAAACCGTTTTGTCTGCTATCCCCTTTCCCTAAGGAACCGCGCGCAAAATATCGGGACCAAAAGTATCCTGGCACCTTCCTCGGATTATAAGCTCTAGCTCTGATTGTACCAAGTTTCATTCAAATCGATTCAGTAGTTTCGACGTGATATTTGTTCGGGATACAGACAGACATGAAAAAATTAAATTACAAATTCTGCTTCAGTATCGATAAGAGAATGCTCTACAATGAAAATTTTCAAAATATCTTCCATGTTCCTCGACCCTCAAAGTTTTATTATAAGTATAGATTAAGTACTAGAATTTTGTGGGTTTAGCGTTTGTTATTTGACGGAGCCCTGTGTAGCAACGGGAAATTTGACATGACACCATGTAACAAAGCCAAATTGTTCCATATGTCGCCACCCCAAATCGTCTCGAGGGTGTCGTAAGAGGCGATTAAGGAATACTTTCGCAAAACAATCCATTGCAAAGAGAAGGAAAACTTGAAATGAAACCCGCGTTTTGTCACTAAAATGACAATCGTTTAGCCAAACTGAAAGCCTTTTGGGCGGCTTGAAAAATTTTAAGTGCTGGTCGTCACGACCTGAGCCTGTTCATTTCAACACGGCAATAGGCTCACCACCTATTGCGTGGGACATATAACTAAAAGGTGAAATGTGGGCGTATACTATGCCTCTGCCTACCCCTTCGGGGATAAAGGCGTGACTATATGTATGTGTGTATGTAAGTAAATAAAGACGTTTATTGGCAACTCGATACGGATTGGTGGGTTTTTCTAACGGGTTGCTCTGCACAGTGGTCTCCATTATTTCACAGCCGAACTGGGAATAGGTCGGTCATTGTGCATTCTCTTTATACTGTGGTTATTTTCCATTCTTTAGTTGCCAAGCTGTAGTTACTCAGCAACAAATATTATTATATTCTCTACTGGCATTAATTTGTTTAGACAAAACAATCTATTTTAATTATTCAAAACATTAAAAAAGATTAAGCATCATCAAAGCAAGAATTTCAACAAAATTCCAAACAATTTCGCCACATCTCTTAGTAGGTTCAAGGTTATAAACTTGAATTTCAACAAAATATTTCACCATCTATGTAAATTATTTTAACAAAATTAACGTGGGCAGGTATTGTAAATTCGTGTCACTGCCAAAGCTTTTATCTAAATATTAATAATGGCTACGTTTTTCAAGTTTAACTGGTTAAACTACATTTCCATGGTGATTATGGTGTATTTTCATAAGTAATTGCTCTGATGTGGCGTGAATCAAGGTGGTAGAACTATTCTTCGTGAATGTTGGTATTTGTGTTGGGTCAACTTGAAAATTAATAAATCTAAGAGTCTCGACTCATCGTATCGCTTTTGTCCAGTCGGTGTCGAGACCCTAGGTCCATTGGGTGCGCAAAAATTTTTCAAGTATTTGAAAATGCGACGTAGAGTCGACGGTGCCCCAAGGGCTGGCATTTTCTCGCTCAGCGAAAAGGTACTGCTATTCAAAGGGGGAATGCTGCTAGTCTTTTGGGCATAATGCCACGGGGGCCTTATTTAGGTTTAGTTTAGATAGTAATATTGTAAATATACCTATAGATAATGTAACTTGAAAGTTGTTGATGTACGTACGTTGAATATATTCTGTTGGTGAAAATTGTCATTGTTGACGTGCTTTGAATAAAGTACTCTTTTTTAACTTGCAGCGAAAGCAAGTGAAGGTTTTGTTTTCGTTTCACACACGTCTCTCAGGTCTCTGACTTACACAAGAGAAAGGTTTAAAAAAGGTCCTTTGCGCTCATTCTATTAGGGTTCCGTACCCAAAAGAAAAAAAGGTTCCTATTACTGAAACTTCGTTGTCCGTCTGGCTTTTACCTCACTGCATCACACGAATAGTCAATTTCTCAGATAATGTATTTCTGCTGCCTCTCGCTATATCAGTAATAACTACAAAGTTAAATTGAAAAAAAAAATAGGGCTCCCATAATATTGACGTAATTTTTATCACTTCTTATTCCCGTTGTGATACTTTCTACGAATGCTTCCTTTAATTTTGATTGTGCAGTCACAATATCCAAAACAAACTGTTCATATTTTTTACCTGTTATTACCGATGCAAACAAAGTGTCAAAGTCAATTTTTACCTCCTAATACCAATACAAATTACAAAGCATTGAAAGACAATTTGCTTCCCAGGTCAATTCGGGCGCGGTATCCTGAAGTCCATCTCATCAGGCATCAGCAAACCGCTGAGCCAGCTGATGGCAGGTGTCCGGGACATCGGGTCGTTGGACAACGATCGCGGGTTCGTGTCCGGCATAGCCTCCGGAGTTGTCTCCGGGGTATCCAGCGTGGCGAATGTTGCCAATTCCGTTGTGGAGCAGTTCAAGGATCGAGTGCAAGCCATTTATCCAGGTAATCGGGTTGTTTCTATTTATATCAAAGTTATATTTTTTTAATTTTTAAGATGTTGCTCGTTGAGACATCCATATTATGTAGAACCAGGCTTCCCCCGGCGATCGCTACAATATTCCAGCTGGTTCCAGCAACTTCTTGTGGTCGTCAGTGTAGTGTACCTACCTTTCGGAAGACCTAATCTTTTCGATGCGTTGTCTGATAGAAGAGTATTAATATTAATAGTATTAGTATTAATACTCTTATAAACGAGTTGAGGACAATCCTCCTCATCTCGTTTTAACGGACAAGAGCGACAAACCAAAATCATCAAGGGAAAATTCCGCTTTCGCCATGTAAAGCTGGATTCATCTAACCTTGTAACCAGAAAGTTAGAAAAATATGATCCTAGATCCTCAAGCTGGATCCGCAAGGCTGTATATTGGTAGGGTATATCAAGCAGTGGACTGCCAAAGGCTGAGTTGATAATTTGATCCACAGGAACAGTGTGGTGCGGCGATGGTCGCTCCGCCACAGCCCGCTCCAGTGACCTGGGGCTGTTCTTCTTCACGGATACGTGCTGCCGGCAGCACGACGCGTGCAAGCTCTACATCGGGGCCGGAGAGACCAAGTACGGGCTTACTAATACCGGACTGTTTACCAGGTATGATTGTTTCCACACATATGGCTGCCTCGTTGTTCTAGAAGTCGTAAAGTGCGACAGCTGATCATCGTCATCGATTGACACCACAGGACAAATTTTGGTCCTGGGGTATCCGAGGACTTAGCTGGGGCTCCCAACCGTAGGCTGCTAGGTAGGATAGGTACGTGTGGTTTTTAGTCGGCAGAAGTCAAGCATAGCATCCCTGAACTTCGGGACCGAAGAGACCAAGTAGGTATGGACTTTCCAGTACACTGGGCTGTTTACCAGGTAACATTCGATTTATACTGTTTATACTGTAATGACACTTGGTGGAATTTCAATAATATTCATTTATAAACCTGACTGGTTTTGCCTCACGGCATTATCAAAGGTTAGCAGATGACAGTTCTCTGTTAATATTTGATGAAACCGTGAACCGGTCAGGATTCGGTTCACTCAAAGCCACTTTCTGTTGTGTTGGAGGTCTAAATGCACAAAACAAATTTAAAATATACGAGATTTTAGAGACCCAAGCCGTTCAGTAAGTGAACAATGCTCTATAGTGGGTATGATCATGACCCACTGTTTGAGAAACACGCCCGCCATTACAACAATATCGCACAGACAGTTATCTATCACAATAATTTTATTGTTCAACTTCGTAATCTTAACGTTTCACGGTGAGTTTACGCACGATTTCTTTTTTATCTGTGTTCCGATCTTGAAGTTTTCTACCTAGTTTTTTTACAAGTAATACCTTTTTTTACGTGAGGGGAAATCCTCATGGATTCTAACTGGACTGGATAAAAAACCACACGTATCCTACCTAACAGCCTATGGCTGGGAGCCCCGGGAAAGCCCTCGGAAGGATACCCCAGGAAACCAGGAAATACCTAAGTGACGTGAATACGACTTTCCTTTAACTGCCGTTGATTTTGGGGGGGGAAGGGGTGGGGGGAGAGGGAGGGGGTTGCCTACTGCCCCCCCCAAGAAGGAAAAGTTGCGGAACCCCCCCCCTTTTCGAGATATTCCAATTTTAAATTTAAAAAAAAATCGTAATTTTAAGCGATATAATCGATAGTAGATGCAAAAAATAAGGAAAGATGCCCATGGAGGGAATGAGGGTAAGCCCCCCCTTCATCAAAAAAATAGGGGGACTGATTCACATGAAATTTAAGTATATATGTTGGCTCTGCCACATCTCCGGCGCTGCGGGGCGAGCAGCCTCTACGCCCTAGCGTAACAAATCACAGCCATCTATCCTCACCTCCGCAGCTTCGGCTTGCTGGTCGCCTCCGGCGACCAGCCTCAGCCGCTCCGGCTCGTCTGCTGCCTGTGATTTGTTACAGCGGGCGGAGGCTGCTCTCCCTACGCGCCTCCGGTTCTATAAAAACACTCTAGGGTTAGGCCAAACTCGTACCAGGTGGAGTCGGGGTACATCAATTCGGTTCTTTGACCCAAGTCGACCTAATTTATCATATTTGTATCTGCCCTAATAGGTTCTGTTAAAATAAAACAAATTAAATACTGGTGGTGGCAAATTAAATACTCGTACAAAATGGCGTGCCGGCAAAACAAACAACACGCGATTTCAATACTTTTTTTTTTGCTTCAAATTTCTTGACGTCTTTTATCTATGCACTATTTCGACCAATAATACGATCACAGTTTGACAGATGCACTCAAAATGGTGTTGTTTGTTTACAATTAATATGAAATTTCAATTTTTTTTTTCTCAAAAACTACGCATCTCCGCATGTTGTGACTTTACGTGTGTGCTTATATTAACGTTACCTTTCTGTAAAAAAATTACCAGCCCCCAACTCGACGGCAGTTAAAGGAAAACTGAGCCATTCTACCAACTGCATCTCTTGTAAAATTATGATGATACTACCTATTCGCCTTGCCACATGTCTCCGTCTAGGTGCGCCGCACACGGCGCACCTAGACGGAGACACGGAGACACGGAGACACGGAGACACGGAGACACGGAGACACGGAGACACGGAGACACGGAGACACGGAGACACGGAGACACGGAGACACGGAGACACGGAGACACGGAGACACGGAGACACGGAGACACGGAGACACGGAGACACGGAGACACGGAGACACGGAGACGCGGAGACGGAGTAGGTAGAGTAGGAAATGCGGAGAAACACATTTCTTCTCCGCATTATTGTCACTGTGGAGAAGTTGTCGACAATCTTGGACGTCATGGCCTCTCGTGCAGCAGAAGTGCCGTCCGCATTTCTCGCCACGCCAACCTGAATGACATAACACGTCGGGCTCTTGTCACCGCGGGCGTACCCGCCGTTTTAGAACCAAACGGACTGGTGCGTGACGATGGCAAGAGGCCCGACGGTATGTCATTGTTGCCTTGGAAGATGGGTCGACCTCTGGTGTGGGACGCCACATGCGTTGACACCCTTGCGCCGTCACATCTTCCAAGCACAGCAGGTTGTGCAGGTGCTGCTGCTGCTTCTGCGGAAAACCTCAAACGGCGCAAATACTGTAATTTAATAGGTAATTATATGTTTGAGCCGTTTGGGGTTGAAACGTTGGGGCCTTGGGGTCCAAGTGCCCGCTTTTTGTATAAAGATTTGGCAAAGCGGTAAGTCGACACTTCACGGGACCAGAAGGTTGGCTATTTCCTTGCACAAAGGATAAGCATTGCCATTCAACGTGGCAATGCTGCCAGTCTTCTGGGAACGTTTCCAGTGAACGATGATGTGGAGGAATACTACGACGCATGTATGTAGGTATGTATAATAAAATTCTTAGTTCTTTTTTAAATTGTTTGTTTTAGCCTTTTGTAGATATTTTATTATAATAGTTGTAAATAAATTATAATATAAGTTGTAAATAATATTTACTAAATACTTAATCGTGAACTGATATAATAAATGTCTAAATGAGAAATATAAGTGTAAAATTAATGTGTTTTGTATTATGATATCGTGAAGAAATTGATCTATATTACTGAAATAAAATGCTTTGATAAATTATCATATTAAGATTTCTGAATAGAATAAGAGTAATGAATACACCGTTGGCATTTTCATTTATCTGTCTCTTTATAAAATACAAAAAACTATGTGATAGTTGAAGCAGTTTTTAACCAGAGGGTTCTTTGTAGAATAAGCTTGTAACAAAACACAGATTTAGGCAATTTTCGAGCCTTATCAAATTATCTTATCTAGATCAGAGGCTGATAACAATATTTCAATGTTAAAAACGTATACTGGACTTAGTTTTTGTAACTACGCAGTAAATATACCAACATTACTTCAAAATATTTTTTACGAGTAGTTATAGCAAGGTTATCGTCTAATAATATACTTCCGAATACGAATATGATATTAGTATTATATTGTTACTAATTTTATCAGAAAACTTCGCTCGTAAAAGCAACAGTCCCGTCTCTCTACAGCTCAGACCTTCCGAATTCGAAAATATTTTACAAATTGTCTTTTACAAAATTTATTTTCGAGCAATATAATTTTTTTTTGCTTTAAAAATTATTTCACTAGTTCATTCATGCCTTCATGGCCATGGTTTCTGTCGAACGTCAGTGTGATAAGAGTTTTATTAAGTGTCCAAGGGTCAAACCAAGGTCTGTTGGGAATCCTGGGGTCTTCCTCCCGAGAGCTTACCCGGGGCTTCCAATTATAGGCTTTAGGTAGAAAACGTGTGGTTTTTAGTCGGTAGCACCCATGTAAGGTCTTCCTCATGTTAAATAAAGGAGAGATCATGGGTCACCCCAAAAAGGTATGCCCTTAGCCAGGATGCGCATCAGAATTCTTTCTGTTAAGTTTGAGAACTAAGTAAGGATCTTGTTTACCCATTGCAATAAGTCAATCTAAATATAGAAGACCGGTCGTTTCGTGTTGCTTTCGAAATATTTGCTCACAATTCAGAGATTTGTAAGTTAATACGAGTGGTAGGGCTCGATATAATCAGGACACTGTGACTTATGTTACATAATTCGCAGGATTACATTACAAGATTAAGAATACTGGTTAGAGTTGAGTGAAAGGAAGGGCATTGGAAGGCCACTCCACAAGTGAGGCGATAAGACCCTTAATGGAGGAATCCTAATGCGTGTTCTACCGCCTGTACAATGGTATGTGCTCTAAAGGAATTGTTTGATATGACGCCCATGGCTGCGTTCTATCATCGCACTACTCGCCACAGACAGGGAGTTCAGCTTCACACTCTACGTCCGGAGCGTTCCAGCACGGTTAGATCCAACAGGGTCTTTCTTCCGCGCACGCTTTGGTTGTGGAATGATATCACTGTCTCGGTCTTCCCAAACGCCAAGAGTATGGGGTTCTTCAAAGTGGGTCTTAGGTTTTTACATGGCCGGCAGCGCGAATGTGGCGCCTCTGGTGTTGCAAACGTTCATAGGCTGCCGTGACCACCAGTCCCTCTGGTGGGCCGTATGCTTGTCTGCCACCTTAGTGTTATAAAAAAATGTAAGATTTGGTGCAAAGGTAGCTTGCTTCTCTTACCGTTTGTAAAGTGTTCGCCGGCACGGTTATTTTCGTGATTCTGCATCCGACTAGAGGTAAAGTCGTACCAAAGCACAGTTTTAAGTTCAAGTTCAATCACTAAATTCCACATCCAAACGGGATGTGGAATCCATAATGTTTAAAGGACAAAGGTATCCATAGTGTTTATTGTGATCAGAGGCCTTTCGGATGGTAAAGTTTGATGCAGTGATTATTATTGACCAAATCGAGGTGCTTTGATATTGCCGATAAACTGAAACGTAAAACATGGGCTTTATATTATCAAATGCAAAACATTACGACCTTATCCATCATTGTCATAATTATATGCACACCTACTAGGAAACTCCATGTCTTTTTGTCAGCCCTGCAAAGCTGAAGGCTGCAAAGCTTTAGAAACTTAACGTCGGTGCACGAGGATAAATATTTCGCGTAAGTCACCGAATTCTATAAGTATAGAGCTTTTATTTTAACTGGAGGTAATTCAATTTGGATTGATTGATTGATTGATGCTGAGGTTGAATTCCTATTAGGACCAAATATTTGAATAATGCCGCGGTTGAAAATGCAGGTTAAACCATGTTTATTAGTTAACCTTAGTGAATGCGGTGAGGCGAAACCGGTCAAGTTTAAAAAAGTAAATATTGCGTTCTGGTGTTTTGCCACTATTTTATTTTACCCTTTGGGGATAAACACGTGACTTTTTAATTGTTTTTTTATTTATTGTTTCAACACAGACATTAGATTTACAATGTTACCTATGTAATGGTTAAAACAAAAACCTTTAGGTACAGTGTTCAGGCAACCGAAGTTTTACTCGACACTGGCTCACCAAACAATTTTCAAATATCATATCATATTTATTATTATCTACCTCATAGATAGGTTACTTTCCTAAAATATTTACAACTACTATTTTATAATACAAAGGTATCACTCGCTTCATACCTTACCCAACCCAAAGAAATACATCAAATAACATTCTTCGTCCTATTTTTTTCTCGTATAATAATACCTACTATTTGTGTATACTCATATTGGGCTAGACATCGTTGTGTAATTCGTCCCACATAATTTAATTTATTATTTTATTATTATTTATATCTCCTCCATCAATACGTGATACACAGTGATATTAATTACGCCTCGCACATCAATCATTACACGGTGTACCGCCACTTTATTAGATAATACTCGTTGCGCAAGCGCGGGAGAAAGCGCCGTTTTTGTAGCAGCCGATGTTGTTCGGAAGTGAAGCAGTCACGGCTAAATTGTTACTGAGATGGAGATATGGGTTTTATCTGAGCTGAGTTTTTGGGGTTTCATATAGGAAGGGTAAAAACAGGCATATTATACGTCTACATTTCACCTTTACATTTTGTCCCATGTACCTAATAGCTGGTGACCCGTATTGCCGTGTTGACAAGGACAGGCGAAATTGTGACTTGCTGGTGACCCGTATTGCCGTGTTGACACGGACAGGCGAAATTGTGACTTGAATATTTTTAAGCCGCCCTTATGGCCTTCATCGGCTTAACGACTCCCACGTCCGGGTTGCACGCTCGCAAATAAATGTCGTAAAGTGTTCTCGTGGTGGTCACCCATTCAAGGACCGGTCACTCACTACAGATGTTGCATTCTGCAGTCATTGTTTTTTTTTTTATATTCGGCTCGCCAAATTGACGTCGCCACCAGCCTGATGGAAAGCCGCGACGCATCTAGCGATTGGGGGCCACTTCTTACGGTGGTCCTCAAGTTGGCGGCCCTGTGATGTGCCTCTTCACGCTCCTCTTAAAGAACCCGGGATTGTAAGATGAGGGAAACACGTGTGCGGGCAGGTCGTTCCAAGTTTTTATAGTTCGGCAGAGGAACGATCTTTTGAAACGCTCGGATCTGGCGAAGATTCTCTCCACTGTGTATGAGTGGCATCTCTGCCCGGCACGCGTTGTTCGGGATCGGAAAGGGGATGGTGGGATCAGGCTGAAGAGCTCTTCAGAAAATTCGCCGTAATACATTCGGTATAAGGCAGCCAAGGACGCTATGGTTCTTCGCTGCGCCAACGGTTCGAGGCCTCCCGTCACCTCAGGACAACCAATTATTCGGATAGCACGTCTCTGCATAGCGTCAAGCGCGTCCAGTAAGTACCTCGAGGAGTCATCCCAAAGGTGAGAACAGTACTCGACGCAGGGACGAATCTGCGTCTTGTACAGTAAACATCTCTGATGTGGCGTGAAGTACCGTCTCACCTTATTTAGGACTCCAAGTTTCCGCGAGGCCAGCCCACAGAACACAGAGTACGCGGGCTACGAGCGCTTTAAAATAAACTTATATACGTACGTAATAAGGAAATCAATAGTTTAAATCAAAGTGTGTAACAATTTGCACCAAGACCAAAGCTATGCGGAACCTGTCGTAGTGGGTAGGCACACAGGTGCTAATTCTGCGCGTTAGGTAACAGAGGCTGTGGAACCAGATAGGTATGCATTGCGACAAACTGATTAGCCAAAACATGTTAATGTAGTGAAGTAGGACTATTCCAATTAGAAAAAAATTATGACATTTGTAAATCTTAGAAAAGGTACCTAACCCAAAATTTTCAAAATTAGAGCTTATGATCCACCCGATGCGAGCCTGCGAGAACTTTCTAAGACTTTTCTGAAGAACCCCAAACTGAAATAAAATTTCTCAAATTCACCTTAATTACTGGGTAAATCGCGGTAGAAGTCTCAAGACATGAACTAGTTTGGTATAGAATGCTACAATATCTCTTTCGAAAAAGGGGGTAATTTTCTTCATGGGACCGTAATTGTCCTGCTAAGCGTCGGGTCTTGTTCTGCTAAGAAAATTAACGTTTTTACTCCAGTGGAGCTTATAATTTATTTATCACCGTCTTTTCCAGATCACACTGCAGTTGCGACTTGAAGTTCCGAGAGTGTCTCCAGAAGACCAACTCGCTGGTGTCAGCACAGATTGGGCTGACGTACTTCAACGTGCTGGGCCCGCAGTGCTTCAGGAAGGCGCATCCTATCGTCAAATGTGTCAAGAGGACTAGGTAAGCAAATGATTGTAGTTTTTTAATTATTTTTTATATTTAGCTCGCCCCAATTATGCCGCCGTTTGATGGAAAGTCATAGCGACATCTAGCAATTGGGGGCCTCCGTCCCAATTTGTAAGACTACAAACAGTGGTCCTCAAGTTGGCGGACCTATGATGTGCCTCTTCACGCTCCGTTTGAAGAATCCAGGATTGTAAGAGATTCCTTTTAAACCACCCAAAAATAAGAATCGGTTATCTGTCGAACCATAAAAACCTGGAACGACGACGTGCGCTGGCAGGTCGTTCCAGGTTTTTATAGTTCGATAGAGAAACGATACTTATTTTTGGGTGGTTTAAAAGGAATCGTTTTAAAGATCAGGAGGGCACTGCTTATGCTTTTGAGCGAAGATCTTGGTCCTAAAAACACTCCTTCTGAAAGGGTTAGATAGATCCTTGTTTCTTAGACCGTGGTGTGTACCTAAATTATCAGATTTCCTGGTAATTCAATTATGAAATACCTAATACCGTTGCACTCACATATTTATGTGCTCACTATTCTCTATTTTAGATTTATTTTTTTAAAATTTCATATTTTGCCTAGTTGCCCCGAAGGAAGATATTTATATTATACTAATTTTCTGATCTTTAATCATGTGGATGTGTATGTGTGCTACACCTCTGTCTACTTCTTCAAGGATATAAGCGTGATTGTAGTAATGTAATGTGAAGCTCATAAAAATGGATACAATCGATCTTGGGGTATATATAATGGAGTTGTCGATTCAAACCGTTTTCCCCTTTTAAATACAAACCTGTGGCAGAGGTCTCTTAAAAGTTCTCAAAAAAAAATATTGATAAAAAACATTTTTAAAATTAACGTCAATTTGGCGAGCTAAATAAAAAAAAATTTAAAAGAAGAAAAAAATGTTTTGTAGGTCCATTATTTGAATGAGACTGGATGCGGATGCGGTTCCTACATCCTGGCACAATCCTCAAAACTCAGAAACAAAATTTTAATTCTTCGTATATATTTAAATTCTAGCATTTCATACTCGGATGCGTATTTTTCCAGGATCACCGGCTTGAAATGCGAAGAATACGAGCTGGACTACACAAAACCCAAGATGTGGCAGTGGTTTGACAACGAAACCTTCTAACCACCGGGGTTTAGGGGTTCAACCCAAACGTGGTCGCGGCTGGCCGTGGTCTGTTAAAGACTGCTTTATCAAGCGATTTGAATACCTTTTTTAGAGTTCCGTAGTTCCGTCCTGGCCGTCCGTCCTCGGCTTACGGTCCAAACGGTGTTAGAAAGATTTAATCTTTGCATGGATAGGTATGTGTTTTTAAAGTGCGTAATAGGTAAAATTTGACGTCTAACAGTTTTATCTTCATAATGAGAATGATGAATGAGAAAGTGAATGAATCGATACGGCCTTGAAAGAGTCCCTGTCCCATTATTATTTTTCTTTCATTTTAAGGAGCAAAATAAGATAAAATAATTTGATTTCCAAATGATTGTGAAATTAAATTGTCAAATGTTACCTATTAAAATGACAGCACTTTAGATTTGTACAAAGTGATGAAATAAATTTCGAAAAAAAAAATGGCTTACCTTCCTCATTTATATGTGGTGGGGGTGATTTTATTAAAAGTGGTGCATAGACGAATCTAGAGTTTAGTCAAAATTTTCTATGTCGGGGTCTTATCGACTAAAACCGCATGTACTCTACAGCCCCCTACGACCGGGAGCCCCGGGTAAGCCCTTGGAAGGATGTCCCTGAATTTCCGATAGATTTTGATTACCACCGCGGCCTCACCTAGGGGTTCGGGGTTCGGATAATATCCCACCGACACGCCCGATCTAACTTCAATTCCTTTTGCAATGTAATTCTTGATAATGAACGCTCAAATTTAAATAATTTTGCAATCATTATAAACTTCTTTTAAAAATGGAGACCTTAACTCACAAGAATTCTTTAGATGTTAATCAGAGCGATAACACGAGTGTTGCAAGTATTTAGAGGTTATTTACAAGCGTAGGTGAGCGCTTGCCATGACATGGGCCGTGAATATGTTTGATGATTACTTCCATTATATATTTTAGGGTTCCTTATATCAAAAGGGAAAATGGAACCCCTATAAAATCACTTTGTTGTCCGTACGTTCGTCTCTTCGGCATAACCATAACCATTTATCTCGCGCACACGTGGTGACATCGAATTGTAATAGCATGTAGGTACCTAATTAAATTTACATTCCTTGAAAGCTGTAAAAACAGTATTCGTAAAAAGTTACGGCCATATTTGACGTAAAAATTGTACCTATATTTAAACAATCTCAAGGGAATCAAAATCAAGAAATATTTTCCCTTTATCTCCCATGGCACTCACAAAATTATGCGTGCCCCTGATACTATTTCCCGTTGACCAGAGAAACTAGGGACTCGATTTCTGAATTTTTTATATAATTTATTTGGAAATTTGTACGGATCTCTCGATTCGGT
Organism: Miltochrista miniata; assembly: GCA_933228765.1. NCBI lineage: Eukaryota > Metazoa > Arthropoda > Insecta > Lepidoptera > Erebidae > Miltochrista > Miltochrista miniata. The sequence goes on from OW121769.1 coordinate 26,661,526, forward strand.
CGACAGTTCTACTGATTTTCCTGAGACGGAAGAAAGGTGTTTCTATTTAGCCTATATCAGGAGTGGCCAACCAGTATAGGAAAAAACATTCTAGTAGGTACTGCTTAATTAAAAACTCAAGTCGATAATAAAATTTGTTGTTATATAGTTAATGTTTCGTCAAACAATAGTTCTACCATTCTGTCATATTCAAGTTATACGACTGGACTTACATTAAAATTTATATGAAATGTTTTTGAAATTGCAATTTTTTCTTGCAATATAATCGCAAAAAAGCATGACAAACGAAAGTTAATTCATTCAATGTGGTTTTGTAAATTACTCGCATGTGATACAAAAATGTAAAAGTAATTTATAACAAATTGTACTTAATCTAATTTGCAATTTGCAAAATTGTTATGCGTTGTAAATATTAATTGCATAATACGTAGGTTAGATAATTTATTGCATATAAGCAACAATGTAAGTACTTGTATTATGTAGGTACTTTATATAGTTTCGTAAGTATCTTGTAGTTTTGATATTATTTTGTAAAAGTTTTATAAAGATTTTTTAATAAATGAACAGAAAAATATTCTTGGTTTTTTTCACAATTAATACCTAAATTTGAAGAATAAACCTTGTAAACTAAGTATTTCCTTTCCGATTAGTTTTATACTTTTTCGGTAGGTAATCAAAGGGTGAAACCCAAAGGGAAGAACCCTAGACACCGCATAATAGGTGAACTTCGCTATAAAAAAGTTTCGCTGAATATTGGTGGAGTGCGGGGAGATGGGGGGGGGGGGGGATGTATCGTTAAGACTTGCTTACTATGCATTATAAGAAAATAACCATAGTATTTCAAGATCCGGGATCCGAGATCCGATATCCAAAATTCAAAATTCATAATCCAAATTTCGAAATGTAAAATATTATAATAATTGTACAAGTTTGTAAATTAATTGTACAAGATTTGTCGTAGTAGCCCCTCTCTATAAAATAGAGTGCAGAGGGGCTTATAGCGAGACTTTGTCTGTAGTCTGTGACTGTCGCATGAAACTACGTCACTAGGTCACGTGGATCAACTTTACTTTACATTATGTCATTATGTAATTCCTGTGATGGTACGCACGAATTATCAATGACATTAATTTGTGTACTCTTAGTTTGTAAGTATGTAGCTATCTAATGTATCATAAATAATAAATAAATAAATACTTAAATAAATAAAAAAATCATCTGTTCAAAGTTTAAAATAAAGACGCCGGGGTGCTGCGCTTCGTATCCACGGCAACGACGTCAGTGTCAGTGTGAAGTGTACGATGATGGACCAAAGGGTAATATGCTGCAAAGGGTAGTATCCTGTGATGGTACGCACGAATTATCAATGACATTAATTTGTGTACTCTTAGTTTGTAAGTATGTAGCTTTCTAATGTATCATAAATAATAAATAAATAAATACTTAAATAAATAAAAAAAATCATCTGTTCAAAGTTTGAAATAAAGACGCCGAGGTGCTGCGCTTCGTATCCACGGCAACGACGGCAGTGTCAGTGTGAAGTGTACGATGATGACCAAAGGGTAATATCGGATTGAACTTTCAAAATAAACGTTTTGAGTGGGGTTGGGTGAGACCGTTCCACGGCTTCTTGTTTTAATATATCTAGTGTTCCACATCACTAGCATAGCAAACAAGTTTAGCGACAATGACAGAGTTATATACAGAAAGGAGATGGATATAGTGACAGATTGGGGCAGGCCAGCCGCATTAGCACAGATCGTGCTAATAATCGGTGGATGCGTAACCCCGTTAAAGCGCTGTGTAGGTAATATAACCTTATGACGGAAGACAATAGCACAGTATATATATGTTGTTTAAATACAATAGCACAGTATATACAGTGACAATAGTCTTTCATTTTCCCATGAGTGACGACGAGGGTAAAGGTTTTAGTTGTATTCAAAGTTATGGAATAAAACAACCATTGATTCATTTATTTTTTATAATAAAACATCAGAATATATTTCAAAATTACATTAAACAACGAATAATGTACGGCACAAGAATTGCAAAATAAACCAAAATTCATAAAATTTTACAAATGAAATAGCTCAATTCCACTTGAGCTCAACTAATATTGATATTATTTTGTGCGCAAAATGTTATCAGAAAAAATTGTGTATATCAGATATGTAGTTAATTATATTTATTCAAAATGATATTTCGATTACGGTAAACAGTCAATTTTCGAAATATAGGTAAGTACCTACTGAATTTCCATTTTGATTTTCAGAATAAACTGGCAGTATATTTATAATTATTGTTTAAAGCAAAAGTTATGTAATAGTGTCTATTTGCAAGATTCTTTGAGTAATTTTGATACTTGGAACATAAAATCATAATTGAGGATGTTAATTAAGGGAGCCTGCTGGATGCGGGCGGCTCAAGACCGAACGTTGTGGCGATTCTTGGGGGAGGCCTATTCCCAGCAGCAGAACAAATAGATTTAGATTAAGCAGACGAGTTTTGGAGCGAGGACCGTGACTTGGTAAACGTGGAGTGGGACGAAACCCCCTACTAGATTGACCGACGACCTTTGAGCTATTAGCGTCGTACAGTAAAGGCTAATCGTCCTCCTAATAAGAAACTGGGAGAATCCTATGTCAAGTGAACTTAAAAAATCACATGTAAAGTGAAAATAGGCTTATTAGATTAAACAATTGACAGTGGGAAAGAGAAAATCCTGATTATTACAGAAAACAATGTAAACCATTTAAAGATCAAATTACTAAAATATCCTTTGTAATTTTTTTTTTGAAATGTGGTTTCTCTGTCACTTGCAAATAGACAAAAACAAAATAAAGTTATAATGGTTTGTGTACATTATTTCCAAAAGGTTACAATTATTTTATAAAATGACGTCATTATGACTATTGGTAAAGATTAAATAAGTTTAATTATGGATAAACATGGAGTCGAAATTGTTATTAAGTACATAACTGAGTGTTATTTGATATTGCAATAACTTTTAATCATCTATTTTATTTTTGTAGATAATAAAATTATTTATATCAACAAATATTATAGATTATAACAAAAATTTTAATTGTAAATCATATTTTACAATACCAGACAAGACATCTAAGATACTTTTTAAATTTGTATTACAACACATATATAAAATTCTCAATAATATTCTTAAAACACATATATTATATTTTATGACATATTGACATGAAAACATCGACACTATGTATAATATAATAACTATTAAATACATATCAAATTCTACCGTAAGCTACGCCTACTAAAATCTATGGAACTACGGGCCTATCAAATATATAGATATTGCTTAACGTGGTCCAATGGGATTATTATAATTAGGCGTGAACTTATTTTAGGATAATATCAAATGATACAAAACATGACATTTTGGACATAAATTATCATAATGTTACACATAATCGTGTTTGTATAATGCATGTATGATTGTGTACACAATTATATATTTTTGTTCAAATAAAACGTGTGTTTTATTTGAACAAAAATATAAACTTTTCTGTATGAATATTCATTTATAAATTTTAGAGATAATAAGGCTTGATTTACAAATCAACGTAAAATAGTAAGTATTTATTGAAATAATGATAATGTACGTATTGAAAACTAGCTTGTATATTTTTTTAGAACATCATCCTAAATGTCATGTTTCGTATCTGTACGACCCTTCCCTTGTGGAGAGCATTAGTCTGCATCTCCACAAGCGTGAAAACTTTAAAAAGCAAGGAGGAAAAGGGAAACAGCAGTAGCTTTTAGCATTTTGACAATTCGTATTGAAAATTGCAATCTGCAGTATAGTCCGTTCACAGTTATTTTACCTCTGACAGGTTGTCATTGTATCGTTTTCTGTGTTTTGGCATTGCAATAAAGTCGCCCCATGAGTGCTGGCATGAGTAAGACATTTTGCCACGATTAGTGGAGATAATAAGATCTAACCATTAGCATTCAAGAGTTTTTTTTCATGTCATAATATACTAAACTTTACTATAATCGTGGTTCTGTTGTATACAAATGTATTTAAATTTTACTTTTATACTAGGCAGTAACTCAGATTTTTTTTCTGACGGAAGTAACGCTATTTAAATTTTGAATAGCGAAAACACGAATGAATGATATTAATATAACATTTGATGCCGTCAATGGCAAAGAAGTTTACTTCAATCGCGCGTAAAGGTTACACGTACACACTTTTTTATGAATATCTGAAAAATACATTCTGTACCTACCGTCACCGATGAAGTCTCAAATAATAGCCGAAATAATGGCCACGCCGTAGAAAAACGCGAGCTAAAGAAGAGAGTATAAGTTTCGAGTAAAGGTTGGAGCACATGGGAGAAACAAAAAACTTATTAGGGTAACAGAGCAATCAAAGTACGCCAAGTAACTGCTAGAGGTAAAATAACTTGAAACGGATTATAATAAAAATTGATAGTCCAGATTCCCCATTAATAATATTAATTGAATAACAAATGATGCTATACACAAAATGAAGCTTATTTAAAGCAAGCTGTTCTGTATTAGAAAGATATTGAATATTGACCATTTTATTCTTGAATTTATTTTGATTTGATTTACTTCAGACTTGTCTTCTTAACAAGTTTATTATTTTATTTTTTAGGATAAACATATACATATCTTTTACATTGTGTTGCCTGTCGTTTGCAAAGGCTAAGCTGATTGTGGTTCAACCTGGTGGCCGAATCCTAAGGCAATGACAATGGTAAAAGACATTATGTCTAGTATATGTACTAGACATAATTTCTTTACAATTACAATTTTTAAAATAATTGAAATACAAATGAAAATGAATATTATTTAAAAATTTATGATGTTTAACGTTCAGGTTATTACATGATTCTTTTTTATTTTAATATTTAGGAATAAGTAACTTAGAAATCTCTCATCGCTTTTGTCTAGGACAAGCTCCAGTGCCATATTGAAGCTTATTTTACAAGCAAACTGTATGACTTCGTCAAATTTGCGATACCTTATTGTCGATTCCCTGGATGTAACTTCATTCTAGTTACATTTCTTTAGTAATGAGATGATACAATTGTTATAATTACAATTACGTTTACAAAATACGTAAAGGTAACGTTACAAAAATGTATAAACCTTACTTATACACAAAAACAAAAATTCATGATTACAATATTTTATAATTGCAAAATGTGTTATTTTTTAATGTTAAATATAAAATCTACCCATGAAATGTTTAGAGTATTTATTTAGTCCATTTGTCCGTCCTAAGCACCTAAAGATGACTAAAGTCTACTGCTGACGATCTACATGGTTAGGGCTAGATAGGATGGGGCCAGGAAAGTCCAAGGATGAGGTGAAATTGGTGTTTTTGTTTTGGACCCTGGGATTAAATTTACAATAATATGTCTTAATTGGTGAATAAGACCTATTCAAATATATCCAATTTTATTTGATTATGGCAACCGATCGACAAAATTGATTCTAATTTTTACGAAATTGTCCTCAATAGTCGCTCATAATACCTATACCAAAAATACTAACATTACAATACTGAATTACAATTTAACATCAAGTAGAGAAGTTAAAAATACATCTATATTAATATTAGCTACTAATAATTCAATACGTACTAATATAATTTCATAAAAACGTTCGTAGCTCGCGTCTTCTATAAAATGAACACCACACTAAGAAAATAAGGCAAATGGGTATCTCGGAGGGATCAAAAAATCATCTTATATCCAACATCAGGCACTCAAATTGAAATCATTGCTTTTTAAAATAAATGGCTAAATCTACGTCTTAAAATATTTAGACAGGAACCTTCATTAACGTCTAAAATGTAATTAGATCGTTAAATGTGTAGGTATACACAAATACTAGTGACCGACCGAAGTTTCGGTTTCGGCCAGTTTCGGCCGCAGTTTCGGTTTCGGCCAAAATGGGCCGAAACTTTCGGCCGGGCCGAAACTCACGTGTTCATGAATTTTGAGAGCCTGGCTCTGCTTGTGACGTGGTTGGGGTCAGCCCAACCAGTTAATAACCGAAGATTTACAGATTTACAAAGGACTTCCAATCAATAGTTATAATAATACAATTTTTACGGAATCCTAAAAAGGTGATCTAGGACATTACATACCCTTTGTTGTCGTTTTCGTTGATTTTGTTGGTCATCTGTCTGTCTGTCAGCAGGCTGGGCTGTAACTCATGCACCGTGAACCGTGATAGTTAGACAGTTAAACATTTTGCAGATTTCTGTTGCCGCTATAGCAACAAATTAATAATATTAAAGAAGGCCTCCTATACAACATACGTGATTTTTTACCGCTTTTCTTGTACGGACCCCTACGTGCGTTAGTCCGACTCATTGTTGTCCAGTTTTAGTTATATACTTCTAGAGTGTATCCAAAACCAGCCAAGAGCTAGTAGCAGGGCACCGTGTGGTTTTAGTCGGTAGGAGTTCGCAATAGCATCTATGAGTAATTCCACACGTAGAAGAAAGAAACTCATCTTTAGGTGGAGATATTTCTAAAATGAACACTTGAGAAGATTTATACCGTTGATTGATGGCACTTGGTGAAACTTGCTGCACCTATTGGAAAAAATATGCGGCCAAGTGCAAGTCGAACTCGTGCACGGAGGGGTTAAAGCGGGACCCTATAAACGAGACATGTGGCCTAGCTGTCCGGAACCGGGTCAGATAGAGGCCTAAAATTTTAACTGTACAGTAGTCCTACCGACTAAAAAGCACACGTATCCTACCTAACAGCCTACGGTTGGGAGCCCCGAGTATGCCCTCGGCATGATGCATACTGCGGCCGCGTCTTTGGGGGGTTATTCAGTTATTATCCCGCTTCTTGATGATGTGCTATCTGCGAGCTACGCATTCTAGCCGCATTGCTGGCCATCAGAATCTCCGACCATACGGGGGCCCCGTTAGGCCCCGTATAGGGCTCCGTTAGGCCCCGTATAGGGCCATGCTCCGCACGATCCCAAGGCACAGTCTCCTGCAGGGAGCGTTGGGTCTTCTGATATTGGGCTCCTCCAGCTTAAGCTATTGGACCAAACTTCGGAAGTGGTATCCTAAGTTCCACCAGCTAAGTTCACCCACGGCTAAGTTCACGCACGCACACACACACACACACACACACACACACACACACACACACACACACACGTACGCACGCGCAATATTGTTATTTGTAACTATTAATACGCAGCACTTTGTCATTAATAAGCACCACTGAACGCTGTTATCTAAAACACAGGCATCAGCCTAGTTTAGAGAGCAGAACTAGTATTATTGAGATACATTAAGACTGCAACTGCCTTGAAATTGAATTTAGAATTAAGACTCAAATGTAATACGTTTTTTTGGATAAATAAAGATTATTATATTAAAGCTATCGGGTACGAGCCCCAGATACGTCATCGAGAGCTCGATGCCGATGCTGAGGCCCCCTTTATGTAAGTTGAATCCCGCAGGTGGCCTTTAGGGCTGCGTCTCGGTGCGTTGCTCCTCGCGCTGTAATGAGGGTGTCGTCGTAACACGTTACGCCGACACCTCTAGAGCAACGGACCAAGCAGCACCCAATCGTAACCGATGTTCCATATAGGCGTTCCTAAGACCGATGCCTATGGAACGCCGAACGACACATCTCGACGACCCTGCCCTAGCCAGCTCTGGTAGGATAAGGCCCTTTCGGAAAGATAAGCTCCGACTATTCGACGGAGGTATGGAGGCATGCCATGGTAAAAATGCGCCTCCCAAACGCAACTCCAGGGCAGGGATGCAACCACCACCTCACCCTGTTATATTGCCGCTATAACAAAAAATACCTACTAAAATCAAAGAAAATTGCATCCACACAACAAACGGAAATTTTTGTACCCAATTTTTGTAACGGAACCCTCTCTGCGGGCATTCGATTCGCACTTGGCTGTTTTTTTTTTTCAATATGAACACGTGAGTTTCGGTTTCGGTTTCGGCCGAAACTGACCCTGGGGCCGAAAGTTCGGTTTCGGTTTCGGTTTCGGCCGGAAAACCAGTTTCGGTCGGACACTAACAAATACACTCGAGAGCAATGAATCCGGGTCACTTAAAGAATGTTAAAAATCTCGGAAACTAAAAATGATAGGGTAATGCAATAAATTGTATTTAATAGACAATGTAATACTCCTTAAATGAAAGTAAAAAAAATATGAGTCACCATACATTTTATTAACACAAAATTGCATAAAGAAAAAACTGCCGATCTCTCCTTAAAACAAAAATAGGAAACATGAAATTTTTGAACTTTATTACGATTTTCTTGAATTTTAATACTTCGTATTGCCTCCTCGTGCTTCCATTACTGCGTTTACGCGGTTTGGCATGCTGTACACCAAGTTCCTTATACGATTTTGGGGAATATTCTCCCATTCCTCTGTGAGAGCAATTTTGAGCTCACGAAGCGTGATTGGGGGAGGGTTTCGTTGTTTTACGCATCTGCCTAGCTCGTCCCAAGCATGCTCGATCGGGTTGATATCCGGGCTGCGCGCTGGCCACTCCATACGAGTAATGTTCATCTCTTGAAGGTAGTCATTCACAATCCTACCTGTATGAGGTCGGGCATTGTCATGCATAAATATAGCATCCTCACCTAAATTGACCATAAATGGACCAACGTGATCATTGAGGATTTCTTCCACATATCTTACGCTAGTTAAAGAGCCGTTTTCTATGATCACCAGCTCTGTGCGACTTTCAGAAGAAATTCCGGCCCACACAAGTACAGACCCACCACCGTAGGCTACTTTTTCTTCGATGCATGCTTGCTTGAATCTTTCCCCTGGTCTTCGATACACTCTGTGTCTTCCATCGTGCTTGTAGAGCATAAATTTTGATTCGTCGGAGAACATAACTTTTGACCAATCTTCAATACTCCAATTTACGTGGCTCTGGGCATACCTTAGTCTCGAAATACGATGCCCACGCTCCAGTTTAGGGCCGTTTGCAGGTCTAAGGGGTTTTAAGTTAGATTCAGCAAGCCGACGTCTTACTGTCCATGCACTTGGGTTACTTCCTCCGAGGCGTCGAAACTGATTGGTGAGTTCAGTTCCTGTGAGAAAGCGATTTCGAAGCATGGTGTTCACCAAGTATCGGTCTTCTCGTGCTTTGGTACACCTGGTTCTGCCCGTTCCTGGTCTGCGTAGGTTAGAACCAGTTTCTTCGTAACGTCGGAGAACTCTTTGTACTGTTGACAGCGACACACCGACAGTCCTGGCTGTATCGCGCTGACTCCGGCCGGTTTCCAGCATTGTAAGTATTCTGGTGCATTCTTCAGGCGTAAGCGACATAATTTCAGCTTGATTAATGAATATAGAGCACTATCAACATGGTTTATGTACCCACATAAATGACAGATTACAAAAAAAAGCAACACCAAATGCTGTAATTTCGTAGTTCCATCTTCGAAAGTGGCCCTTTTTCAAATTTGATTTTTTTATGATATAACTTTACAATAACTAAGAAGTTTTAATACCTTCATTTAAGGAGTATTACATTGTCTATTAAATACAATTTATTGCATTAACCTAGCATTTTTAGTTTCCGAGATTTTTAGGATTCTTTAAGTGACCCGGATTCATTGCTCTCGAGTGTACATAGTTAGGTATCCAGTTTTTAAGAAATGCGTCATACATTTGCGAAAACCTGTAGCTTTAAGTAGTTTATTTGCAAAATTTCTGTATTTTTTGGTTATAATTGGACAGTTATCAATATTTCATAATGTATCTCCTATCTAAATATTTTAAGTAATAATGGATCTAAAGGATAACTAACAAAAATTCTAAACATATTTAGCTAAAATCGTAACTAACGTTCTACATTTTGAGGAACATTATTTATTTTAATGTTTTCAGTTATTTTTGGCATTATGTTGTTCTGGATGGATTCGATTATAGTCTGTCATTTTGAATTTTGGGTTGAACGTTTTCTGTTTTATTTTCATCAAATTCGTTTCTGATATATTTTACTGAGTCTTTTTGTGCCGATTTGAATTATTCCTAATGACTGTGATCTAAGCACGCAGTGTATTTCCCTGTAGCATAGATATATGGAGTACCAAGAGGCTACTATTTTTCTAATCGCTAGCTTTATTCTCTCGACATCAATTTTATTAACTATTCGTTTGAAGCGGTGGACCCAAATATAATGTTGATATTTTCGATATTAATATAATTCGTGATAATTTGATAAACGCGAGATAAATGCACGATAAATATAATGTGCACTATCGGCATTAAAAATTAAGTACCTAGTAAAGTAAAAGATACAATATTGTATAAATTATAAAACGCAGTAAGTATAAAAAGAAATTCAAGATTAAATTTAAAACAATAATACCTATAAAATTAAATAAAGTATTAATAGTAAAACTATACTTACTAATAAGAATACGACATTTGTTGAGTACCTAAGTAATTAATCATACTTACTAAACAATATAATAAATATTTTAAACTTTATAAATGCAGTAGTTATTGATTTTAATAGATACATGATCCGGGTACAATTAATGGGAGATTACACAATTAAAATACATTTTGGCCTTAATTTTTAAATTGCAGTTACAATCACTATAATGTCTGATTCGGGTGAAATGTACATTGATTCATATTTTAATACTAACGACTAGTTTTATACTGTACTAATAAATAAGCAAAAATTGATACTACATGATAGGGTTAAAAAGACCCTAACTTCGAACCACACAATATTCTTTGACGATCAAAAATCACACATAGTTATAAAAATGTATGTCTAGTTGGAGTACAAATATTACATTTAGGAGACACAGTGGGATCACAATGTTTTTAACACTAATCATTCGTTTCAATACTTCAAAGCCTCGATTCTATTCTACACAAATAATACCTTCATTACTTGCTACCATGTTTCTTACCAACGTTTCTAGCATATCTACCTTTAGCATATAAACCTGTGATCGTAATACTGGATCACTTTCATAGATGGCGTTATTTCAAGTGTTTTAGTTAAATGTGAAAAGTTATGATTATCTGGCATCTCATAGCCATTTTAGATATCAGATGAATAACCAATTTAAATCGTATTTTCTACAATTTTTGTTGTCTATGTATCATGTCAAGCAGCGCAGACCTTTACCAAACTTTTTCTTTTCATTTAGTCTGACTGAATCATAGGTTTATAGTGAATGTTATTTTTAAACTATCGCGGTTTTTAACACTCATACTTATAGAATTCGGGACTTCACGCGAAATACTATTTTACTTACATTCACCGACGTTTCGAGCACGTTGCAGCGCCCGTGGTCGCGGTTGGACTCTTGTTGGATGTCCAGAATTCTATAAGTATGAGGGTTTATAGTGAATATAAGATATGTTGCGTTACATAGGTATATTCTTATTTCCGATTGATACTTGACAACGAGGTTAATAAGAAACTCACTGAACTAATGGATACATCCAGCGGGTCGCGCAGAAAACGAGATATCTAAAAAATATCTTGATATAGAGCAGGAGATTGGATATCCAGCAATGAAAGAGCTTTGGATGTCACCAGGAATAACATGATGATGATTATGAAAAATCAGTCTTAAATACTTTATTTATTGATGACCATGACACGTGATTTTTTATCAGACTAGCCATATTTAATTTGTGAAGTTGAAATGAATTTGAAAATAGATTACCTTATTTATTGGTTATTCATCTGAAATGTATATTTGATTCGGTGTATAATAAATTTGTAAATGTATACAATATTTGTCATGGCATTGTTTAGTTTGATTATTCATGCACTTTCATTTAGCGTCGCTACCTTATAAAATCCAATTACTCAAATCAAATATTATAATTTGCCACTACCGTGTTAAATTCAGTCCACATCAATCTAATTTCGTTACGAATAATATGATATATTTTGTCATTATTAAATTTATCGCCGAAACCGTCAACTTCCCGAAAGTATTTTTGAGTATAGCTTGTTGAGTATTTAGTAATACGAAAATATACAACGTGTCAATAACATTTCAAGTGTTTTGAAGAGCGAAAAATAAAGACCCAAAACTAAAAGATACGTTTTTAAAAAGACAAAATTCTATTGTTCGTTCCAAAAAAGAATAGGTATGAGTGGGTGTTTGATTCAAAAACAATATTTTAAAGTATTGTATACTTTTTTACCCTTATTCACACGTTGAATATCATTCAAACACCAATAAAACATCCACTGCACATTATTGAGAGCATTATTTAGCAAGAAATTGTTGCAAGATAGACTGAAACTTCACTACTCTAAATAAGTTCGATGTAATGCTCAGAGATGGCGTTGTCTTACTATAAGGTAACGCCATCTACTGGCGTGTGACAGTAAAGCTACAGGGTTACATATCTATAGGATTTGCTACTTAGGATGCTCTATAGGATTACTAAGAGAGACACAGTGTAAGTTGGACTGCGTTTGTGCTATTTTAGTGAGTGTTTTGTATAATCTTAGTAAGATTTTTTATGGTAAAAAATATTTTTATATTTTATGTAACAAATAACTGATTGCGTAGATTTATATCAGCGATGTCAAATTATTATGAAACAGTTTCATATTAATAAAACAAAAAAAAAGTTTAATTTTGTTTACGAGTGTTATCAATAAAATTAGTAGACACATAATTTCAACTAAGTTGGACAAAAAACACATGCTCTTCAAACCTTCATGAGTAATAGACAACACAGAGATATAAGGTTTAAATTTAAAAAATAAATCTTCAATCAATTATTCCAAAAGTAATAGCATCTTGTATCAAGTTGTATCCGTGGTTAGATTGAATTGTTGGATCAATCTAACCGCGTCCACTCTTTTGTATTCTTGATCAGATCTACCAATAATATCTAGTTATTATCCAAACGCAGTCCATCCACATGAGACAAGTACATTAGAGAGAGAGTCACTTGTAGCTAGCGGCGCAGTCGAAGAACGGGAAGCAGGCGACGGGCTCGGCGGCCGAGTGCTAGAGCACGTGCAGGTTCTCGCACGACTTGGACTTGGAGTCGCGCGCCCACACGCGCCCCAGGAGACCACGCACCTGGAGTTGAACGGAGGTAGTAGCAGATGACGCTTGTGTGTGTTTTAGTGGAATAATGGCGTTGCAGGATATTATTTAGCATAGATGGCGCTAATTGTCTTTGTTTGAGAGGAACGATTAAGAGATGGCGTTGCGGGATTAGAACTTAGATCCGCGCCCACGTGCGGCCCATCAGTCCACGCACGTGTTAGTAGTTTGACGGTGAGAGTAATAGATGTACTACCCTTATTTTTGAATTATTCTTAAAAGTGCGGATATGTGAGTGGTAGGGATAAATAATGAAACTTCAATTTTAAATTTATATTTACTGGCACATAAACGTTATAAGAGTAAAGTAAACAATGAATTCACAGAGACGAATGGATGGCAATGAACCTAAGATAGCAAGGCCATTAAGTTTAACTGTATATGTGGGTAAAGTCAAGTTTCCTCCACAAGCTGAGTGGGTCCATTAATGAATCCGCTCAGTAAACTGTTCACTTTTAAACTGTTCACTTTTTATCCTGCCACCGCAGTACCACAGTTTACTGCGTGTATAAGTTAAGCGGATTCATTAATGGTCCCTCTCAGCTCGGAGTGCAAACCAGCCAATAGAACGTACCTTGACGCTGGCGGACAGCCGCGTCCTCTTCCGCGGTGTGCTGGCGGCGGAGACGACGGCGGGCGCGGGCGGCGCGGCGGCGGGCGGTGTGGGCTCGAGCGGCGAGCGCGCGCGGCTGCGGTTCTTGCGGGACCCGCTGCGTTTGCTGTACCACATACAACCAGAATTTGATGACATTCTATTTTATCATAAAACCAGGCAAGTGCGAGAAGAAAAACGACACAGAAATCATGTTTTTTGTGTGGGAGTCCCCCTTAATTCCCAGTTTTTTTTTTCTGATTTTAGTCTTTGTTGTCATAGCGACAACTGAACTATGATGGTTCAAAATGGACACGTGGCATGGCGTAATTAATCTGTGAGCAATGTGCTGTGCTATGTTATATAGAACTACAGCAACTTATTCCTACTCACCGCACTCTCTCAGCGTGCTGCTGTTTGAGCCGTATCTGCGTAAGGAGCCCCACCAACAACTCGTCCACGTTGTGGTTGATGCCCACCGACGTCTCGATGAACTTGCACTCGTATGATGTCGCCATGTTCTTGCCCTCTGGAATTGAGCGAGAAAAACTATTAAAAATTGTCCAAGTGCGAGTTGAATTCGCTCACGGGTTCCGTACTAAAAAACTGCGAACTTGCAGTATCTTTGCAGGGAGATCTCTTTAAATTATTATTTTTTCTGTTTTAGTATTTGTTGTTATAGCGGCAACAGAAATACATCATCTGTGTAAATTTCAACTGTCTAACTATTACGGTTCATAAGACACAGACGGACAGACAGACAAACAGACAATTTCATGACAAGACACTGTGCTAAGCTCTTAGATAGACGACGGTTCATTATACTTCGAGATTTACAAGGCTTGCACCATGGTCTCGAGCGAGAGAGTGTCCACGTCCAGACCCACTACGAGGACCTGACCACGCAGTGCACTCCACCAGTGTGTGGAGCGCTGTGTCATCGCTGCGGTCCTCGCAGTGCTGACACTCGGCCGTGGTTTCTCGGTGTCTTCGCCACAGACACCTACCGAAGCTACCGTGCCTGGTAAGTATCTGTGACAACCGGTAGGAGAGAGCACCGTGTCTCCTCTCCAGCCACTCGTCCATGACCGGTCTGAAGGCCACGATCGTGGCGAATCCCCCTTTCCCTGCAACCATCTTTATACCCCACGTTTACCAAGTCGCATTCAAGTTGTGTGAGAATACTCATAAAAATTTATTATTATAAGATATTTATGCCTATGATTTCTAAAAGAAAGACGTCTATAATGTAATGTAATGTACATAATATTTGCACATACAAAATGAACTGACAACCTACAAAGAATTACACCATTAATTCAAGCCAGTGGTTCCGTACGTGGAATTAAACTAAATCAAACATCGTGTAATTATTGTGCTTGGAGCAATTACGTTTGGCACACAGCCCTCATCTTGAGACCTTGTGAAGGGTCGCTACGGTAATGGAGGCTCGAATTATACGGATCGGTGGCGACTTTGTTATTTGTACTTTTGAGGGTAGTATTTAATTATAGACAGTTTTTATGCGGTATTGTGAGTCAGAAATTACAAAACAATCCTACTAATATAATAAATGTGAAAGTGTGAAAATTGTTTGGATGTTTAAATGTTTGGATGTTTGTTACCCAATCACGCTCTAACGGCTGAACGGATTGGGCTGAAATTTGGTACAGAGATAGCTTATAGTCTGGAATAACACATAGGTTTTTCATCCCGGGAAAATGTTCCCACGGGAAACGGGAACGGGTATGGAATTTCAAACGGGCGAAGCCGCGAGCTTCATCTAGTTACTTAAATTTGCCATATATCATATCTTCGCAGAATTTGATCCTTATCAGTGAAACTATCGTATGGTGTAATAATAAAGGGGGTGTTTTTTTTCAGCTAGGAATATTGGTTTTTCAAAAATCTAATGACGAGGTTTTAAGTTTTATCAAAATTGGGCTCGTGACTCCTTTGAGCATTTTTAGCTGTTCCTTATAGTGTCGGATTTGGCCATCCAAGCCCTTTTCAAAAATTCATCTTGTATATCTTTCGAACGGGCAGATGGACGTCCATTTAAAAAGTTGTATTTTGTCCCAAATAGGCGAAGAGACCATGGGCACGTTGAAACCGACAGGACCAGGCCGTTTCTTATATACTTTGCCAAGGTTACAAAATTTTACTGGCAGTCTTGGCAAAGTTTAAACCCCTTTTTGTTTCCTTTTCACGTCGGAGGTTAAAGCTTGTTAAAGTGACTTCATAACACAAAAACCGGCCAAGTGCGAATCCGACTCGTGCACAGAGTACCAAAAAACCGGCAAAAAATACATTTGTTGTCTCCCTTTTTTTCCCCTGAAATTTGTTGTTATGGCGGCATCAGAAATACATCATCTGTGAATATTACAGCCATCTTGCTATCACGTTTCCTGAGATAGAACCTCATGACGGATAGACAGACAGACACACGGACAGGGTCCCGTTTTTACCATACCCAAAAGAGTAAAAATGAAAACCCTAATCATAAGGCTCCGGAGCCCTAAAAATTAACAATTACTTATAAATGTTACTTTAAAGTATAATTATAGAAGACTACTTTTTAACTGACTGTGCAAAAGGAGGGTTATGATTTACTGAAACTTTGGTAATGGAAAAAAAATGGTATCGGGATAGTTTGAGGCCCTGGGAAGGCCTAGGGCCTCGAGCTATCCCTATGCCAAATTTCATCTCAATCGCTCCAGCCGTTTAGGCGTGAAAGCGTAACAGACAGAAACACAGACAGACCGACAGACAGAGTTACTTTCGCATTTATAATATTAGTAAGAAGTAAATGTTTAATGGGCGACTGACAGTGATGAGTTGATTCGAAAACTTTTCGTTTTAATGAACACGTCAAGAGCTTTTGTAGGGAAATAACATAAAATTTCCATTGGGCTGTCAAAAGATGAATTTTCATCAAGCGATTGTCAAAACTTAATAGCAGTTTTTAGGGTTTCGTAGCCAAATGACAAAAACGGAACCCTTATAGATTCGTCATGTCTGTCTGTCTGTCTGTCCGTCCGTGTGTCACAGCCTCTTTTCTCCGAAACTGTAAGGCCTATGCTATTGAAACTTGGTAATTAGATGTATTCTGTGAACCGCATTAAGATTCTTATATAAAACTAGAAAAAAAGCAGTAAATTTTGGGGGTCCCCATGCTCAGAACTGAAACTCAAAAATGTTTTTTTCATCAAACCTATGCGTGTGGGGTATTTATAGATAGGTCTTCAAAAATGCGTAAAAGACACTTCCAAAGTGGAAAAATGTGTGTGTCCCCCCCCTCCCCTCTAACTTCTAAACTAAGAGAATGATAAATCTAAAAAGAATATATGTTGTACATTGCCATAAAAACTACCAACGAAAATTGGTTTGATCGAGATAGAGCTGGTAGTTTTTTTTAATACGTCATAAACCACAATTTTCGTTTAGAAAACCACTGCGAACGTGTTAAAACATCAATCAAAGTTACAGCGAACTATAAGAACTTTTATATTATGTTACTTGCTGCTACGAAACCCTTCATGGGCGAGTCAAACTTGCACTTGGCCAGTTTTTAGATTTTCTTGTTATTTGGGGGATTAATAAGATGCCCTCCATCCCATCTTTATAACCAATTGGGGAAGGTGTTTGATGTCCATGTTTTTCACATTCAAAATTGTGTAGATTTCTAAATTTCTAGTGTAAAATTACTCAGAAATTGATTATGGTTGACTGGTAGAGAATGCCAATAGGATTAAGTCCGCCTGTGTACATTGTGCATACATTTTATATAGGTACATTAGATAAAATGAAAAAAAATCGTAGTAACTTAGATTCTGGCTATCTAACACTCCAGAATACTAGACGGAAAAACTGACACCAGATGTCACAGCAGTAGGGTCACCAGTTCACCACCCTCTTCAAGCAGTGTGACTTGCACTCTTAGACAAGTGGCTTTTACGTCAGTAGAATAGAATTCTCTGAGACTGACACTCGTTATCGAGATTCTCAATAACGAGTGTCAGTCTCATACATTGAGAATTCTATTCTAAAAAAAATAAGGGGACAAATCGAAATGAAATGAAACATTCACATACGCAATGAAAAGAAACGTTTTATATGAAACATGCAATGTTGCGTTATTAAGCTCGCTGGCGACCGTGAGCAGATAAGCCCCCTCAGACAATTGGCTTTTACGCTAGTAGAATAGAATTCTCAATGTATGAGACTGACACTCGTTATCGAGAACTCTCGACAACGAGTGTCAGTCTCATACATTGAAGCCGTGGGTCTATTGGGAGTCCTGGGACATCCTTCCGAGGGCTTACCCAGGCTGTTGGACGTTACGTGAGGTTTTTTAGTCGGTAGGAGTCGGGCATAGCAACCATGAGGATTTCCTCATGTTAAAAAAAAATAGCGTCTCTAAAGCATTTCTTGTACGAATCTACAAATGAATCAGATTATGAATGAAACACGCTATGTTTAGAGTACCTCAGTTATCGTGTACTTAGATCTCTATGGTCCACGTTATGTAAATAATAAACACAAACAGGACGTAACATTAAAGACTATAAAGATAAAACAATATTAATCGCAAGCGCCTGATACATTATTTGCAGCAATGTGACATCGTTCGTTAAAATGGCGCCGTGTCGACGCCCGCTAATTTGCACGCACACAAATACTCTCACAGTTTCATTAAAAGCAGATATAAAATTTGCTAACGAACATAATTGGACAGATCTGGCTTTAATCTAAAGTTTGTTTTTGTAGCTTTACTGAAAAACGTATCTTTAAAAGCTTTTTGTCTGCTTTTGATCAAGGTGGTGTTAATTTCTATAGCATATTTTTTGGTAAAAGATTTTTTTCAAACCAGCTTTGTCCCTAAGCATAGTTTGTAACTTACTACAAACGTTGTACATCCCCGTATTTGACAGTAATGTACAGAAATATTTTTATAACTTATTCATTCCCTTTTTCTGAAGTAAAACTTCTTTAGGCGCGACCTAGGGAGTAACGAAGATTTTTTTCTGACGGAATTACTTCCGTCAGAAAAAAATCTGACGCTATTTGAATTTTGAATAGCGAAAACGTAGTATCCGCTATTCAAAATTCGAATGAATTATATTGATATAACATTTGATGCCGTCAATGGCAAAGAAGTTTTCATTCCTTCTATTCGAAAAGAATCACTTTGCACCACGATAACGGGGCGCAAAATAGCTCTTTTCTGTTAAGAGCTTTTTAGCGGGCGGCAAAGGATTTGAATTTGGAACTTGAAAATTTCATATAAATCGAACGCAAATTGTATAAAATACTGGCTGGTAAGTGTTGGCTGCACAGCGCGGTGTCCTGAGCTAACTTAAAAACTGAAGAGCGCCATTTATCTGTTCGTGTTCGTCATTATTAATGTTCTTGTAATCAGTACCTAAACATATTTTATTGTATTCTGCAAATATAATAAGTTCTACGTCAAGTTATGAAAGTGACAGTCCATGAACTCCTGGAACAATAACTATAGGAGGTAACTGCGTCGTACAAAACTTATTTTTTCTCATAGAAAGGGAATGAAAAGTAGAGTATATTACTCGAGGGCAAATTATTTTTCCCTCGGGCGGTGTACTCTGAATCCCTCACTGCGCTCAGGATTCTACGTTAGAATCCCTCGCTATGCTCGGGATTCTATTCTAGAATCCTTCGCTTCGCTCGTGATTCAAAGTAGCGCCCTCGCCGTAAAAATACTATTTTGCCCCCTTGTTATACAATCTACTATTTCATTTCTCTTACTCGGAAAATAGTGTTTTCTTGATCTGACTATTGGGTGGAAAATGCTGTTTCCCTCCCTAGGGAGGGAAAAACTCATACAAATTACTTCCCACCCAAGGGCCGGAATGAACTTTAAAAATAGAACTGCTGACAGGTCAGCTGTGATAGTGAAGAGATTTGTGTAAAAAAAAAAAAAATGCCATGCGACTTTCCAAACAGCCAGTGTGAACTTAGCGAAAATTTCTTCCGGCCCCATACACGTACAATAATATTGATCAATGTAGCAATAAACTGAACATATTATTGAGGTTTGAACAGACTATATTCGGATGGAAATAAATATTGAGTCAATATTGTACGTGTATGGGGCCAGCCGGAGTTCCATATTTAAAATTTAAAAAGTCGACATAATGTAGTTGTTATTATTTTATCTCTAACAGAATTCAAAACAATTGGTAATACTTAATGTTTTATGGTAAGGTTTGAATCTTATTATAAGTTTTATGTTCCTCGTATTTGAAATGAAAAGTAGAGTGTTTAACTCGGGTAAAAGAATCAATTCCGACTCGGACTATAGCCGCCCGAGCGCAGCGAGGGCGTCTATATACCTCGGGAATTGATTCTTTCCACCCTCGGTTAACAATCTACTATTTCATTTCTCATACTCGGAAAATAGTGTTTTCTTGATCTGACTATTGGGTGGAAAATGCTGTTTCCCTCCCTAGGGAGGGGAAAACTCATACAAATTACTTCCCACCCAAGGGCCGGAATGAACTTTAAAAATAGAACTGCTGACAGGTCAGCTGTGATAGTAAAGAGATTTGTGTAAAAAAAAAAAAAAATGCTGCGGCCATGCGACTTTCCAAACAGCCAGTGTGAACTTAGCGAAAATTTCTTCCGGCCCCATACACGTACAATAATATTGATCAATGTAGCAATAAATTGAACATATTATTGAGGTTTGAACAGACTATATTCGGATGGAAATAAATATTGAATCAATATTGTACGTGTATGGGGCCGGCCGGAGTTCCATATTTAAAATTTAAAAAGTCGACATAATGTAGTTGTTATTTATCTGTAACAGAATTCAAAACAATTGGTAATAATCTTTTATGGTAAGGTTTGAATCTTATTATTAGTTTTACCTTTAGGTTCATTTTTCCTCGTATTTGAAATGAAAAGTAGAGTGTTTAACTCGGGTATAAGAATCAATTCCGACTTGGACTATAGCCGCCCTCGCTGCGCTCGGGCGTCTAAATACCTCGGGAATTGATTCTTTCCACCCTCGGTTAACAATCTACTATTTACTTCAATCGCGCGTAAAGGTTACACGCACTCACTTTTTTTTTAACGTTAGGGAAAATCCTAACGGATGCTATGCCGGACTTCTACCGACTAAAAAACCTCACGTATTCTGGTTGTGATTGCCTGCTGTTGAAATTATTCAAGCCGCCCATAAGGCCTTCAATTTGGCTTAACGACTGCCATTTTACTAGCAACCAGGACCAACGGCTTAACGTGGCTTCCGAAGCACGGAAACGCTCAAATAAATGTCACAAAGTGACCACCCACCCATCCAAGGACTGGCCATAGTGAAAATTCCTTACTGCAGTGATTGTTTACAGAACACTGAGTCCGTGGGGCCACGTGTGCTTCTTGTGTTTCTGGCGTTTCAAACCTCCGTAATCTCGTCAAATGAATGCAGCCTGATGGAAAATCTAACTAAAACATCCGTATGCTTTTCTGCCGTCATATTTGTCTAAAAATATCATAATTCAAAGTAGCTTACCATCAGTAGGCACAGCTCTAGACCTGGCCAGGTCAGCTTTATTCCCGACCAAGATGACAGCGCGTCGCGTCGGGAGGTGTGTCCCGCCGCCCACAGATCTTGCAGTCTCTTCTACGACTCCCCGATTATCCGTATGCTAGTCTGCCGCCTTAATGGTAATCTATAAATATCACATTTGGAGTTACTTACCATCAGTAGGCACAGCTCTAGACCTGGCCAGGTCAGCTTTGTTCCCGACCAGGATGACGGCGCGTCGGGAGGTGTGTCCGGCCGCCCACAGGTCTTGCAGTCTCTTCTCCGCCTCCCCGAAACTAACTCGGTCAGCTGTCGAATACACCACGCAGTAGCCATGAGCGCAGCCGTCGGACTGAAACGGGAATGATATTTTAATTAAAACCGCCAAAGTGTGATTCGGATTCGCGCTCAGGAAGTTCCGTACCAAAAAACGGCAAAAGTTACCCCCCTTTTTTCGATTTTAGTTGATGTCAAAGCGGCAACAGAAATACATCGTCTGTGAAAATTTCAGCTTATCATGACGGACACACAGACAGACAGACAGTTAAACAGTTAAACAGACAGCCGGACAGCGAAGTCTCATGAGTCCTGTTTTTACCCTTTAAGTAGCTACAAAATTAAAGTGACCGATGTAGAAAATGAGTTCTGGAGTGGAGACCGCGATCTTGTACACGTGGAGTAAGAGGACCCTCGCCAGATGGACCGTAGACCTGGAAAAGGTCGCAGGCTGGGACTGGATGTGAACGGGGAGAGGTCTACGTCCAGCAATGGACTGCCACACACTGATTTGATTGAAAATATTTTGAATGTTGTAAACATTGTGCAGACGGTTTTTGAACGTATTAAATGGGGATGCCTCTGACATGTTGTTCAAGTTACCACTTGATTCTCTGGAACATATTTTAAGGAATTTTCATTGAATAGTATTTTCTAGGAGATAGGTACTTATTTTCGTTATCAGTAAACTTGTTATCTCTTGTTCTATTGTATGTAGAATACAGCAGAATACCCTAAACCTACTCAAACGGGTGTCAAGTCCTAGACACCCTCACAGTGTTTCCCTCTATGCTCCGCTATGGACCCGACGCGGCGCCATTAGTCATTAATAACAAAATTTACATGGTCTAACCCTTAGGTACTTTTTCCGTGTTGTAGTACAAACAACGCTTTTGAAATATGTATTAATTTATTATTATGAGTAACAATGAAAGGCGAATAACTTTGTTTCACCCGTAATATTCACAAACGTTACAATCCAACATTCCGACCCTTATCAAAGAAATCTGTCATTGTTAGCCGCAGGCTCTGATGAGGGTGTAAAATGTATTCACAGAATAAAAAGAATTTGGTGAAATAATGAGATGTGTGGTCCAATTTGTAGCTAAAAGTTCAAAGGTCATATTCTCGGTGGTCTTTTAGGTATAATTTTGTGTTCTGAAAGCGCTTTAATCTGGTCCCACCCTCTCTTTTTCGGTCTCGAAGAACGCGTGCCGGGCAAAAGTGCTGCCAGTGCTACTTTACAATGGAGAGAATCTTCGTCAGAATTGAGCGATTGATAAGAGGATGAGCTCACAAACAGCATAATTTTAATTTTATAATCATGTGTATCATCATCTAAGTATCCGACACTGAAACTACCAATTGTGACCATTTTTGGGAGGATCACTGATTCCCAAGACACAGTTTTAGTTTGGGAGCCAGGGATCTAAAACCTACTTATTACGTAGATACTTATTTTCTGTGTGTAGCAAATTAGCAATAAATAAATTATAACAAATCTCAATCAAAAATAAAATATTGCGATTCAAAAGATCGTGTTTCTCTGTTGGACCACCAGTGCACGTGTTTCCATCAGACTACAACCCCAGGTTGTGCAAACAGAACTTGACTCTTTACGGGCGTTTGGTCATCATTGAGTCAACTTGAGGACCACAGCCAATAGCCTTGAGGACTGTGAGAGTCTAAACTTATTGTCTAGCTACAGAATTTCGACAATTGGTTGTGGAGATTAGATGGCAATTCGCTTCACGGAGAATACCGAAGTTCAGCAGCGAAATTAGATTGGAAAGTCGACCCTGACTGGGCTAGAAAAAGGCTCGGTGGATGATGAGCTGCAGTACCATCAATGGTACCACGGCAAAAACATACCTTAGTACCAGTAAAGGTACCAAGATAATAACATTTGCCACTGTACCATCAATGGAACTGAGTATAATGGTAATGAATTATAGCTAAGTATAAAGGGTGATACTACAGTGTGTTTGTGTGTGTATGTTAGTACCCAGGAACTCACGATAACTTGATCCGGCGGTGCGTCCAGGAAGGTGATTTCCGACTCCTCACCCGCCAGGAGGACGCACACTGATCGCTCCCCGGACTCGTCATCTGGAACATAAGAAGAATGATGTGGTCATTAATTTCTATGGTTTTCTATAGTGGCACTAGGTTTTTTTTACGTGTGTCGAACAGAACTACTAGGTACCTATCTAACTATTTAACGCCAGATGCCCCGGGTAACTCCTCGGAAGAAAATCCCAGAATTCCCGGTGGACTTTGGGCTACCACTGCATTTAACTGGTTTAACAAACTAGTGGTTTGGGTGTGATCCTGCTTCTTAGACTGTAAGCGTGCGTCTTATCAAGCTGTCATATCAGGCCGACAGGCTCTCGGGGCCTGCTTCTCTAAGGACAGTGAACAGCACCTCAGCCGTCATCAGGCTTCAGGCTCAAGTCTCGTCTTTGGAACAAGTACTAACATCGCAAATGTATAGAAATACAAACGCCTAAAATCATAATTTCATGTTATTGTTTTGAAAATACCACATTCCTATGAAAGTATATTTAATAGAAAAGCAAGAAACCTAATATCGTGTAATAAATTGATATTGGAAAAACTACCAAGATAAGTCCCAGTTTACGAGCTACAAATACGTGCACAACTCTAATAAGCTTTAGGAATGTAGTCGTTTTAGATAAATGGAATTCTCAAACAGTTATCTGTCATACCTACTTATTATTGAAGTAAAACTTCTTTAGGCGCGACCTAGGGAGTAAAACTCAGATTTTTTTTCTGACGGAAGTAGCGATATTTGAATTCGAATGAATGATATTTAATATATAACATTTGATGCCGTCAATGGCAAAGAAGTTTTACTTCAATCGCGCGTAAATTTTACACATACACACTTTTTTATTTTTAATTAGCAGGTGCCTGCTTGCTACTTCGTACGCTGCATTTTGTATGCGATTCTTTAGATTGATATAACTTTTTTATTTATGAACCGATTGACATGAAACAAACACTAATAAATGTTAAGTGGAGCAGACTGCAACGCAATCAAGAAAACCGCATTGCAATCGGTTGAGCAGTTGCTGAGATTAGCGTGCACAAACGTACAGACAAACAGCCAGTTACGATTTTATTTATTGATGATATTGATTGATTGATTGATGATGATTGATTAAGAAATTTTGGGTAAATTTAGGGAATTAGTAGATACAGGTGATCGTATACCACCACTATGACACATACCATGGTTCATACAGGAACGGTGATAGAAATCCATCATTCATGAATCGTGTAGAAATGTTATATCTGAAGAAAGCCTTCAAAATCACTGCAACTGACGCAGATTACCGTTTTGTTTTTCTTCAACTTGGCGTCTTGTCCATT
This sequence comes from Miltochrista miniata, assembly GCA_933228765.1. NCBI lineage: Eukaryota > Metazoa > Arthropoda > Insecta > Lepidoptera > Erebidae > Miltochrista > Miltochrista miniata. The sequence goes on from OW121769.1 coordinate 26,686,511, forward strand.
ATTTTCAAGTCTCTTTTTAGGGTTCCGTAGCCAAATGGCAAAAACGGAACCCTTATTTAGAGCTCCTCGCGGCGACCGGTCGCCGCGCATAATAATCAAACTTTTCCGTAAAGCCCCGCGCGGCGACCGGTCGCCGCACCTACCCAGACGACTTTAAACTTAAATTTAGCCTTCTTACGTTCTACTTTTCTATGAACAGGTTTATTGCATGTGTAGTTTATAACATTTCTTGTTTTTGGAATCTTATAAAATGACGTCAATGGGCCAGAATTTTTTACAAAAATCGAACAGTTGAAGTTGAGAGTCGATTGCGCATGGATGGCGTGCGTTTGTGTAGTACGTGTGTGTTTCGTGTTTTTATTATAAATAATGTGTTTGCATTATTATTTATTATTATACACAGTAAAATAAACAATATATCAATAATCCGGTTGGTGTTTACAGGATCGTAAAATATGGTGTGGTGCTAGAGTAATCAATGTTTTTTTTGTTGAGTGCGTGTGTACCAAGTGCGAGTGTGCGTGTGTGTTTTGTTTTTTTATTATAAATAATGTGTTTTCATTATTGTTTATTATTATGTACACAGTAAAATAAACAATTTATCAATGATCCGGTTGCTGTTGGCAGAATCGAAAAATTTGGTCTGGTAAGTGAGAAAAAAAATTTTTTTTGGGAAATGGGAAATCTTTTTTCATTTTTAGGGTGGTGGAGCTAGGTCCGTGCGATTACCGATTTTCGATATATTTTTTTAGTGTGGTGAAGGGTTAAGTGAATAGTTTGCGCAAGAGACACTTCCAAAGTGGAAAAATGTGTGTGTGTGTCCCCCCCCCTCTAACTTCTAAACTAAGAGAATGATAAATCTAAAAAAAATATATGATGTACACTGCCATAAAATCTACCAACGAATATTGGTTTGAACGAAATCGAGTTGGTAGTTTTTTTTTTTCATACGTCAAAAACCGCAATTTTTGCCGAGAAAAATCACTACCACTGCGAACGTGTTAAAACATCAATGAAAGTGACAACGAACTACAAGAACTTTTAAATTATGTTACTTGCTGCTACGGAACCCTTCATGGGCGAATTCAACTCGCACTTGGCCGGTTTTTTAGATAAATATTTGTGGGCATTCTCACACAACATCATCTAGCCCAAATTAAGCTAATATAAGCTTGTGCTGTGGGATTGATAGACATACTTATATATTTCTAAAAACATACGTATTAAACATAGAAAACACCTAAACTCCGAAACAAACATAATGGATCACACAAATAATATTTGGACCGACCCGGAAATCGAACTCAGGACCTCAAGCGTGGCAGGCGGTTACATTTCCGACTACGCCACCGAGACAGTCCAGTCTTATCTTGATTTCGAACCTGGGGTACTAAGAGCAACTATGGCTTGACTTAAGTCTTATTAACATTGTAGGGTGTCTACTTCAGACCCTTGTCCAATGATAAGCAGGTGCACCACTTGTACAAGGTAACTTTAACCTAACTAATCCTAAAGAACAAAAATCCCCCTACACAGGCGGATTGACGGTTTAAAAACAGTCATGGGATAAGAAAAGATTATTTAGAGAGGAACTGTGTTTCGGTGTAAATCGTCGAGACACCATACAGTATCTCCGAGGGCTTACCCGGGTCTCCCAACCGTAGGCTGTTAGTTAGGATACGTGTGGTTTTTAGTCGGTAGGAGTTCGGCATAGCATCTATGTAGGATTTTACTCACGTTAAAAAAAAACCATAAAGTATCTACGTCGCTTATACGATTGATTGACGAATCAACTTATCAAAGAAAGCGTAACTGTAAAATAAGATATCCTCCATCTTACCAATACTGGTATCATACGCGTGTAGATATTCTGACGTCATGAACTGGCCCACCAAGCTGGACTTGCCCACACCCGGCGCGCCCAGCACCAACACTCGGTATGAGCTGAGGCCGGCTGATGAATCCCTGTTATGGAAATGAAAGAATTTAAACGTGATATTTGGCGGGTTTTGTATAAATAACTAGCGAAATAGTTCCCGTTCCCGTGGGAATACGGGAATAAAATTTAGCTTATATTCATCGCAAAGAGTTTAGCTTCCCAACAGTGAAAGAATTTTTCAAATCGGTCCTGTAGTTCCGGAGCCTATTCGTTACAAACAAACAAAAAAACAAATCTTTCCTTTTTATAATATTAGTAGGTATAGATATTGTATTCTAATAGACCGGCCACACACTTGACGAGGAGCGAAGAGATTGGTCAGAGACGTAATATGGTTATTTAGTGGCATTAAGCACATTGATCCGACCGACGACTGGCGAAAACGTCGCGCAGACATTATTCTGTTTCAATTAAATACTTAACGGGAATAAGGTCGTTATTTTGAACCGGGGGAATTGTCATGTTTTAGCGCGTCCGATGCAAAGACTTCTATATAAACTCAGTTTATATACATAGAAGTCTTTGGTCCGATGAGAGCCGTTGGAGTTAATCAAATAATGACCTTTTTGCCTTTTGTTTGCTCAATGTGCTTACGGCTTGTTGCCCTTATTGGTGTTGCTGCTCGTCATATCGCGAGTAGGTACTGCCTGGCTATCCATTTAGTGTCTGTCTTTTATCGCGAATCAGCGGAACGGCAATACGAGCGAGGGCACAATACGCGATAAACATCGCGAGTAGGCGAGTGTGTGGCTGGTAGGACAATATTTGCGTAGTGTTAGTAATAGTAGCAGTGAAAGTGGCTAAAGAATAAGGGGCTATTATTTACCAGAATTAGAGCGCCAATAAAGAGTAAAGCAGTCAGATAAAAGAACATTATTATACCTATTTAGATGGTATCTTGAAAAAAATCCGTAATTTTAAGCCCATGTTTACTGTCATTAGCAGTCTTTCTTCACGGACATAAACAAAATAAAACTATACAGTTTGTAGTAGAAAATAGCGTAGGTACTAATCTCCGTCCTTATTGAAAGAAAAAAATCCGATATTTATAAATTGAACATTCAAAATTCCTTTCCTGAATAGTTTGGTTCGTCATTCCTCCAATTAGTTGTGGTTATCCTTAACTTACTCTCGTAAGTTAGGATTGACGAATCGAGAGTGTAAAGCGGGTTCCTCACCCTCCCCTCCCCTCCTTTACTATCTTATTGAAAGCTTTACGTTTTCAAGCTTTACACTAGCCGATCTTCTTTTTTCATAAAAGTAACATAAATACATTTTATGCATCCACTCCAGTTCACTCGCTTTGTCATGTTGTAGAGAAGGCGCCATAAAGCCTGCATTTAATCCAAGGCGCTCGAGAATTCAGGGTTTTTAGTGTATTTATATTGTAAATACATGAAGCATTTATTTGTTCATATTTATATCCATAACGACATCTTGCGATTGGGTTCAAAGTTGGCGGCCTTACGATGTGCCTCTTCACGCTCCGCCTGAAGTACTTGGGGTGCAAGAGGAGAGAAACACGTGCGCTGGCAGGTCGTTGTATAAACATTGCAGTTGTCCACCTGTATGCATTATTGTGCATACACGAAGCAAAAGTTTTGCATTCATTTTTTAAAATGAAGAGAATGAACATAATATTGGATACAGTTAAAATTTATATGGAGAAGATTATTTAGTGCACAATTTTTAAATGAATTACTGTCGAATCGAGACGGCCAACGAGTCTCTATTTCTATTTATAGTCAACAAACGTCACTACAAAACTACCACAAAAGCAAGAATACTAAAGAAAACATCGCAAGCAACCTTATCAGCCATTCCCCATCTCGAAGCATTACTCGTGTAAATGATAAACGAGCGAGTCGCGTGCCTGCCGTCGATCAGTCGCGGTTTAACTCCGACAAACATCGTGTTTCTGCCAACTGGGTAGGCAGAACCCGCTTTGTTATTCGCTATGTCTAACTTTGCAATGCGTTGTGTAGATAAAAATTTTGTTAGATGTTATCGCTTTGTAGATTTTAGATTTGCGTTTTGAAAGTTCTGGGCTAGTATTTTGAAGCGAATGGCTCCGCCTCCGCTCCGCCCGTTTTTATCTAACCCACAACCCTCGATGGATATTTTCGAAGAAACGTTAGGCATTTGATCATAGCTGGATATGGCAGGAGCATTGGTCCAGTAAAGTGGCAGAAGTAGAACGGTTAACGGCTAGAATAAATCAAAAGAAGAGAGCTACAACCTGACTCTGACGTAACGCATTGGGTACCCACAATAAAGCAGTAGGAATATATTTTGACGCGGGGACTGCAGTTAGGCACCTTGCTGTCCTGCTCCGGGAGAGCAGGCGGCTTTGTGTGGGTCTTACTCAAACATGTCCTCCTAAACGACGACCTGTTTCAATGGGTTCCTGAATGGTTGAAAATGTAAAGTCAGCCGGGCCTGCGATGGTATTTTTGAGCTACGTAATAGTTGAGCTTATATTAATTAAAAAGTTTAAGTAAAAGTAACATTAAACCTCACCTGGACGAAGCTAAGGAGCAAGGCGCCGAGGCTCTCGTGGCAGCTTCCGTGCTGGAGGCGCTGGACGCTACAGACGTGTTGGACCGGGAGCGGCGCGACCGGAGCGAGTCACCGCGGTTTATTACGCCTTTACCTGGGGACAGATAACGTATATGAAATCCTGAGACATCCTTTCAAGGACTTAACCGGGACTCCTGGTTATAAGTAGTGGCAAGGAACTGTGTGGGATTCAGTCGGTAAGAGTCCAGCATTTATGAAAGATTTCAAAGAAAGATACCGTATAATATGAAGACGTTTTAAAATATTTTTGGGAGTGAGCCGTCGGGGCCTACGTGTACACTTATCGACAATAGAAGTATTCTAGCCCTTCAGTTTCATGAGAGATTTACTTTACTTCTACGCAGCAGCGTGAAGTAAGTAAATCTCTCTTAGGGTCCCGTTCGATAGCGCTGAGTTTAGATATTATACCTACTAAATTATTAAAACCAATTGAAAATAAATATTTCGTGGTTCCTTACTACTAGACCAAGAGGCCAATCAAAGAAGCAAACAATCAGGAATCGATTCTAAGATAATTATTGGGTAATAAAATAATAATAGATGAAAGGATTGACTTAAGCAGACATTTAACACTAGGAAGGTATCTACAAGTTTAATTTCGTACCTAAATAAACCTATTGTACCCAATGTTGTCAATTTCACACATATATACATTTTAGAACCTTTCCACGGGTCTATTTCAATATTTATAGGACAGCTCCTTAGCCCCCGGGTCGCATTTACTCAGGATCGGGATCAATTCCGTAACAAAGTATGCCCCGTGACGTCACAAAGCTACCTACATAAATTTTCAACTGTACATACCTGTCTGCATATATCTTAACCATAGTAAAATGACGATCAGTATATGCTATCTACGAGCAAACGCGTCGAACGCGGTTTGCACGTGAGCGAGTTCAGTGGTCACTAGCATCTCCAAACTGGTGCACGCACGCTTTGAGCTCTCTAGGCTCTAGAGAGTTTAAAGTACAGAGTACATTTTGTGTCACAAAACAACAGCTGTTTCCCTACAGTCAAGGCCTAAGACTCAAGAGGAACAGCTGTTGTTTTGCGTCCCGAAGACGATCAATGTGCATTAACAAGTCTCGGTGTACACCTAGACGCTACATTCATACGATCTCACACACACTAGACATCTGAGATTGATGTGACGTCTGACTTGTCAAGTTATTGACCATCTCGGTGAAGTTTTTCCTTCAAATGTAGGCAAAGCGTGCGTTTGAAGACACTGCGCTCGCATACATGCAAACCACGCTCGGTACGTTTGTAAGTTCGGTTCAAGTTCGGTTGTAAAATATCTTACTTATTGTTTTTTTACTATGTCTACGTGCTACCGGATTCGGCGGAGAAAGTATCGACTTTATACACTGAAACAATTTATAGTATTTTTATAGAACAAGCGTATGTCATCCTAAAGCATGACGCGGGATAGCACCCGAACCCCCTAGGTGAGGCCGCAGTGGTGGCCGTAGGTCTGTTCAGAATCCTGGGCTCATCCTTCCGAGGACTAACCCGGGGCTCCCAACCCTAGGCATTAGGTGGGAACGTGTGGTTTTTAGTCGGTAAGAGTCCGGCATAGTCTCCATGACGGCTTTTCGTCACGGTAAAAAAAGCGTATGTCATTTTAGAGCTAAGTTTAGTTAGTTTTAGCCCCTCTCTATGAAATAGGGTGCAGAGGCCCCTCTGCACTAAGCACAGAGTCACAGACTACTCGTACAGACGAAGTCTCGCCATAAGTCCTTATGGCGAGACTTTGTCTGTAGTCTGTGACTCTGATGTCTTTGTTTGTTGAAACTACGTCACTAGGTCACGTGGATCATCTGTTCAGTTTGAAATAAAACAAAAAAGACAACGTCAATCGGATTGAACTTTCACTTTCACAATAAACGTGTTAGAGCGGGGAAGTCTGGTGAGAACGATCTCACGGCTTTCTTGTTAATTATCTGTCGGGGAAGGTTCTGATATAGATTAAAGTTTAAAAATATACTGTAAGTTCAATATAGTCTTCTGTTTAGATAAACGCGTCCATCTTAAGTAATTGTTTACGCTTTCACAACTAGGTTCTCCAAAATTAGATTTAAAAAGGTTAATTAAAGACAAACTTTGCCCAAAAAGGCTATTACGAGGTTTAGCAATGTTTGCAGGACCGGGGCCTCTGACCCCTGGGAATGGCATGCTTGCTACTACATTGTTACCTACTTTAGGCACTACTACATTGTTGTGTGAAGCGCTCGTGGCCCCGCGGACTCAGTGTTGAAGCGCTCGTGGCCCCGCGGACTCAGTGTTCTGTAAACGATCACTGCAGTAAGCAACTTTCACTATGGCCGGTCCATGGATGGGTGACCATCCATGTGATCACTTTGTGACATTTATTTTGAGCGTTTCCGTGCTTCGGAAGGCACGTTAAGCCGTTGGTCCCGGTTGCCAGTAAAATGGCAGTCGTTAAGCTAAGTTGAAGGCTTTATTTCAACAGCAGGCAGTCACAACCTGCGCCTGTCCATTTAAACACGGCAATACGGCTCACCACCTATTACGTGGGACAAATTATACAAAGGTGAAATGTGGGCATATAATATGCCTCTGCCTACCCCTTCGGGGATAAAGGCGTGACCATATGTATGTATGTACATTGTTGTAGGCAGTAATTTTGTAAAATAAAAAGCTCAAAAAGTTTCTTTAGAACTTTCGGTTTTCTTTTTCTTTTTGACGTTTTGTAAGTGCTTTTAAAAAAGTATTTACGAAAACAATCCATTTTATGTTTTAGTTTAGTTATAGAAGCGCTCGTGGCCCGTGGACTAGTGTTCTGTAAACGATCTTTGTAGTAAGCAACATTTACCGTGGCCGGTTATGGATGGGTGACTATCACATGACTACTTTGTGACATTTTTTTGTGAGCGTTTCCGTGCTTTGGAAGGCACGTTAAGCCGTTGGTATCGGTTGCCAGTGAAATGGCAGTCGTTAAGCCAAGTTGAAAGCCTTTATGGGCGGCTTGAAAATTTCAACAGCAGGCAGTCACTACCTGCGCCTGTCCATATCACACAAATATTGTTACTCTCCGGGTGTCGAACCGTAGACCTCAGTTACACTTACAGCAGTCGTATTCACTAGGACGTGCTAGCACTGCGCCAATGTGGCGTCTCTCGTGTTTATAACAATGTATTTTTATTATTCATATATTCATAACAAGTCATTTATAATTCACTTATTTTACTAACTATGGTAAACTTTTAATGGTGAAGAGCATTTTCCTTTTACCTTCACAGTGAGGGATAGGGTTGTCAATTTTTTAAAACCTTTTTGTCGAAGGTTTTAAAAAATTGGTCGGGTTTTAGAAAATAATATAAAAGAGTGTCCATCTGTTTGATAAAATATTATGTAAAAAATTCAAAAGACTGTATACCTAGTCCCGTGTAGATATAATTGTAGTATCTTTATCAACACAAATATACTATTTCTTTATACCTCCTGTCACAACTAGACTTCCCCCTTAACGCTACACAGGACAATGATTACCTACGCTCAAATCCATCAGCGGTATCTACTAAACTGAGACTAGCAACCGCGGCTATACCGAGCTTTATTCCAAGCTTTATTGCAACTTTACTCGCTTCGGAGCTATGGGTTTGCTTTCCTGCTAGGGGAACCATTTGTAATTATTTCGTAGACATAGAAATGGCAAAAGATGTGACGAAAGACATTTCAATAGTAACCTTTCGTCTATGCTTTCAAGTCGCACTACCGAGAATCGGCGCACTATAAATAAATGTAACGTTAATGTAACAAATGTAACAGTCCCATAATTTAATCATTAAGTATTAATTAATATCTGTCTGCAAAAGTTGACAACCCTAAGCCGAAATGGAAATTATTTAAATTGAATTTATTCATCAAAAGGTAGAACGAAGTTTTAATTTCATAAAAGTTATTCTTTTTTTTTAACTTCTTTTGTTGAACATTTTAATATTTGTTTGCACTACTCCTTTATTCAACGAAAAAAATCTTAGTACTAGTTACATTTGCTTGACCTTTTGACTTTGACATTAAACAACCAAAGCCAGTATTCTAAATACTACTAACGCCATCTAGTTAAATTTTGTGTAAACAAACCTTTACATTACAATAGGAATTCAATAGTCTTATTTAGTGCGCGTCAAATACTATCAACGCCATCTAGCCACGGTTGGCGTAAACATTCCGCCCACCAAGAACTTGTTTCTTAATCTATATATAAAAAAGCACAAAACTTAATAAAGCATGCTACAAGACTTACAAGGTAATTCACATTACAACCTATTTACTATATTACTAGTGGGCGTTAATCTTCAATACAAAGCAAACATAAATACCGCCCACCGTGTTATGCTCATCAACTTGAGTTGTAAAATACAAAGTTTTAATCTTCGGAAAAGAATAAAAACATCCAATAAGAATCTTAAAAGTGTACAGAATATTTCTAAAGTAGAAAACGTATCTAACATTGATATAAACTTATCAAACATTGACATAAACTTTTCTAACATGGATATAAACTTATCTAACATTGATACAAACTTATCAAACATTGATATAAACTTATCAAACATTGATATAAACTTATCTAACAGACAGACAGCATGACAGAATAATTGACATGACAATGATTAATCTTGTGTCTCTACACCTTGTACCTCATCACAATGATCGTTCCTAGGTAGAAAGCACAATTTATTTACTGCTCGTTTGCATAACCCATTTTGAGTTTTAATTGTAACTACCCTAACAATTTTGTCTAAGCCCGGATGCATCTCAACAATTCTCCCCATAAGCCATTTAGCTGGTGGCAAATTTTGTTCCCTAATAATAACTACATCATCAATTTGGGGTGCTGTTTGCTGAGTAGCCCACTTGTACCGCTTATTTAATGTGACTAAATATTCTACACTCCAACGATGCCAAAAGTCATTTACCATTTTAGTGGTCAATCTCCACCTATCTAATGAACTAACAGTTTGACATTCACCATGTGTGACATTCAGTAGGGGTTCCCCTACCAGAAAGTGACCGGGTGTCAGTGGAAGAGGGTCATTTGGATCATCACTGAATGTTGTTAAAGGGCGCGAATTAACACATGCTTCCACTTGTGCCAACACGGTCGAAAGTTCCTCATATGTGAGAGTACTATCACCAACTACCTTCCGTAAGTGCGTTTTAACCGAGCGTACCCCTGCCTCCCATATACCTCCGAAATTTGGCGATCCTGGAGGTATGAAGTGCCAGTTTGTATTTTCCAAGGTTAGCAGTTGAGAGATTTCATCAGGCAATCTAGATTTGGCACTGTCAAACATTTCACGGAGTTCTCTACTGGCACCAGTGAAGTTTGTGCCGTTATCACTGTACAAATCTTGACAGTGGCCTCTCCTGGCAGTCATGCGTTTGAAGGCTGCAATAAATCCTTTTGCAGTCAGGTCAGAAACAACTTCCAAATGGATTGCATGTGTAACCATACATACAAATAAGGATATATATCCACGATAAGCTTTGGATCCTCGTCCAGGTGAAAAACGTACATTAATGGGTCCCGCATAATCGACTCCACAAAATTTGAAAGGCTTGCTAGGTTTCAGCCTTGATGCAGGAATCTGTCCCATTAGCGGTGCTTTGTTAGCGTGTGCCATTCTCATGCATGTCACACATTTTCTGTAATATTTCTTAACTAGTTCTCGAGCTCGTAAGATCCAGTAATTGCCTCTGAGGTGATTTAGCATGAGCTGAGGCCCACCATGCATTGTCTTCTTGTGAGCATCCGCTATTATTAAATAAGTGAAGTGTATTTTTCCAGGCAGAATAATAGGGTGCTTTCTCTCATAAGTTGTATCCGATAGCTCAATGCGTCCTCCAACTCTTAAGATCCCATCTTGATCAAAGATGGGGCAAAGAGTATGTAGTGCACTTTTCTTAGGAACACTTCCTCGCGTTCGTAGGTATTTTAAATCTTCTTTAAACTCTTGCTTTTGAACTTGTATAATACAATTTTTAAATGTTAAATTAACTTCTTCTGCTGTAATGTAATCTTTCATAACCTTTCGTTCTGTTTTGGGTAATCTTAAGTTCAAAATTCTTCTGCAGTATGACAAAACATTTAACATTTTTGAAAATGATGAAAATCTATCCCATAGAGCATCTTCCTGATCCAGTTGCTGTGTTGTACATAATGCTTTGACTTCTTCTTCATGTGTGTCTCTAACTTTTACAATTTCTTTCTCTACAAAAGGTTTCTTCAACCATGCAGGCCCGTGCCACCACAAGGAGTGCTCGGCTAGCTCACTTGGCTTTAGCCCTCTTGAGGCACAGTCACTTGGGTTTGTGTGTGTAGTTACATGTCCCCATTGCTCGTAGTCTGTCATAGTCAAGATTTCTGAAACTCTATTGCTTACAAAAGTGGTCCATCTGCAAGCTGGACCCTTAAGCCAAGCCAAAACTACAGTTGAATCTGTCCAGGCGTACCGATTTTCTTTACTGATTCCCATAACTTCTCCTATTTCAGTCAAAAGTTTTGTTGCAAGAGCTGCTCCAGACAATTCTAGCCGAGGAATTGACATTTCCTTTTCAATGGGTGCTACTTTGGTCTTTGCCGAGACTAATGTGACAAAGACTTGGTTGTTCTCGTCAATTACTTTTAGGTACACACTTCCTGCGTAAGCTGCCATAGATGCATCAGCAAATGCATGAATCTCTTTCTTTGATCCGGGTTCTAGCTTCAGCCATCTTGGGATACAGATATCTTTTATTTGTTCTAACTCTTTTCTGAAATTAATCCATTCTTCTTCCATATCTTCACTCAAATCATCGTCCCAATCCATTCCTGATTTCCATAGCTTCTGGATAAACAATTTTGCTACTACTACAACAGGTGCAATCCACCCCATGGGGTCGTACAGCCTTGCTATATCGGATAACACTTGGCGTTTAGTAAATTTGCCTTTAACTGCAGGCAAATTTATTGAATACTCAAAATTGTCTGTTGCTTTGTTCCAGCAAATACCTAGAACCTTTCCCTTCTTATCTTGTTGTATTATTATAGAATTGTCAAGACGACGTTTGTCTTTGCCAATGTACTCCAACAACGATTCACTGTTACTGCTCCATTTTTGCAGTTCGAAGCCTCCTGCATTCATCAATTTGGTCATCTGTTCATAAATTTCAACCGATTGTTCTTCTGAATTGCATCCTGTCATCAGGTCGTCCATATAGTAGTCATTTTTTGCAATATCTGCAGCAATGGGACACTCACTTCGCTCATCACTAGCTAACCTTTGTAGAGATTTAACGGCTAGGTACGGAGCACATGCAGTTCCGAAGGTCAATGTGAGAAGATTAAAATGCTGTAGTTTTTCATTCGGATTGTGTCGCCACAAGATCCTTTGATAGTTTATATCTTCATCTGCCACTCTTACTTGGCGATACATTTTAATCAAATCAGCTATGATGCATATCTTGTGTGTTCGCCAACGCATGAGTAAGTGTCTCAGATCCTGTTGTAATTTAGGACCTACTAACAGGTTGTCATTCAATGCCACATTGTTGACACCTTTGCATGATGCATCAAAAACAACGCGTACTTTAGTTGTCAGCTTGTCTTCCCGAACAACAGCGTGATGGGGAAGGTATACAGCCTTAGCATTGTCAATATCCATTGGCTCTACTGGTTTCATATGGCCCAATTCTATGTATTCATCCACAACCTTTTGATACTCTTCATACAGCTCTGGTTTTCTGCTTAGTTTTTTCTCTAAATAGTTGAGCCTTTTCTCTGCTATTCTTTTGTGTTCACCATATTGGCATTCTGGATCATCGTTGGTGAATGGCAATCTGACAACGTATCTTCCGTCTTTATTTCTTACTGTAGTTGCTTCATAAATTTCTTCACATTTCTGCTCCTCGCTTGTCATTCTTTTCTTTATTGATGGGGGTTCGTTTTCTACTTCCCAGAATAGTCTCAGTAAGTCGTCTATTCTGGTTTGTATATGTAAACTAATCATATTGGTTGATATAACATCTTGAGACACTCTACCTGATATGATCCAGCCAAGGATTGTATTTTGTGCCAGCAAATGTCCTTGAGGATGCTTCATGACTCCGTCGAGTAGAATCTCACTGTAAACTTCCGCTCCTAGTAGAATATCAATTTTACCTGGTTTTAAATATGTTGGGTCTGCTAACTGGACTTCTTCTAATGGGACCCACATTGGAGAGGGTACCTCTCTGCTCGGAATTGTTGATGGTAATGTACTCAACACATATGCTTTAATTTCAATAAAATTATTAGGGTTATGATAAGATTCCACTGTTAGGGAAACCATATGCTTAATCCTAGTCTGACCGTCCCCTAAGCCTGACACCCAACCACTGACCGGTATACGTTTCAGCCCTAGTAATTGTACGGTTGATTCAGTCACGAACGAGGCTTGAGAGCCTTGATCTAATAAAGCCCTAATAATGTATTTGATTCCGATCCTCGACTTTGCCTTGATGACTGCTGTTGCCAACAAAACACTGCAGCTTTGATGTTGTCCATTCTTTGCAAAATTTGCTACAATGTGTGTGTCTGAGGTGGTTGGTATGGCTTTCTCTGTTGTTATAGGTCGATGAGTACTTCCAGCCGTTGTGTTTGGTGTTGTCGTGTTTGGAGTAGTGCCTTCTTCCTTGATAACGTGTAAAAGCGAATGATGCCTTCTGCCACATTTCCTACAATTGGTTGTCTGTCTGCAATGTTTGATTGCATGATTGGATCCAAGACAGTTGAAGCAAAGTCTTTTGCTTTGTACAAAGTCATATCTGTCTTGAACTGACTTGCTTCCAAATTGTTTGCAATGACAGATGTGATGCGAACCATTACAGCATGGACATGAGATATGATTTCTCTTCTCTTCTTGTAAAACGGTATTAAAAGCCTTTGTTTTCATTGTCTGCTTCGTAGCCTGTACTATATTTTTGTTAGATATTTTACTGCTTTCGATCATCTCTAAGCCTCTAAACCTAGATTCTATAAACTCTACTAATTGGGCCCAAGTAGGTAATTCTTCACACATTAAGCTTATTTGATATTCCCACTGTTTGTGAGATTCTTGGTCTAACTTAGTCACAATCATATACACCATGATGGCGTCCCATGAATCTGTATTTATACCCATGCTGTTTAGACTCTTTAAGCAAGATGATGCCGTATCCAACAATTTCTTCAGCTCCAGTGATGATTCACACTGTATAGGCCTCAGCGTGAATAGGACCTGCATGAGGCTGTTGCAGTTGTATTTCTTATTATTATATCTTTTTAACAATTGTTCCCATGCTTCATTGTAGTTTGCATCTGTGGTAGAAAAGTTACGGATCAGAAGTTCTGGTTCTCCTGACAAACAACTCTTTAAGTAATGTAATTTCTGCACTGATGGTAGGCTTGTGTTTTTATGTATCACCGACAAAAACATGTCGTAGAATGTCGGCCATTCATTATATTTTCCACTAAACGTTGGTAATTCAATTCTTGGTAATTTGACAATTTCATTATGATCTGATTTCATTAAAGCAGGTTTCTTTGTTTGAGTTTCCATACTAGTGAACGTTTGCAGCGTTTCCTTCAGTAAAATTCTATATGACATGTATTGTTCATGAAACTGATCGTATAAATCGTTTTGAAAGTAATCTTCTTTATCTCTTTGATCTTTAGATGTATTTGTTAACAATTCTTTGTGTCCCAACTTAAATTCGTTCCATAATTCTTCCGCTACTTCTAATCTTGTTTCTATTAAAGATCTTTTGATTTTGTCTTTACCTGTCTTTTTAAAATTGCGTTCAGCTTTCGTTAATCTTTCCAATAAATCTATTTGCAGGGCAACAAGCTTTGATGTTGAACCCATGTTTTACACGTGCAGGGATAATAACCTACAAATTTTGCACACGCGGTATCCAAAAATGTCAAGATAGAACTTTAGGAAAACTTTTATCTAAAGATCTAAACGATTGTACTGCAAATAAAGTCAATGAACAGTTACACTACAATTACACTGGAAATCTTTTAATTGTTTGAATTCACGCTAAGTTCACTACAAGTTATCGAAATTTTTACAAGTCCAGAAATTACTACTGATTGCAATATTTATGCTTTTCACTTTACTCACGGTTACCCAGGTCCAGTCAAGTACAATCCAAACACTTCACTTTTTATAATTAGGTAAAATTATTAACTTCCCTGGTTTCGGCACCAAAATGTTTGCACTACTCCTTTATTCAACGAAAAAAATCTTAGTACTAGTTACATTTGCTTGACCTTTTGACTTTGACATTAAACAACCAAAGCCAGTATTCTAAATACTACTAACGCCATCTAGTTAAATTTTGTGTAAACAAACCTTTACATTACAATAGGAATTCAATAGTCTTATTTAGTGCGCGTCAAATACTATCAACGCCATCTAGCCACGGTTGGCGTAAACAATATTTATTATGGCAATATTTAGAAGGTATACACGAGAGAAACAATATCATTAATGAGGCTCATTTTTGTAAAGGGAATATATGCGTTATTTAATTTTCGTTCCGGTTCCCGATCCCATGGGAACGCATTCAGGGGATTGGGAACACATAGGTTTTACCTATGTGTTATATTAGAATATAGGTAACCAATCTAGCCCAGTACCATATTTCAGCCAGTGCGGTTCAGCCGTTAGAGAGTAAAAGGGCAACAAACATCCAGATACCTACACAGTTAGTGACATGTATCGTATTTTTTTTTATACCACTAAGGTGGCAGACAAGCATATGGCTCATCAGATGAACTGGTGGTCACCGCTGCCAATGGACGCTTGCAACACCAGAGGCGCTACACTCGCGCTGCCGACCCTGTAGAAACCTTCTAAGATCACTTTTGAAGAACCCCATACTGTAGGCGTTTGGGAAAACCGAGGAGAATTTTCAACACAATGTGACATATATACTAACAAACAGTCAACTTGACTTAACGATTGTCATTTTATTGACAACCAGGATTCATTTCGAGTTTTCCTTCTCTGAGCAATGGATCGTTTTGCAAAAGTGTTCCCTTAGTCGTCTCTTAGGACACCCTCAGGATGAATTGGGGTAGCGACATTTTGTACTCTCTCCCGTCGCCACACGGGGCAATGTGACATTGTTATGAAATAAATACATTAACACATTCACACTTCACACAGTCGATTACCAAGTTAAAGGCGACTTGAACAGCGGTTACAATACATTTTTTCACGAAACTTGGCCTAAATGTTGGGTATTTGTAAGGAGTTATTTGAGTTGTCTGCGAATGTTGATTGAGTAGTAAATAAGGGCTCAAAGAGTTTTGCTTGTTTGCTTGTGTAAGCATTATTTGTCAGCGAATTTGAACTTAGCAATTTTTTGTAATCTCTAGTATTATAAAATTGTAAAAATAGCTGTGACGAGCTATGTCACATGTTCATATTTTTTTCAACAGTATAACAAAATTAAATTAAGAGTCTGTATGACGCCAAATAGACTATTATCTTGATCTAGATCTCAGGACTCGTGAGGTCTAATAAATTAAAATTTTAACACAGACAACTTCAGTTCATAAACTAAAAACGCACTAGGCTAAAAACACGATTGCTCATAAAATCCTCGATAGATTTTTGTGTTGAAAATACCTCGATTTCTTGAAATTTTAACCTAGATCTCATAAATTTTAAGTTGTTTTTATAATCTATATCTATACTAATATTATAAAGAAGTAAAGTTTGTGTGTTTGTTGAATTGTAAGGGGTAATCTCGGGATCTACTGAACCGATTTTAAAAATTCTTTCAACAATAGAAAGCTACGTTATTGTGGAGTGTCATAGGCTATATAGCATCAAGCTACAACTAATAGGGGCGGAGCAGTAATAGTAAATGTTTCAAAAACGGGGGACGACGGAAACAGGTAATACTCTCTCTTA
Organism: Miltochrista miniata; assembly: GCA_933228765.1. Lineage (NCBI taxonomy): Eukaryota > Metazoa > Arthropoda > Insecta > Lepidoptera > Erebidae > Miltochrista > Miltochrista miniata. The sequence continues at coordinate 26,702,987 of OW121769.1, forward strand.
TGAAGCGCAAACGAAGTTGCGCGGGTCAGCTAGTATAAAATATTTATAAGAAAGACAATAGTAAAATCTTCATTTGCACTAGACCACTTTTTTAATATTGGTTATAGTTTTTTTATAATTAATTTATTTCGTTAAAAATGCACAAAAACCGATCGCATCTCTCTCTGTCTTGCACGCTAAAATGTATATCTTCTATCTTCTTTCAACAATTTGGCATCTGGTAGGCTCTTAAATGTTTATTACAAACCCTCCAACCGGTAAATCATCGTTAAACAAAAAACCTACTGTCTTGTTAAAATTGGTTGACACATTTAATAAAATAGAAAAAAAGCATTAATGTATAAATGAAGCGCTCATGGCCCGGCGGACTCAGTGTTCTGTAAATGATCACTGTAGTAAGCAACTTTTACTATGGCCAGTCCTTGGATGGGTGACCATTCGTTTGACCCCTTTTTGACATTTATTTCAGCGTTTCCGTGCTTTAGAAGGCATGTTTAAGTCGTTGGTCCCTGTTGCCAGTAAAATGGTAGTCGTTAAGCCAAGTTCAAGGCCTTTTAAGACGGTTTGAAAAATTTCAACAGCAGGCAGTCACAACCTGTACATCTCTACACGGAAATACGGCTCACCACATATTACGTGCAATAAATTCTAAAAAGGTGAAATATGGGCATATAGTATGCCTCTGTCTACCTCTTCAGGGTTAAAGGCGTGACTATAATTATGTATGTGCATGTATAAATTGCTAAAAAAAAACTCACCTGTAATACTAAAATGCCTAAGCCGGTAGTACTCCTCTTCGACCCCCGTGTTGGGCATGGAGGCGACCCTAGCGCGCTGCTGTGGCAGCCCCAGCAGCTGTCTCTCCCCGGTGCGCGAGCGGCCCGCTTTCACCGACTGTGACCGCGAGTGGTGAGGACTGCCGTATCTGTGGAAGACAGGTGGATTATAAAGCCGTAGTGCATTTGAGAGAAGATCACAAACCATGAGGCGGGCCGGGCCGGTCAATTACACCGCGGACGATAGCGCTAAAGGAATCCTTTACTACCAACACACATGAAAGGCAAAAAGACCGCGCCGCACTGCGCCATTGGTGCCCGCCGAACACACATTTTCGAGGTGAGGGCAGTCGCGGGCATCGACGGGCAGACGCGGTCTATAATACGTCGCGGACAAAAAGACCGACCCGCCCCGTCGTCTGGTAAGCGCCTCAATGTGACTTGACAAAACACACTTGAATCTACTTTCATTCGCATTTTAAAAGACTTGTCAAGTAGTTTTTGTTGTATTAATCGTCAACGGACCCCATAAATGGTTGATTAATAAATATTGTTACGAGGTATTTATCTCTTCCATGGCTTGTGAAGATAAATTCATATTCACACATTTATAAATACGAGTATACCTATCACTATACATAATAATATACGCAAAAATGTTTAGTTCGTTTTTGTACGCTTCAAAAACCCAAAAAGTTCAACATCAATTTAGCTCAAATAAAAGGAAAAAAAACCATGAGAAACGAGGTTCTTTTAAAAATTTTATGTCCCAGGTAGGTACTAACTAAACTAACCTATACTTACATTATATTATGCAATATTTAAATTTTATTTATATTATTACTAGCTGTTCCCCGCGACTTCGGCCGCGTAGAAGTCGTTATCGCGAAAAATCATAACCCTCCTTTGGCGCAGTCGGTTATAAAGTAGCCTATGTCCTTTCCAGGGCCTCGAACTATCCCTATACAAAATTTCATCTTAATCGCTCCAGCTGTTAAGGCGCGAAAGCGCATCAGACAGACAGACAGACAGAGTTACTTTCGCATTTATAATATTAGTAGGTATTCGGTATTAGATATTATAAATTACTTAGTGTGTAACTAAAAGAATTTATTCTATTCTATTCTTCAAATATGTTAGTACTGCTCGTCCGCTCTAAGTTTGCCGCTCGGCTCCATACTAAAGTCGATTTTTTAATTAGACGAAGTAAATTGACAGCAACTACTGTCACTTCTTCATACAATGTTGCTTATTTTCTATGACGAAGTGACATTAGCTACTGTCAATTTACTTCGTCTAATTAAAAATTCGGGTATACGCCTCAACGCCAGCGGCAAACTTAGAGCGAACGGGTAGTACAGGAAATTTTCGTAGCGTAACCATAGTTTACCACTACGCTATGTACGCTACGGCGTAGCTGCTACGTAATGCTACTCATTGTATAGAAAATTTATAATATCGTGAACACCACTACAAGACAATAACTTACCTAACCCAATTAAGTGGTGTGAATTACACAACCCCCCTTCTCCAACACCCTCCACTTAACGCGCTTCTCGCTAATAATGCCGTGATTAATACAATTAGGCGTCCGATACTCGCTCAGTGAGTGAATCTTATTCAAGTCTGTCATTGTTAGCGTCAATGGATGCTGATATGAGTACTGTTGAGAAATTTCTATGATACTTGCGTGTAAAAAATGAAGTAGTTTTTGCTGTCTTTTCGCTTCGATCTCTTAAACTATACTTCTGACCTTCTTATTCTTAGAGATAATTTTCAAAAGCAATTGTATGCTGGACTCAATCACAAATTTAAAGTGTTTTTTTTTTCACATTAAATTTGTGATTTAGTCAGCATACCTACTAATTGCTTTTCAAAATTGTCTCTAATGTTTGGGCAGGTATCATCGCAAGTCGAATGAATATATAGGTGCAATTCTATACATTCGAGCCGGGCAACTTCACTAAGTTGCCGGTCGCGCCAAGACGTAAAATGGTGATAGAATTGACGGTCGAGAGCAGTGTCTCGTGGTCCAATGGTTAGAGCGCCTGGTCCGGCAAACCAGAAGACGCAGGTTTTAATCCAGCTCGATACCAAAATTTCTTCACATTAAAAAATATTATAAATATGTAATAAATTAATCTAAGAACTTTACATATGGTCACGCCTTTATCCACGAAGGGGTAGGCAGAGGCATATTATATGCCCACATTTCACCTTTTGTATAATTTGTCCCACGTAATAGGTGGTGAGCCGTATTGCCGTGTTTAAATGGACAGGCGCAGGTTGTGACTGTCTGCTGTTGAAATAAAGCCTTCAGCTTAGCTTAACGATTGCCATTTTACTGGCAATCGGGACCAACAGCTTAACGTGCCTTCCGAAGCACGGAAACGCTCAAATAAATGTCACAAAGTGATCACATGTCGGTCGGCCATAGTGAAAGTTGCTTACTGCAGTGATCGTTTACAGAACACTGAGTCCGTGAGGCCACGAGCGCTTCTTGAAAAGCGCTTTAAGAACTTTATGTAAAATATTATGTTTGCAAACTAACTCACACTGAATGTAAATAACCTTCCGGTTGACTTTGACTATATATTTCTTATCTAGACCACTTCCAAAGATGTGCGAAAACATTTCGGTCTACCACATTCGCCCCTTGTAAACACTCCTTTACAAACACTGAACTCATTTGTCTATTTGTTTTATGGAATGCTTACTAAATAGAGGACACTATTGTTTTAAAAAATAACCGGTAGGCAGACCAAATTGCAATAGGTATATTGGTTGTTAACTGCAATGTTGAAAAAACAGCCGGGCAGAGGTGCCTCTCACGCACAGTGGAGAGATTTTTTGCTAGAACTGAGCGTTTCTAAAGATCGTTCATCTGTCGCACTATAAAAACATGGAACGACCTGCCCGCACACGTGTTTCCCTCATCTTAAGCGTCCTCTACACGTCGGCGGATGCATCCGCAGACGTCACCTGCAGATGCGTCCGAACGACGTGTAGAGGGGTGATTTGTGCGTCTGTGATAGGTATTTAACGTCTGCAGACGCGTCCGCCTCGAATCCGTTTGTTGTCGGTTTTTGTGGCACGTATCAAAGGGTTTCGGCGCGAACGTCCGGCGTCTGTCCACACGTCTGCCGATGCATCAGTTTGATCGGAGTCGCGATTGTGAATGCTCTCAATGAAACTCGAAATGAAGAACAATATGAGCACCGAGGAAACTTTTAGGTTTATTGAGCTATATCAAGCTAAAAACTGCAAATAAAATCCTAAAAATAAATATCACAGAAACAAATATGTTGTTATTCTATTGAGGCTAATGGATACCTACGTCATGTAGGTAAGTTAGATATCCATTATGATGATGATTATACTTATCATTTTAGTACAAAAATTATATATGAAAAATCATCGTTACCAACTAAAAAAAAATATCATTTCAGATTTATGAATCATGGAATAATATAGCTGACACGATGGGCGTGCCATTACACGAACTAAAAAAACAAAAAAATAATCTACTAGCTACATTCAGGCTAATTCTAAAAAAAATTAAATGTTAATGTGTGAGTGCGTGTGGCGTGTGGCGTCTGTCCAGGGTGAACATAGACTGATCTATCTACAGACGTGTGGACAGCTCATGGAAATTCATCTGCGGACGCAGCTGCCACAGTCCGCGGACGCATCCGTCTACGTGTAGTGGAGGCTTTACAATCCCGGGTTCTTCAAGCGGAGCATGAAGAGGCACATTACAGGGCCGCCAGCTTGAGGACCACTGTCAGAAGTCTTACGGACTGTGAGAGTGGCCCACAATCGCTAGATGCGCCACGGCTTTCCATCAGAATGAAGGAATTTGGCGAGCTTAATATAAAAAAAAATTGCAGCGGTTCAAAAATCAATTCAAGATAGCTAATTGCTTTCTTAGTCCAATTTATACTGAGAATTGTTAGGTTTATCATTTATGGTAAACTTAGCAGATTGTTTGTTTGTTTGCATCGAATAAGCTGCAAAACTACTCGACCGATTTGAAAAACTCTTTCACTGTTGGGAAGCTACACTCTCCGCGGTGAACATGGGTTATATTTTATTCCCGTATTCCCACGGGAACGGTAGCTACGCGGGTGAAGCCGCGTGACGTCCGCTAGTAAAATATATTTTCTTCTAAAACCGAGAAATTATTTTAATCTTTCTCTGTAAACATTTGACAAAATAGAGATCCGTTGCAAATTATAACTAAATTCGGAGTACCATCAGTCTCTAGGGTCATATAAATATTTGGGACTGTTAAACTCAATTGTAAAATAAACTCTTTGATGGACCCGTAAAGTGACCCATCAAAAAAAAAGACTCTTACAGTACGAAATAATATCGAGTAGGTAAGTATCGATTGTAGCATACCCACATTCAATATTCCCACCCTCGTGAACGTTTCACCCGAACACTTTTATATAGATATGTCATTTTTATGTACATTTACTGTCTATACTTTTATTGAAATTGAAATAAGAGTGACAGTGTAAGTGAAACCAATGATTTTTGATACTTTTATCATTTATACTCTTGATTGTTGGCACTTGGTGGAATTTCTTGTAACACCCCAACAAGCAAAATAGTCTCAGAACACATATGTTATAGGAATAAGACACTTATAAGATTCTTATATTGATTTTGGCGTTCGCAATTACTCTTATATGCGTCTCAGAAAATGCCATTTGGTATTTGATCACGATTATTCTGATAATTAGCCTTTTAAGGCCTTATAATACTATGTATACAGATCACTATAAGCCGCACCCTCTTGTAAAAGCTTTTAGTAAGAGCAATCAGACTTAAGAATGAAGGTTCTTATAACCAGCACTTGTAAGCGCCTTTAAGATTGCTTATTAGGCTACCATAGACCCGAATCTCCTATTATAGCTGCCCATCAGTGTAAATACTCTTGATTCCATTTACACTTGTTACTTAGTTTTATAAGCGCTAATAAGTACAATATTTGAATCCGTTACAAATAAAGTAGTTTTATAAAACCATTTGTAAGTCCTAAATTGAATCTAGTTTAATGCGAGCTTTTAATGATACTACTTTTACTAATAACATACTTGCCACATGCTATTATAAGTGTAATGATTTTATACGAGCTAAGTTCAATACTGTTATTGTCAAAGAAACACTTGTTCAGCGTTGGTAAAGTCATTTTAAGATTATTTACCCTTGCAATAGGTGGTTCGGGCCAAAATAGTTCTTTTGATTTGCAGTACGACCTTGTGACTCAATTACAGAAGAAGTAACACCAAACCACTTACCACCTAAGTGGTTTGGTGTTACTTCTTCTGTATTTGAGATTATGCTCATGAATAAATATGACAAACTTGTACTTATTAGAGCAAAAGCGCATTAACTAAAAAAAACCGGCCAAGTGCGAGTCGGACTCGCCCATGAAGGGTTTCGTAGCAGCAAGTAACATAATATAAAAGTTCTTATAGTTCGTTGTAACTTTGATTGATGTTTTAACACGTTCGCAGTGGTAGTGATTTTTCTAACCGAAAATTGCGGTTTATGACGAATTAAAAAAACTACCAGCTCTATCTCGTTCAAACCAATTTTCGTTGGTAGTTTTTATGGCATGTTTTTTTTTTTTTCTTTTTTTTAACGTGAGGGAAAATCCTCGTAGGATGCTATGCCGGACTCTTACCGACTAAAAAACCTCACGTAACGCCCAACAGCCTATGGTTGAGAGCCCCGGGTAAGCCCTCAGGAAGGATGTCCCGTGACTCCCAACAGACCTACGGCCGCCAATGCGGCCTCGCCCAGGGGGTGGTTCGGGTGCAATCCCGCGTCTATGGGGGGTTTCGGGTGTGACCCCGCTTCTAAGGGGGGGCGTGCGTGAGTGCTCACGTCACGCTGCCGTCATGGGCCTGCTCCTGTAAGGACGGCGAGTGGCCCTCTCACCGTCCTCAGACCCCCGGTCATGGAGGCCGATAGTCCTCGGCGAAGACACGTCGGCGGCGCCCTGGGCGCCGACTGCGGAACTCGGGTGGGAGAGTTCTCTCCCGCACCCGGCCCGCCGCCTCCTTCGCGAGCATGACCTGCTCGCAGAAAGAGGCGGCGCAGTCCCACTTACTCCCGCTGGAGAGCATGGCTCGCACCATGGCCTCAAGCGAGAGAGTGTCCACGCCCAGACCCACTACGAGGACCTGTCGCTGTTGTGCCCACGCCGTGCACTCCACTAGCGTGTGGAGCGCCGTGTCATCGCTGCGGTCCTCGCAGTGCTGACACTCGGCCGTGGTTTCCCGGTGTTTTCGCCACAGATACCTACCAAAGCTACCGTGCCCGGCAAGCATCTGTGTCAACCGGTAGGAGAGAGCACCGTGTCTTCTCTCCAGCCACTCGTCCATGACCGGTCTGACGGCCGCGATTGTGGCGAATCCCCCCTTTGGTTGCTCAAGTCGCACCTTCCATGTCTCCACGGTTTCCTGGTGGAGCAGGGTCCGCTGGGCCTCGATTTCTCGAGACGCAGGCCTTTGGCCCCGCTCCAGTGCCTCCTTGCGCCATCTGAACAGTGACGCAAGGGCTCTCGCTTCCAGGTCCCATGGAGGGGTCCCGGCTAGGAGACATGCCGCCTCACCGGAGATCGTGCGGTATCCTCTTATCACCCTGACGGCCATCACTCTCTGCGGGCTCAGCAGTCTAGCCACATTGCTGGCCGTCAGGGTCTCCGCCCATACGGGAGCCCCGTACAGAGCCATGCTTCGCACGATCCCCAGGTACAGCCTCCTGTAGGGAGCGTTGGGTCCCCTGATGTTGGGCATCAACCGCGCGAGTGCGGCCGATGCTCCCCTCAGTTTTGGGACCAAACTTCGGAAGTGATGTCCGAAGTTCCACCGGCCATCGAGTACGAGCCCCAGATACTTCATCGAGGGCTCGATGCCGATGCTGACGCCCCCTACCTGTAGGCTGGATCCCGCAGGTGGCCCCATCCGAGGTCCGTGGAAGCACAGAGCCTCGGATTTGTGAAGGGCGACCTCGAGACCCAGCCGCCGAATCCGACCCACGACCTGAGCAACCCCTGCCGTGGCCTTAAGTGCTGCGGCACGGTGCGTTGCTCCCCGCGCCGTAACGAGGGTGTCGTCGGCGTAACACGTTACGCCGACCCCTCTGAGCAACGGACCACGCAGCACCCAGTCGTAACCGATGTTCCACAGGAGCGGCCCTAAAACCGATCCCTGTGGAACACCGCACGACACATCTCGCCGACCCGGCCCTAGCCAGCTCGGGTAAGTTATGGCTCTCTCGGAGAGATAAGCCCCGACAATTCGACGGAGGTAGGGAGGCACTCCATGATAGATAAGCGCCTCCCTGACGCAGCTCCAGGGCAAGGTGTTGAATGCGTTGGCGATGTCGAGAGACACCGCCACCACCACCTCACCCCGTGAGACTGCTTCCTCCGTCAGGCCTCTAATGCGCATGATCGCGTCCACGGTGGAGCGTCCCTGACGGAAGCCAAACTGGCTATCCGCCAGATCAGGCCCCACGCGTGTGAGGTGCCCGACGAGGCGTTGTGCAATAATGCGCTCAAAGAGCTTGCACACCTCGTCGAGCAACACGATCGGCCGGTATCCTGATGGGGAATTTGCCGGCCGCCCCGCCTTTCGAATCAAGACCAGTTTCCCTGTCTTCCAGACCTTGGGAAACTGGCCTTTCTCGAGGCATGCGCTAAAGAGCCCAATTAGTCGAGGCCCAAGCTCTTCGAGAGCCAGGACCCACGCTCGGCCTGGAATGCCGTCGGGTTCAGGGGCGGTGTTTCTGCGGGATTTAAGCCGCAGTACAGCCGCCCCTAACTCACCCTCGGTGACTACGGGCACGTCGTTCTCGCTGCCTTCCGCGTTGGGCGCCTGAGACGAAGCCATGCGCGGAGAAATGTGTTCCTCCGCTCTCGATGGGAACAAGGAGTCCAGTACCTCCTCCAGCCGCTCCGGCTGGAGACTCTGAGTCAGTGGGGGCGCCTTAGGGCGTAATTTGCCCCTTACCATAAGGTAAGGGCGCCCCCACGGGTTCCGCTCCAGAGTCTCCATCAGCTCATCGCGGCCCAACTTTTTGGACCGCTTGATGGCCGTCTGGAGGGCCCTCTTGGCTTCCTTGTACCCATCATAAAGCTCCGTCTCTCGGGCTGCCGCATCGTCTGGGCGGCGACGCCTCCGGCGGAATCTGGTGTACCGGCGGCGCGCGGTAACGCACTCCGCGCGCAACTGCGCGATTTCCGGCGTCCACCAGTACACCTGCTTCCTCGCCGGTCTGGGCCTAGCCCTGGGCATCGCCGCATCGCAGATGTGCGACATGGCTCTCCCAAACCACTCCACTTCGGCATCAACATCGGCAGGCCCGTCCGCTGTCGGAATCCAGGCCTGCACGATGGCCGCCTCCAGGAGAGCCTCCCGATCCAGGCGATGGAGTGCCCAACGCGGTTCCGGGGGATTCGCGATTGTTGGCGGCAGGTTAGGTGGAGGGGAGACGTCGAACCGAATATATCGGTGATCCGACGACGTCTCCTCCTCCTCCACCACGCGCCATCCCTGGACACGGCGGGCGAGCTCAGGGGTCGCAAACGAAACGTCTATGACCGAGCTGAGCCCCCGCCGCGTCCAGGTTGCGACATTCCCCCGGTTCAGGATGACTAGGCCACGTGTAGTGACCCAGTCCTCCAGTATCCTCCCCCTGCCTCTGGTTTCCCGGGAGCCCCAAGCCTGCGACCAGGCATTGAAGTCTCCCAGGACCAGGACAGGGCGAGGCCGGCATGCAGCGAGAACGACGTCCAGCTCAGGGAGCCATAGCTCAAACTGATGCTGGTCGAGGCTCGGCGAGATGTAAACGGCCACGACAGCCACACCCTCATATTCCGCCGCGACGCAACCCGGGCTCCTAGCAATAAGCGCTAGGCGCGAGTCGTCCGCGCCGGTCCCCCCAAAGATAGTCGCCAGGCCGTCCAGATCCACCGGGCTTCCCGGGTGAACCCAGTACGGCTCGGCGACGACTACAATATTAATGGACCACTGCCTGATGCTCTGGTATAGAAGGTCCTGAGCACCAGTGCAGTGGTTCAGATTCACCTGCAGGATGCGGATATGGGTGTCCATTAATGGACGTCCATATCCGCACCCTGCCGCGAACGTGCACCCTCACCCTCACCCCCCCGTGCGGACGGACGGGGCTTCGGCCTTGAGGCAGCGCAGGTCTTACTGCCCGCCCGGTGGTTTGCCTCCTTGCCCTCCGCCACGCATATAAAACAGCGTGGCGGAGCGTCACAGGCAAGGGCCGTGTGACCGGGCTGACTACAGCGGAAGCACCGATCGCCTACGGTGACTTCCGCCGTACACTGCACTCCTACATGCCCCACGACCAGGCACCTATAGCACCTGTCTTCGCGGGGCTGCAGGAGATGCACCTGCGCCCTCAGGAAGCCTCCAATAAGGAGGCTCCGTCCGTCCGCCACTTTCTGGGCCGCCGCGACGGGACAGCTCACGACCGCCGACCCGTGACCAGTGGGGCCAAAGCGGATTTCGCCTGACCTCACCTGATCACGGGGGCAGCCACTCGCCTCCACGACGGCGGAGATTATCTCCTCCGTCGTGGCCGCGTCATCCAGACCCGAAATGCGCAACGCGGCGCATTTGTTGGGTCTGGTGACGCGGACGTCACCCTTGTCCAGCGACTCCCGCAGCTTTGCCGCTAAGGCATCCGCTTTGGGGCCGCTGGTGGCGCCGGAGACCTCGAGGAGGCGCGCTCCGGTGCGCGTCACCTTGCACCGGAGCCCTCCCTCAATCTCGAGGGCCTTGAGGTCTACTGAGGCTTTCGCCTGCCTCAGTACCTCGGCGTACCCCACGCCCTTCGCCTTGCCCTCTGTCGTCACCGTAATGACGACGGCAGTGGAGCGAGGAGCGCGGAGCCTCTTCGGCGCCTTCGCCGCGGCGGCCTTTGCCGCTTTTGCGGCGACCTTTGCCGCCTTCTTGGCGGCCTTCGCCGCCTTTTTGGCGGCCTTAGCCGCCTTCTTCTTTGCTCCCGCCACCTCCCAGATCCCCTCTCTAGAGGGAGTCTGGGGTGCGGCGGGAGCGCTGGCTGTGCTGGTGGAGGCGGGGTTGCCACCTCCACCAGGTGCCGTCTTCTTCTTGGGGGCGGAGGCCTTCTGCTGGAGACTGGGAGCCCCACTGGGTGCAGCCGTCGTCGCGTACGACGGGACGACGGGTGCCGCCAGCGGTGGGCGGTATGCCCGGTCCTCGAGGACGCCGAGGCGGCGCTCGATGGTCTCCAGCAGTTGGACCATCGTCGGGGTCGCCTTAGGTGCACGGGGAGCGGGGGTTTTAACACCCCGAGCCTCCCCGGCCCCCTGGACGAGCTGCGTAAGCTTGCCGATTTCCTCCCGCATCAGCTCTTGCTGCTTGCGGGAGTCGGCAAGCTCCTTCTCCAGGCTCGCAACCCGAGCCCGGAGCTTCCCCTCCTCGCTGGAGACGCTCCTCTCCAGGAGCTCCTCCAGCGCCTTCGTCGCCTCTGTGACTGCTTCCGTCACCACCTTTCTTTTGCCCGCAACATTCTTGGCGCCCTTTATGGCGCCAGTAATGCGGGCAAAAGCCGCCATTATCTCCTTAGCCGCCGGCACCTCCGTGACTCTCCCGCTTGGCAGCGGGGGCACAGTTGCTGGCGGCTCTACCACCCTTCCTCTCGCTCTGTAGAGATCGGCTTTCCGACCTCTACCCGCGGTGGTGGCCACTACCTTTCTAGGAAGGTCCTCCTCACTCGACGATGTCTCCGACCCAGGCCGACGGAACAGGCCTTTGCCTGGTCCGCTCGACCTGGGTCTCTTCCTAACTGGGTCGGCATGGTTGCAAGCGGCGAGGTTGCCCTCGGTTTCGGTGCCCATGTCGACAGCCGACTCCATCTCTCTCTCTGTGGACGCGACCTCCGCGTCACTTTGTTGAGTGGTTTTAAGGCACACCCTTGGGCCTGGACTGTGGTGACCCCTCCCATATACCACCTGGGATGAACCCTGGCGGGGGTCGACATGACGAGTCATGCCAAGCGATTCCCCGGACACTGTCCGGGTGCGCTCCTGGGTAGTTCTATCCGAATAATTTACCTCAGTCATAGTGTTTTTTGCGTTTAAAGTCCGCCGACTTTTTATGGGTGGAAGTGGGGAAGTTGGGAGTGGACTTGAGGATGGGAAAGGGTGGGAAGGTAGGAGTGACGCCCTCGGCACTGAGTTCCCCCCAGCGATGCATCCCATTGCCGGGCGTCAGAGCGTAGGATTCGGGTAATTTTTTATAGAGGTTTTCTTCCTCGCAACTCCAAAGAGCCACCGTGCCCGTCTGTTGCCAGACGGGGTTACGGCTCGGCCGAACGGTGGTTCCTATGGAACCGTGTACTTCGCCACTGATCGCTCAGTGGCGAAGTACTCGTCGCCCTGGGAGTTCTCCACTAAGTACGCTCTGCATAACAGAGCGCATGTGGAGAACTCCAAACCGGCCATAAAGGCCCCCCCTCCTTGGTGGACTATTGGCCGTGGGCGACGACGTGCGCCTCAGGCGAAGTCCACATCGTCGTCCACGTTACCAGGATGCACCACGTGGAGGTTGTCCTACCCAGCACCCCAGTTTTTATGGCATGTACATCATATATTCTTTTTAGATTTATCATTCTCTTAGTTTAGAAGTTAGAGGGGGGGAAGGGGGGGACACACATTTTTCCACTTTGGAAGTGTCTCTTGCGCAAACTATTCAGTTCAGAAGAAAATAATGTTAGAAACATCAATAGCATTTTTGAAGACCTATCTATAGATATGGTTTTATTGAAAAAAAATTTTGAGTTTCAGTTCTGAGTATGGGGACCCCCAAAATTTACCGTTTTTTTTTCTAGTTTTACTTAAGAATCTTAATGCATAAGAATCTTAATGCGGTTCACAGAAGTTACCAAGTTTCAATATCATAGGCCTTATAGTTTCGGAGAAAAATGGCTGTGACGCACGGACGGACAGACAGACAGACAGACAGACATGACGAATCTACAAGGGTTCCGTTTTTGCCATTTGGCTACGAAACCCTAAAAATCCGCAACCCTAAAAATCGGTTGTCTATGAAGTCGGTTTACTGACGATGGTTGAACGTGACAACGTCATAAGAAAATAAAAATAAAAAAATATATAAAAATCAAAATAAAAATAAAATTAAATTAACATTACAAAACAAAAAGTAATTTAAAACACATCTATTTGTCATGTAGTGCCATCTGTTGAAAACATTACTAAAATACATGGAACGCCTCAGAGCGCGGCAGAGCGAGGTAACGCGGGGGAGGTAACGACATATTGCGTCATCTTTTTTCGTTCGTGCAGCTGGCTCCATCGAATTATAAGACGTTGTCACGTCAAAAAATATTAATTACTTACTCAAATCGTCAATAAATACATACCTGCTTATATTCATGAACACAAATACCACCTACAGGTGATATTTCAATACCTATTAGGTTGTATCTATATTTAGCGTTTTTCTTATTTCACCACGGATTCCCAAAAGATAAAAACATGGCGAGCACTGATCTGTATACATATCAGTGATGGCGAGTGAATGCAGCGACTATGAGACATTATAGAACCGAGTTTGTCTATAGAGGTACAGTAGAACACTTGCAAATACTAAACTAAAAATGGCTATCGAAAATGACTATTGGGAAACATTTTGTTATTTTAAAATAATGAATACGAATGTATAATTACTTATTTTAAGAGGGGCTTTAAAATTTTCACCAAAAACTTGGTATGTTGCACGACAAATACGGATTCCCAGTACGTTTTTGATTAACATTATGAAATACGAGGACTCTGAAAAATTATCAATAACTTGCCTTATTAATGTCCAAAATATTATTAGTAAGTAATTTAATAAAGTTTGTAGTATTATGTATTGTGTAAAACTTCCAATATTGATAACTGAATGATTGACTGAACGAAATGAACGAAATGAGAACTTGTAGAACAGTTGTAAAGTGCATAACAATATAGTTTAGTTTTCTAAGAGACTATTAATAGATTTCGTAGGATTGTATAGTTTTACAAAATGCCGCTACACGGCTGTTACAGACGTTAGTTGTATTCCGTGAGGGTACTATTAGACTGTTAAAAAACTGAATACACTAATAAAGTGGGCCCTTTTCCGGGCTTGTAAGCTCTTATGAGTTCGTTATAAGTCTATTGAAAATTGGTCTTGGGATAATTATAAAACCGCTTTTTGCTCGTTGGGACATTATGCACTTTTTGCTTAATCACTTGTACTTTATTCCACAATTTTTATTATTAATACATATAACCTGACCGGTTTCGCTTTTATAGCATTGTCAAAGGTATTTTTGATACTTTTGATTGGCACTTGATGGAACTTGCTACACATATTGACAAACTTCACTTGTACTGTTCCACAACATTTATTATTGTAACTAGCTGATGCGCGCGGCTTCGCTCGCGTGAAATTTGGTACCCGTTCCCGCTTCCCATGGGAACATATTCCCGGGATGAAATGTACACTATGTGTTATTCCAGACTATAAGCTATCTCTGTAACAAATTTCAGCCCGATAAGTTCGGCTGTTAGAGCGGCATTGAGTAACAAACATCCAAACATCTAAACATCCAAACATCTTCACAAACTTTCACATTTATAATATTAAGTAGGAAGTAGGATACCTAAGCGGTTTTGCCTTACGGCATTCTCAAAGGCTAAATTTCTCATAAATTACACTTCGAAAACATTAGCAATGACAATTTTTGCAATGAAGGTATACTAACAAACAATAATAAATGTTGTGGAACAGTACAAGTGAAGTTTTTCAATATTTTTACCTATATTTTACCCTTCACGGTTCTGCTAGTCTAGCTTTTATTTAATCACTATTCACTAACCTAGTTGCACAATATATGTACCCGTAATTTAATAGTTTTATAATACTGTATGAAAGTCCAGATAACGGGGTTTAAAGAGAAATCATCAGCAAGTAAAACATTAAAAATCTCACCTTTTATCAAACTCATGAAGATCTTCGGAAGTAAACTGGCTAGTCACATCTAATAGCTGCTGTATGTGATCACTGCAGACCCTGGACTTCCTCCTCTCGTCTTCCCTCAGCAGTATCGTGGCACAGCCTCCGTAGTCCAGAGAAAGGGAAGGCTGTTGAACCACGATGGTGGTGCGACCGGCGGGGATGGCACTCCCTGCTGAGTCTAAGGGGTTCGCTGTCACGTGGACTTGGGCTGCTGTGGGTTATAAAATAAGATGGGTTACAATGAGGACTAGATACGTATAAAATTGACATGGAAAATGGTTGCGAAACCTAGGTTTCCTTGATCGCCGAAAGGATTATTGCGTAATGGGTTTTGAAAACTATTTTTTTATATTCAAACTCCGAAGCCCATATTTCCTACTATATTGCAAGTATATTTTACCAAATTTGTGAAGATGTTTAATTATTTCAAAATCACGTCTTACTTCCTCAACCAACTCGGCAGAAAAAGATAAATTTCAAATCAAGCTTTTGAATGAAAATACTTGTACTGGTAAATTTCACAACGTGAGCAGAATAGCAATGGCATAATGGAAAAGGAATGAAAGGGGTTCACATCTACATTGAAAAAGAAAGTCAAATTAATTCTACTTGAAAAATAACAATAAATTACAATTGCCTGCTTTTCATTAAACATTCATTGTCGAATAAACATCCAATAAGCGCCATTTGTACAGAACTTGTTGAACAAACATCGACGTCGAGCACACATTAAGTAAACGTATTTGTAATTCAGCTGATTGATGAATGCCTTACTACACACTATGACGATAACTTAGAACGATAATTAATTTCGCAATTCCGTAGCTAATTGGTCTATACATCTTGTACGTATGGTCTGCAACGAAACGAAAAAAAACATGTGACGTTATATAATGTTATCATCATAATTTTCTGGTGCCTCTTCATCACAAGAGGGCATCACGAATTAGTTCTTCAATTCAGGTAATATTCGTCAATTCTCTGATGTTCTTTAACCAAGACTTCTTTTTTATTCCTGCGTAAGTAATTTGTGTTTTAGGCAAGGAATTATTCAAATGAGACGAAAATTTCCTTAGAAACAGTTCCTTTTGTTCAATTCTTCCATTTTGGTGTGTACATAATAAACTTACTACAATATTTAGTCGTGATTTAAGTAAAATTAAAACATTTTACTAAAATTATTTAAATCATACTCTATTCAGATCATAAATCATTTGTCACAAACCAGTAGGCTACTAACGAGAAAATGTTCTTCTTTGAATTTGTTTTGTATTGTGTTGTGTTAATCTACTTCTGTTGCTACAAGGATAAATTAGTCTCGCCTGTATAAAAACTTCGTTAATTGCTCGTTCAGCCACAGGCTGCTTGCGTGGGAGTATTTCAGCTAAATGTACGGCCTAGTTAGTTTAACAATTAGCTGATGCCTACAACATCATACGCGTGAAGTAAGAAGCCTCCGTTTGCTTGCTTGCTTAGCATTTTATATTTTCACTATGGTGAAGAATAGTACCTAAGTATGCCAAAAAAACCGAACCAGTGAATTTTAGTAAATTTCTTTATCACTAAGGAAGTGGGCTGATATGCAATGTTAATAGTTTAGAAATATAAGTATCTTCTTTTTTTATATTTAGCTCACCAAATTGACGTCGCCACCAACTTGATGAAAAGCCGTGGCGCATCTAGCGATTGGGGGCCACTTCTGACAGTGGTCCTCAAGTTGGCGGCCCTGTGATGTGCCTTTTAACGCTCCTCTTGAAGAACCCAGGATTGTAAGATTGGCTTTCAAACAAGAGAAAACCGCACTAAAATTGGTCCATTCATTGGGCAGCATAAGGACAGACACACTGACTTACATGTTTAACTAATCACAACCCTCGTCTTCGTCGGGGTTTAAAATTTAGAAACTGACTAAGGGGCGTGAGGGTGGGTTAGACAGGTGACAACGCGAGTTCAGTCGAAGTATGTAACGCGCAAAGCCGGTGGCATATCTAGTATGAGAATTAACTTACCGGTGCTTTGTCTCCTTGAAGAAGGTGGTGGCACAGAATGCTGATGTGTAGAAGACCTTCTTCTCGTCGTCGTGAACACCTCAGTCCCTTCCAACTGCCTCCTTAACTTGGCCACTTCATCTTTATAGTATTCCTTCTCTTTCTGTTTATTCTTAATCCTCGGCTCACTCACTCTCCTCTTCACCGCTTCTGGTTCAAATTTAAAATGAGTTTCATATTTTATGGAGTTCGATTTTGGACTTTTTGGAGGTTCCATCTTAGGATCATAAGGAATTTGAATTGACGCAGCTGTTACCGATGTCTGATTGACTGACTGAACTTGTGTTTTGTTTCTGGGTTTATCGTGTCTTCTACTTTGAGCCATAGGATCTGGCAGAGGAACATCGAAAACGAATCTCGCTGGTCCAGGTCTGGGAGAGTCTAGAACGTCTGTGGCCGATTGTGGTTTTGTGTAAGCTGGTGATTCGATATCAGAACTGTCTTCTGCTCTGTGGTAATGTGGGGGTGCTGTTGAAGGTGGGTTTTGCGGGGTGTTAGGGTTGTCCATGAGGCTGGGTTCGGAGGGTTCAGGGGGGTCGGGTTCCGCGTCCATGGAGTCATCTGTGCCGGTGATGGACGTGAGTGCTGTGGCCGCAGAGTCTGTGCTTGTGTTGATAGTCTTGTCTGAGGTTGTGCTGCTGCCCATGACGACCACCTGAGGAAGACGGAAAAAAAGAGTTAGATTACAGATTTTAGCAGGATCTTAACCACGGAACAGATTTTTTTTCTGATCAGTCATCTCAAGAAGCATTCCCAAGGTTTTATATTATGTGTGGAAATCATCATGGGTGAAACTGCCTACGGGCGGGAAACTGGGTAAGCCCTTGGAAGGATGTTTCGGGATTTCAGGCAGAGGTCTTCCCAAGGTGTACGACAAAGTTAATGTCTGCTGATATTAATCAGGTTCGCGAAACTATAATGACGTTATAAGTCCATCTTGCAGGGGAACTAAATATAAATTGCAAATACTTTCAAAATCTCTGAGTGATTTCATAAAGGCAGCATTATTTACTATAAATTATTACTGGTACCTACAACATTAAACTGTACTGGTACTGTCATGGGAGCTTAAATAAAATAAGCAACATTTTTGGAACAGCCTACATACATTAAACACTAAACTACCTTTTGTAATTCGCTGAACATTGACCTGAAAGGGATCGAATACAAAAAATACTCGTATACTAACGTAAACACAAAACGTATATTGTTCGCTAATTAACGAACTACAGTGAGTATACAGAATCAACAGTGTTCGCTAAAGGCTTCGTTAAATATACAAGGCGTTCAGCATGTAGAATCGATAGCTGTGTCGATGTACAGTACACGTTGTTGTTTTCCAACTATGATATATTATCAACACACTGCCTTGGTAGCTCAGTGATGGTACGAGACTACCGTGTCGAATTAGCTGCTTTGATGATGGTAATATTATGTTCTAAGTTCTATGAAAAGACATCATCAAGCTTCATTTACTAAAAGAGTCTGCTTGTAACTACGGCTGGTGCAACCCACACGACACATCAAGCAAGTTACTTACTTAAAATATACATGATGCATGATGATGAAAAAGTTCATAATAGAAGTATCTATTTTATCCAGTTAAGCACAGAAACCAGTCATTCCAACCATCAAAAGCTATAAAAACCAGACAAGAGATCGCAATAACAGCAAAGTGTCAAAAGTAACGTTATTTCCACGAAAACTTCGCAGTTGGCGCGTAAAAGCGGCCCTTTTGTGACAGTCCCGTATAAAAGATAAAAGGGAACTTCTTTGTGAGGGTAATTCGCTTTCAGAGGCGTCCGTCCGACTTTGTTAAGGGGCCTGTCTCGGTAAATGACGAAAAAGAAATGCAAATGAAATCATTTTTTGTCGGCATTTGTGTAGATGAAAAATGATAGCCAAAAATAGATTTTTACATACATACATACATATGGTCACGCCTTTATCCCCGAAGGGGTAGGCAGAGGCATATTATATGCCCACATTTCACCTTTGTATAATTTGTCCCACGTAATAGGTGGTGAACCGTATTGCCGTGTTTAAATGGACAGGCGCAGGTTGTGACTGCCTGCTGTTGAAATAAAGCTTCAACTTAGCTTAATATTTTCAATAGATTTTTAATCTACAATAATACGTGTGTCAAAATATGGATTAATTAAAAAACCTTAACTAAACTTCATTGTACATACATTAAATTTAAAGGTACTTAATTAATGTGTAAAAACATCATAGAATCAGCCCCAAATTTCTAGATGAATGCATTCTAAATCGGCATTTTTTATGGACGGGAAAATTGAACAATAACTACTTACATTAAATAGAAAACATACACCTATTTCTTTTTCGATTTTGATTATGTATTAGTATTAACAAATTACAATTTAAATTAGCTATTTAATACTACATTTCTTTGTTAGAATGACGCATGGTATGTACGCTTCAGTTCGTTAGCCTTCGAAAGCCCTGTCCACGGCCTTAATGCGGCTTTTATAAAATGTATCTCCGTTTTATTCAATTGTAACGAGTAAATGAATCTAAAGTGATATTCGCTACGAACTTTAAGTGCTTAATGAAATAAACACAAAAGGTTTTTAAAGGGTTGGTAAGGTCAAGAACCTGTATTTGCGCGACTCACGTCGACCCGAATACGGGATTCGGGGCTCTCCTCGAGTGAGTTAGATGGGCGGCTGCCCGGGACACCTCTCGGATCTACTCCGTCAAAACGACAGCTTTCGGCTGAAAACGCTGCTACCAATCAGAAAGGACTCTCAAGACAAATATTTATGGATCACACATTTTTTTGTCTTCGGTCACCCACGATCGCTTTCGCACATTTCGACCTCTCGACCAACGTGGCAACACGTCTGCAAAGTTAGGTTTCCTCTCCTCCTGGGTATATACCCTAATGTGGTGGTTTTCCCATCTTGCACCCCATAGGTTAAATGGTTTGGACCCTTGAGATATAGTCTACACAATATCGCACACGTTACAGAACTATTAGTTAATAATAATTAATTTCTATTAGCTGAGCTATGAACGATGAATCGTGGTAATGAGGTCGACGAGTGCGTGACTGTGCCGTGTGAGCTGTTAACTGATAGACACACTTAGTGAGAGTGTCGGTGACAAGAGGTGAGGATAAAAGTACAATTTTTAACCGACTTCCAAAAAAGGAGGAGGTTCTCAATTCGTCTGTATTTTTTTTTTATTTCTCACGGGAATGCGTGAACAAAAATAGGTCAAGTGCCGATATAAGCACGGAGGTTTCCGTAACAAGAACGGCAAAACATCACGTGTCTTTATATGGGAGCCCCCCCTTAAATGTTGTTATTTTTCTGATTTTAGTTCTATAGCAGCAACAGAAACACATAATCTGTGAAAATTCCAGCTCTCTAGCTAGAACGGTTCCTGAGATACAGCCTCGTGACGAGCAGACCGTCAGTCAGGCAGACCGACGAACAAGACTTCGCAGTCTTAGTGATAGGGTCCCGTTTTTACCATTTGGGTGCGGAACCCTTAAAAGTACAAACATATACACATAGATAATGTTCACACCTTTATACCCGAAGGGGTAGGCATCATATTATATGCCCACATTTCACCATTTGAGATGTTATCCCATGTAATAGAAAGGTAGTGAGCCGTATTGCCGTGTTGATTTGGACCGGTTCAGGTTGTGACTGCCCGCTGTTGAAATTTTTCAAGTCGCCCGTAAACGCCATCAACTTGGCTTAACGACTGTCATTTCGCTGGCAACCGGGACCGACGGCTTAACGTGCCTTCCGAAGCACGCAAATAAATGTCACAAAATGGTTATGTGGTGGTCACCCATCCATAACCGGCCACAGTAAATGTTGCTTACTACAGTGATCGTTTACAGAACACTGAGTTCGCGGGACCACGAACGCTTCTAGTATAAACAGCTTACTGAATAACTATTCTTCACAATAAAAGCACAAAAGCTTTGTAAGCCGGATGACAGACATTGCTAAAGAGTCGCGCAGTATTAAGGGTCGATTACAAGAAGATTAAGCTCAGTCGCCATTTTATGTACCGCTACGATGCCGACACGATTTTACGAAAATATTTTGATAATTTCCATTATTAATTTATTGAGAGTTATTTTAAGCTGGCTGATTGATTTTTGAATGATATGTACTTATTTATTTATTTAAATGACTAGCTGACCCGACGAGCCTGGAACGTTAATCCGAAACTCGTTTGTTCGAATAAACTGTTGACAGAATCATTTTTGGCAGACGTCTCCATTCATAGAAAGCACGGTTGGCAGAAATCACTACTCGTAGAAAGCACAGTTCGCCGAAGAATCCTTCCATAGAAAGCACGGTTGGCAGAAATCACTATTCGTAGATAGCACGGTTCGCCGAAGTATTGGTTGATAGAATCATTGTTGCACAGATGTCATGGTTGTTCGAAAGCACTGTAGGCAGAAACCTCTGTACATAGATAGCACGGTTCACCGAATTAATTGTTAATAGAAACATTATTCATAGAAGCCTTGGTTCATAGAAAGCGCGGTTGGCAGAAACCTTTGTACATAGATAAAACTTCATTCCGAAAGCTTTTTTGATAGAAACCACTTTTTCCAGATACATCGAGTCACAGAAAGCAAAGGGTTCGTAAAGTATACTGCTGGATTAACGTTCCAGGCTCGACCCGACCCGACAGACATTGTTATGTTATGCTTAACTATTATGGAAAAAGAACGGTGTTCCGAGTTCCGAGTTCCCGGTCCCCTGTTCCCATTCCTGGTTTCCTGTTCCCGGTTTCAGGTTCCGAGTTCCCGGTTACAGATTCCAAGTTCCCGGTTCCTGGTTTTCAATTACCAGTTTCCAGTTCCCTGTCCGTCTTTCTGTTCCTGGTTACCGTTTTGAGGTTTCAGGTTCTAACACCCAATCCAAAATTTCAATTCGAAACCATTTCTTCGAACCGTTCGAGCCGATTACAGTTCTTGCAATTACTTTAATTTTCGACGCAAATTTACTATTTTTTCTTTCATATGAACCTTTCCTGACAATAACAAACAACACAAAAAGAAATCAGCGAAATCGGTTCAGCTGTTCTCGAGATTTGCGCTTAGCAACACATTCAGTAATTCATTTTTTTATATTATAGAAGATATTAAGAAGGCGTAGATATATTTAAAAGCAAAAGTTGCCAATATCCGCCTCACTTCCAGAGGTAAGAATTTATAATTAGGTATATCCTACAACGATACCCGGTTACAGAGGGCTCCGCTTTTCAAAGAATCTAATACTATTTGGCTTACACCGGTTTGCTTAGTACCTACAGGACTACCTACGTGTGGGGCATTAATGAGATCTTCTTCACCATCAGAGCTAGGCTCACCTGCGAGTGGTGCACCTGGCGACAAACGGTTGAGTTCATGGTGAGCCAAGTGCTAGCCGGACTCGCTCATAGATAGTTCCGTACCAAAAAAAGTCACGTTTTTAGTATGGGAGCCCCCTCAATTTCCCCTTTTTCTGATTTTAGTATTTGTTACTATAGCGGCAACAGAAATACATCTATGAAAATTTCAGCTCTCCAGTTAACACGGTTCCTGAGATACAGCCTCATGACAGACAGACGGACAGCAAAGTCTCATAAATAGGGTTCCATATTTTACCCTTTGGGTAGGTATACAGAACCCCTAAAAATTGTCTCCAATATATATCGTATCGTTACCTCATCGTGACATGTAAAAGCAAAAAAAGGGGTTTCTGTAATACCTTAAAAATATAAGACGTTGCTCGTCTCAGCCGATAAAGCCAATTTAAAAATGTCTCCCGAGTCAATTCGGTTTATATTTCAGATAAATTTTATTTTGGATGGTGTTGCTTGGTTATGAATTTATTGTAGCACTTTATTTTCTTAAACATGGGATTATTGCTTCAATATTATTTGAAGAGACCAAGTACGAGTCGGACTCGCGCACTGGTGCTTTCGTAACAAAAAAACCGGCCAAGTGCAAGTTGAACTCGCCCATGAAGGGTTCCGTAGCAGCAAGTAACATAATATAAAAGTTCTTGTAGTTCGTTGTAACTTTCATTGACGTTTTAACACGTTCGCAGTGGTAGTTCGCAGGGGTAGTGATTTTTCTAGGCGAAAATTGCGGTTAATGACGCATTAAAAAAGAACTACCAACTCGATCTCATTCAAACCAATTTTCGTTGGTAGATTTTATGGCAATGTACATCATATATTTTTTTTTGATTTATCATTCTCTTAGTTTAGAAGTCAGAGGGGGGGGGGGCATGTTTTTCCACTTTGGAAGTGTCTTGCGCAAACTATTAACCTATATAAACTTTAGAAAAATAATAATGTTAAGAACCTCAATAGCATTTTTGAAGACCTATCTATACCCCTCACGTATGGGCTTGATGTAAAAAAAATTTTGAGTTTCAGTTCTGAGTATGGGGACCCCCAAAATTAACTGCTTTTTTTCTAGTTTTATATAAAAATCTTGATGCGGTTCACAGATTACATCTACTTACTAAGTTTCAACAGCATAGGTCTTATAGTTTCGGAGAAAAGTGGCTGTGACATACGGACGGACAGACAGACATGACGAATCTATAAGAGTTCCGTTTTTGCCATTTGGCTACGGAACCCAAAAACGGCAAAAAATCACGTTAGCTTAATGGGGGTTCCCCTTTTTGTACCCATCTGTTGTTATAGCGGCAACAGAAACATAACATATATTATGTGAAAATTTCAGCTCTCCAGCTATCACGGCTCCGTAGACAGCCTACAGCCTCGTGACTGAAAGCCAGACGGACAGTGAAATCTAATAAGTAGGGTCCTGTTTTACAATTTGTGTACAAAACCCTAAAAATGACGACCATGGAGCTCCTATATCTTATTAGATCCATCTGTAAAGAAAAGTTAAGGGCCACGGCAGGTGTTGCTCAAGTCGTGGTTCGAATACGGCGGCTGGGTCTTGAGATAGCCCTTTACAAATCCAAGACTCCGTGCTTTCACGGACCTCGGAAAGGGTCACCTGCAGGATCCAGCATACAGATACGGGGCGTCAGCATCGCCATCGAGCGGTCGATGAAGTATCTGGACTCGATAGCCGATGGAACTTTGGATAGCACATCCGAACTTTGGTCCAAAACTGGCATCAGCTGCATTCTCACGGTTGTCGATCAAAATAAGGAGACCCAACGCTTCCTACTGTACCTTGGGATCGTGCGGAGCATGGCCCTACATGGGGCCCTTGTATGGCTAGATTACCTAGCACGCAGAAGGCGATGGCCGTCTGGGTGTTAAGGGGATCGACGATCTCAGGCGAAGCGGCATGTCTCCTAGCCGGACCCGGGTAAGTATCTCTCTCCAATACACGGGGAAAGCATGGCTGAGTGCCAGCACTGCGAGAAACGCAGCAACGACACAGCGCTCCACACATTGGTGGAGTGCACGGCGTGGTCAGGTCCTCGTGGCAGGTCTGGACGTAGACACTCTCTCGCTGTAGACCATGGTGCAAGCTAAGATCTCATGAGACGACAGCGTGACATGATAGCTAAGGAACCCCAAAACACAAAAATCAGCTTCATCAGCTGAATAATCGTTAGACGTCAGCACTATTACCCAAGACTTGCGTCTATTGGTAAAGTGCTGAATTAGCAATAAGATAGTATTAAGATTTGCATTTTGTCAAATTAAATTAATAACTGTTACGCTGTTTCTTTGAATAAAAGTATTGTTTTTTGCTCCACGCTTTAGCAGATTTTTCACACGCTCCAGGAAGCGGGGTGGTACCCAAAAAACCCGTCAAAGATGCGGGAGCCAAGGTCTGTTGGGAATCCTGGGGATATCCAAAATAAAAATAAAATAAAAAGTAGCGCGCTCTGTCTCATTCTTCTGGTAAATGCAAGACGACAAAAATTTACTATTCTTGCCAGTAATAAAAATGCAATGAAATTTTACGTACTGCCAGAAAAGTGATAAAGATAATTCCAGTACTTTTTAACTATACTAATATTTTATAGAGGAAAGATTTGATTGTTTGCATCGAATAGGCTCTAAGACTACTGGACCGATTTGAAAAATTCTTTCACTGTAGGGAAGCTACACTTTTTGCGGTGAACATAGGTCATATTTTATTCCAGTATTCCCACGGGAACGGGAATTAGGCGGGTGAAACCGTGTGACGTCCGCTAGTAATCTTATAAATACGCCCTTTAACAATTCGCATAAGTTGTTTCGTTTTGTGATTTAACAGTTCACCTAAGTTAACAACAACGTTATCTAATTTGAAGTTGTAGGTAATTAAGTTATATACCTAAACTAATTCCGTAAGTGTGAAAATCTAATGGGGTTTGAGATTAATTAGGCAGCCATCTTCGAAACTTGCTTATCAAACTAAATTTACTGTGACGAGATGTGAGATGAAACGTGACGACTAGGTACTTAATATGTAAGTAGTTTCAGCAAATTTGACAGACGGAAATTTTGGAATGAGCAAAATATTTCCAGGTAATTTTCAGTGCTTCTAAATTCTCTATGATAATTTTCATATTTTCAATACCTAGAGACACTAGACGAACGGTTTTACGTGTAAAAGTTAAGAGTAGGATTGTATGTGTTGTAGAAGTTGGGGGTAAAGCGTCTGCGTCCAATGGTGTTTTAATGCCGTTCGACCGTCTCATCTCATAATGTCCTTTTCTCGAAATGCCTCTCATAATGTCCTTTTCTCGAAATGTCCTTTCTCATAATGTCCTTTGGGGGATGAAAATCCAAATGGGGAATTTAGAAATACTTTTGCATGGCAATATAGCTATTTTAATTTAAGATTAGTCCTATAAATATGTAACTCACAGTAGTGACAGCCATTTCTGTTACCTGAAATAAGGAAAAACGATTTATTTTACTTTCCATATCTATGTATGAATATAGATATGAAGTATAGATATATCTATGCACATGTATAGATAAAGCCAAGGTTCCCAATTGTAACAGTAGCTGTACCTACATATTTGCCACCTCAGCTCTGTTTACAAACGAAATGATTAAATGCGGGTATTTAATGTGCCTCTGCCTGCTCCTTGAGCAATAAAGGCATACTTAACTTGTTTTTTTTTTATTCGATTTATTTCAAAACAACATTCATTGTGTAGAAATCCTACTAATCTTATAAATGTGAAAGTTTTTAAAGATGTTTGGATGTTTGTTACTCAATCACGCTCAAAGGGCTGAATGGATCTGGCTGAAATTTGGTACAGGGATAGAGTATAGTCCGGAATAGCACATAGGCAAATTTTTATCCCGGGAATATATTCCCACGGAAAGCGGGAATGGGAACCAAATTTTACGCGGGCGAAGCCGCGCGCATCAGCTAGTCTTAATATTACAAAGAGGAAAGATTTGTTCTTTTGTTTGTTTGTTTGTAACGAATAGGCTCCGGAACTACTGGACCGATTTGAAAAGTTCTTTCACTGTTGGGAAGCTACACTTTTTGCGGTGAACATAGGCTTTATTTTATTCCAGTATTCTCACGGGAACGGGAACTACGCGGGTGAAACCACGTGACGTCCGCTAGTTAAATCTTATATATCGACGGTTAAAAGGCGAATTGATTCAAGCGCCACTCTGGGCGATATTGAGTTATATACATCATTGGAATCGTGGAATTTTTCCGCGTCGTTTGAGCCGGGTTTGAGGCTAATCTGAGCACTTTTTTGGCGCTTGACTCCATGACGAATTTGGCTATCTTTTCTACTTATTAGGTATCAATTGTAGTAGTTTTGGTTCTTTTTTTCAAAGCATGTATATAAACCCATTTAAAAAAAACTATTTTTTTTACTACTGTAGTTTAAACCATTAATCCCTGGATAAATTAAAATGGTTTTGACGTTTGAATTGTTTTTACTGGAACTTAAATAATTTAACTTGGATGTTAATTCATTTTGCTTCAACCAGATTTATTAATGTATGCAACTTAAATCATTTTGCCTTGAACATGTGAATATTATCTCTGTCGCTTGAATTAATCTTACCTGAATAAGTATAATGGAAATATATGACTTGTGCTGATTATCCTTGACCAGTTTTTAGTATTTATGCCATTTAGAACAATTTTCTCTATGCATAAAATAAATATGTGCACGTTTGATGCCTCTATATTAGTTTAATAATTAAACTTATGTCATACTTAAATTAGTTTACTTATTTCACCTCGCATTAAAAATGGCATTTATATTTCAAGTAACAGAAAACAAACCAACGCGGGTAGATACTTGGACCCACAACACACGTGTCGCGCGTGGTTTCGAGGTCGGTGTAATTCGAGTTATTCCTCCTCGAACATTTACAACTAGGTGAACGGTTTAACTCATTTATCCATGAACAATTGACAAATAGGTAAGTGATTTCAATCATTTATTCATGAACAGTTGACTTATAGGTAAGTGATTTAAATCATGTATCCATGAACAGTTGACAAATGGGTAACTGATTTAAATCATTTATCCTTGATCTGTTAAAGAAACAAGGAACACATAAACTATTTTGTTTTGAATACATAAATCGTCATTGTGTACATAACCCTTTCTGTCCTGATCAAAGATTTATGAAAAATGGCTCAAGTTACAATTTACTTGCTTTAAAAACACCTTTTATCTGTTATAATATTATTATAAATTAGCAAAAAATATACCGCTTTTTAGTTGGGGAGATTTGTACATTTTTATTCTATACTTTAGGAACAGTGATTTTTTTTCTTAAAAATAAACTTTAAAATGCTCTCCTGTAAAGTTCTCAAAATGGCGCTTGAATCAAGTCGCCTTTTAACCGTCGATATAAAAATGTGTTGGTAAGCGCATAACTTCAGAACGGGTGGACCGATTTCACTAATTCTTTTTTTGTTGTGTAAGGTATTTAATTGTCAGGAGAAGGTTCTTATGGAAGAAAAAATATTGTATTCCCACGGGAACGGGAACTACGCGGGTGAAACCGCATGACGTCCTCCAGTATAAAATAAATAACTCTAAGGACGTATTTAAAAAAATAATATATTTATCGTTTTCTAATCTAAGCTTAAAACATCAAACCCCCGACTCTCACAAACGAATTGCCACGTAATTGCTGACAGCTCCCAGGAGAGGCTCATCGTTGTTGAATGAGTAATGTCTTCGCCAACTCATTCGGTCACTCATAATTCAGGAGCTTAGCGTCAGGTGGGGCTAAACGGTTGTCCATTCATTCTTGAATGACGTGGAATATTTTTGACATTTACTTTATTTAACATTTATTTAAAGGGACTTTTACTTTTTGGTGTTGAGACCATTTCAAATTTAGCAGGCTTTTTTACACTTACATACATATGGTCACGCCTTTATCCCCGAAGGGGTAGGCAGAAGCATAGTATACGCCCACATTTCACCTTATAGTGGTGAGCTTATTGACGTGTTGAAATGGACAGGCGCAGGTCGCCGCGACCCGCAGTTGAAAATTTTCAAGCCGCCCATAAGGCCTTCAACTTGGCTCAACGATTGTCATTTTACTGACAAAGGTTTCATTTCGAGTTTTCCTTCTCTACGCAATGATCGTTTTGCGGAAGTGTCTACAGGGATTAAATCAATATAAAATAAAATAAATATTTGTCGATCGCCTTTGGGATAGATGATGCCCAAAGCACAAGCTTATATTAGCTTCGTTAAGCTAATATAATCTTGTGCTTTGGGATCTAGACGAAATAAGTTAATATCAGCTTGTGCTTTGGGATCTAGACGAAATAAGCTGTCCCTATGTTTTGACATGTTCCTTATCGAGTGATTACCATAAATTCTTTCTAGTTGAAACTTTGCTACTTTTACTTCAGATTATTATCGGAATATCGTTGGAGGTAAAATCTTAACCACTTTTAAGGTTCGAGACGTTTTTAAGTATTCTGGGAGAAAACAGCTTTTATAATTTTATTAGCTTACTCGTAAAATCACAACGAAGTTTGAATTCATCTTTACACCGATTGACACTACGAGTGTTTAATCAAACCATCGTATTCATCTTAGCAATTTCAGCGAAAAAAGGTATTTGAGATAAAGCTTTAATATTCTTCAATTTGGAATTGATTGAAGCTGCTTTTTTAACGGTTACATTCGGATTTCCATTTAATCAATACGAGTAAGTACCTACAGTCTGTTCATTCAACTAATAGTTAATAGCAATAATTTACGGAACCTCAATAAATCAGCTGAGTATAAGCTTTTGAGGGACAAACCTTCAACTTGAGGTGTTTTATTTGTTCAGAGAATCAATACGCGATGAACTATCGCAGAGTACTATCCACAGTACTATCTCTTGTGGAAAATCCGTTATGGATGCTATGCCAGACTTTTACTGACAAAAAGATGTTTTTTTTACACCACTAACGTGGCAGATAAGCATACGTCCCACCAGATGTACCGGTGGTCACCGTAGCGTGGACGTTTGCAACACCAGAGGCGCTACCTCGCGCTGCCGACCCTGTAAAAACCTTCTAAGACCCTGTTTTGAAGAACCCCATACTGTAGGCGTTTGGGAAAACCGAGCGCTTTTGACGTAATAGCAGAGTTCTCTTCTTATCCATCTATACTAATATTATAAAGAAGTACAGTTTGTGTGTTTGTATATTTGTTTAATTGCAAGGGGTAATCTTGGGATCTACGGAACCGATTTAAAAAATTCTTTCACCAATAGAAAGCTACGTTATTGTAGAGTGTCATAGGCTATATAGCATCACGCTACAACAAATAGGAGCGAAGCAGTAATAGTAAATGTTTAAAAAACGGGAGAAAAGTTATTCCTTTTGAGAGTTTCGTTGCGTGTGCTGCGGAAATATTTATAGTTAAGTATAAAATATGTACCACAAAATTGTTTCTCTTAAAAAAGTTCTAAAAAATTGCGCGATAGCATGTGTCTATCTTTGGGTTAGTGCACAATAACCATTTTAATGGCAATCAATTTTTTTCTACAATAATGCCACGGGATACCTCTTTCATCAACGAAATTGTTCTTAAAAATAATGCGACGGGAATACACGTGACGAGAAACTTTCTTTCTCTCTCTCTCTCTCTCTCTCTCTCACGTAGTATTGAGTAGTGTCCGACCGAAACTGGTTTTCCGGCCGAAACCGAAACCGAACTTTCGGCCCCAGGGTCAGTTTCGGCCGAAACCGAAACCGAAACTCACGTGTTCATATTAAAAAGAAAAAAAAAAACAGCCAAGTGCGAGTCGGATTCCGAACAGTGTTCCGTTACAAAAATTGGGCACAAAAATTACGTTTATTGTGTGGATGCTTGTTTCTGATTTTAGTAGGTATTTTTTGTTATCGGCATCAGAACAGGGTGAGGTGGTGGTGGCAGTGTCTCTTGACATCGACAACGCTTTCAGCACCTTGCCCTGGAGCTGCGTTTGGGAGGCGCTTATTTACCATGGAATGCCTCCATACCTCCGTCGAATTGTCGGGGCCTATCTTTCCGAGAGGGCCATAACTTACCCCAGCTGGCTAGGGCTGGGTCCGCGAGATGCGTTTTGCGTGCGCTTCTGTGGAACATCAGTTACGATTGGGTGCTGCGTGGTCCGTTAGTCAGAGGTGTCGGCGTAACGTGTTACGTCCGTAACGTGTTACGACGACACCCTCATTACAGCGCGAGGAGCAACGCACCGAGACGCAGCCCTAAGGCCACCTGCGGGATCCAGCTTACATATAGGGGGCGTCAGCATCGGCATCGAGCTCTCGATGACGTATCTGGGGCTCGTACTTGATAGCCGGTGGAACTTCGGATACCACTTCCAAAGTTTGGTCCCACAGCTGAGGGAGGGGGCATCAGCCGCACTCTCGCGGTTGTTGCCCAATATCAGGAGACCCAACGCTCCCTGCAGGAGACTGTACCTTAGGATCGTGCGGAGCATGTCCCTAAATAGGGCCACCGTATGGGGGGAGATCCTAATGGCCAGCAATGCGGCTAGATTGCTTAGCCCGCAGAAGGCGACGGCTGTCAGGGTGATAAGGAGATACCGCACGATCTCAGTTGCGGCGGCACGTCTTCTAGCCGGGACCCCTCTATGGGTCCTGGAAGCAAGGGCCCTTGCATCATTGTTTAAAATGGCGCAAGAAGACGCTGGAGTGGAGCCATAGACCTCTTCCTGTGAGCAGGTCATGCTCGTAAAAGAGACGGCGGGGAGGAAGCGGGAGAGAACTCTGCCACCCAAGTTCCACAGTCTGCGGCGGCGCCCCATGCAATCAACCTCCATGACCGGGGGCCTGATGACGGTGACGGGGCTGCTTACCGTCTTTACAGAAGCAGGCCTTAGACGATAGCATGACGTGAGAGATTCATCCACGCCCCGCTCAAGAAGCGGGATAACAACTGAACAACCCCCCCAAAAGACTCGGCCGCAGTATGCATCATTCCGAGGGCATACTTGGGGCTCCCAACCGTAGGCTGTTAGGTAGAATACGCGTGGTTTTTAGTCGGTAGGAATACTGTACAGTGAAAATTTTAGGCCTATATCTGGCACGGTTCCACAACCTCGTGACTAATAGACAGACGGACGGCTAGGCCTCATGTCTCGTTAATAGGCTTTAACCCCTCCGTGTATTGGCCAGTTGATGCTAAGAGCACAGAAGGCCATTGAAAACCCCTCCGTGTGTGAGTTAGACTCGCACTTGGCCAGTTATTTTTTCAATAGGTGCAGCAAGTCCACCAAGTGCCATCAATCAAAGGTATAAAATTTTAAATCTTCTCAAGTGTTCATTTTAGATCTCCACCTAAAGATGAGTTTCTTTCTTTTACGTGTGGAATTACTCATAGATGCTATTGCGAACTCCTACCGACTAAAACCACACGGTGCCCTGCTACTAGCTCTTGGCTGGTTTTGGTTACATTCTAGAAGTACATAACTAAAACTGGACAACAGTGAGCCGGACTAGCGCGCGTAGGGTTCCGTACAAGAAAATCAGCAAAAAATCACGTATGTTTAACTAGCTGACCCGCGCAACTTCGTTTGCGTCACATGACAGTGAGAAAGAGAGTCGTACAGTATTAATATTTTAAGTATAATCCCGTCACATTTACTCCCGTCACATTAGAGAGGTGTGGTAGGTATTAATATTTAAAGTGATATAATTTTTCCCGTTCGCGTCGCTTATATTCATTACCATTAGAGTTGACCTGCACAACTTTGTTGAAGTGGTATAATGGTTCCGTCGCATTTATTTTTGTCCGTTTTTTGGTACGGAACTCATCGTGTTCGAGTTCGACTCGCACTTGGCCGGTATTATCTTTCAGTTGACTGGCTACTGCTGCAGAAAACGTTTACTCCCAGCGTAAAGGTTAAGAAGTCGGTTATTGTAAGTGAACCTTAAAAGATAGGCATATGCTGTTCAGGACTTTTTTTTGTACCTCTTTAAAGGAAAAATTTTGTAGTAAAAATTTTTACGTAACTTTAACCATTTAGGCAACGTACGCAATGAAACCTCTCAAAAGTAAGAAATTTTCCCCGTTCTTAAAACATTATTCATGGCTGCTCCGCTCCTATTTGTTTTAGCGTGATGTTATATAGCCATTAGCCATCCTCGATAAATGGACTATAAAACTGTAAAATTATTTTGTAATGCAACCAGTAGTTTCTGAGATCCTAGCACAAACAAACTCTTCAGTTTGATAATATTGTGAGCTAACCTTAAAAGAAAGACAAATTAGGTAATTGTGAGCGAACCTTAAAAGATAGACATATGCTGTTGCGGACTTTTTTATAGAACTTTTTAAGAGAAACAATTTTGTAATACAAAATTTTTACGTAACATTAACCATTTAGGCAGCGTACGCCTCGGAAGCTCTCAGACGGTAAAAATAATTCCCCGTTTTCGAAACATTCTTCATTGCTGCCCCGCTCCTATTCGTCTTAGCGTGATGTTATATAGCCTATAGCCATCCTCAATAAATGGACTATCAAACTGTAAAAGAAATTTGGAAATCAAACCAGTAGTTCCTGAGATCCTAGCGTTCAAACAAACAAAAAAAACAAACAAACAAAAAAACTCTTCAGCTTTATAATATTAGTATGGATTTGTCTATTTTTATTATTTGTAGCTATAGCGGCAACAGAAATACATTATCTATAAAAATTTTAACCGTCTAACTATCACGGTGCATGAGTCTGCTGACAGACAGACAGATGACCAACGAAGTCAACGGAACCGATAACAAAGGGGTATGGTTATGTCATGTCCTAGATCACCTTTTTAGGATTTCGTAAAAATTGTATTATTATAACTATTGATTGGAAGTCCTTTGTAAATCTGTAAATCTTCGGTTGTTGACCCAAACCACGTCACAAGCAGAGCTAGGCACTTAAAATTCGTGAACACGTGAGTTTCGGCCCGGCCGAAAGTTTCGGCCCATTTTGGCCGAAACCGAAACTGCGGCCGAAACTCGATTTTTTGGCCGAAACTGGCCGAAACCGAAACCGAAACCGAAACTTCGGTCGGTCACTAGTATTGAGTATTAACGACGAGACGCGACGGCTCGACGGGAGTAAACGCAACGCGACGGGAGTAAATGCGACGGGAACAGGTAATACTCTCTCTCATGTGGCGCAAACGAAGTTGCGCGGGTCAGCTAGTAATTTATAAACTAATGCGTATTCGCAGCCCTGAGCTGAAAGTCTAGCTCAGAGTCTTTAAGCGGATAGTGAAGGAAGAGGCATAGGACGACCAACTTGAGGACCACTGTCACAAGTCGTAAGGACTGTGAGAGTACCCTCAATGGATAGTTTCTGGCGTTTCCGTGGCTTCCCTTCAGGCGGGTGGCGTCAATTTGGCGAGCTAAATATATTTAAATAAACACCTTACGGTATGGCGATGGGATTTAATTTTCTTTCGCCGGTAAAATACAACATGGCGGCATATAGTCAACCTACATCCCTACTAATATTATAAATGCGAAAGTAACACTTCTGTCTATCTATCTGTTAAGTTTTCACGCCTAAACCGCTAAATCGATTTGGATGAAATTTGGTCCAGAGATAGTTTGATTCCAATGGAAGGACAAAGGCTACTTTTTAACTGACGCGATAACGGCTTCTACGCGCACGAAGCCGCGGGAACAGTTAGTAGTTTATAATTTACTAGCGGACGTCACGCGGTTTCCCCCTGTGTATTTTCCGTTCCCGTAAAAATACGTGTATAAAATAGAGTCTATGCACACCGCAAAGAGTGTAGCTTTCCAACAGTGAAAGAATTTTTCAAATCGGTCCAGTAGTTCCGGAGCCTATTCGTTACAAACAAACAAATAAAAAAACAAAAAAAAACAAATCTTTCCTCTTTATAATATTAGTATAGAAGTATAGATATATTAGATATATCATTGTTCACTAAACAATTCCCCAAGGACGCTTCCACTAATTACTAATGGACCCCAAAATCCTTCATCAATATTGTAGTTATTATGATAGATTGGAGGCAGGCAGCTATATATTGTTGGAACGCCATCAATCTTGGTTTAGGCTGTTCGTAATATCCTGTTATAGTTTGATTGAGGTACTAATTATAGGGAATTTAAGGAGAAAGCACTATACAAGATTATCTATAGTTACTGTAGACACATCTTAGTAATATTATAAGGCTTGTGTTTAAACGCCGCGCCGCCCGCCCAAAAATGTACCTAATTTACTTCCAATAAAATTCGAAACGTTTACCAAAATGGATAAATGGTCACCAAATTACGGTTCCTAATAATGAAGCAAATAAACTAACTGTCGTCTGTTGTCGACTGTTTAAACTGTCGGATTATTATTCGGTAAGTAGTTGGTAGATTAAGTATAAATCTATCAGAATTACCTACTAAGTATAAATAATTACAATAGGTTCTGGCGCTCGGCGGCCGCTGCCGCAGTACGCTCGCTTCGCTCGCTCGACTTGGCGCTTTAATGGTCTCAGTTCCAACCTAACCTAACCTTGATGCAAATTAGAACTGGAGTTTTTGGTGTCAATTAATTCATCCATTTTGGTGACCGTTAATCCATTAAACTCTTTTTCTTGACCACTTAAAGTGTTTCCATAATATAAATGCTAAAGTTTATGAGTGAAGATGGGTGGCTCTACTGGATTCTCAAAAAATTGTTAAAATGCATAGTTTTTAGATTCATTTTGTAAATAGAGCTCTAAAAAGAATAACCCGCTGAGTTTCTTGCCAGTTCTTCTCAGGTGGATCGCGTTGTGAACTGGTGGTAGATTTTGATTTATATTCTGGACGTTTTACAAGAGCATCTGTATAATAATATGCCTATGTGAAATAAATTTCTTGTTCTTTCTTTCTTTCTTTCTTTCTTTCGGATGTGTGTGAATGTTTGTTAATATTACTGCAGAGAATTTCAGAAACGCAATATACTGAACAATTTTTAATTAAAGCTACGTAGCTGTGTCAATAACAGGAAGTGTGTTAAACAGCTCGGCGGGTACCGGATGTGATGTATCGAGCGGATGCCTATGCCGGATGTTCGTCTAACAAGCGCCAATTGTTAGCGTCTAGAAAGCGGTACCTACTTTTCTGCTATTTATTTATTTACATATATAAATTGCCTTTATACCCGAAGGGGCAGGCAGAGGCATAGTATACGCCCACATTTTACCTTATAGCCTTATGACCCACGAAATAAGTGGTTGGTATATTGTCGTGTTGAAATGGACAAGCGCAGGTCGTTGAAAAAATTTTCAAGCCGGTAAGGCTTTCAACTTGGCTTTACTATTGTCATTTTACTGACAAACGGGTTTGATTTCGAGTTTTCCTCCTCTACGCAATGGATCTCTTTGCCAGAGTGTTCCCTTAGTCGCCTCTTACGACACCCTCGGAACGATGGTCTGTTAGGAGTCGTGGATACCCCCACTTCCGAGGGCTTTCCCGGGGCTCCCAACCGTAGACTGATAGGCAGGATACGTGAGGTTTTTAAGTCGGTAGGAGTCTGGCACGACAAAGGAAAATCCTGCATGGATGCTGTGCAGGATTTTCCCTCACGTAAATAAAAAAGATAGAGAAGAAATAGTAACGTAAACGTTTGCGGTGATTTTCTTTGGTTGCGGTGAGGTTCTTGGAGGTTTTTGACAATAGCAATTCGACTATTGATAAACAAGATTGTCTCTTTGCTGGTCTTGAGAAACCAATGCAAGCTAAAGAGCAGTTTCCCTTGAGCTCTACCCATGACTACATTGGCCTACCTTGCAAGTACTAGGTCATACACTTCTTAAGCCTGAATTCGTCCAAATAAGCATGATGTTTCAACTCGCATCGTGTAGTAAGTTGGAAGCAGCGTTAATTCAAATTCATACAAAGGTCCTTTGGAAAAATGAGTTTTATGAAAACAGTGCAGCACAAATATATAAATCCCTACTTATACCTACTATAAATGCGAAAGTAATTCTGTCTATCTGTCTGTCTGTCTCCCTGTCTGTCTGTTACGCTTTCACGCCTAATCGCTTCGATTGAGATGAAATTTGGTACACGGATAGTTCAAGGCCCTGGGAAGGACATAGGCTACTTTTTAACCGACTGCGCAAAAGGAGGATAATGATTTCACGCGAACACAGCTAGTTTAGGATAAAGTTTCATTAACTCTTCGAGAAATAAACTTTGTCGGTACCTATTGCTTATTAACGAAGAAAGTTCAACAAATTCTAGTCATAAAATTTGCATTCATTTAAATGTCTCGGAGAGGTGGCTTTATCAGACCTCAAAGTTGATGACATTTGAGATTATTTTGTGCAGAACAGATCATTTTCGATCAAAGTATTCATAATATCAGTAGTAAACTGGCTTTATTAGTTTTTGTTGGGCGTTTCGACAGCATTTAATATTAAACTGCCGTCTAGAGAGTTTCCAAAGTCAGATTGTTATTAACGAACTGGGCGCTTTATCGAGCGAAATAAATTCGTCCTAGTTTTACTTGATAACACGCTGTTGTGTAGATAAACTAGGCATTTACCCGTTTTTATTAATTAACTATTGAAATTAGTTATATCATTAATTTAAAAAATCAGAACGCGATAAGTTTCCGTAGCAAATAGGTATAATGATGCTGCAAATATTGTAATTCTCGCAGTTGTAAGCGATACTAGTCGTGTGGGGTCTAACAAAATGGATTTACACACCCTATTACTACTACTGGGGGCCAGTGCATTTGTGTTGATTATCAACGCATTTTTGTCAACAGTATGCTGTGTAGTATTAGTGATAGCTTGGTGTATGATGCCGCGATGGCGAACATTACAGAACTATATTAGTGTCAGCCAAATCTTCGCCGGAACTTTTCAACTAATATGTGATGCAGCTGAAAACATGCTATACATGGAACTGTTACATCTAAGCGAAGAAAATTTTGGTTATTTAAATACCTTTATAAATCTAGTACAACCTTATCTAACGAATTTAGTAATGTGTTGGTCTTTATGTGCATCTCTGGACGCTTATATAAAGTTGGTGCTACAGTATCCAAGGAAGATGAGTTATGAGATGAGAATATTCACTGTACTTGCTCAATGGGTTTCTATAATGTTATATGGAATTATGAAATTCACTCATGTTACTATGGATTATGAAAATACTTGCTATACATTGACAAAACATTATCTGGGTCTATTAGTATGGGCGTTTATATTCGCATTGTACGTAAGAATTGTAATATCCATACTGTCGTGCAGTAAAAGAAGAATATCGGCCAGAAATATGAGTCATGTGTGGTCTTTATTAGGAGTTGCTGCTATGTGTGATTCACTCAGACTTTTGATAGCTGTTGGAGATTTGGTATTTGATGCGAAATTAAACGATATGAATGCTTTAGATGAACCTATAATTGCTACGTTCTTCTTCCTAAAAACTGCCTTTACTTCAAGATGGGTGTTTCAGACCATGTTTGTGTTGTTGAGGAGATCTTCTAGAGCGCATTGGATGTTTTATATAAGGAGGTGGAGGAATCGTAATGTGAATAATATTGAGCTTCGATAACGATAATTGACTTGGTTTCGTTGAGCTCTTTGAGTTTTCTCAGGATATTAGTTACTGGGCTGTTGTGATACGAGCGTTGAAGTCGTTAACTCTTGTTAATGTTCAAAATAATAATGAAGTTTTGTTTGTATGTATTTTTTCATACATTTAAATAATACCTACTACTGGGTGGCGCAAAAGTAATGACCCTATTTGGTTCAGCTACAACTTTTTTTCTAAATTAGAAAACGAGAATTAATTTTTATATATGTATATTTGTGCCATGAAATTTCGTCGTATTAGGATTTGAAAATGATGTCCCTTGAATGGTGACCTCTAGAGTTGATGCAAAGTTGAGCCCTATTTATGACATTCTCCATAACTTTCCGCAACACTTCCTGCGATATGTTCCGTATTTCTTGATGAATGTTTTCTTTTAGGGCTGCAAGAGTCTATGGCTTGTTCACATACACCAGAGATTTCAAATAACCCCAAAGAAAGAAATCTGGACAGCTCAGATCGGGTGATCTTGCAGGCCAAGGAAAATCGCCAAAACGAATTCACGTGTTTTTATCACTGATGAATTATTCCGTAAAAACATTGACACGTTCATTCCACGTTCTTGCGGAGTAAAACGATCCATGTTTATTTTTAATGAATTTTACACAAAATAAGCTGTATAATTAATTTACTACATTTCCCAGCTCTCTATTATATTATATCTCAGTAGGCTAAGGTTATTTTAGTTCTTTTAAGTTAATACTCATACCTACGCTTTCAAAGTCGAAAAAAAAGCAATTTATAAGAGTATGTTTTCTTCATACACTGGCATATGTTTCTCTTTCGCGTCGATAATAATTGTAGTCATAAAATGCATGCATATCAAAACTTGGGGCTGATTTTATGATCATTTTACACATTAGGTTTAATTAATAAACAATTTATAACACAAACATATTTTGACACACATCTTGTAGAATGAAATGCGACTTCTGGCTATTATTCTTCGTCTACATATGCAGACAAAAAATGAGTTCATTTGCCCCTCTTTTTTGCCATTTTCTAAATCCAGTTTTGATATTTAAAGGTTTGTTACTCAATTACATTGCCACAAATGTAATTAAGTAACAAACCTTCAAATATCCAAACATAATATTATAAACTTACACATTTATCTATAATAGTAGGATTATTGGGATAGTGTATAAGTAATAAAAAATATTTAAGCCAATATATAAATTTATTTCACCAACTAATTTTTACTAATTTTGTTTCCATCGCGAGCTGACATTAATGAACCTTGAATCAGTAATGAGTTATCTTCGAACAACCCTTCCGGTGGTAGACAAAACAAAACTATACTACATCAAGTTTTTAAGTTGTACATTTGAGATGAAAGAGGAGAAAGAGATAACATTATAAAGAAGAAAGATTTGTTAGTCTGTCATTGACAAACTGTGAAACTATGATTGGAACCATATAAATAATTTCTTAGAAAGCCATCTATTTATAAAAATGGTATTGTCCTGGGTATTAGAATATTGGAATACATCTGCCCTGATACCTTGCCATGCCCTTAGGACAACTTTCCCCCCCTTCTCTACCCTGGTGGTGATTGGGAAAATCGTACGCTGAGATATTGGCCCAAAACTCATGGTTTGGTTGTATGATTGATCTTCTCTCCACTTTATTATCCTGTTTGTCGTTCACGTCGTGCGTGGTGCGGGCCGCGCTTGTCACAATAAGGGTTATGAAAATAAGCCACATTGTCGAGTTATTACAACATTATATGAAGTATAGCGCGTTTATATACAGCGACCGATTGCCACGGATGGCGGTGTGGAGAACTGTAAGATAAACATGCCATTTCCGTTCATCTAACGTAAAAAAATCAATTATGTGCAGCAGTGATGTCCATTTGTCAGCAAATTATATCGTTCATGTCGATATACTACCGGTCGAAATAAGACGAGCGAAGACGCTAACCAGATTTTTAAGAAATTATAAAGGATCACTATTTATCAGTGAGAAGTAAATCTATTTCGGTATCCATGTATGTATATGTGTGTATACACATGGATGTGTGTGGATGTTTGTTAATATTACTGCAGAGAATTTCAGAATCGCAGTATACTGAACAATTTTTAATTAAAGCTACGTAGCTGTGTCAATAACAGGAAGTGTGTTAAACAGCTCGGCGGGTACCGGATGTGATGTATCGAGCGGATGCCTACGCCGGATGTTCTTCTAACAAGCGCCAATTGTTAGCGTCGAGAAAGCGGTACCTACTTTTCTGCAATTTATTTATTTACATATATAAATTGCCTTTATCCCCGAAGGGGTAGGCAGAGGCATAGTATACGCCCACATTTAACCTTATAGTTTTATGTCCCACGAAATAAATGGTCGACATATTGCCGCGTTAAAATGGACAGGCCCAGAATTTTTTCAAGTCGCCCGGATGGCCTTCAACTTGGCTTAACGATTGTCATTTTACGACAACCGGATTTCATTTCGAGTTTTATTTCACTACGCAAAGGATCGTTAAGTGAAAGTATTCCCTTAGTCGCCTCTTACAACACCCTCGGGACGAATTGGGCGGCGACAGTTTTTACTCTTTCCCGTTGGCACACGGGGGTTATTTATGCACCTAATTTCATGATTTCGAGAAAGCCGAAGTTGCGAACTTTCTCAGATTTTTAAGGTTCAAGAAGGTAGTGTAATATCCGTTAGAATTTTGCAAGTTTACCTCAAGTTGGAAGTTTTATTTAAATACTAAGGTAGGGAAGGAAGGCTCCTCACCATCCTTACAGAAGCAGGCGAGATAACACCCAAAATATCCAACAGGTGAGGCCTCAGTGGTAGACGTAGTTCTGGTCTGTTAGAAGTCCTGGATACCTCCACTTTCAAAGACTTACTCGGGGCTCCCAACCGTAGGCTGTTAGGCAGGATACGTGAGGTTTTAAAGTCGGTAGGAGTCCAGCATAGCATCCATTTTTATTTTTTATTTTTTTATACTACTTAGGTGGCAGACAAGCTTACGGCCCACCGGAAGGTTGGTAACCGTAGCCTATAGACGTTTGCAACACCAGAGGCGCTACACACGCGCTGCCGACCCGGGCGCAGGTTGTGACGACCTACAGTTGAAATTTTTCAAGCCGCCCGTAAGGCCTTCAACTTGGCTTAACGACTGTCATTTTACTGACAACCGGGACCAACGGCTTATCGTGCCTTCCGAAGCACGGAAACGCTCGTAAATAAATGTCACAAAGTGGTCCACGTGGTGGTCACCCATCCATATCCGGCCATAGTAAATGTTGCTTACTGCAGTGATCGTTTACAGAACACTGAGTCCGCGGGGCCACGAGCGCTTCATCCGCCATCCATGCGATCCATGCAGGATTTTCCCTCACGTAAAAAAAAGATAGAGAAGGAATAGTAACGTAAACGTTTGCGGTGATTTACTTGGTTTCCATGAGTTTTCTCAGTAGGTAGGTACTGCAGGTTCTTGGAGGTTTTTGACATTAGCAATTCGACTTTTGATAAGCAAGATTGTCTCTTCGCTGGTCGTGAGAAACCAATGCAAGCAGAAGAGCAGTTTCCCTTGAGCTCTACCCATGACTACATTGGCCTACCTTGAGCTACCTTGCAAGAACTAGGCCACACACTACTTAACAACAAACTTGTCCAAAAAAGCATGCTGTTTCAGCTCGCATCGTGTAAGTTAGAAGCAGCGTTAATTCAAATTCATACAAAGGTCCTTTGGAAAAAAGAGTGTTATAAATAAAGTACAGCACAAGTATTTAATTCTTCAAAAGGGGCCTCAGAAGTTTTTTACAGGGTCGACAGCGCGAGTGTGGCGCCTCTGGTGTTGCAAACGTTCATAGGCTGCGGTGACCACCAGTCTTTCTGGTGGGCCGTATGCTGCCACCTTAGTGGTATTAAAAAAAATCCCTACTAATATTATAAATGCGAAAGGAACTCTGTCTGTCTATCTGTCTTTCTGTCTGCCTGTCTGTCTGTCTGTTACGCTTTCACGCTTAAACTACCTAAGTGATTAAGATGTAATTAAGTATAGAGGTAGTTTGAGGCCCTGGAAAGGACTTAGGCTACTTTTTAACCGACTGCGCAAAAGGAGGATAATGATTTCACGCGAACAGCTAGTTTAGAATAAAGTTTCATAAACTCTTTGAGAAATAAACTTTGTTGGTACATACCTACAGATTATTGTATTGCTTATTAACGCAGAAAGTTCAACAAATTCTAGTCATAAAATTTGCAATCATTAAAATGTCTCGAGAGGTGGCTTTATCAGACCTCAAAGTTGATGACATTTGAGATTATTTTGTGCAGAACAGATCATTTTCGATCAAAGTCTTCACAATATCAGTAGTAAACTGGCTTTATTAGTTTTTATTGGGCGTTTCGACAGCATTTAATATTAAACTGCCGTCTAAAGAGTTTCCAAAGTCATATTGTTATTAGCAGAATCAGAATCGTTTATTTGTAAAACATAGGTAATACATTATATAAAAGGTCTTAAATTCACAAGTCCGCTATGTTTTGTCCCAAAGACGTACAAATATAAATTTGAATATAAAAAAAAACATGCATACAATTAAATTTTTTTTACAGGTAGGTACAAATTAAATAAATTACTGCTTGTGTTGTAACAAACCCGTCTTTGTTTTATATATCTTGTCTCTCTCTCTCTCTCTCTCTCTCTCTCTCTCTCTCTCTCTCTCTCTCTCTCTCTCTCTCTCTCTCTCTCTCTCTCTCTCTCTCTCTCTGTGTGTGTGTGTGTGTGTGTGTGTGTGTGCGTGTGAGTGTGTGCGTATGAGTGTGTGTGTGAGTGAGTGTGTGTGTGAGTGTGTGTGTGTGTGTGTGTGTGTGTGTGTGTGTGTTTGTTGCATGTATGTTTATGTGAGTTGATTTTTGAGTGTGTGTGTGTGTGTGAGAGTGTGTGTGTGTGTGTGAGTGTGTGTGTGGGTGTGTGTGTGTGTGTGTGTTGCATGTATGTTTATGTGAGTTGATTTTAAAGAACTTGTAGAAGGTCTTCCACAGATTCATATTCTATTGGTTTTAATCACTCAGTTACTGCCGTTTTAAATTCTCCGTATGTATGCATACTAAGAAATTATATGAGTATGTATAAGGCCGCGTTTCCACTGACGCGGAGCTGGGCGGAGAGGAGCGGAGAAGAGCGGTGAAAAGTGGTCAGTGTTTCCACTGAAGCGGAGCTGGGCGGAGAGGAGCGGTGAAGAGCGGTGAAAAGTGGTCAGTTTTTTCACTGAAGCGGAGCGGAGTGGAGCGTGGCGGAGTGGAGCGGAGCGGAGTGGAGCGTAGCGGAGTGGAGCGGAGCGGAGTGGAGCGTAGCGGAGTGGAGCGGAGCGGAGCATACTTTAGTAATCACGCATTTTTTCGCTCAGTTACACTCAATCTCTCTGAAAGACTATCTCAAATAGAAAAACCGGCCAAGTGCGAGTCGGCCTCGCCCATGAAGGGTTCCGTAGCAGCAAGTACCTACCATAGTATAAAAGTTCTTGTAGTTCGTTGTAACTTTTATTGATGTTTTAACACGTTCGCTGTGGTAGTGATTTTTTTTAGGTGAAAATGACGTTTAAAAAAAACTGCTTACTAGATCTCGTTTATACCAATTTTCGTTGGAAGTTTTTACGGCAATGTACTTTATATATTTTTTTAGATTTATCATTATCTTAGTTTAGAAGTTAGAGGAAGTTTGGAGTTTGGAAGTGTCTCTTGCGCAAACTATTCAATTTAGAACAAAATTATGTTAGAAACCTCAATAGCATTTTAGAAGACCTGTCTATAGATACCGCACACGTATTAATGAAAAAAAACCCAAAAATTTACTGCTTTTTTCTAGTGTTATGTGAAAATCTTAATACGGTTCACAGAATACATCTACTTACCAAGTTTCAATAGCATAGGTCTTATAGTTTCGGAGAAAAGTGGCTGTGACGTACGGACGGACAGACAGAAAG
The DNA here is from genome assembly GCA_933228765.1 of Miltochrista miniata. Classification (NCBI taxonomy): domain Eukaryota; kingdom Metazoa; phylum Arthropoda; class Insecta; order Lepidoptera; family Erebidae; genus Miltochrista; species Miltochrista miniata. The sequence continues at coordinate 26,746,884 of OW121769.1, forward strand.
ACAGACAGACATGACGAGTCTATAAGGGTTCCGGTTTTTGCCATTTGGCTACGGAACCCTAAAAAGCAATATTTCATATCTTTCTCTACTTGAAGACGAAGATAACGAATCCCCCACGCATCCCGCTCCGCTCTTCCTCGCTGTCCTCTGCACGGCACCGCCGCGCTGTCCTCCGCACGGCACCGCCGCGCTGTCCTCCGCACGGCACCGCCCCGCTGTCCTCCTCACGGCACCGCCCCGCTGTCCTCCGCACCCCATCGCCTCGCAGTATTTTTACTATGAATATCCGCTCAGCTCTGCTCCACTCCGCTCGTGCTGATTCCATTGAAGCGGAGCGGAGATTTCGAGCATAGTGATTGGTCAATTCGTGCACCGCTAAGCTCCTCTCCGCCCCGCTCCGCGTCAGTGGAAACCCGGCCTAAAAAAGTTTTAATTAGATCGCAAAGAAAATGTCCAAAAGCCAAAGTACTTGAAGCAAAGTCGTTGATATACCTAATTAGAGATAATAGAAAAACCTCGCAGAACTTCAGAACAATACACACTCACACAGTACTGTTTTACGATTACCGATTATAATTATTTAAAGTTAAAGTTCATTTATAAATAATTTATTTATATAAAAAAATCGGGAGAAAAAAGGGGTCTCGGCTCGTCGTACAATTTTATTCCAGTCGGTGTCGAGACCCTAGGTCCATGGGGTCCCAACGCACATAATTTTTTTTAAATTTTGAAGAAGCTTCTTGTAGAGTCAACTGGTGACCTAAGGGCTGGCAGTTATTTATTCCAACGAATAGGCATCGCCGTTCAAAGGGGGAATGCTGCCAGTCTTTTGGGCACAATGCCACGGGGGCCCTATTTAGATTTAGTTTAGTTTTATTTATTCATATTGTAAATAGTTATTAATTTATTTTAAAATTTGTCTAATATTTTATTGAATAAATTTAATATATTTATTATACTACTAGCTGATGCCCGCAGCTTCGCTTGCGTGAAATTTAGTTCCTACACTGTCTCTAACCTATCTTTGTAGGTACCAAATTTCAGCCAGATCCGTTCAGCCGTTACAGCGTGAAAGAGTAACGAACATTCACACTCACAAACATTCGCATATTTATAATAGTTGTTCTGATTAACAAAATTCATAAAACATATTAGGTATATGAGTTATGTAAATTTATTTATTAAATACATTTCTTAATTCATTGGCTAGACTACTACTTGACTCAAATTCTCTTCTAAGCAATTGACATCGTAACTTAGTTCCTTCTTCAGGTAGCCCCAGTCATACTGTAAGCCTACAACGTTTGGGAAAACCGAACTACGGTAGACTTTGTCCTCATAATACAGATGGTCCAACCAAGACCTGTTAACTTAATAACCATGTAAATTTCATCTGCTTGGCGTTCATGTTCATTTTAATGGCTCTTTTTACTTGTCAAATGTGATCTTCGTAGAGGCCATTCCCGTATTTTACAAAGACTTAGTGAGTCTGTGTCCTGCACCGAATGCAGCCAGAACTGTAGAATAAAGTTCATACCTTCCATGACCAGTCGCTTAGGATTGCTGACAATCTTTCATTCTAATGCACAGTGGACACTACCTGAGCATGGTCTTTCATTATTCCTGGCTTCTTCGAATTTTCTTCTACTTTCACATACTTATTTATTTTTTGTAAAAAAATGTAAAAAATTAACAACAATATTTACGATAGTACTTTAAAGCAAAATCATGAGTATGACAATGTCATTCTGATTGAACTTCCACAAAAGTGTCAAAATAAAAAGTAATTTCAATCAAAAATAAGAGTATTTAAGGAGTATTGATATCAACTCCGGAAAAAATCAGCTCCAAAATAATTTACATTCCCTTTTTAGGTCGATAATGTATAAATTTCAATAAAATAAGGAACACGTCTTCCATCAGTTATGCTAATAATGCTATATGCCAAATTTTAAGCAGATCGGACCAAGGAATCGCGTAGTCCCATACAAACTTGACCCTCCTTTTTTATACCTTTGGAGGTGGAATTTGCAAAAATGGTAAAATTACTTATTTCAAATTGTAACAAACAACGCTCATGCTGAATTTCATCATCGTACCATTAACCGTTTAAGCAATAATTGATAATAACTTTATACAACTTAAGTTCGTTTTTTGTTTTATAATAAGTATACTTTTCCGGGATAAAAAGTACCCAGTGTGGTGCCCAGGATATTAAAGTATGATTATACCAAGTTTCATCGTAATCGAACCGGTAGTTTTTGCGTGATGCCTGAACAAACAGACAGACAGACAGACAGACAGACAGACAGACAAAAATTTTTTTAATCACATTTTTGGGTTCGGTGTCGGTCTAGTAACACCCCCTGCTATTTTTTTTTTTATATTTTCAATGTACAGAATTTTCACTTCTACAGATTTATTATAAGTATAGATTAAACTAATTGTTGTCAAACTGATTATGATTAAACCTCTTTTCATAATCAATAAGCGAGTACAACCGTTAAACAACACTATGCCAAAGACAAACAAGACTGAGAAAAAATAATTTAATGACAAGCAAGAATGACAGGTTTAGGTAAATTTTTATCATCGAATTATTTTTATGGAATTATTCTATATTCTAAAGGTAAATTAGTGTCGAAATGGCCGCATAAATCTAACTATGGTTCCTTAAAACGAATATGATCAGGATTGATATTTAAATGTAAGTAATTATGGAGAGTCGAGATCCAATCTGTTTGTTTACTACATTGTTTGAAAGATACACGAACGTGGCCGAAGGTAGCTGAGAGTGTGATTCGTTTTCGTGACAGAATTTCTGGATTCGGTCTCCACGCAAGGCCCGCGATAGAAGCTATGCAATAGCTTAAAAATACAATCAAATCACAATTAATTACATTATAATTTCATTTTTTTATGTCATTATCATTAATAAAGTCCTCTATCTTATAGTAACATTTAGTAATTAAAATTTTTAATAGTGTACTTTTGAACTTGTTAATCGACTGGTCCTTGATTGTGTCCGGTATTTTGTTATATACGGTTGTGGCCATACCGAAAAAGCTTTTTTTAAATAGTGCCGTATTGCACCTAGGATTACATAGCTTATTTTTATATTGAGCTCGTATTGGACCTCGCCGCATAGAAGATACCATATCAAACAAATTTATGTTCCTACGTACGAACATTGCAGTTTCTATAATGTATAAAGAAGGTACAGTAAGAATCTTTAGGTTTTTAAAGTGTGGAACACAGCTATCAGTTACTTTCAAAGTACACATAGACCTAATGCACCTTTTTTGAATTTTGAAAATGGTTTCGCGTTCTGTTGAGTTTCCCCAAAAAATAATGCCATATCTTAGTGTGGAAGCGACTAGACCATGATATGCCATCAATAGAGCCTCTCTGTTTACTTTTTTTGAAAGTTGTCTTAATGCATAAGCTGATTTATTTAGACGCACACATATATCCTCTATATGTGGTTTCCACGTGAGTTTATTATCTATCGTAATACCCAGAAACTTAATACTATTCACCTCCCCCACTTTGCAGTTATTGTAAATGGCCTTAACATTAGGAATTTCACATCTTTGGTGAAAATGCATTATCTTTGTTTTATTTAAATTAATTACTAAATTATTCAGATTTAACCAGTCAATTATATCACATAGGGTCCTATTAATATTATTTTCGTATTGGTTCAGGTCAAAGCATTTAATTACAGCAGTGCAATCATCTGCAAAGAGGATCATTTTTTGCCTTAAACTTTTTGGCAGGTCGTTAATATATTTAAGGAACAACAATGGACCCATATATTAGCGAACTGGGCGCTTTATCGAGCGAAATAAATTAGCCCTAGTTTTACTTGATAACACGCTGTTGTGTAGATAAACTAGGCATTTACCCGTTTTTAGGGTTCCGTACCCAAAGGGTAAAGAACGGGACCCTATTCATGAGACTTCGCTGTCCGTCTGTCTGTCTGTCTGTCTGTCTGTCTGTCTGTCCGTCAGGAGGCTGTATCTCATGAACGGTGATAGCTAGAGAGCTGAAATTTTCACAGATTATGTGTTTTTGTTGCCGCTTTAACAACAAATACTAAAAACAAAAACATGATAATATTTAAGGGGGGCTTCCATACAACCAACGTGTTTTTAGCGATTTTGTCTCATATAGTCGGTAATAAGTTATCCTTCTCAATTTAAATACGTCAGTTAATTTGAACATTTCATCAAGATCATTCATTCCCTTTACACCATGCAAATTAAGTTCGGGGCTTGTAGACTAATGTATAACGGGGCTGGATGACCAATAATCGTACATAAAAAAAAGAACATGAATCAAACATCCATTATAATTTATTTGACAATCAGTAACCATAAATATATAGACATTATTACAAAAACATTACGATGAAAATAATTATTTACATGCGTTATTTTTCATCTTTAAATTCCTTCACTCAAACGATGTGCGTGCGCGACGCCGCGCTCTCGATGATTTATTGTATGTGTGTTTTATTTTCAATAAAAAATAATAAAAGTAATAATTGTTTATGTATGTTGCCTTTTATCCTATTTCCTCGTAGATTTGGCCTTTACAAGTCCATAGGTCAACTTACCCCAGGCGAATAGTCAACCTACCCCAAGCATGGGGCAGGTTGACCAGTTTTTCTTATTGTATAAGATCTAGCCTGTACCCTATATTACAATGAATTAAGTGCTTTTTGCTATATTTTTCTAAAGCTAGTTAACCTATGAAATAAACCTGTCTTTGAATTAATATTCTATAAAGAAATAAAAATATAAGCCTTTAAGCTGAAACTTAGTCAACCAGCCCCGGTTTCCCCTAGGCTGTTGGCCGTTACGTGGGGTTTTTTAGTCGGTAGGAGTCCGGCATATCATCCATTAAGGATTTTCCATCTCGTTAAATAAAAAAGGGGGGCTCCCATGCAACAAATAGGTACGACTTTATGTTGTTTTTTGGTACGGAACCCTACGGCAATAGGCTCACCCCCTATTACGTGGGGCATAAAACTATAAGGTGAAATGTGGGCGTATACTATGCCTCTGCTTACTCCTTCGGGGATAAAGGCGTGACTATATGTATGTATGTATGTATGTACGGAACCCTCCGTGCGGGAGTCCGACTCGCACTTGGCCGGTTATTATTGATTAACTATTGAAATTAGTTATAACATTAATTTAAATAATCAGGACGCGATAAGTTTCCGTAGCAAATAGGTATAATGATGCTGCAAATATTGTAATTCTCGCAGTTGTAAGCGATACTAGTCGTGTGGGGTCTAACAAAATGGATTTACACACCCTGTTACTACTACTGTGGACCAGTGCATTTGTATTGATTATCAACGCATTTTTGTCAACAGTATGCTGTGTAGTATTAGTGATAGCTTGGTGTATGATGCCGCGATGGCGAACATTACAGAACTATATTAGTGTCAGCCAAATCTTCGCCGGAACTTTTCAACTAATATGTGATGCAGCTGAAAACATGCTATACATGGAACTGTTACATCTAAGCGAAGAAAATTTTGGTTATTTAAATACCTTTATAAATCTAGTACAACCTTATCTAACGAATTTAGTAATGTGTTGGTCTTTATGTGCATCTCTGGACGCTTATATAAAGTTGGTGCTACAGTATCCAAGGAAGATGAGTTATGAGATGAGAATATTCACTGTACTTGCTCAATGGGTTTCTATAATGTTATATGGAATTATGAAATTCACTCATGTTACTATGGATTATGAAAATACTTGCTATACATTGACAAAACATTATCTGGGTCTATTAGTATGGGCGTTTATATTCGCATTGTACGTAAGAATTGTAATATCCATACTGTCGTGCAGTAAAAGAAGAATATCGGCCAGAAATATGAGTCATGTGTGGTCTTTATTAGGAGTTGCTGCTATGTGTGATTCACTCAGACTTTTGATAGCTGTTGGAGATTTGGTATTTGATGCGAAATTAAACGATATGAATGCTTTAGATGAACCTATAATTGCTACGTTCTTCTTCCTAAAAACTGCCTTTACTTCAAGATGGGTGTTTCAGACCATGTTTGTGTTGTTGAGGAGATCTTCTAGAGCGCATTGGATGTTTTATATAAGGAGGTGGAGGAATCGTAATGTGAATAATATTGAGCTTCGATAACGATAATTGACTTGGTTTCGTTGAGCTCTTTGAGTTTTCTCAGGATATTAGTTACTGGGCTGTTGTGATACGAGCGTTGAAGTCGTTAACTCTTGTTAATGTTCAAAATAATAATGAAGTTTTGTTTGTATGTATTTTTTCATACATTTAAATAATACCTACTACTGGGTGGCGCAAAAGTAATGACCCTATTTGGTTCAGCTACAACTTTTTTTCTAAATTAGAAAACGAGAATTAATTTTTATATATGTATATTTGTGCCATGATTTCGTCGTATTAGGATTTGAAAATGATGTCCCTTGAATGGTGACCTCTAGAGTTGATGCAAAGTTGAGCCCTATTTATGACATTCTCCATAACTTTCCGCAACACTTCCTGCGATATGTTCCGTATTTCTTGATGAATGTTTTCTTTTAGGGCTGCAAGAGTCTGTGGCTTGTTCACATACACCAGAGATTTCAAATAACCCCAAAGAAAGAAATCTGGACAGGTCAGATCGGGTGATCTTGCAGGCCAAGGAAAATCGCCAAAACGAATTCACGTGTTTTTATCACTGATGAATTATTCCGTAAAAACATTGACACGTTTATTCCACGTTCTTGCGGAGTAAAACGATCCATGTTTATTTTTAATGAATTTTACACAAAATAAGCTGTATAATTAATATACTACATTTCCCAGCTCTCTATTATATTATATCTCAGTAGGCTAAGGTTATTTTAGTTCTTTTAAGTTAATACTCATACCTACGCTTTCAAAGTCGAAAAAAAAGCAATTTATAAGAGTATGTTTTCTTCATACACTGGCATATGTTTCTCTTTCGCGTCGATAATAATTGTAGTCATAAAATGCATGCATATCAAAACTTGGGGCTGATTTTATGATCATTTTACACATTAGGTTTAATTAATAAACAATTTATAAGACAAACATATTTTGACACACATCTTGTAGAATGAAATGCGACTTCTGGCTATTATTTTTCGTCTACATATGCAGACAAAAAATGAGTTCATTTGCCCCTCTTTTTTGCCATTTTCTAAATCCAGTTTTGATATTTAAAGGTTTGTTACTCAATTACATTGCCACAAATGTAATTAAGTAACAAACCTTCAAATATCCAAACATAATATTACAAACTTACACATTTATCTATAATAGTAGGATTATTGGGATAGTGTATAAGTAATAAAAAATATTTAAGCCAATATATAAATTTATTTCACCAACTAATTTTAACTAATTTTGTTTCCATCGCGAGCTGACATTAATGAACCTTGAATCAGTAATGAGTTATCTTCGAACAACCCTTCCGATGGTAGACAAAACAAAACTATACTACATCAAGTTTTTAAATTGCACATTTGAGATGAAAGAGGAGAAAGAGATGACATTATAAAGAAGAAAGATATGTTAGTCTGTCATTGACAAACTGTGAAACTTTGATTGGAACCATATAAATAATTTCTTAGAAAGCCATCTATTTATATAAATGGTATTGTCCTGGGTATTAGAATATTGGAATACATCTGCCCTGATACCTTGCCATGCCCTTAGGACAAGCTTCCCCCCCTTCTCTACCCTGGTGGTGGTTGGGAAAATCGTACGCTGAGATATTGGCCCAATACTCATTGTTTGGGTGTATGATTGATCTTCTCTCTACTTTATTATCCTGTTTGTCGTTCACGTCGTGCGTGGTGCGGGCCGCGCTTGTCACAATTAGGGTTATGAAAATAAGCCACATTGTCGAGTTATTTCATCATTGTATGAAGTATAGCGCGTTTATATAGCGACCGATTGCCACGGATGGCGGTGTGGAAAACTGTAAGGTAAACATGACATTTCCGTTCTTCTAACGTAAAAAAACCAATTATGTGCAGCAGTGATGTCCATTTGTCGGCAAATTATATCGTTCTTGTCGATATATTACCGGTCGAGATAAGACAAGCGCAGACCCAATTTTTTTTTTTTGCTTGAGGGAAAATCCTCAGAGGATGTTATTCCTGACTCTTACCGACTAAAAAACCTCACGTTACGCCCAACAGCCTGTGGTTGGGAGCCCCGGGTAAGCCCTCGGAAGGATGTCCCGGGACTCACAACAGACCTACGGCCGCCACTGCGGTCTCTCCCAGGGGGGTGGTTCGGGTGCTACCCCGCGTCTTTGGGGGGATTTCGGGTATTATCCCGCTTCTAAGGGGGGGCGTGCGTCAGTTGCTCACGTCACGCTGCCGTCATGGGCCTGCTTCTGTAAGGACGGTTAGCGACCCTCTCACCGTCACCGATAGTCCTCGGCAAAGACACGTCGGCTACGTGAACGAGCGCAGTCCCTCACCAGATTTTAAAATATGATAAAGGATCACTATTTATCAGTGAGAAGTAAATCTATTTCGGTATCTACGTATGTATATGTGTGTATACACATTACGTGTTAGTGTATATATGTATATAAATATGTATGTATATAAATGTCGTTAGAACACACACAACACAACATCTTTACAAACTTTTATATATAATACTAGCCGACCCACGCACTTCGTTTGCGTGATAAATGAAGAATCGCTCAACCGATTTAGTGCAAACTTCACATAAACCATGTACTATAAAGTCCAAACAACGCCTAAATATATGGTTTGGATAGGTAAGCCCGTTCTTGAGTTATAAAATTACAACGAAAAGTGACATTGATTTATATAGTTACTAGCTGACCCGAGCAACTTTGTTTGCGTCACATAAGAGAGAGTAAATCACCTGTTCCCGTCGCATTTACTCTGAGTGACCAAAAAAAGCGCACAAAAAAAGCACGCTGAAACGGGATAAAAAGTATCCTATGTCCGTTTCCTGGTTCTGAGCTTCCTCCCCACCAATTTTTAGCCAAATTGGTACAACCGTTCTTGAGTTATAAATAGTGTAACTAACACGACTTTCTTTTATATAATATGTATATATGTATATAATTACAATATTATATAATTTCAATTCAATTAAGCATTTCTATAAATTCAATTCTATCTACAGGGAAACATAATTATTACATACTTATCTTATATATTTATTACATTATTACTATCTAAACTAAACCTAAATAAGGCCCCCGTGGCGTTGTGCCCAAAAGACTAGCAGCATTCCTCCTTTGAATAGCAATACCTATTCGCTGAGCGTGAAATCTGCCAGCCCTTGGGTTTGACTCCACAAGGCGCTTTTTCAAATTCTTGAAACATTTTTGCGCAATGGGTCTACATGGACCTAGGGTCTCGTCATCAACTGGACAAAAACGATACGATGAGTCGAGACCCTTATATTTATTAATTTTAATAATTTCAGCCGCTTCCGCTGCTGCACTGGCTTTTAATTTTGTTTAAGGAAGATGGGACGGGGCCAGAGTGTCAACACAAGTTGCATCCCAGACCAGCACCCGATCCATCTCCCACGGTATTAAAGTTATACCATCCGGTCTCTTGCCATCGTCCCTGAAAACGCCGTTTGGCTCTAAGAGCGCAGGCACATTGGCGATGGCAAGAGCACGGCGGATGATGTCGTTCAGCGCAGCGCGGCCTGCGCTCTTTAAACATGAAAGACCATGATGCCCCAAAGTGTCAACGTTAAAACCGCAGGGGCATCGATATGGAGCGCAAAGCGTGACGCCAAATCTCAAACCAACTGAAATTCTTCGGATGTCCGGTTCCAAAAAAGTTCCGGTGTTGGCTGTAGGGAAAGCTATCAGCCAATCACCGGATTCCTTTCTACTGAGCGCTAATAATCTGATCTAAGCTGGCGTTTAACAAGGAGTCAAAGGTTAATTTTGATATAGCGTCGTCCCAGCTCCGTTGTAAATTTGGATGGGTGGGTAAATAAAAATTATCCCGGACAAGCCATAAGCCAAGCATTCTTGGCATCTTCATAGTTATTTAAAGATTAGTAGAAAGTGACTTAGCTAGCCCCAATTGGAGGCTCTTTTTATTCAAAGTGGGGTAAGCTTATTTCAGTTCTAATAAGTTAATATTCATACTTATTCAAAATGGGAAAAAAATTATAGGTGTATGTTTTCTTCATACATTGGCGTTTAAAATAAGTTTTTCTTTAGCGACGATAGTAATAATTGTAGTCATAAAATGCATCATCTGAAAATTTGGGGTTGATTTTATGAAAATTTTACACATTATGTTTGATTGATATACAATTTATAACCAAATCATATATCATTTTGACACACATCTTGTAGAATAAAAATTCACTTTTGGCTACTATTTTTCGTCTACAATAAGCAGACTAAAAATTAGGTATGTCATTTGCACCTTTTACGCCATTTTCTAAACCAGGCCCCATATGGCGCGGAGGAGGAGAGTGTAATTGAGTTACAAACCATCAAATATCCAAACATAATTACAAACTTTCACATTTATCCATAATAGTAGGATTAGTAGGATAGAATAGGAATAGTAAGATAACTAAATATATGACGAATAAAAAGAATTAAGCCAATATATAAATTTATTTCACCAACAAATTACACCAACACCATATAAGTGTTGCGCGATGGCGGAAAAACCAAATATGTAGGTATACAGCTGACATTAATGAACCTTGACTCAGTAATGAGTTATCTTCGAACAACCCTTCCGGTGGGACAAAACAAAACTATGCTACATCAAGTTTTTAAATTGTACATTTGAGATGAAAGAGAAGAAAGAGATAACATTATAAAGAAGAAAGATTTGATGGTCTGTCATTGAGAAACTGTGAAACTATGATTGGAACCATATAAATAATTTTGCTATTAGAAAGCCATCTATTTATGTAAATGGTATTGTCCTGGGTATTAGAATATTGGAATACATCTGCCCTGATACCTTGCCATGCCCTTAGGACAAGCTTCCCCCCCTTCTCTACCCTGGTGGTGGTAGGGATAACCGTACGCGGTCATATTGGCCCAAAACTTACGGCTTGGTAATATTAATGATCTGCTCTCTGCTTTATTATCCTGTTTGTCCTTGGCATTTTCATCTGAACTGCCAGCACTCAACTTAATAGTTCCTTCGTAAGATACTACTTTTAGATGTCCCTTGCCAAGTTTGAGAGCATTTTTCACATCTAATACTGGATCACCGGAGCGACGTACGCGGTTGTCTTCATTGTTCACGTCGTGCGTGGTGCGGGCCGCGCTCGTCACAATAAGGGTTATGAAAATAAGCCACATTGTCGGTTTATTTCAACATTGTATAAAGTATAGCGCGTTTATATAGCGGCCGATTGCCACGGATGGCGGTGTGGAGAACTGATGAGATTTCCCATCTTCTAACGTAAAAAAATCAATTATTTGCCGCAGTGATGTCCATTTATCGGCAAATTATATCGTTCATGTCGATATATTACGTTCCCTACGAGAGTCGTAATCATCATTATCATCTCAGCTGATTTTGTGCCCACTGCTGGCTGCCCACTCCCCCAAGAATGGCTAATGGATAGGGGTACAGATTGTTGGGTTAGGTTATAAGGCCTTCAATTTGGAGTAAAATGACTGTCCTGTTACTGACAATCGCGATCAACAGCTTAACGTGCCTTCCAAAGTAAGTATGTAAGCGGTCGCAATGAATTGTCACAGACATAGCAAAAATTGTTTATTACAGTGGGCGTTTGATAGAACACTTGAGTCCGCGGGGTCACGAGCGCTTCGGCACTAGGCATCCCTACTCCCTACTAATATTATAAATGCGAAAGTAACTCTGTCTGTCTGCCTGTCTGTCTGCCTGTTACGCTTTCCTAAACGGCTGGGGCGATTGAAATAAAATTTGGTATAGGAATAGTTCGAGGACCTGGGAAGGACATAGGCTACATTTTAACCGACTGTGCAAAAGGAGGGTTATGATTTTACGCGATAACGTCTTCTACGCGGTCGAAGCCGCGGGGAACAGCTAGTAGCTTATAAAATCGCCGTGATGGAAGCATTATCATAATAATTATGAGATGAGTTTATAAGATACCGACTATCGTTATGAAATAACGGTGCAGAAGGTACATCTCTAGCGTGATACTTATCGAGTGCAAACTTCTTTATGGAAAATTGGTGTGAAATTAATTTATTTTAAATCAGTATCACATTCTAAGCCTAATTCGGATTTATCACAGATAAGTAGATCAAATCGAACGTGGCACATAACACCGCCGCGATATCGAGGTTATTAGGGTTACGTACCAAAAGGGACCCTATTACAGGGACTTCGTTGTTTGTCTGTCTGTCTGTCTCCGGCTTGTGTGTCTCATGGGCCGTTATAGCTAGACAGCTGAAATTTTTAAAGATGATGTGAGTATTTCTGTTGCTGCTATTACAACAAATACCTGTACGGCTATGATTCCCCTTCTGACTAATATCATTATTATCATACCATATTATGATGAGTCCACGTCATAATTTCGAAATAATCTGGCCGACCCTCAAAATTCCGAACGCTCATTTCGCCGATGATAAATTCAACGAATGGTTGTATGGTCGACTGTTAAAACTCCGAATGGTCATTTCGCCGATGATCAGTTTTACGAATGATTGTATGAAATTGATGTTGGTGTTGGATGGTTATAAAAAAAAAAAAACTTGAGAGGTGTCAAGGGACACCCGAATGGAACGAAGTTCCTTTCAATTAATTAGTGCAGGAATTGTAATAAAATTTTATCTTGATTTTAAAATTTTATTGTAAAAACAAAAACAAAAACAGAAACAGAAACAGAAACAAAAACAAAAACAAAAAAAAACAAAAACCAAAACAAAAACAAAAACAAAAATTAGTGAAGGAATTGTAATAATTTTTTTTTTTTTATATTAATAATACTTAATATTTTTTTTATTATTAACCCCCATTTTATTTCCCCCCCTTCCTCCCTTCCCCACTCCACCCCTCCTCCTCCACCACGCCCCTCCACCCTTCCCCCACGCCCTTCCACCCCTTCCCCCCATATTAAATCCCCCCCCCAAATTACCCCCATATTAAAGGAGGGTAGAGGTACTTACCTCTACCCTCCATACTATAGCAAAAACATATAAACGGCCGAATTGAGTAACCTCCTCCTTTTTTGAAGTCGGTTAAAAAAGTGTCGTTACAACTTTTCGTGAGAATTTTTTCCGTCTAGCCCCCTTTCACAACGCGCGATAAGGAACTTCGTTCCAATAACCACGAAGGCTAAGGCGGGAGCTCCGCTCCGCTTCGCTCCCGCCTTAGCCTTCTAATCTAACCTATCCGAGTCCAGGTGTTAACCATAATAAGTGAATGGTTAACACCCCGACTCAGAGTACCCCAAAACAAACATTCGTAAAACTGATCATCGGCGTAATGACCATTCGGAATTTTAACAGTCGACCATACAACCATTCCTTGAATTCATTCATCATCAGCGAAATGAGCGTTCGGAATTTTGACGGTCGGGTCGGCCAGATTATTTCAAAATTATGACGTGGACTGAATTATGATACAAGTGTGGCGAAGGGGTCCTGTGTTGCTACGGGTAAGAGTGCCAAATATCGCCACCCCAATACATCCCAAGGATGTCGTAAGAGGCAACTAAGGGAACGCTTTCGCAAAAAGATCCATTGACAGGGGTAAACTGTACTGACATAATTACACAGTAATTTTGTCGTTGATGTTAAGCCTACTACCGTGTTGAAAGGTACAGAATAGAACAGACAGAATGGATTGGATAGAATCCTACTATTTCTACTTCCTACTAATATAATAAATGTGAAAGTTTGTAAAGATGTTTGGATGTTTGTTACTCAATCACGCTATATCGACTGAACGAATCGTGCCGTTTTGTACAAAGACAGATTATAGTCTGGAATAACACATCTTTTCATCTCAGGAATATATTACAACGCAGGCAAAACCGCGAGCATCATCTAGTAGAAAATTCCTACTAATATATGCGAAAGTAACTCTGTCTGTCTGTCTGTCAGTGAGATGAAATTTGGTATAGAGATAGTTCGAGGCTCTGGGAAGGACATAGGCTACTTTTTAACCAACTGCGCAAAAGGAGGGTTATGATTTTAAATTAAAATAACGACTTCTACGCCGTCGAAGCCGCGGGGAACAGCTAGAGAAGTATAATTGGTTCTTGTACAGCGATGATGCCTTAGACGTGAAAACTCCTTGAATACAGTATCTATGTGGATATTTGTATCGGAAAACTCTCGAATCCGAGGTCTATCGTAAAACATTTTACGATACCGTTTCAATTACTTTGCGGCGCTTGATCCGCACTATTTACTGGTCCATACAATTGTACGAGTTTCTCCTTAGCTTTAGGATATAAATTGTACGCATTTTGTTTTATTGGCTACGTTCGTGAAACGTAAGGTTTCCGTGTTGTTTCGGGGAGAGGAAATGTACGGCTGGTTTGTAATAAGCTTGGAAACGCCCTGCGGTTCACCCTTTTAAATTTTTGGCATCGGGAATAAAAGTTGTTTTTTTAGGATTCGGGATCCTATTACTGAGCCGTCGCTGTTCGTCTGTCTGTGCGTCACGAGGCGGTATCTCAGAAACCTTTTTCTTTTATCTGTGGAAATCCATCACGGATGCTATGCCAAAATAAAAAAAAATGTAAAGAACAAAATAAGGGGGTCTTCCTTACAACAAACGTGTTTTGCCAGTCGCCAGTTCTTCTCAGGTGGGTCGCGTTGTGAACTGGTAGTACTTTTTTAGCCCCTCTCTATAAAATAGAGGGCAGAGGGGCTTATGGCGAGACTTTGTCTGTAGCTGTGACTCTGTCGCATTAAACTACGTCACTAGGTCACGTGGATCATCTGTTCAAAGTTTAAAATAAAACAAAAATGACAACGTCAATCGGATTGAACTTTCACTTTCACAATAAACGTGTTAGAGAGGGGCAGTCTGGTGAGAACGATCTCACGGCTTTCTTGTTTGGCACGCAACACTCCGTACGCAAGCTCCTTAAAACTAGCCTGACACAGAATGGATTTTTGTAAAACGCATCTTACTGATGATAAAATTGCAAGTGTTTGTGAGTTTTGAAGTGTGTCAAGTCCATTCCTAGCGAAGTTGACGATTCAAATGTTACAATACGGAACCCTAAAAAATCGCTATAATAGATCGAGTTTTTTTTTTCCTGAACTAAATTTACAAAAAAAGGATACACGAGCGTGGTCTGCATCCGTGCGGACGGTACTAAGGTGATTCCGGTACCTGATGTAGGTGCAGGCGGTAAGGGATCATTCTACACGTTCGGCAACTTCGCTTGGTGGAGTATTACTGAGCAAGCTTTCCCACCCTCGCCACAGCTGTCATATAGTTGGCGGGTGTCGTGAGGGAACATTTGCTTAGCCTTAGTGGTCACACACACATTCCAAGCTCTGTACGAACATAGCGTGTCTTTAGTGTAGGTGACAGAATTGAAAATAAATAATTTGTATGGAGTTTCCGCCCCTGTGCTAATACTCAGCATTTCATGGGTACCCAGCGCCGCCGCTGGGTCCATAGCATGGTACAGAGGGGAACACTGTGTGTGCGACTTGCGTGCGACCCAGTATTTAGGTTTATGATGGTCCTTATGATGTACCAGCGCTCCCCTCTACCTTCAACTCGCTGCTCGACCTTTTTACCGAATTCTACTCAATTCGAACCACTTAGGACATTATGCTTTAATAGGCTTTGCCACCTTCAACTGAATAGCCAACCAACGTACAGTTTGGTAGTCTGCACCTGGGGGAAAATCCTCCGCGCAAACCCAGAGGCGCCTTCCGCAGCCCTAGGGTTTGAAGAAGTAGATTTAGAACAGCTCTAACTTCCAATCACTGTTTCACTGTATAGAAACAGACTCCTACCTATACAATACCCCACCTATAACAACTATATTCTCTCTCTACCTAGTTTTTTATATTACTACTTAGGTGACAGACAAGCTTAAGGCCCACCGGAAGGTTGGTAAATGAGCCTATGGATGTTTGCAACACCAAAGGAGTTACACAGGCGCCGACCCGGGCGCAGGTTGTGACTTTCAACAGCTGAAATTTTTAAAACGCCCACAAGGCCTTCAACTTGGCTTAACAACTGTCATTTTACTGACAAACGGGACCAACTCCTTAACGTGCCTTCCGAAGCACGGAAACGCTCGTAAATAATGTCGCAAAGTGGTCACGTGGTGATCACCCATCCATAACCGACCACAGTAAATGTTGCTTACTGCAGTGATCGTTTACAGAGCTCTGAGTCCGCGGGGATGTTTTGCTAAAGTCCTATCAATGCTGGTTTGGATATTCGTTTTAGTAAAGACCCTACCAAGCGAAAAACTAAGGCTGAATAATAAATAGCACTGCGATAAAAAATGGCTTACCCGGTTCCGTAGCTGTTTCCGTAAATCTTTTGTTTCACTTTTTACTTCCAAATGTACATTTTCCGAGTTGTCCGACTATTACTCATCAACTTGTACAGTTGCAGGGATTTATTGTCTACAAGGATTAAAGTGGGCTTTAATTTCAGGTGAAATATAACGTTTACCTACTTTAATTTTTTTTGCATTTCGATACGTCTTCAGCAATGACCTGAAGACGGTAAGTGAGCTGCTCACAGTCCTTACAGAAGCAGACCCATGACGGCAGCGTGATGTGAGGGATTCACGCACGCCCCCCCTAAGAAGAGGGATCACATCCGAAAACCCCCAAAGACGCGGGATAGCACCCGAACCACCCCGCAGTGGCAGCCGAAGGTCTGTTGGAAGTCCTGGGACATCCTTCCGAGGGCTGACCCGGGGCTCCATACCGTAGGCTGCTGGGTGTTACGTGAGGTTTTTTATTTTAAGTCAGAAGGAGGCCGGCATAGCATCCATGAAGGATTTTCCCTCACGTTAAAAAAAGAAAAGTCCTTCAGCAAGGATTTTTTTCAGGTATTCTTGCAGAGGCCCCTAGGCTCTAAAGTGCATCCTTACAATCATAAATCTCCTAATATTTGCCCCCTTTATCGACTTAAAGTGGATCTTAAAACGGCACGTTAAGTCGTTGGTCCCGGTTGTCAGTAATAGCAGTCTCTAAGCCAAGTTGAAAACCTTATGCCTTGAACAATCTCGACAGTGGATCGTCTCACCTGCGCCTGTCCATTTCAATACGGCAATCGGCTCACCACCTATTGCGTGGCCAAAAATATAATAATTTACCTTATTTCTTTTGGCCCCCGCAAAATAGCGCCAGATGGACCTAAAAAAAGGTCGCAGGGACTTACTGGAGGCGGAAGGCGCAGAACCGTGTATTGTGGCCAAATTTTGGGGGAGGCCTAAGTCCAGCAGTCGACTGCCATAGGCTGATTTGATGAATAGCTAGCTAAAAAGGTTGCCTGGTAGAAATTGCTTTTAGTGATAAGGCCGCCCATTGTACCTTCCTCTTGTACGGAATCTATGTACTCTATTTATATTTACATGGTGTACAATAATGTGTATAATAAATAAATAAAAAAAAAAAAAAATATTTATTTATTTATTGTTATTTTACCATCGTCTGTTAATAAACAAATAGTTTACCAAAGAATACAAACTTTTGACAACAAGAATTCCTAACACCTATTCATCACAGACTTTGACAAATGGCTCGTGTCAAGGTCTCGTAGATTGTAAAGTGGTAAAGAACCGTGGCTTTATCGCGACGGGCCATAACTCTCCCCTAATTGAAAGAGCACGTCCTATCCCTCAGGTGGGGGGAACTATTCGTGTATATATCGTTAATTTTGTATGGAGCACTCGTAGATTCACTAGCTCGTCAAGTCGTCACACTGTTCTGTGAGCGATTCATATTATATATTTATTTATTGCACACCATATGTACGCCCATGGCCCCGCGGACTTAGTGTTCTGTAAACGATCACTGCAGTAAGCAACTTTCACTATGGCCAGTAATGGATGGGTGACCACCTCATGACCACTTTGTGACATTTATTTGCGAGCGTTTCCGTACTTCGGGAGACACGTTAAACCGTTGGTCCCGGTTGCCAGTAAAATGGCAGTCGTTAAGCCTGGCTTGAAAAATTTTAACAGCGGGCAGTTACAACCAACGCCTGTCCATATCAACACGGCAATACGGCTCACCACCTATTACGTAGGACAATAATCTAAAATGTGTAATGTGTGCATATAATATGCCTCTGCCTACGCCTCGGAGATAAAAGGCGTGATCATGATGTGTATACTCGTATGTCATCGTATGTTCATTACAGATGTTTTGCGATAATAAAAATATAAATATTTGTGGACATTCACACACAACATCATTTAGCCCAAATTAAGCCAATATAAGCTTGTGCTATGGGATCTAGACGACTGATAAACATACTTATATATTTCTAAATACATACATAGGTATTTTATATAAATTATACCCAGACACAGAACAAATCAATGTGCTCATCACACAAAGAGATTTGTCCCGGGTGGGAATCGAACCCACGACCTCAGAATCAGTAGTCAGGCACACTAACCACTGAACCAAGAGGCCAGTCGTCATTTCGATAAGCATCATGCTCCATTTTTAGGGTTTCGTAGCCAAATGGCAAAAACGGAACCCTTATAGATTCGTCATGTCTGTCTGTCTGTCTGTCCGTCCGTGTGTCACAGCCACTTTTCTCCGAAACTATACGGCCTATTCTATTGAAACTTGGTAACTAGATGTATTCTGTGAACCGCATTAAGATTCTTATAAAACACTAGAAAAAAAGCAGCAAATTTTGGGGGTCCCCATACTCAGAACTGAAACTCAATTTTTTTTTTCATCAAACCCATACGTGTGGGGTATCTATAGATAGGTCTTCCAAAATGCTATTGACGTTTCTATCATCATTTTTTTCTAAAGTGAATAGTTTGCGCAAGAGGGACTTCCAAAGTCGAAAAATGAGTGTCCCCCCCCTCTAACTTCTGGTGATACATCTAAAAGAAATATATGATGTACATTGCCATAAAAACTACCAACGAAAATTAGTTTGAACGAGACAGAGCTGGTAGTTTTTTTTAATACGTCATAAACCGCAATTTTCGGTTAGAAAAATCACTACCACTGCGAACGTGTTAAAACATCAATCATGTTACTTGCTGCTACGAAACCCTTCATGGGCGAGTCCAACTCGCACTTGGCCGGTTTTTATTTATAAAAGTTTCCGTGCTTCGGAAGGTAACTTAAATTCCGAAGCACAGCAAAGCTCGCAAATAATTTTTACAAAATGCAAGACGTACAAGCAATCACTTTGACGTGTTACTTTGTTACCTAATAGTAGTGAGTCATATTACTGACAACCGAGACCAATGGCCTAACGTGCCCTCCGAAGCACGGAAAAGCTCGCAAATAGTTTTCACAAAGTGGTCATGTAGTGGTCACTTATCTAAAAACCAGCCGTAGTGAAAGTTGTTAACTGCAGTGATCGTTTACTGAACACCGGGTCTCCGGGGTCACGAGTACCTACTTCCTAAAAATATACAAGCACTAAAGAAAATAAGGGCAATAGGGTAAATAGTTGTGACACGAACTAGATTTACGGTCAGAGGGTGTCCCGCTAAAGGCACAACGTACCAAGGCCGTGTATAAAGTTTATGTCATCGGTCAGTAGGTTAGCAAACACTTTATATGGACCGTGTTTAGTCTATGTTACTAGGTACTAGATGGCGGAATTATGTTCCCGTTAGCGCCTGCCATGGGTACTTATTCCCGGGATAAAATTTTGCCTATGTGTTATTCCAGACACTAATCCATTACTGTACTGACCAAATTTCAGCCAGATCCGTTCAGATATTGAGCGTTTTTTTTATGTATGTAGGTTCTGTAAATCCTTCATGGATGCTATGCCGGACTCTTACCGGCCGAAACCACATTATGTCCTACCACCACTTACGGTTGGGACTGTTGGGAGCCCTGGGCAAGCACTCGGAAGGAAGTCCGAGGAAACCCTCTGCTTAGAGCGTGATCAAATATTACAACCTTAGTTTTTCAACGAGGCCCATGTCCCAAAATATTTATTTACTAGCTGTTGATGTCCTTTTTAGCGTAAAATGATAACCCTCCCTTTGCGCAGTCGGCTAAAAAGTAGCCTATGTCCTTTCCAGGACCTTGAACTATCTCTATACCAAATTTCATCTCAATCGCTCCAGCAGTTTAGGCGTGAAAGCGTAATAAATAGACAGACAGACAGATTTACTTTCGCATTTATAATATTAGTAGGGATGTTGTAGGAAAAGGGAAACACGTGTGCTGGCCTGGCAGTATGCCAAGTTTTATTGATACGGCAAAGAAAAGATGTTTTGCATTGCCCGGTTCGTAAAAACCCTTCTGCAGTAAAAACTCTGTGCACTTCCTTTTTATTTTGTCTTTCTTTTCAAAAAATACAGCACTGTGATTAGAAACAAACTGTAATGTTTTTTGGTAAATGGTAATGTTATTCTTATGTAATGTAGTAATCTAATCTAATTGTAACTTCACTATTGCATTGGGATTTCCTGCAAGGATAGTGAAAAGTGTATACTTAAATAAATAAAGTAATTTATTGTCGTTTGAAAGAAGTGGCCGTGAGTTTTATTGCCAAGTTCTTTTCTCTCCGGTTCTACCTATTGCGATGCGAATCTGGCAGTAAATGTAGAAGCCATCATTTTGACGTTCAAAATGTTACTTTGTAATCATTTTCATTTCAAAGATGTCACGAAGGAAACTCTCATTCGAAGTACTTTCCAATAAGGCAGTGAATTCATTTGTAAATATTAACAATTCATTTGAAATATAACAATTCCTCAACTCCTACAGAGTCAGTAAACTTGACATCAAAATGAACTGTCATTTACAAAATGTAATATTTCTTTGAATGACATTTCCGTTTCGACACGTTTGTCGGCGAGTTCTGAATGGGGTTCTACGATCGTATTCCATTTGCGTTATCATTTAATGTGAAGGTAAAGTCGACGTAATCGTTCCCGTAACGACCCAGGTTATTTACGTTCAGAAGCTAAATTGTGGAGAGTGGGCTTCAGTTTTTAGGTTTGATATTTTAATATACAGGTGTGTGTAAATTTTTACATGTATTGGCTTGACCAGCGTGATGTAGTTTAACCCCTTTTTTTAACGTGAGGGAAAATCCATCATGGATTTTATGCCGGACTCATACCGACTAAACAACCTCGTAACGCCCACAGCCTATGGCTGGGAGGCCAGGGTAAGCCCTCGGAAGGATGTCCCAGAATAGTTTAACCCCCCCCCCCCCCCCCAGGCGATGCCGCAGTGGTAGCCGTGGGTCTGTTGGGAGTCCTGGGACATCCTTCCGAGGGCTTACCTGGGGCTCCCAACCATAGGCTGTTGGGCGTTACGTGAGGTTTTTTAGCCGGTAGAAGTCCGACATAGCATCCATGATGGAATTTCCATCACGTTTAAAAAAAAGCATGATGTAGTTTTCCCATACCAGTGTCCTACAGAGATTTACATACATATAAAAAAACATTTCTTGAACAGGGTCTATATCTTGTCAAAATATGAACGTTTAAATTTTTTAAGTGTACACAAACGAACTTTACATTTTTAGGGTCCCGTACGCAAATGATCAAAACCTAGAAGACCTATTATCACAATATAAAGAGAAAAGGACCTATGATCTGTGCTATTACCACAGCCGACAGATCATAGTCACCGGGGATATCATAGTCACTGGGCTATTAGGTCGGTAGTTCTCTTTATACTGTGCTATTACTAAGGCTCGTCGCCCACACGAACTGGAGTCGAGGCGGCGTCGAAGCACGGACGCTTAAGCGGCGCGCGGCTTCTACGTTTCCTTCAGAAATACATGACAGTGCGCTCACACACTAGAGTCGCGTCACAGGCTAAGTGAAGTCGAGGCGGAGGCGGCGCACAGTGGATCGATCTATACAAATCGGCGGACATAGGAATTTTGAAACACTTTTTACTGATTAAAAAAAACTAATTATGCCAATGTGTTTATCTTAATAATTGTAGTCGAAAACAATATGACACAATTTTGATGAGACTTCAATTAAAAAAAATATTCGACAAAAACTGATTTCAATGTATGGAAAAGCATATTAAAAAAGGAATAGCGTGCGATTTTCTCGTGTTTTCTTATTTTAACACCTATAGTGACTTTTAATGGGTTGTTAGCGAAATATCTGCCAAATATCTTAGGTACCCCTAGGCACCCCTCTATGAGCTATATGACAAAATCGATTTTTAATATTTAAAGCAATTAGTATGCTAACTTTTTCATAATATTTTATTATCTGTCTGGGCCAAGTTGTCTTTTTTCACTTTATAATAAAATATATGACAAAATATCATTTTTCTTATTTTCTTTGAAAAAATATATAGCTAGTTCGTTTTTTAAGAGTTATAATTGTTAATAAACTATATTTTAGCTTAGTACTGTCCTATTCACATAAAATAATATGACTAGCATACGGGATCGGGTTTGTTTGAGAGATACTTATAAGCAGACTGCAATAATTTAGTCTTACTTTATTAGCATCATTTTTGTATTGTGTAGTGATTTTTCGTTAAGGTTTAAATTAAATAATGTATTTAATCAAATAAAACAATAACGCGTTCTATGAAACATATATTATTTTTGTAAAAATACAAAACTTACTTATAAAACAAACGTGCTAAAAATAAATATAAATATATGACAGAAACGATTCTATTAAAAATATGTACATTAAATAATCAAACAGAATTAGAATTATAAAAACAAAAAAAATTGCTTAAAATAAACAAAAATGTGTGACAAAGACGATTAAATTAGAACTATGTAGGTACATGAAATAATCAAACAAAATTTGAAATATGTACACGATAAAAATCATTATCCGAAGCTTCCGTTTCTGAATCTTTTGAAGTAAAACTTCTTTAGGCGCGACTAGGGTGTAACTCAGACTTTTTTTCTGACGGAGGTAACGCTATTTGAATTTTGAATAGCGGAAACTAAATTTCCGCTATTCAAAATTCGAATTAATGATATTAATATAACATTTGATGCAGTCAATGGCAAAGAAGTTTTACTTCAATCGCGTGTAAAGGTTACACACCGTCACTTTTTTTCTTCTTGCGCAGAGCCCAACAATTCATCAGTATCTATGAATTCAATTTCAGAAACTTCTAGTATTAGTAGATTTAAAGTTTCTTTAAACAATGCCTTCTTTTGCTTTTTATCCATCCGTGGCCGTATTAGTGCTAAAATTGGATCGGATGAAATCAGCAAATATTAACCTTCGGTCAGTCGCGCCATTTTACTTAACGAGGTTTGTCACGTGGGGTTCTTTAGAACCCCAATGAAAAATAGCATGTAAAATAGGAAATTATAAGTATTTTATTTAATTTATCATTACATTATTACTTGTTCGTCAAACTACAATAAAACAATGATAAATTATTAAGCAATATATATTTAATTACTAATTAAACTTATAATCTAAAAGTAGGAACCTATTTTTCTCACTCTGAGATCACTTTTACAAAAAATAATTAAAATAAAGAAACCTACTCCGTAATTATTTACTTTATACTTTTTTGGTAATAGATAGAAATAATCAACATTGTAACTTATAATATATAAGGAATAAACAAAATAAAATTGTAACTTTACGAAGTTGTATGCTCGTCGCGTGGGGTCTTTGAGAGCCCGTGCGTTAAAAACAGGTCAGCCACTGTCCGCGCCAACTACAATCTAACTTAGGAGGGTACATAAACTACTGCACTGCTACAATAGATTTAAATAAGAAAATTTTGCATTTTTGTAATGTTCGGGCTTTCAAAGACCCCACGCGACCGACCGAAGGTTAAGAACATCTTCATTGGATGCAATGTTATTTATTTTACGTGAATTGTGTTTTCTGTATTTTCTGAAATCTTTATTTCTTGCCTCCGATACCTCTTCCGAAGAAGTTCTATCGGAACTATAGATAAATGTTAAATAATTTGCGGCCTGTGAACTAATAACTTATGAATACTCGATGGCATGTAGTACCAAGGGTACAATTCTATGTAAAGCTCTGCTGTCTGTGTATAATATAGCTGAAGCTCCTGTATGTTTATCTTTTCGCCTGACGATAAGCACTGAAGAATTACGGTGAATCTTCGGACCAGGTTAATGGCTAATCCAGTCAATAAAGTCGTTTTTTTTCTGGATCATTGAAGAATCGACGAGCGCTATATCCATCGTTTGTTGTACCAGATCTTTGCTTTACCACATCAAGAAATAGTCCAGTGTTGTTTCTGAATTTCTCTTGCTGCCCATGTTTTAAAATCAAACCAATATGAAGAAGGCACTGCATACATCGGATCCAGGCATGCTGAGAACTTAAGCCATATTTATAAATATCTTCACGAACTGGCTTTTCTCTTAATCTAGCCAAGTTATTCATTTCGGAAGGCCGAGCTTGACATATATCACAAACAAATGCTTCTGTACCCGAAATGTATGACGTTATCTTACCTTCAATCATTGTTAACAGCAACTGATGTTTTATACCGCTATTTCCACAGTTTGTAGGGACCTATTCTGAAATTTCCTTTTTAAAAAGTTTATTTCACTTAGCACGCTTCCTTCAGTCTCTTTCAAAAACTTAAACATGATTGGCCAACACAAAAAACTGGTAGAAGGACGCTCGTTTTACCAAATAATTTCTCCATCTTCTTTACTTAATATTATTTATTTATTTGAAGTTTAAGAAACTTTAAACCCACTAATTCTAGAAGTGTAAACCCTAGTCGCGCCTAAAGAAGTTTTACTTCAAAAGATTCAGAAACGGAAGCTTCGGATAACGATGAAGGGGATGATCCCATACCTTGATGATCCCCTTTTTATCGTGTACAATTTCAAATTTTGTTTGATTATTTCATGTACATGGTTCTAATTTAATCGTCTGTGTTTATTTTAAGCTTTTTTTTTTGTTTTTATAATTCTTCATCATATCATTTTTAATAGAATCGTTTCGGTCATATATTTTTATTTATTTTAAGCTATTATTTTTAGCACTTTTGTTTTATAAGTAAGTTTTGTATTTTTACAACAATAATATATGTTTTATAGAACGCGTTACTGTTTTATTTGACTAAATACATTATTTAATTTAAACCTTAATGAAAAATCACTACACAATACAAAAATGTTGCTAAAAAAGTAGGACTAAATTATTGCAATCTGCTTATAAGTATCTCTTAAACAAACCCGATTCCGTATGCTAGTCATATTATTTTATGTGAATAGGACAGTACTAAGCTAAAATATAGTTTATTTACAATTATAACTGTTAAAAAAACCAACTAGACATACTTTTTTCAAAGAAAATAAGAAAAATGTTTTTTTGTCATATAGCTCCTAGAGGGGTGCCTAGGGGTACCTAAGATATTTGGCAGATATTTCGCTAACAACCCATTAAAATCGCTAACAACCCATTAAAAGTCACTATAGGTGTTAAAATAAGAAAACACGAGAAAATCGCACGCTATTCCTTTTTTAATATGCTTTTCCATACATTGAAATCAGTTTTTGTCGAATATTTTTTTAAATTTAAGTCTCATCAAAATTGTGTCATTTTGTTTTCGAGTACAATTATTAAGATAAACACATTGGCATCATTAGTTTTTTTTAAATCAGTAAAAAGTGTTTCAAGATTCCTATGTCCGCCGATTTGTATGAATCGATCCACTGTGCGGCGTGGTGGTGCTGTGCTCGACCGCGCCACGACTCCATCCCCATTTGGTTTCGCGCGTAGACGTGTTTACACTCTTCAAACATGCGTGAAGATTTGAAACCAACGTATTTATTGAAATTGTACGAATGAATCCTTGTATTTATGATCAGACTGTATGATCATTATAACAACAGGAACAAGCAAGAGCCGCCGGCGCCTCGACTCTACATACACGTCACGCCTTGACGCCGTCACTACCGTGCCTCGACCTACCAGTGGGCGACGCACCTAAGACTCCACTGTCCGTCTGTTTGTTAAAAGCCATATAACTAAGAATATTTATAGTATATCTATCTGTACATCCGACTGTTGGTCACCGACGGTATCTCATGATCCGTGATAGCTAGAGCTGAGGTCCTGTGGAAGACAAGTACGAGAAAACCTCACTACGCAGGTGGATCAGCAATCACTCGCTGTCTCTATACTAATATTATATAGAGGAAAGATTTGAATGTCTGTTTGTTTGTATTGAATAGGCTTGGAAACTACTGAAACAATTTAAAAAATTCTTTCACTCTTGGGTAGCTAGACTATCCCGGTGAACATAGGCTATATTTTATCTGTTGCACAGAAATATTATCGGAGTCCTGGAGTATTTTATTTTATTTTATTTTATTTTATTTTACATTATTTGGGGAGTTTACGGCTATAATAAAATGGTTAATC
The DNA here is from genome assembly GCA_933228765.1 of Miltochrista miniata. NCBI lineage: Eukaryota > Metazoa > Arthropoda > Insecta > Lepidoptera > Erebidae > Miltochrista > Miltochrista miniata. The sequence continues at coordinate 26,773,443 of OW121769.1, forward strand.
AATTATGTAAACATATGCCAATTACAAGCTTCCACATATGGTTTGTAAACAATTTAACAATAATAAGTTGAACCAGTTGTTAGTTCGAGTACAGTTAAACTAAATAGTGACAGCATTATTAATAAAATCTAAGGTTAGACTACATCGAATAGTATCCTTCTGAGGGCTTACCCGTGGCTCCCAAACGTAGACTGTTAGGTAGGATACGTGTAGTTTTTTAGTTGGTAGGAGTCCGGCATAGCATCCATGTAAGATTTTCCTCACGTTAAAAAAATGCTACATTTTATTCCCGTATTCCCACGGGAATGGGAGCTATGCGGGTGAAACCGAGTGACGTCAGTAAAAAACAAAAGAACACTTTGCATTTAATTGCAGTAGAGCGTACCGGAAAGCGCTACGTATTATACATTCACGAACCCTCAACATAGACATAGGTACATAGCATAAAAGTTTTAATTACGAGCCGCTTTGCGCTACGTCAAAATTGAATTTCAAATCTCAAATGGATCCTAAAGCTATTACGTTTCATGAAATACTTGTTAAACTTTATTTTGTAAACGTCACTGAGGGGTTTTGACTCTTTTGACAGCCTCGTGGCTTAGTGGTGATTATAGGACTGCCTCGCTGAGGGCCCGGGTTCGACTCCTGAGTCGAAGAAAATTCTATTAGCACAGTATAAAGAGAAAACTTAATATTTGTGTGGTCCGCAAATGTTTATTTTTTTTTTTTTTTTTTTTTTTATATTCAGCTCGCCAAATTGACGTCGCCACCAGCCTGATGGTAAGAAAGCAGTGGCGCATCTAGCGATTGGGGGCCACTTCTTACAGTGGTCCTCAAGTTTGTTTCGGAATTTGAGGCTTTCCTCATCTTTAAAAGAAACCCCTCGTTTTTTTTAGGGTTTCGTACCCAAAGAGTAAAAACGGGACCATATTCATTAGACTTCGCCTTCCGTCTGTCTGACTGTCTGTCCGTCACGACGCTGTATCTCAGAATCATTGATAGACAAAGAGGTGATGTATTTTTGTTGCCGCTATAACAACAAATTATAAGTAAACACGCTATAATATAAAAAAAAGGGGAATTAGGGGTGCTTCCAGACAACACATTTATTTTAGGTTCTTTTGTTACGGTAAAGGGTCTTCTAAAATTCACCCCAAAAGGAGTACAATAGAGGGTAACAGTGGGCGCACACTAGGCGTCTTGTCGCGGCGACATGTCGCGGCGACAAGCTGCGGGCGCCAAATTACATACATTTTGTTCTAAGCTCCGCACACTAGGCGACATGTCGCCGCGAACTGCGCGACAAGACGCCGCGACATGTCGCCGCGACTGTCGCCTAGTGTGCGCCCACTGTTAAAGCAAGTACGTTACTAGGGGTACAGCTAATGGAAGATTAATTGAAGTACATAGTTTGAATAAAGAAACCCCACTTTCCTCCTTGCGATGCGGGAGGCAAGGAGGGTAACTAGGTCTCATCTTAGGAAATAAAAATAAAACCAGCAAACCGGTATGAGTTAAGGCGTGTTCATAATGTACATTATTTAATGCTCACGCCCATCTCCCCGGAGGGGTCAAACCAAAGACAATAATTACAGACAAAGACGGAACCGACATTAAATAAATTTTGAGGAAAAACAATATATCAACGCGCTCATTGGATAAAGAAAAACACACGAGATTATTCCTGGGCGGGAATCGAACCTACAACTGTCGACTTTGTCGTCAAATACCACTGCACTGGACCAACAGGCGAGACAGTACCTATCTAAACTAATATTATAAAGAGGAAAGATTTGTTTTTTTGTTTTTTTGTTTGTTTGTTTGTTTGTTTGTAACGAATAGGCTCCGGAACTACTGAACCGATTTGAAAAATTCTTTCACTGTTGGGAAGCTACACTCTTTGCTGTGAACATAGGCTATATGTTATTCCCGTATTCCCACGGGAACTACGCGGGTTAAAACGCGTGACGTCCGCTAGTATTAAATAATTCTAATATCAGTCAATTAGTCTGTCCTGCGCCTTCCACATCCAGTCCCACCCTGCGACCTTTTCCAGATCGTCGGTCGCGGTCTTCACTCCAGAACTCGTTTGCTCCATCGGCCGCTGTTCTGCTGAAGTGGCCGGCCCACTGCCACTTTATTTTACTACTAGCTGACCCGCGCAACTTCGTTTGCGCCACATAAGAGAGAGAATTACCTGTTCCCGTCGCATTTACTCCCGTCGCGTTGCATTTACTCCTGTAGCGTCTCGTCGCTAATATTCAATACTACGTGTGAGAGAGAGAGAGAGAAAAACAATTTAGTAGTACATTTATTTTACATCTATAAATATTTATGCAGCACACGCAACGAAGCTCTCAAAAGGAATAACTTTTCCCCCGTTTTTGAAACATTTACTATTACTGATCCGCTCCTATTCGTTGTAGCGTGATGCTATATAGCCTATGACACTCCACAATAACGTAGCTTCCCATTGGTGAAAGAATTTTTAAAATCGGTTCAGTAGATCCCGAGATTACCCCTTACAATTTAACAAATATACAAACACAAAAACTTTACTTCTTTTATTTATTTATTTATTTAAATATAGGTACAGAAACAGACATCAGATATTTCAGTACGAAAAGTTTCTACAGTTAAATGACATTAAATTAAATTTAATAATATTAGTATAGATATAAATAACTAGTTTTAAATAATTAGATGTTACGTGATGTACTACCAAAAGTCAAATCATTCACAGGCGAGATGTTCTATCAAAAGTACATTCCACTAGCCAAAACCCTTTTCACGCTCCGCCATAACCCTAACCTAACCTACTAACTTTAGTGGTTTTCCAATAAAGTGAAAGCCGTAACTAAAAGTCAGTACTTACATGTAAATGTGTTGTGACATTTTGAATGAGGTGACATACTTTTAACAGGGTAACATAATATATATTTCACAGGGCAAATAAATGAATTAATAAATAAATATGTGTGGTCAAACCTTTATCGCCGAAGGGATAGGCAGAGGCATTATTATATATGCTCACATTTCATCTTGCTTTAGAAATCATCCCACGTAATAGGTGGTGAGTCGTATTGGCGTGTTGAAATGGAAAAGCCGCAGGTTGTGACTACCTGCATATTTGAAATATTTTCAAGTCACCTACATATAAGGCATAACTTGGCTAACGACTGATGCCATGTGTTACTGTCAACATGGATCAACGTGCCTTCCAAAGCACGGAAACGGTCGTCAATAAATGTCACAAAGTGGTCACGTGGTGGTGACCCATCCAAGGGCCGGCCATAGTGAAAGTTGCTTACTACAATGATCGATTACTGAACATCGTGTCTGTAGGCCCACGAGCGCTTCGGTTTTATTGGGCATCATGTTGCTGAGCAAAATATATAAATGCGCCCTTCGCTGAGTAAAGTCATCAATTCTAACAATATTATTAAAATTATTACTTATTCATGGTAATTAACTATTTAATCAGTTATTTTTGAAACAATTTTGTTTCACAGGCCATTAAAGATTATTTCAGTCAATATAATTTTATAACAGCTATCTGACTTAATTAGTCGCATAAAAGCTTTCATTTTAAGTACTGTTGAACTAAAAAGTTGTATTTAAACTTTTTAATTGACTTTTATTCAGCGCAGAATTTGTCTTTGGTTGACTTCTATAAAACTATTAAACAGCAATAGCAATAGTCTGGGCACTACAATGATCGATTACTGAACATCGTGTCTGTAGGCCCACGAGCGCTTCGGTTTTATTGGGCATCATGTTGCTGAGCAAAATATATAAATGCGCCCTTCGCTGAGTAAAGTCATCAATTCTAACAATATTATTAAAGTTATTACTTATTCATGGTAATTAACTATTTAATCAGTTATTTTTGAAACAATTTTGTTTCACAGGCCATTAAAGATTATTTCAGTCAATATAATTTTATAACAGCTATCTGACTTAATTAGTCGCATAAAAGCTTTCATTTTAAGTACTGTTGAACTAAAAAGTTGTATTTAAACTTTTTAATTGACTTTTATTCAGCGCAGAATTTGTCTTTGGTTGACTTCTATAAAACTATTAAACAGCAATAGCAATAGTCTGGGCACTTTTCAAATTTCGTAAACGTTTTTATACGATTGACCGCATAAACTTTGAAACGATTTATTGACCACTTTGAAAATTAATTATTAAGTAATTTATTGTAAGTTACGGGTACCACTATACAGGTGTCCCACGGCTATGCCACATGGAGGGAAAGTTTCTTGAATATTGTAGATGGAACATTTTGCTGAAAGAAGACATTATTTTAATTTAAAAAACAATTTAAACTGCATTCATTGATTTTTAAATAATTACATGGTTGAGCCTGGAATCGAACCAGCTAGGTACATAAGAAAAATTATTACCCAGTAGCTTTATCATACCGATCGATCATAGCTTCCTTTTATTTCTGACACCATGTTATTTAGCAAACAATAATTCTTATGATGAAGTCTTTCGATCGGTATGATAAAGCTCCAGGGCACTTATTTTTACACCTATAGCTTTTAAATCTTCTATCTGTAATTCTTCTAGTTCTAGTTATCAATCCGAAAGTAACTCTGTCTGTCTATTACGTTTTCACGCCTAAGCCGCAGAACCGATATTGATAAAATTTGGTATAGAAATAGTTGAGTTGAAGGGAAGTACATAAATAAAATGCTACTTTTTAACTGACTGCGCAAATGGGGGGGGGTAATGATTTTACGCGATAACGACTTCTACGTGAACGAAGCTGCGGGGAACAGCTATAGGCAAACATTTTTAATGGGGGGCCAGAAATATTAAGAAATTTCAGAGGAGGGCCAGAATTATAGGAAAAACAGATTTTGTGCTAAAACTTTTAGAATAGACTAGAATAAACTTTATTGTATATCAATAATACAAAGCTGTTAATGTGTCATTATACCTATATATTTCGAATGTTCGAGTTGTGACACAGTTACTTTCAGCAGCACGATGTTCATCGGTAAGTCAGTTTGTGATTGAGTTGTTTCGCAATTTTCCTAGATACTAATTAGAATCTACATAATATTACCTACTTCTGGACCGTATATAATAATCGCAGGCCATTTGAATTAAAATACTTTTATTAATAACTATTCTGTTGAGGCTAAATTAAACTATTAGTACGATTGTGCTATGGCATAATAGCAAGTGATAAAAATACTTTTATTATAATTTCTAATTAGGTACATAGAAAACACCCAAACTCCAAAACAATCCTTCGCGGGTCACACGATTATTGTTTGATTCGACCCGGAAATCGAACTCGGGATTGCGCCACGAAGACTTTTAAGTTTTACTTCTTTTTATATTTTCTTTCTTAGTTAGGGGTTGACGCAAAATTCAAACCAATTCATATTTTCACAAACTTTTTCTCAGCTTGAAAAATGCTGCATGTGTAATCAAAATCGGTTGAACTTATAGTGGCTTGGTTGAGGTACAGGGTTTATGAAATAAATAAATAATTGAACGCGAGCGGATTCTGTTGTTAATAAATATTTCTCGAACAAAATGGACTTATAAATAAGTTATGCCCCAAAATATTTCATTAGATACGCTGGGAAAAGAGAAACTTTCTTGATAAAATCCATCTTTAGATAGGTACTTGTTAAAAAGTAAACTTTGACCCAGGGTTTTGCCCGTAAAATATTTCTGATCTTGTTTCCTAATAAATTATGTTATCAATTCTGCAGTAATATAACGAAACTCCCTTGAGAAGTAGAAAAAACATGGGCAGTCTAAACATATTATTGGATGGATTAGTTGCTGATATTACAGCGTTTAAAGACAATAATAATCACATAATTTAATGTGGAAAAATTAATACGTACCTATATATTGAGCAGGACTCGAACCTGCGTCTTCTGGTAGAGTCCTGCTCAAAAGCGATAATTTTTTCCCATTAAATATATGATTTAGTTAGCTTTTCAAAATTATTTCTTAAGTAGGTAATCGCTTCTTTATCTGTATGGGTAAACAAAAAAAAGGAAACAAGCCCAACTCAAAGAGCTTATACGATTAAATTTATTTCATCGGGATAAAACATAATCTGTATACCTAACGGCCCAATCCAATCGTTTCATCAGGGTTTTATCAGAGTTTAATGTTTCATATTTTGTTGTGTTATGCAGGTAGGTACAGTTGGCAAAACAGATACGTATGCAGGGTCGGCGACCCTGCATACGTATCTGTTTTGCGACCCTGGGTCGCCCTAAAAGGATTTTTTTTTCTGAAAATGTATCAAGTAGGTAGGTTTTCTATGAAAGCTATGGTTATTAAATATTTACATAATAACCAAGCGATGATGTTGGGAGTCCTGGGACATCCTTCCGGGGCTTACCCGGGGCTCCCAACCATAGGTTGTAGGGCGTTATGTGAGGTTTTTTAGTCGGTAGGAGTCCGGCATAGCATCCATGATGGATTTGCCCTCACGTTAAAAAAAAAGCCAAGCGATAATGCCTTAATAGGCGAAAAACGTGTCCAAAATCAAAGGTTTATTACATATGGTAGGTGGAATTATGAATGATACCTACTCCTAGACAAATTTAGGGTTACGTACATAAAATATTAATGAGCAAGCATGTGTTTGGTAACCAACTAAGTACTTTATAACAATAACACTATCAGAAATATACATAACGGGAACGTGGGAAACACAACAGCTGGGGCGACGCGATCAACTGTAATTAGTTTCCAAAATTTGATAATATGTCGTCCTTACGAATAGGTATAAATATATTTTTAGAGTTTTCAAAACCTGACGAGTTCGTTTGTAGTTTCTGAGATAGGAGCAGAGCAGCAAGGAAAAATGAATGTAACGCCGCCCTTAAATCACTATGACAGTGACGTACTTTCCGAGTGTATATCTATATAAGTCAGTGCGAGCATGTTTGTCGGTCATTCTGTACTGTATACTGAGACTAGTCGAAGCTCTGCCCAAATCATTGTGTGTGTCTATATGGAGAATAAAGTAATTAGCCGAGTCTTGAAGTGTTTTATTCCCCTTCTGTTACAAGTATCAAAATCTTTTGAGAGCTGTAGGTGAGCACACGCGACGGAAAACATGATGACACAAAACAAATTTGCGCAGGTCAATTGGTATAGTTATAAGATGCTTCATAACTACTCACCTTCTTGTTATCCATTTTGAATCCATATTTAACAAAACACGTAAAAGTTTCCTTAAAACCTCTCATTCACTTCACAAGAAACAATTTTAATTATTTCTCACCACAAAACACTTTAAATTAGGCAATAAAACAAAACTTTTACAATAAAAACCTCTTAATTTATATCTACCCACGAAATTAGCCGAACTTTACCGACTCTTGACGAAGTTCAATTTTCATTTTGATTAGGGTTACCAAGGGTGACTTCAGACTATGCTTTAATATAATAACATTACAGTAGCACGATTATATCACGCCCCAAACTTTAACTATTGATATGTTCAAACTCCAGCTACACTATAATATTATAGCTTACCATACGCTAGTCACATACATACTTAGAGTATAAATTAGTACCTTCAGTATACATTATACTCTAAGCATACATACCACAAGCGTATAGCGTAGTCTGAAGTCACCTTAATTAGTCAGTTTGCCGCAAATACCTACTGAATGTATTATAATTCTTTACAAACGCAAAAGCTCTTTATAATAAAATACAGTCTGTTATTTTTATTCCCAGACTCCATTTTACACACCACAAAGCTACACAAAAAGTAAATTGCTTGATCCACTTTGTATTACTTTTATTAGCTAAATCAATAAATGTCACTTTTTCGCGCGCACAAATTTACATTCACATTCTTTATTCAAATATCTTCAGCTTACTTTTTTTTCTGACTTATGTTTATCTAGAAAAGTATGCATTGAAACTTTTAGGTGAAATAAAAATGCATAAAGTTCTATCGAATGGCATTTGAAATTCGAATATTGAAACTGTACGATTGTGGCGCGAAGACCGCGCGTTCGGTTCGACTGGTGGCCGTTTCTAACCCTTGCGTTTTAGGGGTGTCACAATAATCGTAAATGACGGGCGTGGGCGTTTAGCGGTTTATCTACGGTTTTGTGTGGCTAACTAATTGCTGTTTCGTACTTTTAAATGACTTTAACAGAGTTTATTTTGGTCGTTTGTTTAATAGCCGGTATTTTTCAGGCTAGGTCATTTCTGCTGTTGATCATTATTACCGTTGTGTGGGATTTAGAAGGTATGAAGCAAGTATGAAAGCTTTTTGTTAGGGAAGTAGACGTTTTCAGACACATGTCAAATTTATGGCCATCGTCAAAGTTTAGAGAAGTTCTCGCGCTAAGAATGCAGTAAGTATTACCAATGAATACAGGCGCATACTAGAACTGACTAGAAGAACAGTTCTTAAGGATTTTTTGTGCCAATTTTGTTGGGGGCATGTCCCCAGCTAGCGTAGTTCCCATTTGGCGGCGCTGTCGTCGCATTTCACTGTCGCAGTTAGTCAAAAACTAGTAGGCACATTTTTACGTTTATAATCGACTGAATTCAGGGATTATTTATAAAAAAAATATTTCACATCTTTTAAATCGCAACATTATATATTTATATTAAATATTTATAGATATTTACGATGATTGATTTTCCTCTTTTGCTACGAAAAATTCAAAATGGCTGCCGCGCTGCGACTGCAACGCCGCCAAGCGGCAGTTTGTGTCACAGAAAGTTTGTCTTCAGAGCAGCCTAAGGAACTATTCTTCTAGTATACGTCTGTACCTATTCATTGGTATTACCTTATAATTTTGTAGTGCAAGTAAATGAAACGATTGCAGCTCTTTAGTTTTTATGTATCTCTTCAGACAAAGACCAAAATTAAAGGAAAAAGAGCTCATGGTATGGCAACAGGCAACAAGGTCTTTCATCGCCGTAACAAAAGCTTAGAATGTTCTGAAGAGCTCTTCAACCTGATCCCACCATCTCCTTTCCGATCCCGAACAACGCGTGCGAAGCAGAGATGGGACTCATACACAGTGGAGAGAATCTTCGCCAGAACAGCACGTTTCAAAAGATCGTTCCTCTGTCGAACTATAAAGACCTGCCCGTGCGCGACCTCGTAGTGGGTCTGGACGTGGACACTCTCTCGCTCGAGACCATGGTGCGAGCCATGCTCTCCAGCGGGAGTAAGTGGGACTGCGCCGCCTCCTTGTCATGCTCGTGAAGGAGGCGGCGGGACGGGTACGGGAGAGAACTCTCCCACCCGAGTTCCGCTGTCGGCGGCCTGGGCGCCGCCGACGTGTCGCCGAGGACTATCGGCCACCATGACCGGGGGTCTGAGGACGGTGAGAGGGCGGCTCACCGTCCTTACAGAAGCAGGCCCAAGACGGCAGCGTGACGTGAGCAATTCACGCACGCCCCCCCTTAGAAGCGGGATCACACCCGAAACCCCCCAAAGACGCGGGATAGCACCCGAACCACCCCCTGGGCGAGGCCGCAGTGGCAGCCGTGGGTCTGTTGGGAGTTCTGGGACATCCTTCCGAGGGCTTCCCCGGGGCTCCCAACCACAGGCTGTTGGGCGTGACGTGAGGTTTTTTAGTCGGTAGGAGTCCGGCATAACATCCATGAGGATTTTCCCTGACGTTAAACAAAAAAAAAAAAAAAAGACCTGCCCGTGCGTGCGACACGTGTTTCCCTCATCTTACAATCCCGGGTTATTCAAGAGGAGCGTGAAAAGGCACATCACAAGGCCGCCAACTTGAGGACCACTGTCAGAAGTAGACCCTAATCGCTAGATGCGTCACGGCTTTCCAGGCTGGTGGCGACGTCAATTTGGCGATATAAAAAAAGAAATCTTAAAAATAAAAAGCTCGAAGAAGCATATTAGTAAGGCGTCCCGTCGTCTGAAAGGATTCTAAACCTTGACTTTTCATCAGACAAACAGTGATTATAAAAGGGATTATGGTGTATCCCCCAAAGTAGAGGCTTGGTAAGTATAGCAGCGACACGATCTCACAATAAAACCGCTCATTACTTGAGCCAATCCCGTGCTTCACTCACAGTAAACATGACGTTCTACTATTTGATTGGAACTGTACTTGATTAAAGAGTTATATACCGTGCTGTCACATCCTTAATATTCATAAATGTCACTCCTATATTATATGGTTGAAAACCTACCACGTAACCATTTATGTTGGCCATGTAATTTGTGAATCGAGGTAAGTAGTGTGTATTTTTTCATTGTATTGCAAATGATCTAAGATAGTTTCGTGTGGAAGATGGTGTCTTCTCGACTGGCAGATGATTACTATCTCTCACCAATATTCACTGACATTTTTATAGGTATCGATGAGGATGACCTTATGCTTATCAGCCATTTCAGTAGTACCAAAATGTTTGTCCAGTCGCGTACTCTCCTTTAAGAAAATATACTTACGCACCAGTATGGATGAGTCATTTACCTGAAACAAAGACAACAAACATCATTAGTAACAGTAGTACATACATAAGGTAAACAGTGTGTCCTGGGACATCCTTCCGAGGGCTTACCCGGGGCTCACAACCATAGGCTGTTGGGCGTTACGTGAGGTTTTTTAGTCGGTAGGAGTCCGGCATAACATCCATGAGGATTTTCCCTCACGTAAAAAAAAAGGTAAACAGTGTCACCCGCTATGATCATCATCTTCACCTATTAACCTGGATTAATGTCCTCAACAGGCAGTCCACTCATGGACGTAGGCCTCTCCCAAATTACGCCACGCAGTGATATAAAGTTGCTTTATGTGTTAATCCACACTCTCATCAATGCCTGTACCAAATTTCAGGTAAACTCGTCCAGTAATCGCGATTGAGCAAAAATAATAATAGTCAGGTAAGGAAATTCAAACTACAAGGCGATTGCCTCGCGAGGAAGGCTGCTCACTCTGTGTGGACGCGCCTCATTAAATAAATACTTTGCAACTTTGAGCAAACTTCATCTTCACCACTCATCTAAAATAATGGTACATATAATGGAATTTATTTTTTAGAATAATCTTTAAATACAACGATATATTATTCTAAGCACAAAATATCGAATATTTACGCTTTTTAATAAAAATTAAAGAAAACAGTTCAATTAAATTTATTATTCTACGCCTGCTAAATAAGACAGCACGGCAGCTCAGTTTTGGATGGCCAACTTGTCAAAAAACACTTCATGGTAACGCCAAGCCGCTGTTTTTTTTTTTTATACAACTTAGGTGGCAGACAAGCTTACGGCCCACCGGAAGGTTGGTAACCGTAGCCTATAGACGTTTGCAACACCAGAGGCGCTACACACGCGCTGCCGACCCGGGCGCAGGTTGTGACGACCCACAGTTGAAATTTTTTAAGCCGCCCGTAAGGCCTTCAACTTGGCTTAACGACTGTCATTTTACTGACAACCGGGACCAACGGCTTAGGTATCGTGCCTTCCGAAGCACGCTGAAATGTTAATCACGTAACTGTCGAGTTTATGGTACAAATTATGCCAGCCTTTCAATTATCGGCTAATATTGACCTGTTTTAAGGCCCCGGACTGGCAGACGGATACAGAACCAAATTCTCAAACCGAGTAATCTCAAGAAAAATAAGTGTTTAACAATTGTAACTACAATTGTAATACTTATATAGAATAGCGTATTGACAAAGAAATTGTTACATAATAGGTATTCCCGCTGTATCCCCTCCCGATTGACAAAGTAAAAGGACATCTTCACAAATATTGACAGTGTACAAAAAATTCCTTTCATGTTAAATTATGTTGTTACCTTTTTTTATATTTCGTAAACATCTTCAGACTACAGAGATTGAGAGCAATATTTAGAACTAGCTGACCCCCGCAACTTCTTTTACGTCTCAGAAGAGAAAGAGCGAGTGAAAGAATTGAATTGAATAGAATAAAACTTTATTTGTACATCAAGTCTCTACGTCCTGAGCGTTCCAGCACGGTTAGATCCGATAAGTGGTTTTCTTTCGCGCACGCTAAGCTTGTGGAATGATCTCCCTGCCTCGGTTTTCAAAACGCCTACAGTATGGGGTTCTTCAAAAGGGGGGGAGAAGGTTTTTACATGGTCGGCAGCGCGAGTGTGGCGCCTCTGGTGTTGCAAACGTTCATAGGCTGCGGTGACCACCAGTCCTTCTGGTGGGCGGTGTGCTTGTCTGCCACCTTAGTGGTATAAAAAAAAAATTTAAAAAAAAAGTAAAAGCTAGTACCTATACAAAATAAACACAATTAGATGTTGTACAAAGGGCGGCCTTGTCGCTAAAAAGCAATATCTTACAGGCAACCTTGGGATGGAGAGAAAAAGATTAATTATAAGACAACTAGACTGAAACCACACAATGCCCTGCCGCTGTTTACGGCCGGGAGCCCCCACAAACGTTGGCTACCATCAAGGCCTCTCCTGGAGGTTCTGGTAGGTACTATCCCGCGTCTTTTGGAGTTGGTTCGGTTGTCATCCCGCTTCTTGAAGAGTGAAGAGTGCATGAAAATCTCACGTCACGCTACCGTCTTGGGTTCGTAAATAGGTTAAACTAGGCGGTAGTTCTCAACTATAGGGCCCGTGTTGAAAAAAAAGGTAAATAGTACCAACCACTCAATATCCCGTTATATCGGTGACATTACTTGAAATACCAAAGGGATATTTTTCATAAGGCGGGGTGGACTCAACTATTATGAAAACGCCAACGATTCCTCTCGTATTGTTTATTGTTTGGGAATTGGTCTCACTGCAGACGTGGAGCGATTTGGAAGATAGTTAGTTCGGCAATAATATTACTCTGAGACCTGTTTTGCAGTTTTGCAAAGGTCGCAGGATATTGTTGGGCATTTTCTATTTTACACTAGTGATTATAAATTTCTTTCTGGTACCTGTAGGCTGTAAGCAGTGACTCATTATGCTTTCCAAGGCACAGAATCGCTCGTACGCTACTCAAGACTTGGTGATCGTTTGTCAAACACTGAGCTACCGTAATACCAAACTTAATAATCATGCTTATAATACATTTTTAAATAAGATAAATGTAAAGTTATAGCTACGAGTTCCTTGAAAATATAGTTAAGGTATTGTTAGGTTAGGAAAACTCTCGCGGTGAGACCTTGCCTAACATCGCAAGGGATAAGTGAATAATACTTTTGCGCGATATTAAACAAGCACCTAAATTCTTACAAGATATCTTATTAAATACTTTGATCCTTTATCATCATTGCCTGAAGTTAATCCGGTATTATTATTGAGATGCATTAAAATAAAGAGATTTTACTTTTTTTCTTTCTAGATTTTCCAAACACCGGCCAAGACGAGTCGCACTCGCTACAGTTTTGTGTTGTACGGGAGCCTCCCGTTATTTTTTTTATTTATCTGATTTAGTAAGTACGCACTTGTTGTTACAGCGACAACACAAATACATAATTTCAGGTAACTGACTATGACGGTTCCTGAGATACAGCCTCGTGACAGACAAACGGACAGCGAAGTCTCTAATATTATCTGTGGTAAGTAATAGGGTTACGGAAACCTAAAAATCGAAAGCTGACATAGACTTTGAGTACCTATGCAACTGTAGGTTTTAAACGGTGTTTCCCATATTTTAGGCATACTATATCGCCTTCTTTTTCAAAGTGAGGGAAAATACTTCATAGATGCTACGCCGGACTACTACCAACTAAAAACCTCACGTCACACCCAACAGCCTACGGTTGGAAGCCCCGGGTAAGTCCCAGGACTCCCAACAGACCTACGGCTACCGCTGCGACCTCGCCCAGGGGTGGTTTGGATGCTATCCTGCGTCTATGGAGGGTTTCGGGTGTGACCCCGCTTCTTAGGGGGGGCGTGCGTGAATCCCTTACGTCACGCTGCCGTCAAATACTATAACGCCTACTATCCATCAGTTTTCACGTCTACGCGTATTGCCGTGTAGAATAGCATAGGCGTCAATTGTAAATACAAGATATTCTGCTGTTGAAATCTTTAAATTTTTAGGGTTCCGTACCCAAAGGATAAAAACGAGAACCTTTTAATGAGACTTCGCTGTCCTGTATCTGAGATACTTTCTGTCTCCAGACTGTATCTCGGGAACCGTGATAGCTAGAGAGCTGAAATGATGATGTATTTCTGTTGCCGCTTCAACAAATACTTAAATTAGATAAAAGTATACGAGTATATGGGAGCTCCTATACAAAAACATGCTTTTTTACCGCCTTTCGGTAGGTATTTAATAACCCTCTGATTGCGAGTCCGACTCACACTTGGCCGGTTATTTTTGCAATACACTAAACCAGCGCTGTTGCGAGCTTTATAAACGTATTTCATAGAAAATCAACAATAACACGAACTAAACAAAACCCAGCATAGTTTCTAGACTACCCACAAATATTTGTCTAGCGCAAACAGCGCTTCATTGTGCCGGCGACAATGTGCTGACCGCTTCAATACCAGGGTGAGCGGGCTGCAAAAATGGCGTGCCAATACCGCCCACCAATGACTACCGGACAATAAAGGGTGAGGAAAATATGTCGAAGCTTTTCCAAGGAATTGCTCATTTTTAATTTTTATTGCAGTTATTTGTGGAGGTTTTCAAACAGCGCTGAATTGTTTTATCAAAATCGATTTAGTAAATCTATATATATAAAAATCATATATATACATATATATGCGTACTGTAGAGATTGTATTTGAAAGTTAACATCTGTCCTGGCGGTTGGAATTTTTGGTTCGAATTACAGAATGATATTGGGATCCTTTTCAACCCCGTCCTTTCCTACCTTATTCATTTCCTTATCCGCAAATCCCTTCCTACCCCATCCTCATCTTCTCCACTCTCCGCCAAGCGAAGGTCGCCGTGCCGATGAGCTGCGTGGCTACGGGCGAGCGTAGTCATAAGCGTGCCTATTATTATTATACCCTGGGACCGGGCGAGCCCAGAATAAGGTTAGCCTTACTTGGACAAGCGGGGCTCTGTTCAGGTGGACATGTTTTTCCCTTGCTACTCGTGGGAACGCAATGGAGTTGAATTTAAACATCCAGAATGACGGCGATGTGGTTCGCAACCCGTCACGTCTCGTCTCCCATCGGAGCGAAAAGTGGGCTAATGATAGCCGCTTTGCTACGTTGAATGTAAGAGGAGGTATGGATGATAAAATTGAGGAGGTATGCAAGATAATGCGAGAGAGGCGACTGGATATTTTGTGTGTGAATGAGACAAAGCGGAAAGGATGCGACACCACGACGCATGGAACCTATACGGCATACTGGTCAGGCGTAGCCACGACCCGTGCGGCTTGTCAGGGTGTCGGTGTAATACTTTCCGCGAGAATGAATGAATGTGTGACAGATTATGAATGTGTGAGCCCAAGACTCGTTTGGTTGAGGCTAAAGGTTGGACTCACCCGCATCTTTGTGTTAGGAGTGTATGCTCCACAGGATGCGCGGTGGCGCCGGTCCTCAAAAGACCAAAGTGAGAGGCAGGCATTCTGGGAGAGTGTGAATGATATTCTGGGTAAATGCAAACGAAACGAAAGGATTGTAATGTTAGGTGATTTTAATGGATGGGTTGGAGTGAAGCGTGATGGATATGAAAGTGTATTGGGTAAGTTTGGGGATGAGCGAGTGAATGAAAATGGCGAAAGTTTGCTAGAAGTATGTTTGGAGAGGAATCTTGTGGTAACCAACACCATATTTAACCACAAAGATATCCACTTGTATACAAGGACACAAGAAAGCCAGAGAAGCATGATTGATTTTGTGATAGTAGACGCAAGAATGAGAAAGAATGTTCTGGACACCCGGGCATACCGCGGTGCCGGAATTGACACAGATCACTTCTTGGTAATTAGCCGAGTAAGAGGTCTGTTTCAGCTGTGGCGGCATCGTGTACATAAACCCATAGGTGTATTGGAGCGCATTAAAGTCGAAAATTTGAAAGATATACGCGTGAAAGAGGAATTTGTAAGTAAATTGAGCGAGAAATTTGTAAATTTAGAGGAAATATATGAGATTGAAGAATTATGGGAGCCGATTAATGAAGGTCTCGTCAAAAGTTGCAGTAGAAGTATGTGGGATAAGCAAAAGGAGACAAGGATGTCAGGTAAAGAGTATGTGTGCTGAAGTTTTAAAAGTTTTGTCTGATAAGAAGCAAGCATGGTTGAACTGGTTGGCTACAATGGCCAACCAAAGAATGCAGAAGGCAACGGATGAGGATGTAATAATGGCAAAGGATGAGTATAAAAGGTATAAGCGTGTTGCGAAAGAAGTCATAAAAAGTAAGAGAGAGAATGATGAGGATGACTTTCATAACAGGTTATCTGATGACTTCCAACAAAACATAAAATTTTTTTGGAAGTCTATAAGAACAATGAGGACTGAAAAGACAACCTCACAATTTAAGCAAATCAGAAACCGTAATGGCAGTCTTGTGATAGGAGAGGAATGTGTGTTAAAAACGTGGAAGGAATATTTTGAAAGATTATTTGAAAAAGAGGATATGCAAATGGAGACTCGTGTTTCGGAAATGAATGAACTTGAGAATGAAAGCCACTTAAGTATGGAAGAAATTGTGGAAGCGTTGAATAGTATGAAATTAGGAAAGGCTGCTGGGATTGATAGAATTTCTGTCGAGATGCTGAAAGCGGGTCGTGGCGTGGTAGCTTGCCAGCTGTACCGCCTTTTTAATCTTTGCTGGCGAAATGGCAGAGTACCAGAAGAACGGTGCAAATCTGTCATAGTGCCGCTGTACAAAGGTAAAGGGTCACAGCAAGAGTGCAAAAACTACCGCGGCATAAGCTTGCTCAGTGTCGTAGGCAAATTGTATGCGAAAGTTTTGATTAAAAGAGTGATGAATGAAACTGAAGGAAAAATGTGGGATGTACAAGCAGGATTTATGAAAGGAAGAGGATGCACGGATCAGGTCTTTTCATTAAGATGCCTAGCTGAAAAGTTTTTGGCAAAACGTCAAAAAGTCTATTGCATCTTCGTGGACTTGGAAAAGGCCTATGACAGAGTGGTGAGGAATGAACTGTGGTCAACACTGTCTATGTATGGAGTGAACAGCAACTTGATACGAGCCTTGAAATCTCTATACGAGGGCTCCAGTGCTTGTGTCAGGATCAACGGAGCTTGCACTTGCATCGTCACCATGGCTGTTCAACCTATACATGGACAGTTGCTTGAAAGAACTACAAGAGTGTGCGTATGGATTAAAAATGAATGAGCTAACCGTCAAATGCCTCCTTTATGCTGATGATCAGGTAATACTGGCATCATCGGCGGATGAGTTGCAATTGATGGTTAATATAATGAACGATGCGCTTAAAAGTAGAGGAATGAATGTTAATGTAAGCAAGACAAAAGTAATGGTTTTTGAAAGAGAGAAAGGTATGACTGATTGCTCGATATCGATCGAAGGAAAGAGCGTGGAACAGGTGAAAGAGTTTGTATATTTGGGTTCAAAATTTGCAAGAGATGGAAAGTGTGACAATGATATTGAAAGAAGAGTTTTGGCAGGAAATCAAGTGAATGGAGCCATTCACACCTTTATGAGCAGTCAGAACGTGTCTAAAAAGGCAAGGATGGCTGTACATAAAGGAGTGCTTGTCCCTACACTAATGCATGGTAGTGAAAGTTGGGTGTGGCAGGAGAAGCATGAAAGTAAAATTAATGCAGTGGAAATGAGAAGTTTGTGAAGTATAGCTGGAGTGACATTGAGGGATAAAGTAAAGAATAGTGTGATAAGGGAACATTGCGGTATGACAGAAGATGTAGTGACTAAGATAGAGAAAGGGATGCTCAGATGGTTTGGACATGTGGAGAGAATGGATGGAAATAGGCTGACAAAACAGATTTATGAAGCGAGAGTGAATGAGCAAACTGGTAGGGGTCAACCTCGGCATACTCATATCGATCAAATCGATAATCTTCTGAAAAAAGGCCAGGTCAAGAGTACCCTTAACCGAAGAGCATGTATGAAGACACTTATGAAAGTTGAAGAAGCGAAAGTTGTTTGCCAGAATCGTAGCAAGTGGAAAGTCATAGTCTCTGCCTACCCCGTTGGGAGACAGACGTTATGTATAAAAATCAATGCCACTTTCCGTTGTAATTTTATAACTCAAGAACGGGCTCACCTATCCAAACCAAATTTTAAGGTTTTATTCGGACTATTTAGTAGATGGTTTATGTGAAGTTTGCTCAAAATCGGTCGAGTGGTTCTTCATTTATCACGCAAACGAAGTTGCGCGGGTCAGCTAGTAGTTTATAATATTTGAACTATGATTTACTAGGTAGTGGTTGGGTTGTAACTAGTACTGCTGCGAAGAGTAGTCCTCGCTACCATCCAGGAAAAAAAACAATTAATAACACAACATCAATCTTCATACCTTTTCTCCCCCTATCGAAAAGCTCTCTTTTTATCAAAGAACACGTGTGCCAAGTTTGGTGAACATCGCGTAAGAAATGCGTCCTCTAGACAGGAATTGACATACATACATACTGACAGACATACGAACGAATCGGAGACTCTCGTTTGCCTCGCGCGCTCGGACAATTGAAGATTCTGTTGTGCCTCCCGGGTTTGCCCGCGACATACCTACTTCTAACTCCCGTTGTTCCTCAAAGCTCTAACCAACCCATTTTCCAATGTCCTGGGGTATCCTTCCGAGGGCTCACCCGGGTCTCCCAACCGTAGCAGTGTCCCAACGATTTCTGTATTTAATGATATCTGATAAATCAGAATATACTAACTTTGTGCTAAGTAATTTTTTTTTTCAGTTATAAGTCGGTTTCTTTTTTGTTAATTTTTTTTATCTCTCATACTTACATAAGTAATTTGTGTGTTTCACCACTTTTGAACGTCCTTAGCGGATCTCTACGTTAAAAATTACTGTTCTTTCATGCTTCTATCTTCAGTTTTGTCTGAACGTTGATAAGTCAATCAAACAACTTTCTTTCAGGCACTGACCTAATCACATGCTCATCACACAAAATCCTTCGGGACAGTCATTGCAGGGTTTCAGTATAAAAGAAAGAAACCATGGAACTGGAGTAGAGTGCAGACCGCGACTTGGTAAGCGTAGGCACGTAGAGTAGTACGTCTACCCGCCAGATGGACCGACGACCTACATATATATACTGTGACCTAGTAACGGTCGCAGGCTGGGACTGGGTGCGAAAGATCACTGGGAGAGGCCTACGTCCAGCAGTGGACAGCTATAAGCTAAATTGATTGATTGAAAAATGATGATAGAACTGGACGTCCAGGGAAGACTATTAAAGAAGTGGACTAGTAGCAAGTGGACCATCAGGGTATGGATATTTAAGGATATATACCTACATAATGAATCGATTGAACATTTCCGTACCTATTAAGACCTAAACTGCCGAAGAGGTGCAGTATATAACCATCTAAGTACGTGTTATTATGCAAATTCATGCTAACAAGGTTGTATGCAAAGCGATAGTTTCGTCTAGGAATAATGCATGCAAATCTTCTACTCATAATACGATTTGAAATTCAAGATAACAGAGTAGCAAATAACGTGTTACAGTATAAACCTTCGAACATCGTTACATGCAATGTTATGGACGGTAAGGGTTCGACAGCGGTCAGTATTGGAGCTTTGAATTATTCAGCAGGTAGGTACAAGTACCGCTGCGCTGCCCGTTATTAGGACTATGAGCATAACCACACGCCACAACACGGAGAACATACCTTATATCGACCAGGGTGAAGTCAGGGCGGCTCTCGAGCAACACAACAAATCCCCCAGAGAAGACGTAATTACGACTCAGCTCCTTGAAGCAGGTGGGACTCCAGTCCTAAGAGAGCTTACGAGCATATTTAATTTCGTCCTCCAGCAGGGTCAACGCCCAGAGCTTGGAGCGGGAGTGCCGTGACTCTGTTCTTCAAAAAGGAGATAAGACCTTACTGAAGAACTACGAATCCATCTCACTCTTGAGCCATGTTTACAAGTTGTTCTCAAGAGTTGTCACAAACCACCTCGCTGGAAAACTCGACGAGTTTCAGCCAAAGGAGCAAGCCGGGTTCCGAAAAGCTCCAGTACCGTAGACCACATTCATACTGTTTGGCAGATTGTACAGTCGACAAATGAGTACAATCAGCCGCTGTGTATGGATTTTGTGGACTACGAGAAAACCTTTAACTCTATCGAAACCTGGGCAGTACTGGACGCTCTGCAGCGGTGTCGTGTTGATTGGCGATTTATCGAGGTGCTGATATGCTTATACGATACCGCTACCATAACCATCCAGTTGGACGATAAGAAGACCAATCCTATAGCACTGCGCGGAGGTGTAAGACAGGACGATGTAATATCCTCGAAACTCCTCACCAATGCGCTTGGGGACGTCTTAAAGTCACTGAACTGGGATGGATGGGGCGTGAATATAATAAACGGTGAACGAATCTCAAACCTTCGGTTGTCCGACGACATCGTCTTAGTTGCCGAAACGCTGAAACAATTGAGCGGGATGCTGCACAGTCTAAGTAGAGAGCCTCGACGTGTTGGCCTCGGGATGAACTCGGATAAAACCAAGGTCAAGCATGTAATGCCGGGAACAATCTACGTCGAAGGATCGAGGCTTGAGGTTGTCCAAGAATACACCTTTTTTGAAGCGCTCGTGGCCCCGCGGACTCAGTGTACTGTAAACGATCACTGCAGTAAGCAACATTTACTATGGCCGGATATGGATGGGTGACCACCACGTGGACCACTTTGTGACATTTTATTTACGAGCGTTTCCGTGCATCGGAAGGCACGATAAGCCGTTGGTCCCGGTTGTCAGTAAAATTACAGTCGTTAAGCCAAGTTGAAGGCCTTATGGGCGGCTTGAAAAATTTCAACTGTGGGTCGTCACAGCCTGCACCCGGGTCGGCAGCGCGTGTGTAGCGCCTCTGGTGTTGCAAAAACGTCTATAGACTATGGTCACCAACCTTCCGGTGGGCCGTAAGCTTGTCTGCCACCTAAGTAGTATAAAAAAAAAAACCTACCTAGGGCAGGAAATCACACTTGACAAGAATAACCTGGAAAAGGAAATAGAGAGAAGGATCCGCTTGGGCAGGGCAGCACTCAGCAAACTAAGTCGGGTTTCTATTCGCCTATACCGCAATGCCTGAAGACGAAAGTCTATAACCAGTGCTTTCTACCAGTTATCACCTTCTGTACCGAGACGTGGACACTTCCTGTGAAGCTAGTCTATGACCTTGAAGTCGCACAGCGAGCAATGGAACGAGCTATGCTTGGGGTGTCGTTGAGGGATAAAATCCGAAACGATGTTATCCGTCAGAGAACCAGAGTGAACGACATAGCTCGCAGACTATGCGTTTTGAAGTTGCAGTGGGCTGGCCACATCTGTAGGAGAACTGATGGTCAGTGGAGCAAACGAATTCTAGAGTGGAGACCGCGACTTGGTACACGTGGGGTACGACGACCCCCCGCCAGATGGACCGACAACCTGAAAAAGGACGCAGGAACTGACTGGATGCGGAAGGCGCAGGACCGTGTATTGTGCCGAAATTTGGGAGAGGTTTGCGTCCAGCAGTGGACTGCTTGACATTACTCGTAGTAGCGTAGCATAAAAGAATAGTTATCGGTGTGTTTTTATTTAGTTTTTCAAACAATATTTTATTTTTTATTTTCAGTTGATTGATCGTTAAGTTATTTTTTTAAATTGTTGCACTGTCATTGGAACGTGATGCTGATAAGATAAGTGTCCTTTCAATGTAAGCTGATGTTTTAAAGTGCTTGAAAAGCCTGTTCAAGAATTCCATTAGATTCATGAGTAAAGCCAATAAAAATGTTTTCAAAAACTTTCAGCTTACAAGCATTTTGAAAACTTTTAACGTCGTTAAATTAGAGTTTGTAAAGATCATTTATTGACTGCATGAAATGTATTTTGTAAAGTTTAATTACGAAAACTTGCAAGTACATTCCGAATCAAACTTTTTAAAAGAGTTGTGAGTTCAGCTGAAGTTTGGATATTTACTTTTTCTCTGTTCAAGTAGGTACTTATAATACAAGTTTATAGAGTCGATATTCCGTATATTAATGATATTTTGAAAACTTTTCAGTAGGGCATGCTTTAATCTATACTTCTATACTAATATTATATAGAGGAAAGATTTGATTGTTTGTTTGCATCGAATAGGCTCCGAAACTACTGGACCGATTTGAAAAATGCTTTCACTGTTGGAAAGCTACACTCTTTGCAGTGAACATAGGCTATATTTTTTTCCCGTATTCCCACGGGAACGGGAATTACGCGGGTGAAACCGCGTGAGGTCCGCTAGTATATATTAAAGCCGAAAATGAAATTATACCGAAACAGCAATTTAACAGATCTGTCGGGATCCTGAAACCGGTAAGCGTGAGGTGATAGTTTCACACGCCCCAAGCAGCGGGATAACACCCGACAACCCACCAAAGACGCGGGATAGAACCCCAAACCCTAGGTGAGGCCGCAGTGGTTGCTAAGCTCAGTTGGAAATCCTCGGAATATCCTTCCAAAGGCTTACCCGGGATCTCCTGGGACATCCTTCCGAGGGCTTATCCTCATGAATGCTATGCCGGACTCCTACCGACTAAAAACCTTACGTTACGCCCAACAGCACCTATTGTTTGTATCATATACCTGTGTTCAGCAACAAATAAATGAATCTGAATCTGAATCTGAATCTGAACAGCCTATGGTTGGGAGTCCCGGGTAAGCCCTCGGAAGAATGTCCCAGGACAAGTAAAATAAATGAATATTTGTTTGTTTCACTCCCAGGAGTTGTTGGGCACGTCCGGCAGTACGACATAGCATCCATGCAGGATTTCCACACAATCTATAAATAAACCGGCCAAGCGCGAGTTGGACTCGCCCATAAAGGGTTTCGTAGCAGCAAGTAACATAATATAAAAGTTCTGTAGCAGGAGGTTGGAGGCTTGATGTTGTCACAAGAAACACGGAGAGAAGGCTTGACTATTTTATTCTCGTCAAAGATAATATAGGTACATAAAATGAATATAGAACCAATCCCTTATAAAATCGGTTCTCTTATCCAAAAAAGGAACCATAGAGGTCACTCCGAGCAGTGTCCTTAGCGACTATTCCAAGTAGGATGTAGCCCTTAGATGCGCTGCGAGTGGCAGTCTTGATTCCACACAATTTAAAATTATATACGGTAAGGTCATTCCCTTATGGGGAATCTCGATAGCGCGATTTAGAAAATAGTGAGGTGACATCTAGGAAACATTACTAACACTAAATGCTATGTTTACATAATGATACAATAATGTTAAAAGTAGGTCTGTTACAAGTTCATATAGTTCGTTGTAACTTTGATTGATGTTTTAACACGTTCGCAGTTGTAGTGATTTTTTCTAACCGAAAATTGCGATTTATGACGAATTAAAAAAAACTACCAGCTCTATCTCGTTCAAATCAATTTTCGTTGGTAGTTTTTATGGCAATGTACTTCATATATTCTTTTTAGATTTATCTTCTCTTAGTTTAGAAGTTAGAGGGGGGGGGGACACACTTTTTTCCACTTTGTAAGTGTCTCTTGCGCAAACTATTCAGTTAAGAAAAAAATTATGTTAGAAACCTCAATAGCATTTTCGAAGACCTATCTATAGATACCCCACAAGTATGGTTTTGAGGAAAAAAACATTTTAAGTTTCAGTTCTCAGTATGGGGACCCCCAAATTTACTGCTTTTTTTCTAATTTTATATAAGAATCTTAATGCGGTTCACAGAATACATCTAGTTACCAAGTTTCAATATCATAGGCCTTATAGTTTCGGAGAAAAATGGCTGTGACACACGGACGGACAGACAGACAGACAGACATCACGAATCTATAAGGGTTCCGTTTTTGCCATTTGGCTACGAAACCCTAAAAAACTGTGATAGCGAGGCTGTAAGCATTTTAAAAACAAAACAAAAATGTAACCACATAAATACGGCAACATAACGAGAACCTACATTTTCCTTGATAGACTATTGTTAATTACAGTTAAGTAATTGCTTCATTTCAATTAACATTTATGTCAACTGCAGATGTACTAAATGAAATTTTCTCTTACACAATTTTCTTCTAAGCTATGTTTTTTTTTTAATACTTAAGAATCCTTTTATTGGAAGTCGATTTATTAAACAATTATAATATTAATGAGAAACTCTTTGTAAAGTGCTATAAAAAAATCTTAAATATTTCACAGCGGCGCATTTTCTATTGTAATATTATTGTCACGTAGAGCATTAATTTAAAACATGTCCAAACAGAAATCCTTTGGATTACAATGAAATATATAAAATAAACATTGTTAGCATTTTGTATAACGTAAACTAATACATTTTAATACGATTTACGGTAGTAGCCGCGTATTTCAAGCTTTTATTTAATCTCAATTTAACCCCCGTGTGGCGACGTACCTAGCTCCGTTTGGCGACGGAAAAGAGTACAAAATGTCGCCACCGAAATTCATCCCGAGGGTGCCGTAAGAGGCGGCTAAGGGAACAGTTTCGCAAAACGATCCATAGCGTAGAGAAGGAAAACTAGTAATGAAACCCGGTTGTAAATAAAATGACAATCTTTAAGCCAAGTTGAAGGCTTCATGGGCGGCTTGAAAATTTTCAACTATGGGTCGTCACGACCACGATATACGCTGTGAATGAGGGGCATCTAGACACACAGGTGATCATGTTCATAAGGGTTCCGTTTATCGATAGTTAGTATAGTTTCCGATTTTGCAATGGCGATAGATACTGCCTCGCGGATGGAACTACACAATTAAGGACGATTGCGTTTGTGGTTGTAATAACTGAAATCCTGTAGTTACTATTGTAATGTCTGTATGGAATGCTCATTTTCAGTTATTTACTTTTAAACTACAAGATTAACATACACTCAATGTTAAATTTTACGCATAGCCAATTGGCTGATCATCGGCGATGTATTTTATATTTAAGGGACTTTGCCACATTACCGCCTGGAGTGAGCGGGAGAGAACTCTCCCACCCAAGTTCCGCAGTCCGGCCGTCGTGACCGAGGGCCTGAGGACGGTGAGGGGGTTGCTTACCGTCCTTACAGAAGCAGGCCCTAGACTAAACGATAGCGTGACGTGATGTGTTAGACGCGGGTAGTAGGTAGGATTGTACCTAACAGCCTACGGGTAAGCCCTCGGAAGGAGGTCCATGATCGGTATCGTTTAAGGGGTTTTTCGATGTGCTGAGTACGAATCACATGATAATTTTGCAATCCAATATGGCCGCCGCGCCGTAATTACAGAATTTCATGATGGGTATCGTTTAAGGGGTTTTTTGGTATGCTGAGTACGAATCACATGATAATTTTGCAATCCAATATGGCCGCCGCGCCGTAGTCACAAAATTTCATGATGGGTATCGTTTATGGGGTTTTTTGATGTGCTGAGTACGAATCACATGATAATTTTGCAATCCAATATGGCCGCCGAGCCGTAGTCACAAAATTTCATGATGGGTATCGTTTAAGGGGTTTTTCGATGTGCTGAGTACGAATCACATGATAATTTTGCAATCCAATGTGGCTGCCGCGCTGTAATCACAGAATTTCATGATGGGTATCGTTTAAGGGGTTTTTCGATGTGCTGAGTACGAATCACATGATAATTTTGCAATCCAATATGGCCGCCGCGCCGTTATTACAGAATTTCATGATGGGTATCGTTTAAGGGGTTTTTCGATGTGCTGAGTACGAATCACATGATAATTTTGCAATCAAATATGGCCGCCGCGCCGTTATTACAGAATTTCATGATGGGTATCGTTTAAGGGGTTTTTTGGTATGCTGAGTACGAATCACATGATAATTTTGCAATCCAATATGGCCGCCGCGCCGTAGTCACAAAATTTCATGATGGGTATCGTTTAAGGGGTTTTTTGGTATGCTGAGTGCGAATCACATGATAATTTTGCAATCCAATATGGCCGCCGCGCCGTAGTCACTAAATTTCATGATGGGTATCGTTTAAGGGGTTTTTTGGTATGCTGAGTACGAATCACATGATAATTTTGCAATCCAATATGGCCACCGCGCCGTAGTCACAAAATTTCATGATGGGTATCGTTTAAGGGGTTTTTTGGTATGCTGAGTGCGAATCACATGATAATTTTGCAATCCAATATGGCCGCCGCGCCGTAGTCACAAAATTTCATGATGGGCATCGTTTAAGGGGTTTTTTGGTATGCTGAGTGCGAATCACATGATAATTTTGCAATCCAATATGGCCGCCGCGCCATAGTCACAAAATTTCATGATGGGTATCGTTTAAGGGGTTTTTTGGTATGCTGAGTACGAATCACATGATAATTTTGCAATCCAATATGGCCGCCGCGCCGTAGTCACAAAATTTCATGATTGGTATCGTTTAAGGGGTTTTTCGATGTGCTGAGTACGAATCACATGATAATTTTGCAATCCAATATGGCCGCCGCGCCGTAATTACAGAATTTCATGATGGGTATCGTTTAAGGGGTTTTTTGGTATGCTGAGTACGAATCACATGATGATTTTGCAATCCAATATGGCCGCCGCGCCGTAGTCACAAAATTTCATGATGGGTATCGTTTATGGGGTTTTTTGATGTGCTGAGTACGAATCACATGATAATTTTGCAATCCAATATGGCCGCCGAGCCGTAGTCACAAAATTTCATGATGGGTATCGTTTAAGGGGTTTTTCGATGTGCTGAGTACGAATCACATGATAATTTTGCAATCCAATGTGGCTGCCGCGCTGTAATCACAGAATTTCATGATGGGT
Organism: Miltochrista miniata; assembly: GCA_933228765.1. Classification (NCBI taxonomy): domain Eukaryota; kingdom Metazoa; phylum Arthropoda; class Insecta; order Lepidoptera; family Erebidae; genus Miltochrista; species Miltochrista miniata. The sequence continues at coordinate 26,800,281 of OW121769.1, forward strand.
ATCGTTTAAGGGGTTTTTCGATGTGCTGAGTACGAATCACATGATAATTTTGCAATCCAATATGGCCGCCGCGCCGTTATTACAGAATTTCATGATGGGTATCGTTTAAGGGGTTTTTCGATGTGCTGAGTACGAATCACATGATAATTTTGCAATCAAATATGGCCGCCGCGCCGTTATTACAGAATTTCATGATGGGTATCGTTTAAGGGGTTTTTTGGTATGCTGAGTACGAATCACATGATAATTTTGCAATCCAATATGGCCGACGCGCCGTAGTCACATAATTTCATGATGGGTATCGTTTATGTGGTGTTTTGATGTGCTGAGTACGAATCACATGATAATTTTGCAATCCAATATGGCCGCCGAGCCGAAGTCATAAAATTTCATGATGGGTATCGTTTATGTGGTGTTTTGATGTGCTGAGTACGAATCACATGATAATTTTGCAATCCAATATGGCCGCCGCGCTGTAATCATAGAATTTCATGATGGGTATCGTTTAAGGGGTTTTTGGTTTGCTGAGTACGAATCACATGATATTTTTGCAATCCAATATGGCCGCCGTGCCGTAATCACAAAATTTCATGATGGGTATCGTTTAAGGGGTTTTTTGTTAACCCGAAATTCGTACTCAGCATACCAAAATACCCCTTATACGATACCCAACATGAACTTTTACAACAGTGGCGCGGCGGCCATATTGGATTGCTAAATTAACGCGAAATTCGTACTCAGCGTACCAAAATATCCCATATACGATACCCAACTTGAAATTTTATAACGGCGGCGCGGTGACCATATTGGATTGCAAAATTAACCCGAAATTCGTACTCAGCATACCAAAATACCCCTTATACGATACCCAACATGAACTTTTACAACGATGGCGCGGCGGCCATATTGGATTGCTAAATTAACCCGAAGTTCGTACTCAGCATACCAAAATACCCCTTATACGATACCCAACATGAACTTTTTCAACGGTGGCGCGGCGGCCATATTGGATTGCTAAATTAACCCGAAATTCGTACTCAGCATACCAAAATACCCCTTATACGATACCCAACATGAACTTTTACAACGGCGGCGCGGCGGCCATATTTGATTGCTAAATTAACCCGAAATTCGTACTCAGCATACCAAAATACCCCTTATACGATACCCAACATGAACTTTTACAACAGTGGCGCGGCGGCCATATTGGATTGCTAAATTAACGCGAAATTCGTACTCAGCGTACCAAAATACCCCATATACGATACCCAACTTGAAATTTTATAACGGCGGCGCGGTGACCATATTGGATTGCAAAATTAACCCGAAATTCGTACTCAGCATACCAAAATACCCCTTATACGATACCCAACATGAACTTTTACAACGATGGCGCGGCGGCCATATTGGATTGCTAAATTAACCCGAAATTCGTACTCAGCATACCAAAATACCCCTTATACGATACCCAACATGAACTTTTATAACGGCGGCGCGGCGGCCATATTTGATTGCTAAATTAACCCGAAATTCGTACTCAGCATACCAAAATACCCCTTATACGATACCCAACATGAACTTTTACAACGATGGCGCGGCGGCCATATTGGATTGCTAAATTAACCCGAAGTTCGTACTCAGCATACCAAAATACCCCTTATACGATACCCAACATGAACTTTTTCAACGGTGGCGCGGCGGCCATATTGGATTGCTAAATTAACCCGAAATTCGTACTCAGCATACCAAAATACCCCTTATACGATATCCAACATGAACTTTTACAACGGCGGCGCGGCGGCCATATTTGATTGCTAAATTAACCCGAAATTCGTACTCAGCATACCAAAATACCCCTTATACGATACCCAACATGAACTTTTACAACAGTGGCGCGGCGGCCATATTGGATTGCTAAATTAACGCGAAATTCGTACTCAGCGTACCAAAATACCCCATATACGATACCCAACTTGAAATTTTATAACGGCGGCGCGGTGACCATATTGGATTGCAAAATTAACCCGAAATTCGTACTCAGCATACCAAAATACCCCTTGTACGATACCCAACATGAACTTTTACAACGATGGCGCGGCGGCCATATTGGATTGCTAAATTAACCCGAAATTCGTACTCAGCATACCAAAATACCCCTTATACGATACCCAACATGAACTTTTATAACGGCGGCGCGGCGGCCATATTTGATTGCTAAATTAACCCGAAATTCGTACTCAGCATACCAAAATACCCCTTATACGATACCCAACATGAACTTTTACAACGATGGCGCGGCGGCCATATTGGATTGCTAAATTAACCCGAAATTCGTACTCAGCGTACCAAAATACCCCATATACGATACCCAACTTGAAATTTTATAACGGCGGCGCGGTGACCATATTGGATTGCAAAATTAACCCGAAATTCGTACTCAGCATACCAAAATACCCCTTATACGATACCCAACATGAACTTTTACAACGATGGCGCGGCGGCCATATTGGATTGCTAAATTAACCCGAAATTCGTACTCAGCATACCAAAATACCCCTTATACGATACCCAACATGAACTTTTACAACGGCGGCGCGGCGGCCATATTGGATTGCCGGCTGTGGTATTGATTTGCTTGAATGTATGATAATTACAAAGTAATTAATTACAAAGTAACTAGTTATAAAGTAATCTAATTACTTTGCAACTAGTTACTTAGTAACTAATTAACCGGAACATCCAAAGTATTTAAATTACTAAGTAATTAATTACTGAGTAATTAGATTACATTGTAACTTAATTACATTGTAATTCAATTATTAATTGAATTACTTTTGTAATTAATTACGCCCATCACTGCTCCCAACAGACCTACAGCTACCACTGCGTTCTCGCCTAGGGGGCGGGGGAGGGGTTCGGGGTCTATCCCGCGTCTTTGGGGGTTTTTTCAGGTATCACTCCGCTTCTTAAGGGCGGGAAGGGGGGGCGTGCGAGAATCTCTCACGTGCACGCTGTCCTCTAGTGGTGGATCCACACTGGTCTGCGTGTATAGCCTGGATGGCCGGCGGCCTGTGTGGATCCACCATATGGCCTGCTTCTATATGGACGGTGAGGAGCGACCTCACCGTACTCAGGCCCCGCTTAGGCACCTGGGAAGTATATTCAAAGATTCCCTGCAAAATTTGGCTATCATTAAATAAATAAATATTCTCGGACATTACACACAACGCTATCTGATCCCAAAGTAAGCTAGAAATAACCTGCTTGTGTTATGGGTATCAGACCACGGATATTAATACTTATATACTTTTTAAATACATACAAACACCCAGTATATATATATATATATATATATATATATATATATATATATATATATATATATATATATATATATATATAAATAGTATACATAGAAACACCCAGACTCGTGAGACAAACATTTATGGGTCACACAAATATTTGTCTCCGGTGGGAATCGAACCCACGACCTCCAGCGCCGCAGGCGGTATCACTACCGACTGCGCCACAGAGGCAGTCAAATCATCATTAGTGCCTGGTAGAGGTTCAGATTTTATTCTAGGCCTTGGTTTGCCTGAATCCATTTGTAATCAAAACTAGTATATTTTGTCTTTCAGATTTTGAGATCTCCAGGTAAATATTTTACATTATCTTGTCATATCATTGCAAGATGATGTTTGGTGACAAAGTCATCCAAATCAATAAATAGCCGCGTGTCGAAATTGCACCTCTTTGAACTAACACAAATATTATCTATAGGTAAATATAAACAGCAGTGGTATGAAAATACATGTTAATATTTTCAGTAAATAATACTAGGGTTCCGTAACCCAATGGTAAAAACGGGACCCTACTGAGACTTCGCTGTCCGTCTGTTTGTCCCTCATGAATGAGGATGTATGTCAAAAACCGTGATAGCTAGTTAGAGAGCTGAAATTTTCACTGTATAACAACAACACTAATATCAGAAAAATAATATTTAGGGAGGCTGTCTGGGACATTCTTTCGAGGGCTTACCCGGGGCTTCCAACCATAGGCTGTAGGGCGTAACGTGAGGTTTATTAGTCGGTAGGAGTCGATAGCATCCATGATGGATTTTCTCTCATGCCGGGGCCACAGTAAAGAAAACGTCAATGCCCATCATCGCGATAAATATTGCGCTAATTATGGCGTTAATTCTTAACGTCACCATTTGAGTAGTGTGGCCGCTTCAACGTAATAATTCTCGCGTGAATGCCCATTCTTGGCGTTAAAATTGACGTTAAGTGTGACCGAATTAAATTTTACAAAAATACCTTAGCTCCTTAAAAATATACTGAAATGTATCTATATATAATACTGGCACAGAGAAAATATACCGATAAAAATACCAATTATCAAAACGTGTTTATTCTTTAATTTACTACCTTATTTTTATAAAAGAAGAACCTAGAATTTACATTTAACATTTTATTTGAAGGATTGAATTCAACGTCCTTCACCAGCAACACGCTTCGTAAAAAAAATTACCGAATGTTATTACAACAAACCCTACAAAGAAAAAAATCATTGCGATGAGGAATTGGGTTTTTATTTTTTCAGGTCCTTAGCGAGCTCCGGGGGAACCTCCCATCTTGCTCCCCCGAGGAGAGCCGCCGAACCATAGTAGACCGAACGGTTCTCGACGGGAATAATCTTTGGAAATTGGCTTTTTCCCGGCTTTCCGGATTCCCGGCTATAGGGAGGAGGAATACCACCAGGTTTAATGGGTAGGACGGCCCCGTTCCGGGACCGGGAGCCCCACACCCAGCTGTTTTACATGATAATTTTGCAATCCAATATGGCCGCCGCGCCGAAATCACAAAATTTCATGATGGGTATCGTTTAAGAGGGTTTTTGGTATGCTGAGTACGAATTTCAGGTTAATTTAGAGATCCAATATAACCGCCGCGCCGAAATCACAAAATTTCATGATGGGTATCGTTTAAGGGGTTTTTTGGTATGCTGAATACGAATTTCGGGTTAATTTAGAGATCCAATATGGCCGCCGCGCCGTTATCACTAAATTTCATGATGGGTATCGTTTAAGGGGTTTTTTGATATGCTGAGTACGAATTTCGGGTCAATTTAGAGATCCAATATGGCCACCGCGCCGTTATCTCAAAATTTCACGATGGGTATTGTTTAAGGGGTTTTTTGGTAGGCTGAGTACGAATTTAAGGTCAATTTTGCAATCCAAGATGGCCGCCTTACACCTTTGTAAAATTTCATGCTGTATATCGTATGAGGGGTTTTTTGGTATGCTGAGTACGAATTTCAGGTTAACGTTTGCCATCCAAAATGGCCGCCGTGCCACTGTTGTGAAATTTCATGTTGTATATAGTTTATGGGGTTTTTTGGTATGCCAAATTCGAATTTTAGGTAAATTTTGCTATCCAATATGGCTGCCTCGCCACTGTTGTAAAATTTCATGTAGCATATCGTATAAATGGAATTTTGATATGCTGAGTACGAATTTAGGGTTAATTTTGCAAAATTATCTTGAAATTCGTACTCAGCATACCAAAAAACCCCTTAAACGATACCCATCATGAAATTTTGTGATTTCGGCTCGGCGGCCATATTGGATTGCAAAAATTATCATAAAATTCGTACTCAGCATACCGAAGAACCCCTTAAACGATACCCATTATGAAATTTTGTTATAATGGCGCGGCGGCCATATTGGATCTCTAAATTGACCCGAAATTCGTACTCAGCATATCAAAAAACCCCTTAAACGATACCCATCATGAAATTTTGTGATTTCGGCTCGGCGGCCATATTGGATTGCAAAAATTATCATAAAATTCGTACTCAGCATACCGAAGAACCCCTTAAACGATACCCATCATGAAATTTTGTTATAATGGCGCGGCGGCCATATTGGATCTCTAAATTGACCCGAAATTCGTACTCAGCATATCAAAAAACCCCTTAAACGATACCCATCATGAAATTTTGTGATAACGGCGCGGCGGCCATATTGGATCCCTTAATTAACCCGAAATTCGTATTCAGCATACTAAAAAACCCCTTAAACGATACCCATCATGAAATTTTGTGAATTCGGCGCGGCGGTCATATTGGATCTCTAAATTAACCTGAAATTCGTACTCAGCATACCAAAAAACCCCTTAAACGATACCTATCATGAAATTTTGTAATAGTGGCGCGGCGGCCATATTGGATCTCTAAATTAACCCGAAATTCGTACTCAGCATACCAAAAACCCCCTTAAACGATACCCATCATGAAATTTTGTGATTTCGGCGCGGCGGCCATATTGGATTGCAAAATTATCATGTAGTCACACAGAGATAGATTATAGTCTGAAATGATACAAGTTTTATCCCGGGAATAAGTTCCCATGAGACGCGGAGAAGAGAACAAAATTTCACGCAGGCGAAGCTGCGGGCATCGGCTAGTCTATAATAAATGTTACATTACACGCGAATGCTCGTGTCGGTCAGGGAGGTAGCATCGTAACGTAATGCTCGAGTCGAATCTATAAATGTTACATTACACGCGAACGCTCGTCGGTCAGGGAGGCAGGCCGTAACGTAATGCTCAAAGTCGAATCTAATTTGTTACATTACAGGCGAATGCTCCCGGTGAGGGAGCACCTTTACCCTAACCTTTTATTCAAAATATACCCAAAAATACTGACTTTTACCAATATACCCATTAATATACTGATATCGAAAAAAGTCAATAAAATATACCGAAAAGGTATTAAAATACTGAAAACGGTCACACTCTCACGGTGCGCACTGACACACGTAGTGTGGCTGCTTCAACGTAAAAATTCTCGCGTTAATCTCTTTGATGTGCCGCCACTTGAGCTATCGCCTAACGTCAAACGGCAATGTGAATGCCGTTGTCGAATTATCGCGATAATTCGGTGGCTACACTAACGTTTAACGTTCATCAACGCCATTATTAATGGCATTTCCCCTTAGTGTGGCCCGAACATCACGTTAAAAAAAGAAGGAAGGCTCCCATACAACAAACGCGTATTTTTACCGATTTCTGGTACAGAGCCCTCCGTGCGCGGGTCCGACTCGCACTTGACCAGTTTTTGATACATTATTTTCTGTAGTAACTGTAATAAGTGTTTGTGAGTGCATTTGTAATGTGTGTGTGTGAATATAAAATGCAAATATGATTTTACATCAGTTCTTATTTTGATGCGAAAAATATATTTTGTACTGAATTTTCGGAGCGATTGTGCGAAACGAAAGTATTTACTTCAGAGTGGTCTATTTGTGTGTTCCCATTCTCACATATATGAACAGATTTTGTGTTCAAGTTCACTGAATGATTTTTGATTGACGAAAAAATAGAAACAGAGCATAAAAGAGAACGCCCAGAGATCGTTTCTTTTTGAAAAACCTTAATAAAAAGTGTATGGCCATCTAAGTAAATTGGTAAATCATGTAATATTTTTTTAACAATCTTTTAATTCAATCGATCAAAATCTTTTGTGGCGTTTTAACTTTGATTATAATTCGTGGTTGTATCGTTTGTACGCGCCGCGGACTGACCAAATGAATGGTACTGACGTGACGAAGATGGCCGCCAATCGCAAATATCAATGTGTGGGGCCTACATTTCGGGGTTCATGCAACAATGTCGTTGAGATCATAGGTTTAGTATCGATAAATTCTAAATCTATGGTTGAGTTGGAAGTAGGTACTATTAATAGCAGATTATTGTATTTTTTTATTTAAAATAGCTTTCTAACTATAGTAAAAATCTGGGCTAGTGATATTATTCACCGTGTTGCGAGCATATTAGACATTTGAATGAAATACGAACTGTTAAAAATTGAAAAGTTTTTAACAAAACGTCTTTTCGGTAACGAATGTGCGGTTTTGCAGTAGATCAAATAAAAATGCCAATCATCCTCTTTAATTTTCGATAAACTCCAGAGACACTTTTAGTAAAGTCCCACCGCTTTACTAGAGAAGACAGTCAGTCTTCTATAATAAGGGCGAGGCCGCACTTGCGGTTATCGCGGCGGTTTCTAACCTCAAAATGTCAAAACATTGCCTTGATTTCATTGATTTTGACAGTTTGATGACATTTTGAGGTTAGAAACCGCCACGGAAAAATGCAAATGCGGCCTCGCATTAAAGCTTGACTTAGGACCGTACTTGACTTTGAGTGTCCTAAGAGGACGAGGACCGAGAAAAATGTCATAAACAGCTGAATATTAAATAATACAAGAATTGGCAGTATGGTTTTAAATACCTTTGCCTGTCCTTTGGACGAATAAAGCAACGACAACAACAACAAGGAAAAATGACAGTTTAAAATGTTTATCACCGAAGGATTTTTCAATACAAGAATTGGCAGTATGGTTTTAAATACCTTTGCCTGTCCTTTGGACGAATAAAGCAACAACAACAACAACAAGGAAAAATGACAGTTTAAAATGTTTATCACCGAAGGATTTTTCATGAAATTATTTTATATAAATTGGTGTGAAATGTTTATATAAAACAATGTATGGTTCCATACAAAGTGATTATGATCAGGATTGATATTTAAATGGTAAGTAATTAAGGAACAATCGAGATCCAATTTGTTTATTTACTACATTATCTCAATAAGTTGATATGTGGTAAGTAAATACATTTTCAGGGTTTTTTATAAGTGTGATGGAACTATTACTTTTATCTTTATTGAATTAAATCCATGTTCATCAATGTAACGATTACACTTTTTGGACAAATTGATTTGACGGATTGATGGACATTTCCTTCAAAACTAACCTCTAATTTGAACAGCAAAACGAAGAATGATAGAAAACCCTACAAAATAATAGAATATTTTTTATTTCCTATGAAAGTACGATATCCATCCAATTTAATCTCCGATTTTCGCTGTCATACTAAATTATTTGTTATGAAACGGCGGTCCATTGAAAGATGGGCAATCGCCTTTTTAGATTTAAACAATCAACCCTTTATAATTAAGATAATTTTTGAAAAGCAATTAGTATGCTAACTCTATCATAAATAATAATATTATAAATGCGAAAATAACTCTGTCTGTATGTCTGTTACGCTTTCACGCCTAAACGGCTGGAGCGATTGAGATGAAATTTGGTATAGGGATAGTTCGAGGCCCTGGGAAGGTTATACGCTACTTTTTAACCTACTGCGCAAAAGGAGGGTTATGATTTTATGCGATTTAAGGAAAAAGTTAATCACCGTGTAAATCGGCGCAAGACGTATAAAAGGTCGAAAAAATTCCAGTCAACGAACGTTCGACATTTTATACATTACTAGTCAATGCCCGCGGCTCCGCTCGAGTGGGAGTGTTATTATTTTATCTTATCGCGATAAAAATATAACAATCGTACGATTAAGCTAAAATCAACGTAATCTTCTTAACAGGTACAAAGTCTTGACAAAATCCGTTCAGTAGTTTTTTCGTTCGTCGCGAACAAACAGACTTAAGGACAAACAGACAGACCTACAAACAGACAAGAATTCCAAATAAAATATTTTAGTGTTCAGTATCGTTACTAAATAACATAACCAAAGTTTTTTTTTAATTTGCATTGTACAGACACGAACAGTTTCCAATGCCTATTTATAGCGAACATGAACCGATTTTACGTTCTCTTTAAAATTACATACAATAGTATATGTATGTAGAACTTTAGTGAAGGGTATTTTTAAACCAATTGAAATAGTTGACCTATTATAATTTTATTGTCGTCTAAAGACGGGTTCTGAATGACGCATTAGTGAGCGTGTTTGTGTGAAAACCTGTATCTATAATATTATTGGAATCTAGTGCTCTTTAAAAGATACTAATCTGTTAAGCTTACCATCAAAAACATAAATGTAAAAAAGGAGAGCCTAGTTCAATACAAAAATTATGCTTGGCTGTGGGCTTCGCCGCAAAAAGAATGGAGATCTAAATGCGTGCCAAGTTCTAAGCAAAATCCAAATAATGTCTTTATAGGTTCCTCGAATCATAATCTCAGATTGTGCGAAGTATCATTTAAATTATTTTAAATTGATTCAGTATTTTCGGTGTGATACTTATCTATACTAATATTATAAAGAGAAAAGATTTGTTTTTTTTGTTTTTTTTGTTTGTAAAGAAAAGGCTCCGGAACTACTGGACCGATTTGAAAAATTCTTTCACTTTTGGAAAGCTACACTCTTTGCGGTGAACATAGGCTATATTTTTTTCCCGTATTCCCACGGGAACGCGAACTACGCGGGTGAAACCGCGTGACCTTCGCTAGTTCGGGATACAGACAGACATTTTTTCTTAAACTACAATTTCGGCTTTAGTATCGATTACAGGATGCACTACAATTAGAATTCTCAAGATATCCTCCAAGGAAGGATTTATTTTTTACCCTCTACAGTTGTAATAGAAGAAAATTTGAAGCTGGCTACAAATTATAGAATTAGTACTTAAATGCTAGTCATACAGGAATTTCTGATTGTGTGCTAATGTTCAACACAAGGTCACAGGTTCAACACATTGTCATGTACTTACGTATATGCCACCGTCAAATTGTAAAAAAAAATTACACTATAGTTTACCTAGTGAAATTGTAAACTGTCGACATATTGTAAACCGTAAAATATGGAACCCTATTTGATAGTTAGATTGGAACAACGACCATCGACGCAAGTATCCCCTACCGCGAGCGAAGCGGGCGCGCCACGGCAGCGGCCTTCGAGCGTAAAATGCGGAACTTGTAAATTTTAGTAAGGTCCCTTCATTAGGTACTCTGAAAAAGAACTGATGATTTTGAGAAGATGAGAACAATATTATCAGTCACATCAGCTTTAAAAAAGTAACCTCCTGGCTACCACCGTGACCACGTCAGGTTTCGTCGGGTTTTAACCCATTTCTAGGGTGTCCGATGCTGTTTGATCGCGGAAGAATTGGAGAAAAATTTAGACCTCTTTTTTTTTTTTTTTTTTTTTTTTTTTTATACCACTAAGGTGGCAGACAAGCACACGGCCCACCAGAAGAACCGGTGGTCACCGCAGCCTATGAACGTTTGCAACACCAGAGGCGCCACACTCGCGCTGCCGACCCTGTAAAAACCTTCTTAGACCCCTTTTGAAGAACCCCATACTGTAGGCGTTTGGGAAAACCGAGGCAGGAAGATCATTCCACAACCCAAGCGTGCGCGGAAGAAAACCCCTACCGGATCTAACCGTGCTCAAACGCTCCGGACGTAGGGTGTGAGGATGAAATCCCTGTCTATGGCGAGCGGTGCGATGATAGAACGTAGCCGTGGGCATCATGTCAAACAATTCCTCGGAGCACATACCATTGTACAGGCGGTAGAACACGCATAAGGAGGCATAGTCTCTCCTGTCGCGAAGAGGTTCCACACCACCTGTCAGTATAGGATCGTTGACAACTCTCACAGCTCGCCTCTGCACCGAGTCAAATGGGCGAAGCTGATATTCAGGTGCCCCCGCCCAGAGGTGACAGCAGTACTAAATGTGTGGCCGCACTTGCGACTTATAGAGAAGCAGTGTTTGCGCCGCAGTAAAGTACCGCCGCGCCCTGTTGAGCACACCGAGCTTCTTGGACGCCAGCCTGGCCTTGTCCTCCAAATGACTGCGAAACTGAACGTCACTGGAGATGTCAACACCAAGGATCCCTATACTTTTAGAGATGGAAAGAGATGTGCCCTGGAATCGTGGCGCTACAGTAATTGGGGCTTTCTTAGCGGTGAAGAAACACGCCTGTGTCTTGGAGGGATTGAACTGGACAAGGTTTTGTCTACCCCAATCGGACACTCTAGTAAGAGTAGCCTCGATTTCAGACACAAGCTGTTCACGACTTTCCTCCACTGCGTCCCGAGAGATACCGGGACGGCCTGTGTAACAAGTGTCCCCTGTACTGTCGTCTGCATAACAATGAATGCCGTCAATAGACAACATGTCATTGATATGCAGTAGAAAAAGGGTAGGGGACAACACTGAGCCTTGCGGTACTCCAGCGTTTATGGCCATGCAGTCAGAACAGCTGCCGTCGACAACAGCCCTGATGCTTCTATCGGCCAAAAAGCTGGACACCCATCCGCAAAATCTCTCGGTCAGTCCGTAGGAGGGCAATTTTTTAAGAAGACCACGGTGCCAGACCCGGTCAAAGGCTTTAGAAATGTCGAGGCTCACTGCTAGAGCCTCGCCCTTACTCTCGATAGCCGTCGCCCATCGGTGTGTGAGGCACACGAGAAGATCGCCCGTCGAGCGACCGTGACGGAAACCGTACTGCCGGTCACTGAGCAGGTCGTTTTCCTCAAGGTACCTCAGGAGCTGTGTATTAATTACACGCTCCATCACCTCGAGAATAATACCTATCAATACTTTATTAAAGGAAAAAACCTCAGTTATCTATAGTTATGATATTGATAATGAGTCATAATCTAACCAGATAGCCTTCGGAATGATAAGAATTCCGTAGGATTAAAATACAATTATAATAATCTGAATATTTAAACCATCGACATACGTAGTACGTAGTGAAATTGAAAGTCAATCGTTGGTCTGCCGGGGTCACTGACCAAGCAGCCGTCATCACACATCATTCTTTTAGGTTTAGGAATTAACAACCTGAATTTAAATTTCTGAATCGTTTTGTCGCCTCTACATAGTTCATGACATTTAAGTTTCAGGCCATAGGCCGAGGCCACACTGCGGTTGGCGATTGCGGTTTCTAACCTCAAAATGTCAAAAACCAATGAAACTGAGTCTATGGTTTCATTGGTTTAAGCCATTCCCGGGACATCCTTCCGAGGGCTTACCCGGGGCTCCCAACCACGGGCTGTTGGGCGTTGCGTGAGGTTTTTTAGTCGGTAGGATTCCGGCATAGCATCCTCGGAGGATTTTCCCTCACGTAAAAAAAAATCCATAGAATTAGAATTTATCGCTAATCTCAATTCAAAATCTATGGTTTTTGGCATTAAGGCGTATTTCTATAATAGAGGTCGTGTTGTTCTATGTAAGTATAAAATTATAGGTAGAGGTTATATAGATACCTATGTATAAGTAATAAGTATCATAATCTCACCTTGTTTATTTCCGCGTAACAAAGTCCCATTGATATTAGTAATCACAATCTTATAGCATTAAATTGTTCTATACACCAATTCTAAAGCCACGCATGCAATTTCTTATTCATTGTAACCGTTCTTTTTACGTGTGGAAATCCTTCATGAATGCTATGCCGGACTCTTACCGACTATAATCACACGTGTCCTACCACAACCTACGGCCGGGAACCTAGCGTATAATAATAATGGTTCCAAGCCAACAAAGCAACATAATATGTGTATGAAGCTTGAGATCCGAAAATTTTCTGCTAGAAGTAACTGTTTCTTCCTGGAACATACTCCAGCTTCTTTTACCTAACAATTCTTCTCTCTCTCTCTCTCTCGTTATTATGTATCTCGAAGACTACTGAATAAAAATCCTTTTCTTTCTTTCTTTCAGCGCTAGACGTAGAAGCAAGGACCGTATGGTCGAGGCGGCTCGAGGCCGGCATGACTTTCGTGGCGATTTCCACACGAAAATAAAAGGAGCAGTTACAATTTATTGTTTATTTTTAGGGTTCAGTATCAAAAAAATCAACAATGAGACCCCATTACTGAGAATCCGCTTTCCGTTTGTCTGTCATCAAGTTGTAAGTATCTCGGGAACCGCGATAGCTATAAAGCTGAAATTTTCACAGATGATGTAGGTATTTCTCTCATATACTAACAACTCACATGACATAAACATATTCACTTTGATTTTCGGATAATCGTGATCACGAGTAGACTCGTGACCATGACTATTGCAATATGGCCGAAACGTCGAGAGGTGAACAAAATTTCATACCTATGTTATTACGCGAAAAACCCGGGTAATGAATATTAGTCATTTAAAATATTTACAGAGTTTATAGCATGTCGTTTTTTTTTTTCATATTTTCGATTCTAAAACCTTGGAATTAACATTATAATATGTCTTTAGCGGACACAATAAAGCTATTATAAAACTTGTTATCATCTTACTTAATAGGTATACCTACGTTATTTAATTATATTCCTAACTAGCGGACTTCACGCGGTTTCACTCGCGTAGTTCCCGTTCCCGTGGGAATACAGGAATAATATAAAGTCTATGTTCACCGCAAAGAGAGTAGCTTCCCAACAGTAAAAGAATTTTTCAAATCGGTCCAGTAGTTCCGGAGCCCATTCGATGCAAACAAACAAACAAACTCTTCAGCTTGTATTAGTCTGGATAGATAAACAAGTGCAAAGTGCGAGTAGTACTCGCGCACGGAGGGTTCCGTACCAAAAAACAGCAAATACTAAATAACCAAAAAACGTTTGCTGTATGGGAGCCCCCTTAAATATTGTTATTTTTCAGATTTTACTATTTGTTTTTATAGTGGCCACAGAACATCTTCTGTCAAAAGTTTACTAGCTATCACGATTCACGACGATATCACTGAGATACAGTCTCGTCAGTGACGGACAGACAGACGGACGGCGAAGTCTCAGATGGTCCTGTTTTTACCCTTTGGGTACGGAACCCTAAAAATTTCATTGTATTCAAAGAAAAAACATAAATAAATAAATTTATTAATTTTCACAATAATGACAGGAAAGGCAAGTTTTTTTCCGTAACCTTTTCCTGATCATGAATGTTAGTACCTCTAGTAGGGTAAACCACCCAATCGTTGGCACTCCTCCAATTATTGGCACTTTAGGTAATTTTGCCCATTTCTAACAGAAAAAGAATGCTATTTTACTTTTTAATGCATACCTACAACTACATAATGGGCAACACCGAACTGAAATAAACTAGGTTTCCCTTATTTTTCGAAATATACTCTTAACTAAAGTGCCAATAATTCATTCTAAAAGTGCCAATAATTGGGTGGTTTACCCTACCTACATACTTTTTAATTTTTTTAAAAATAAATAAGAAAAAAAACCTGCCAAGTGCGAGTGTGACTCGCGCACGGAGGGTTCCATACCGAAAAACCACAAAAAGTCACGTTTGTTTTTTATGGGAACCCCCTTTTAATGTCCCTTTCGATTTTATGTTTTTGTAAATACACTGCTCGATATTCCGTGTGTATTTCAAGAGTCTTATTAGAGCTGCCCTGAAGAGTATTTATTGCCCTGAAGAGTAAGTATTATTGCTCTGTGGTGGTTGTTAATTATCCTGTTTTCCTCATCCTCTACGGTAGGTAGGTAGGTAGGTAGGTACAGTATGTATTTCGAAAAGAGTTTGTAAACTCTATGTTTAATTTCTTTTACAGAATATTGATGACATTTGAATAATGACATTATAAACACGATACGCCTACAACATAGGTACATGTTATAAAATTGTGTGTTTGTACGTAAATTGTTTATACCGAAGAAAAATCTAAATTATGGTTCCTTGTATACTATTGCCTATGAAATTGCTATTACACCTATCTAAAGTAATCTGCTGTAAGCATCCGAGTGCGCGGCGTGGGACGGGCCGCGTGTCGCCCTCACGTGCCGTGTTGGAAATGATTTGTCGCTGCCGGCCGTGGTGCGAGCCATGGTCGGCAGCCAGGAGTGTTGGGCCGCCGTCACCTCGTTTGCTTGTGAGGTGATAGCGGCCAAGAGAGAAGAGTTGCGGGTGCGGGAGCGCGCTGGACAGACGCTCCCGCCTCGTCGTCCGGTTCGGGGGTGCCGCATGGCAGCTTTCGTGCGCGCCCCCGACTAGTGTTGTTCCGGTGGGTGGTGGTCGGGGGACCTCACCCACCGATGATCGTTTGGCGGAAGGCACCTCCCCGTATTCCGGAGGTGCCTTAGTGCCCGCCCGCTCGGCCGCTCTCTACCCCCTCTGCTTTCAGAGGGGCGCTCGAGAGTGGTGCGATGCGGGCTTGTTTCTTCAGCTCCTTAGGGAGCTCCGGGGGGCAGACCATCTGGGCCCCCCGAGGAGAGCCCCAACCTTACGGGGCATCCCTAGCCGGGTCGACGTTGAATCTACACTTTCATATCCCCCGGCCCGGCTATAGGGTGAGTCGGAACACCGCGGGGTTTAGTGGGTAGGACGGTCCCTGTTTCCGGGACCGGTGAGTCCCACACACCGTCCCAGCTACCCCCGTAGCTGGGATGACGGTGCCTAAATGCATTCCCCGCGTCAACAAAAAAAAATCTGCTGAAAGCATTGTTCATTCTTTACAGAAAAAATATTTACGATGTAAGTTGAAAAATAAGTTAGTATGTGAAAAATAAGTTCAATCATGGCGATACGGAATTTATTTCGTAGTGCAATATTTGATTTTGCATAGTGTAAAGTTAATAAATAATCTTGATGATATGTTCCAGCTCTCCCGCAGCAGGTCCCGTTTCTTACCCTTTGGGTACGGAACCCTAAAAACATAACTTACGAACACTTGCGTGTACATACAAACAGACAATTTAGAAATCATTACACGGAAGGTAATTTATTTTCCGTTACCCTGATCATGTCTGTAGTACCTTTTACATACTATTGAAATATTCTTTTAAAAAAATAAATAGTTTTATTATTTTAAACACGGTAGCACTTATAATGAAGGTTAATTACTTCTAAACATTAAACTCAAACCAGGTTAATACTACGCGTTCACGACAATTCAAACTGATATTTAATTCACCAGCCAACATTATTACATTCTAATCGGTATGACTATATTTAAATAAATATTCACTAATTTTTGGAAATATCACTTCACTAGTATACTGACTGTAAGTCACATCCATGTGGTTCCACAGAGGATCTTCGACTTCCACTGACTCCACTACATTAGGAAGCTTGGAGACAAGCCACTTCACATCGTCCACATCTACTAAACCATCATTTTTCCCATAAATACACACAGCAGGAACATTCACAGCACTTAAATTATATTTAGGAGGTTTTTCACTACCATAAACTACTAAATTTCTTTCTTTACCATAATTAAACTTCTGAAAATTACAACTTCTCATACCCTGCCCGTACATGGCCATGTTGTGCACGGACGTTCCCGCGGGAAAATGGCCAAATAACACTTGAGAAGTCACATTAGTTATTGATCCTGTATGATAACTGTCTACATAATCAAAAAGATCTATAAAAACAACACATATTCTTCTAGTAAACTCTGACATTTGACAAAAAAATGCGACGAATTCTTGACAAAATGCACCCTTCGATAACACTTCTTGAACATCAAACATTGTTAAAAACTTTTCCACTTTTTCGAATCCCTGCGTCACGCCACGAAATATTTTAGATTTAGTGTTACAATGCCTAGCTGATGGTGCCAAACCTATCAATAATTTCACCTTTTCACTGTATTCCGGTTTTTCTGAGCACATCACTAAGAACGTCCCAGTTCCCTGTGAAAATCCAATGTAGTTCAGCTTTTCCGACTCCGTGTACTCCAAAACATAGTCGATCGTAGCAGGAATATCGTATAATCCCATTTCGTGTACGTAAAAATTCCAATATTTCGAATCTGTATCTGGATCAAGGTTGACATGGTGTCTGGAATAATAATTCCCTCTGGTATTTCCAACCCACAGATCATAACACGCGTCAGCAATTAGGTAAGCAAGTCCAGCAGTCGGTCCGGAGTCGATGAACGAGTCTGAGCTCTGCAGCAATCCATGCATCAGTAACACGGGAGGAGACTTCACTTTCCCGACACAGTTCTTCGCTTTCACTATCCTGAACATCGTCAGGATGTATCCATCGTCGGTGATCACTTTGTGTTCTTCAGAAACGTATCCATATTCAGCTGTCAGTTCGGTGAAATTTAGGAGAGAGTCTCTTGGATATCCTAAATTGTGCTTCGTTTCGCGTTTGATGGGGAACCATGGTGTCCTTAGGAGGTACGCGAGCACAATGATTGTGGCAGACAAGAGTACCGCTTTAAGCGTGTTGAGCCGTTTCGATGCCATGATAACTACTAAGGCGATACTACGAGTTCGTACACTTAATAAATAAACCTGTTACGATTTTTTTTGCCAATGTGTTTGTTCGGCGAAGTTTATTTCTTTTTGTGCTCAAATTTTTTAGGACGTTGCGTCAATAGACCTTTTGATAAAAAACTGTGTTTTTAAAGGAAAAATTGTGTAAATTATGTGTTTATAACTAACCAATTCAGAGAGGTGTACTATATTATTTTGTAAGGGTTCTTCAACAGAGGTCTTGGAAGGTTATAGGGTTACTAGCTGACCCGCGCAACTTCGTTTGCGTCACATGAGAGTGAGAAAGAGAGAGGTATGGTATTAATATTTTGAGTATTATAATATTTCCCGTTGCATTTACCCCCGTTGCGTCGCGTCGCTGGTATTCATTAGAGCTGAATCGCATATCTTCGTTTGCGTCACGTGAGAGTGAGAAGGTAAGAGGTGTTAAAGTGATATAATGTTTCCCGCCGCTTTTACTTCCACCCATCCGTTTTTCGGTATGGAACTCATCGTGTGCGAGTCCGACTCACACTTGACCGGTTTTATTGTTCAGTTGACTGGCTGCCACTGCAGACCAAGTTTACTCCCGTCGCGGCGCTCATACTTTAAAACTTAATAAGAAGGTTATTGTAAGTGAACCTTAAAAGATAGACATATGCTGTTAAGTACTTATTTTTATAACTTTTTAAGAGAAACAATTTTGTAATACTCAATTTTTACGTAGCTTTAACTATTTAGGCAGCGTCCGCAATGGGAGCTCTCAAAAGAAAGAAATAATCCCCGTTCTCGAAACATTATTCATGGCTGCTACGCTCCTATTCGTCTTAGCGTGATGTTATATCGCCATTAGCCAGCCTCAATAAATGGACTATTAAACTGTAAAATAATTTTTGAAATACAACCAGTAGTTTCTGAGATCCTAGCACAAACAAACTCTTCAGTTTCATTATATCGTGAGCGAACCTTAAGAGATAGGCAAATTAGGTTATTGTGAGCGAACCTTAAAAGACAGACATATGCTGTCGCGGACTTTTTTGTAGAACTTTTTAAGAGAAACAATTTTGTAATACACAATTTTTAACTTACTTTAACCATTTACGCAGCGTACGCCTCGGAAGCTCTCAGACTGTAAAAAATATTCCCCGTTTTCGAAACATTCTTGATTGCTGCTCCGCTCCTATTCGTCTTAGCGTGATGTTATATAGCCTATAGCCATCCTCGATAAATGGACTATCAAACTGTAAAAGAATTTTTGAAATCCAACCGGTAGTTCCTGAGATCCTAGCGTTCAAACAAACAAACAAACAAACAAACAAACAAACAAACAAACAAACTCTTCAGCTTTATAATATTAGTATGGATTAACACAAGTGTAATATCTCTAATGTTTAAAATGTCCATAGGCCACAGAGAATGCTTTTGTTCAGTTAGGGCTTAGGTTAGTTTGCTAACTTTAAAAACTTTTATCACTAGGTGGACGCTGAAAATGAAGAGCAGCCCCTAATTAGAAGGAGGTGTAAGTCAATGCTGTAATAGACTCGATTCCCAGGTCGAATGAAATAGGTATTTGCGCGATTCATATTTCGTATTGTCTGTAGCCTTTTGGTGTTTTCAAACAACAAAGTATACTACCTGTTTAGAAAGATATAAATATTTAAATTAGGTACCTAGTTATTTAGATTTCATAGCTTTCATTAGCATAATTTGGGCTGGATGATGTGTGAAATTGTCCAAAAATATTAATTTACTAGCGGACTTCACGCGGTTTCACCCGCGTAGTTCCCGTTCCCGTGTGAATACGGGAATAAAATATAGCCTATGTTCACCGCAAAGAGTGTAGCTTCCCAACAGTGAAAGAGTTTTTCAAATCAGTCCCGCAGATCCGGAGCCTATTCGTTACAAACAAACAAACAAAAAAACAAAAAAAAAACAATTCTTTCCTCTTTATAATATTAGTATAGATTAACCTACTTCAAGCAGTCCCCGAGCTTCGCACAGATGAAAGCAACCGGAACTTTTTTTTACACTTTAGTAGCAAACTCTACGTAAACAGATCCGCGTTATCAACCTAGTCTCGAGACACAACAATTAGTTCACATTGTCGTCATAATTGATGGCGCGTGTAATTTGTACTTATCACGTGGATTTGTCACTTTGTGTTATTTTTTGTTTGACCTGGAAATGGTCGCAGGCGGGACCTGGATGGAAGGTGCAGGACCGCATGTTGAAACGATGTATTTTCACATGTCGTATGATGGAAAGCGGTCACCATGATCATGCGAGGTTAACGTAGATGAGAAACAAAGCTGTTTCATAAAGTATGTAATAGTTTAGTAATACAAAGATGGTACTGGGATTTCGGCGGGAACTTACAGACAAGCGGTTGCCTCTCCGTTATATAATTTTTCAAAACTAGTGTATTTTGAGTGTTTAGGTGTAATTCATGGTGGGTTCTTAACACACAACGTGCACAAGTGTTGGAAAGTGATAAAGCGCAGTGAAACGCAACTTTTTAGGTTTATCGACAAGTTCCACAGCAAGTCGTAATAAGGTACCACCGCTTTACTAGAGTAGAACTTAGTCCAAACTTGGACATATATATGACTTTGGCATACTCTTAAGCCGAGAAAGTCCAAGAATGAGGAGGAGTCCTTTCATTCAACGTTTGCAGCACCAGAATTCGTACCCTCGCACTCGAGCAACTAATCCTAATTATGTCTGTCAGTTGTCTAGATAATATTGTACAACTTATTAACTAAATTTAGACACGATGTTGTGGGAAATTGTTCAAAAAATGTCTATTATCATTATGACTGAAGGTCGATCTCACGTGGAATCTTCTACTATAAATATGTAAAACATTTTTTTAAATCCATACTATATTATAAAGCTGAAGTGTTTGTTTGAACGCTAGGATCTTAGGAACTACTGGTTGGAATTTAAAAATTTACAATTCAATAGTCAATTTATTGAAAAAGGCTATTTAAAATTTATTTATTTTAAAAATCACGCTACGACAAACACGAGCAGAGTAACGAGGATAAAAATGTTTCAAAAATACCCAAATTTATTCGTATTCATATCTTCCGTTGCGTGTGCTGCGTCAAAGGTTTAAGAAAATTAAGTACCTAGGTACTTATTTACTACAAAATTGTTCCTCTTGATAAGCTCATACATCTATCTTTTAAGGTTCTTGAGCTCAAAATTTGTTTAAAGAATGGAGCATTAGAATTGCGACGCGACGGAAAACATTATCTCACTTTTTATCTCTCTCTTCTGTGACGCAAACGAAGTCACGCGGTTCAGCTAGTAATAAATTAAAATAATTGGGATGTGAAAAAAAAATATTACAATATAATATAGTAGTAGTGTATATTATAGGTACCTTCTATGTTTATATTACTTGAAAATATATACATAATATTATACAATACAATATATACAATTATACACGGTGTTTCTTTTAGGGTGTCAAGCCGCCACTAGCTGGTAGCAGGGTTCCATACCTATCGATTTAACCCCCATGTATGTTCTACAATTTTTTGTAGTTTTCGAGATATAATGTTCTGCATAATTCCCTATTTTTTTATTTTCGATTAAATTTTTTACATCTTGTATCAAAGTTAGGAAGGAGAATATTTTGTCCATAATACTGCAATCAATAGGCATTATAATAATAAAAAAATATCCAAGAAAAGTCGAACCAAAAAGAAGAAAGCCACGTGGACACGTAATTATAAAAAATAACGAAAAAAAATTATATCTCGAAAACTACAACAAATCGTAGAACATACATGAGGGTTAAATCGATAGGTATGGAACCCTGCTACCAGCTAGTGGCGGCTTGACACCCTAAAAGAAACACCCAGTATACATAAATATATACAATACAATACTATATGTTTATATTAGGTACTAGAAAATTCGGCGACATTTAGGTATAATGTTTCGCATAGTTTAAGCAGCACAATGTCGAATTTGACTTATTACTTGACCCACGTGCCTCTGTTCACGTCAAGTTAGAAAGAGAGAGGGTTAGAGAAACAGAATAAAACCGGCCAAGTGCGAGTTGGACTCGCCCATGAAGGGTTTCGTAGCAGCAAGTAACATAATATAATAGTTCTTATAGTTCGTTGTAACTTTGATTGATGTTTTGCGAATGCGAATGTGTTCGCAGTGGTAGTGATTTTTCTAACCGAAAATTGCGGTTTATAATATAATAATAATAATCATTTTCATTCAGGTATGAACACCCACAACACAAAAAAAAATAATTACAATGCATATTAAGACACACGAAATATAAATTGCACTATTACAAATAATGATTATAAAATAAAATCAGATACAATTGCATGAATAAGAAAAAATATCAATTACATTTATAAAATCAAATAAACTTGAATTAAATTAAAATGAAATAAGATACAATAATATATAATTTTAACAAGTCAAATAAAATTGAATAATAATATCAAAATAAATTACCTAATTGAAAACAAATAAAATAAAATTAATTGTAATTAAATAAAGTCAAAAATAAAAAAAAAATTTTAAACATAATAAACTATGTCAAACTAAATTAAATATTATGGAATCAGATTAGATAAATAAGATAAAATTACAAAAACACCAAAGAAAAGAAGACCGCCGCAACATAGAGGACCAATCACTTCTCCACCACTCCATGAGAAATGGCAGAGCAATGAGTCATGTACCCGCAATCCAGCCGATCAGAGATCATGCTCAGGATGCTGTTGGCGCTGCCACGCACTCGGCGCACCAGAGATGCGCATCTTTTGCGCATCGTAGCGTAAAAGCAGTCAGTGCGATGTTCAGCAAACATCCCTGATGCGCTACAGAAACGCCGCAACCCCATCAGCACCCTGAATGCATTATTGTACTGAACACGGAGGGCACTGTAAGATTTTTGGGTATAATCGGATTCGGGATTTATAATGTACTAAAAAAAAACTACCAGCTCTATCTCATTCAAACCAATTTTCGTTGGTAGTTTATATGGCAATGTAGATCATATATTTTTTTTACATTTATAATTCTCTTAGTTTAGAAGTTAGAGGGGGGGGGGGACACACATTTTTCCACTTTGGAAGTGTCCCTTGCGCAGACTATTCATTTTAGAAAGAAATGATGTTACAAACCTCAATAACATTTTTAAAGACCTATCCCACACGTATAGGTTTGATGAAAAAAAAATTTTTGTGTTTCAGTTCTGAGTATGGGGACCCCCAAAATTTACTACTTTTTTCTAGTTTTATATAAGAATCTTAATGTGGTTCACAGAATACATCTAGTTACCAAGTTTCAATAGCATAGGCCTAATAGTTTCGGAGAAAAATGGCTGTGACACACGGACGGACAGACAGACGGACAGACAGGCAGACAGACATGATGAATCTATAAGGGCTCCGTTTTTGCCATTTGGCTACGAAACCCTAAAAATGAACATTTTATTCATCAGGCTAAAAGTAAGATATGTTTTTAACTTATATTTCTGGCTTTAGTATCGATAATACTCAATGAAATAAAAATTGTTAACCATACTTAGGTATATCAAAGACTAGCTGACCCGCGCAACTTCGTTTGCGCCACATAAGAGAGAGTATTACCTGTTCCCGTCGCATTTACTCCCGTCACGTTGCGTTTACTCCCGTAGCGTCTCTTCGTTAATATTCAATACTACGTGTGAGAAAGGTTTGTCGTCGCGTGTATTCCTGTCGCATTATTTTTAAGAACAATTTCGTTAATGAAAGAAGTATCCCGTGGCATTATTGTAGAAAAAAATGATTTTCATTATAATTGGTTATTGTGCACCAACCCAAAAAGATAGACACATGCTATCGCGCAATTTTTTTCGAACTTTTTAAGAGAAACATTTTTGTAGTAGGTACATAATTTTTACATAACTATAAATATTAACGCAGCACACGCAACGAAGCTCTCAAAAGGAATAACTTTTTCAACGTTTTTGAAACATTTACTATTACTGCTCCGCTCCTATTCGTTGTAGCGTGATGCTATATAGCCTATGACACTCCACAATAACGAACTTTCTATTGGTGAAAGAATTTTTAAAATCGGTTCAGTAGATCCCGAGATTACCCCTTACAATTTAACAAACACACAAACATTACCTCTTTATAATATTAGTATAGATAATCTGATAAATCAGAATATACTAACTTTGTGCTAAGTAAATTTTATTTTTCAGTTTTTAGTTTTGTTTGAAGTCTGTTTCTTTTTTGTTAAATTTTTTTTTTCACTATTTTTAGTGTCGTGTGGACTGAAAATCTATATATCTAGGTGTAAAGTTCTCGACAGTACAAATTAATCAAACCCAAACACAAAGTAACTGCTGTATATCGTTAGGGAATTCTCTCTACTGTCTTTCGTCTCCATCATCAGATCGACTCCAGACCTTCATTAAGTTGTATTACTTTAAAGCCCTTAATAAAAAAAACCCTACAAGTTTTACAAGTTCCCTTCCATTTCTCCAGGATGCCATAATCAGATCCTGGCTTCCTTAAAATGGGACCACCTTGGGAGTATCTATTTTCTAACGAAAAAAAAATTTTCAAATCGGTCCATAAACGACGGAGTTCTGCGCGAACAAACAAAAAAAAATAAAAATAATAAAAAAACGGTTTAATTGAGTAACCTCCTCCTTGTTTGAAGTCGGTTAAATAATATTAGTCAAGCAGCACACGCAACGAAGCTCTCAAAAGAAATAACTTTTCCCCCGTTTTTGAAACATTTACTATTACTGCTCCGCTCCTATTCGTTGTAGCGTGATATTAAATAGCCTATGACACTCCACAATAACGTAGCTTTCTTTTGGTGAAAGAATTTTTAAAATCGGTTCAGTAGATCCCGAGATTACCCCTTACAATTTAACAAATATACAAACACACAAACTTTACCTCTTTATAATATTAGTATAGATAGTTTAGATAATATAAAATTAATAATAATAGTATAACAAACTTATATGTAAACTCTAGAGGGCTACACATACACTATTTCCGGTGAACGTAGACTATATTTTACTCCCGTATTCCCACGGGAACGGGAACTACGCGGGTGAAACCGCGTGACGTCTGCTAGTCTATACTAATATTATAAAGAGGAAAGATTTGTTTTTTTGTTGGTTTGTTTGTAACGAATAGGCTCCGGAACTACTGGACCGATTTGAAAAATTCTTTCACTGTTGGAAAGCTACACTCTTTGCGGTGAACATAGGCTATATTTTATTCCCGTATTCCCACGGGAACGGGAGTGAAACGGCGTGACGTTCACTAGTCTATATCTATATCTATACTATTATTATGAAGAAGTAAAGTTTGTGTGTTTGTATATTTGTTAAATTGTAAGGGGTAATCTCGGGATCTACTGAACCGATTTTAAATATTCTTTCACCAATAGAAAGCTACGTTATTGTGAAGTGTCATAGGCTATATAGCATCACGCTACAACGAATAGGAGCGGAGCAGTAGTAGTAAATGCCACGGGATATCTCTTTCATAAACGAAATTGTTCTTAAAAATAATGCGGCGGGAATACACTCGACGAGAAACTTTTCTCTCTCTCTCTCTCTCTCACACACACAGACGTAGTATTGAATATTAACGATGAGACGCTACGGGAGTAAACGCAACGCGACGGAGGTAAATGCGACGGGAACAAGTAGGTAATACTCTCTCTTATGTAGCGCAAACGAAGTCGCGCGGGTCAGCTAGTATTTAATAATACACATTCCTACTTCATTCTACAATAATCGCAATCAGATAATTCCAAGTAACATAATAATTCCATTCTTATCGATTTACGTATTAAATACAAAGTCGAGGTCAGTTCTATTGAAAGAGACACTATAATCTGTGGTCCAATGTGGAGGTCAAGGCGCACAGACGTAGACGGTCTGTTCCGAGGTTAAGTTCAAGGTAGTGCTTATATCTGATGAGTGCGGTAACACATATACTGCTCGTTCGCTCTAACTTTGCCGCTCGGCTCCATACTAAAGTCGAATATTTAATTAGACGAAGTAAATTGACAGCAACTAATGTCACTTCTTCATACAATGTTGCGTATTTTCTATGACGAAGTGACATTAACTACTGTCAATTTACTTCGTCTAATTAACAATTCGGGTATACGCCTCTACGCCAGCGGCAAAGTTACAGCGAACGGGTAGTACCTACGGAATGTTGCGAATATATTTTTTTCTGTGTATTTTATACGCAATTAGTTGGTCTGGGTGTTATTAGTGTCGAGAAGATTACACGATAATATAGATAAGAGACGTTATAAAAACTAAGTAACTAGTATATTTAGGTCCTTTATTTACGTGTGAAAATTCTTCACGGATGCTATGCCGGACCTGGCGACTAAGACCAGACATGCCATACCGCCATAGTAGGAATATCTTCCACTATATACCTACGACCAGTAACCCTGGGTAAGTCCTCGACAGGTAATGTAGTACTTAGGGTTGCAAACACCGATAAAACCGATAAAAATTCATGGAAACTAGTCAGAAGTAGGTATAAAAAAATCCTTTACGAAAACTGCGGGTTCGGCGGTATATTTAGTTCTAGAAAAAAAAATGTTATAAGCAATTAAGTTTTCAATCATGAATCTATTTCCTTAATTTAAAATAAAATAAAAATTGTAAAACAAAATTAATAGCCAGCGCAGCAGCGGAAGCGGCTGAAAATATTAAAATTACTTAATAAATATAAGGGTCTCGACTCATCGTATCGTTTTCTTCCAGTCGGTGTCGAGACCCAGGCTCAAGGGGTCCCAATGCGCAAAAAAATTTCAAGAATTGGAAAAAGCCCAAGGCACAGATTACTAAATAGTTACTACGTAAAAGGGCTGGCAGTTTTCTCGCTTAACGAATAGGTATTGCTATTCAAAGGGGGAATGCTGCTAGTCTTTTGGGCACAATGCCACGGGGGCCTTATATAGATACTAGCTGACCCGCGCAACTTCGTTTGCGCCACATAAGAGAGAGTATTACCTGTTCCCGTCGCATTTACTCCCGTCGCGTTGCGTTTACTCCCGTAGCGTCTCGTCGTTTATATTCAATACTACGTGAGAGAGAGAGAGAGAGAATGGTTTCTCGTCGCGTGTATTCCCGTCGTATTATTTTTAAGAACATTTCGTTTATGAAAGAGGAATCCCGTGGCATTATTGTAGAAAAGAATTGATTGCCATTAAAATGGTTATTGTGCACCAACCCAAAGATAGACACATGCTATCGCGCATTTTTTTTTAGAACTTTTTTAAGAGAAACAAAGTAGTACATATTTTTTACATAACTATAAATATTTACGCAGCACACGCAACGAAGCTCTCAAAAAGAATAACTTTTCTCCCGTTTTTGAAACATTTACTATTACTGCTCCGCTCCTATTCGTTGTAGCGTGATGCTATATAGCCTATGACACTCCACAATAACGTAGCTTTCTATTGGTGAAAGAATTTTTAAAATCAGTTCAGTAGTTCCCGAGATTACCCCTTACAATGTAACAAACACACAAACTTTACATCTTTATAATATTAGTATAGATGTAATAATTTATGTTTCACTGTAATTTTTAACAATAAATGTATTTTATTTTGTCATTTAAATTATTATTATGTTATAAGTATAGATTAGTATAGATAAGATAAACACTTCTAATACGTTAATTGAATAATTGCTAAGATAAGTATGCTGCTGGTTGCATGAGGTCAGTTTAGTTGTTATCATGACTCGGAAAAGGTTTCACACGTCCTTTGTGATATTGCTGTCCATTACTATTATAGTTCTCGCGTACATACTCAAAACTCCCTGGTTTCCTATAAATCGAGAAACCAAAATTAATTTGGGATATCCAAGAGACTCTTTGCTAAATTTCACCGAACTGACAGCTGAATATGGATATATTTCTGAAGAACACAAAGTGATCACCGACGATGGATACATCCTGACGATGTTCAGGATAGTGAAAGCGAAGAACTGTGTCGGGAAAGTGAAGTCTCCTCCCGTGTTACTGATGCATGGATTGCTGCAGAGCTCAGACTCCTTCATCGACTCCGGACCGACTGCTGGACTTGCTTACCTAATTGCTGACGCGTGTTATGATCTGTGGGTTGGAAATACCAGAGGGAATTATTACTCCAGACACCATGTCAACCTTGATCCAGATAAAAATGCCAATTATTGGAATTTTGATATTGAAGAAACGGGCCATTACGATATTCCTGCAATGATCGATTTTGTTTTGGAGTATACAGAGGCAGAGAAATTAAACTACATAGGATTTTCGCAAGGGATTGGGACGTTTCTAGTCATGTGCTCAGACCGACCAGAATACTGCGAAAAAGTGCAGTTATTAATCGCTCTAGCACCAGCCGCTAGAGTTTGTAAGACGAAATCAAAAATATTACGTGCTCTGAACCAGGGATTAGAAAAAATGGAAAGTTTTTTGTCACTGTTTGGTGTTCATGAAGTGTTATCAAAAGGAGGCTTTACACAAGAATTCGGAGCATATTTTTGTCAGATGTCAGAGTTTTCCAGAAATATTTGTGTGTATTTCTTGCACTATTTGGACTATATAGACGCATTTCATTTAGAATCAGTAAATAATGAAACTTCAAAGGTATTATTTGGACATTTTCCCGCGGGGACTTCGCTGCGTAATATGGCTAGATATGGCCAATATTCAAGGAAGTGTAGTTTCGGGAAATATGATTATGGGAAGAAAAATGTACTTATTTATGGTAGCGAAGAGCCTCCGAATTATAATCTAAGTGCTGTAACTGTACCTGTGATTTGTATGTATGGGAGAAACGATGGTTTAGTCGATACTGAAGATGTTAAATGGCTTGCGTCAAATCTTCCTAATGTCAAAGAATTGGTTGAAGTAGAAGATCCTTTGTGGAATCACTTGGATTTTACGTACAGTCAGCATACAAAGCGATTAGTTTTCCCGAAAATTAGTGAATATTTATTGAAATATAGTTACACAGTTACATAGTATTTCCCAAAGACATAAGATGTGGGTAAACAAAGGTTATTAATTTTCTATGCTATTATTTGCTAGTCTCGTTAGTGCCAGACAGTATTAGTTTTTGATATTTTTAATTTGAATGCTGCATGTTGCTATGGTAAGCAATCATGTAGTAGATACATATAAGGAGTAGGGTGAGGTATTAAACGTACACCATATAGGTACACCATTTTAAAGGTGCAGAAGGGGCATTTTATATCCAGTAGTAGGTAAGCTAGGATAGTAAATATAACAATCTATACATATAATAAAATGATAGACAAGTCAAAACTGTACATGGGAATAAATTTTAAAAAATGCTCAATGATCAACATAAGATACCGAAGCCGAAAATATGGTTAGAAAATTTTTTGTCTGTTTGTCTTTTTGCTTTGCTTTGTCCGGAAGGGTTTTGCAAAGTACTCAATAGATTTGATTCAAATTTTACACAAATATGAACTAGAGGTAGGGTCTTCAAATAGGCTATATATTATCACGCTACATATCCTAGGGGCTAAGCAGAGAGCAATCAAATATGTAAGCCGGTGTATTGATTTAACTAAAACGTTGCAGGAATATTAGTAAGAGGCATCACAAAACAATTTTTACGCGTACGATGTCGCGGGCAATTGCTAGTAATAAATAAAAAGGATAATCCTAATTGGTAGGTAATGCTTTAGTTTTTTCGCAACTTAGTGCTATGTCCATCCAACTTTCTACTAATATTATATACTAGCTGATGCCCGCAGCTTCGCCCGCGTAAAATTTGTTCCCGTGGGAACATATTCCCGGGATAAAAAGTAGCCTATGTGCTATTCCAGACTATAATGTATCTCTGTACCAAATTTCAGCCCGATCCGTTCAGCGGTTTGAGCGTGAAAGAGTAACAAACATCCACACTCACAAACTTTCGCATTTATAATATTAGTAAGATTATGTGAAAGTTTATTTATTTTTATTTATTTTAAAACGATTACAATATTTGTTACAAGCTAAAATTTAAACCTATACGTGTACCATAATCCATTATTGAATTTTCTGTACACCGTTTGTGAAGATGTTTGGATGTTTGTTACTCAATCACGCTCTAGCGGCTGAATGGATTTTGCTGAAATTGGTACAGAGATAGCTTATGTATGGAGTATGTTCGGGAATATGTTCCCATGGGAAGCGAGAACGGGTACCGAATTCACGCGGGCAAAGCGACCGTCATATAATTTATGAAAAACTAGATGATGCTCGCGGCTTAGAGCGTGATTGAGTAACAAACATCTTCACATAATTTCACATTTATAATATTAGTAGGATAACAACAGACATTGTTATATATTGCACCATACACCATTTAATTGTATCCTTCTAGCATTAGTACCTAGAAGTAACACAATTAAATACAATGTCACGGTAGTACCTTGTAGAATAACTTCAAACTACATTTCAAATGTGTCTTTATCCTGTATCGTAAGGCCGATATCAAGAAAATATCCATATTTATACAGTTAAGAGCTGTTAAGACTTTATTTTATAAATGTTCTAGTAACTTATACCTACCTATATTGAAAAACTTCACTTGTACTGTTCCACAACATTTATTATTGTAATACCTAACCGGTTTCGCCTTTCGGCATTCTCAAAGGCTATTTACTTATTTAGATCATAATTACACTCCGAACGCAATATCATCATAATTACACTCCGAAAGGCGAAACCGGTTAGGTATTACAATAATAAATGTTGTGGAACAGTACAAGTGAAGTTTTTCAATATGTGTAGCAAGTTCCATCAAGTGCCATCAATCAACAGTATCAATAATCATTATACCTACCTACTTTTTACTTCTTTCGTAGAACGCTATGACAATAACCCCAGACGGATCTGAAAGTAATTTGTGGTTCTACTGCATATTTGTCATGCATTTTTAGGTACGGTCAACCGCAGAAGTAGATTAACACAATTCAAACTTACGAAATAGATTTACGAATGAAAACTCACATATCATGGTACTTGTTTTTTAATATCCTTGTTATAAATAGAGTAGGTATATTTAGTTCTAGAAAAAAAAAATGTTATAAGCAATTAAGTTTTCAATCATGAATCTATTTCCTTAATTTAAAATTAAATAAAAATTCTAGAACAAAATTAAAAGCCAGCGCAGCAGCGGAAGCACCTGAACATATGAAAATTAATTAATACCTATAAGGGTCTCAAGAATTGGAAAAAGCGCCTTGTGGAGTCGACTGGTGACCCAAGGGCTGGCAGTTTTCTCGCTCAGCGAATAGGTATTGCTATTCAAAGGAGGAATACTGTTAGTCTTTTGGGCACAATGCCACGGAAGCCTTATTTAGGTTTCACATTAATTTTTAACAATATGTTAATCATTTAAAATGTGTTAATCTACTTCTGAAACAAACTGTAAACGATTATGTTGACATAAACTACTGTTGTTTAGTCATTTGTTGTGATATCACCTTTTAGTTGTATAATTATAACAATGCAAATGTAGTTGAACTTTGACTCTACATTTAACTTGAACAATAGACCACAATGATAACGGTGACGTCTTGATAATGAGTCCTAACTACACACTTCCTTAGACGGATACTTGCTGTCAGTACATACTAGACTAGCGGACTTCATGCGGTTTCACCCGCGTAATTCCCGTTCCCGGGGGATTACGGGAATAAAATATAGCCTATGTTCACCGGAAAGAGTGTAGCTTTCCAACAGTAAAACAATTTTTTAAATCGGTCTTGTAGTTTCGGAGCCTATTCGATGCAAACAAATAAACAATCTTTTCTTTTGAGTATAGATTTATAGATGTACCCAATGGGCGCTTGCACATTGCACGATAACGGTAACGACACGATATCGTCACGATATCGTAGGAGTGGTGTTTTGATACAATTACTACTACACGCTTTCACACTGCAACGATATCGTC
The DNA here is from genome assembly GCA_933228765.1 of Miltochrista miniata. NCBI lineage: Eukaryota > Metazoa > Arthropoda > Insecta > Lepidoptera > Erebidae > Miltochrista > Miltochrista miniata. Next base: position 26,832,298 of record OW121769.1, read on the forward strand.
ACGATATCGCCACGATATCGTTGCCGATAGATTACTGTCGTGATGATATCGGGTGACGATACAGAGCGGGGTCACAATATACAGATACAACAGTAAAGTAACTTCATAGAAACGTGTGAAACGGCTCACTCACACAGACATGCGCATCTACTGACCCGCGACATTCCTGGAGTATGACTGGTAGCTCAGTTCAGTCGCGGTTGGAAGTGGTAAAATTGTTTACGTATTTTGAACTGTTGCGCCTATTCTTAAAATTATAAGAATAGGCTGCTCTTATCTTTTTAAATATGCTAGGACTGTATCGCGCTTTTTTTAATGCCGGACCCCTACAGACTAAAAAACCAAACAGCCGATGGTTGGGAGCCTTGGATTAGCCCTCGGAAGGATGTTCCAGGGCTTCCAACAGACCAACGACCACCACTGCGGCCTCGCTTAGGGGGTTGGTTCGGGTGCTATCCCTCGTCTTTGGGGGGTTCCGGGTGTGATCCCGCTTCTATGGGGGGCGTGCATGAACTCCTCACGTCATGCTGCCGTCATGGGCCTACTTCTGTAAAGATGGTTAGCAGCCCTCTCGCCGTCCTCAGGCTCCCGGTCATGGAGGCCGATAGTTTACGGCGAAGACACGTCGGAAGCGCCCAGGCCACCGACTGCGGTACTCGGGTGGGAGAGTTCTCTCCCGTTCCCGCTTCCTTTCCGGGCGCAAAGCTACTAACCGAATAACAAGCTGTGGGTTATATTGTGTCAATTTCGTTCGGCTTTATCGTTGAACCACGATATCGTGATGATATGGCGACGATATCGCGAAGATATCGTTGAACGATATCGTGCCACGCTATTGTGCAGTGTGCAAGCGCCTATGGCTTCGCTCGCATGTCTCTAACTTCTTTCCACACTCGCCATTAACAACTCCAAAAAAGTTATGTAAACTGACTTAATGATTACTGCTTCGCTCCCCTGCTAATGAAAGTACTGTTAAAATCGTTTTAGATACTAGCCGAAACAAACAGACATACATATAATAAATTAATTGTGGCCAGGGAGGAGTGTGTTAGAGTGACTGGGGAGCTTGAAGTTATCATTCAAAGGGCCTAAACGGGACTACCGACCGTAGGCAGTTATAGAGCATCCTGTGGTTCTTACATATAAAAGTCCGGCACATAGCATCCATTAGGATCTCCGCACGTTTTTTTTAATTATTTTATACTAATGGGGGTAATTACGTAATTTGGTACTAGGAATATAATTTTGAATATCACGTCATGTCAAATTAGTTACAATTATTATTGCAGACAATAACGCACTTTATTCGATCAAAGATAATTAATAGTATTACATAAATTATCTAGTTAAGTTGGCACTGTCATTGTAATCATTTACAAGTACCAAATACATACAACCATCTATCGTATCTGGTACCTTTGTCTATTCAAAATAGATTAAAAAAAACCGGCCAAGTGCGAGTTGGACTCGTCCATGAAGGGTTCCGTAGCAGCAAGTAATATAATATGAAGGTTCTTGTAGTTGTAACTTTGATTAATGTTTTAACGCGTTCGCAGTGGTTCTGATTATTCTAGGCGAAAATTGCGGTTAGCAAAATCAGTACCACAGGACGTATTAAAAAAGAACTACTAACTCGATCTCGTTCCAAACCAATTTTCGTTGGAAGTTTTTATGGCAATGTAAATCATATTTTTTTTTTAGATTTATCAGTTTAGAAGTAAGAGGGGAGAAGGGGTGGGGGACACTCATTTTTCCACTTTGGAAGTGTCTCTTGCGCAATCTATTCACTTTACAAAAAAACGATGTTAGGAACCTCAATAGCTGAATAGCATTTTTAAAGCCCTATCTGTAGATACCGAAAACGTATGGGTTTGATGAAAAAAAAAATTGAGTTTCAGTTCTGAGTATGGGGACTCCCAAAATTTATAAATTCTTTATTTCAGACAATGTCCATAGGTTTACAACAACATATTCAGGCAGAACATAAAATTCAGATTTCAATGAATAACTTAATCAATTCCATACAATAATTTAAGTAAATAAGATGTCAGATAAAATAAAATAAATAAATTAAACATATTCATTATAAGAATCTGTTAAAATTTATTTCAATAAAATGTCAGGAACAATAAAATGTTAGATAAAAGTGAATAACTTAATACATTTCATACAATAATTCAAATAAGTAAGATGTCAGATAAAATAAAAATATCAATATACAATTAAAAGTCAAAATGTAAATAACAGTAGAATAAATTAAACATAATCATTAAAAGTACCTATCTGTTTAAATTAATTTCAATAATATGTCAGGGAAAATAACATGTGAGATAAAAGTTAATAATAATAAATCGCTCATAAATAAAAAAAAAAGAGACATCAAAATTTCTACAAAAAATATGGTCGTTTTGGGGTCTATAATGTAGGTATTTAATTTGCACTACACGAATAAATACAATGGGTTACTACCATAATCTGGTGTCAGTAGCCTCTCCTAACCATCTCAACCGGCACATGCCTGTCATAACAGTGTCTCAAGATATAGCCGTCCATCCTACGAGCTATCATGGATAGAACTGTGTTGGGGCTACTTCACACTCTGTGCACCAAAGATGTAGCACGCTTCCGCAAAATGGTATTTACTGCTTTTTTTCTAGATAAAAATCTTAATGCGGTTCACAGAATACATCTACTTACCAAGTTTCAACAGCTTAGGCCTTATAGTTTCGGAGAAAAATGGCTGTGACATACGGACGGATAGACAGACAGACATGACGAATCTACAAGGGTTCCGTTTTTTGCCATTCGGTTACAGAACCCTAAAACTGCGAGCATCTAGCAATTATGAGAAGCGCACCAAGCACCCTGCAAATGTCATAAGCGGGATGACACCCGAAAAACCCCCTAAAGACGCGGCATAGCACTCGAAGCCCCCCCCCCCCCCCCCCCTAGGCGAGGCCGTAGGTCTGTTGGGAGTTCTGGGGCATCCTTCTAAGGGCTTACCCGGGGCTCACAACCCTAGGCTGTTGGGCGTTACGTGAGGTTTTTAGTCGTTAGGAGTCGGGCATAGCATCCATGTAGGATTTTCCCTGACGTTAAACAAAAAGCCTATATTAAACTTAATTTGAGCTAGCTAACGTCTTATTCTTCTATCGTGTCAATGATTCACTAAATTGACTATCATATAGTATGGCATAAAACTCTGCCAGCTGACGTTGTGTTAGTACCTATGACCAAAAACATGGAAATCGGTATCCCGAATTCCTAGTGCCCGGTCCTGTATTGCTAATTTTCTAATTTTTCCATAAGAACCTGTTCCTGAAAATAACAAACACAACAAAAAAAGAATTAGCGAAATCGGTCCAGCCGTTCACGCGTGATGTCGTGACCAAGGAAATGTGGATTCATTTTTATAAAATAGAATATAAGATTTCATAAACAAGCTAGCAGTTCCGCCTACAACCGGTCCGTATCAATGGAACTGGTTCACAAGCATACTCACATACAACATAGGTACATACCTACGCCCAAAAAAAGACCTCTATGTTAGTAATTCAAAAACATTTTAAGAAGGCAAGATATTCGATTCTCTTAATATACAGATGATAGGGACTGATTCGATTGTGGGCGATATAAAGTGAAAAGGGGATACACTCTACACTGTCTCCCTGTGACCCTTTTGGTAGGATCGGAGGGTCACAAATTGTTCCGGAGTGCGAAAATCAAGTTAACTCGAAACAAAGACCACAATGAAAATCAAATTTACTGCTCTATTATTTTATTGTCACCGATTTTTAGAGTTCTGTAACCTAAGGGTAAAAGTGGGAATCTATTACTGAGACTACGCTGTCCGTCTGTCTGTCTGTCTGTCTGTCACGAGGCTGTATCTCAGGAACCGTAATAGGTAGAGAGCTGATTTTTTTTTATGATGTATTTCTGATCAAAATAAAAAAAGGACCCCCTTAAGTACCCCCCCTTTGTCCACTAAAATGCATTAAAAGATCCATCACGGATCTTTGTGGACATATCATGTCCATTTTAATACCTTAAAGTACCCATACAACAAACTTTTTTTTGACAGTCCGATTCGCACTTGACCGGTCTTTTTAGAAAGTAATACAAATGGCATGCTACATAAATGTCTTCGAATACCTACTAAACTGCTACTACAACTACAGCTTATACAAAAAATATATATATTCGCACAAACAGATCTACGGGTGCAATCACAGATATCAGAAATAAGATTTCTGTGGGTGCAATTAAGAGGCTCATTTCTGATTTCTGTGGGTGCAATTAAGAGGCTCATTTCTGATTTCTGTGGGTGCAATTAAGAGGCTCACGTTCTCTACCCTTAAACCTTCTAAAACCCTTTTTGAAGAACCCCACACTTGGGCGTTTAGGAAAACCGAAATTATTTTTTATGAGCTAGTATAAAGGTGCTCCCTCACCGGGAGCATTCGCGCGTAATGTAACGTTACGAGTCGAGAATTACAGCCGGTGAGGGAGGTGAACCGAGCATTGCAATGCGCGCCTTGTAATGATACAAGACGAGGTTACACCAGTGAGGGAGGAGAATCGAGCATTACAATGCGCGCCTTGTAATGATACAACGTGTATCGTTTTGATACAACTCGTAACATTTATAGATTCGACTCGAGCATTACGTTACGATGCTACCTCCCTGACCGACACGAGCATTCGCGTGTAATGTAACATTTATTATAGACTAGCTGATGCCCGCAGCTTCTCCTGCGTGAAATTTTGTTCTCTTTTCCGCGTCTCATGGGAACTTATTCCCGGGATAAAACTTGTATCATTTCAGACTATAATCTATCTCTGTAGGTGATTACATGATAATTTTGCAATCCAATATGGCCGCCGCGCCGAAATCACAAAATTTCATGATGGGTATCGTTTAAGGGGGTTTTTGGTATGCTGAGTACGAATTTCGGGTTAATTTAGAGATCCAATATGGCCGCCGCGCCGAAATCACAAAATTTCATGATGGGTATCGTTTAAGGGGTTTTTTGGTATGCTGAGTACGAATTTCGGGTTAAAAAAACAGCAAACTAACCCAAGAGCTGAAGGAAACCAGAAAAAATGTTTGGCATATGAGCAAGAACTAAAAATACTAAAAATCGAAAAAAATGCTATTAAAGAAAACACTTTCAGTGCTAAAATTGACTCCAAATGTAACAGTCGCCAACAATCAAGCACAACTGTAACTGGTTCCAATACTGTAAATACTTCGCCAACTATCAGAAAAAATAAAAGCAACCAGCAAGAGACCCAGGAGCGACAGGCACCGATTCCGAGACTATCAGTCAATTATGCGACTGTGGCCCAGACACCAGTGGAAGCTAACGGGACTGATACATGGACTGAAGTTAAATATACTAGGAGACGCAATCCTGTTGGAAGAGGGGGTAATACGGCATCTGACTTGTTGAAGGCTGTGGAACGTAAGAAATTTTTACATGTGTGGAGGTTAGAGAAAAACACGACAGAAGACGCTCTAAAGAAATATATTCGTAATGTTCTGCAAAATGACAGTGAAATAATTATTGACAAATTAAAACCAAAGACCGAACGCGACTATTCGTCGTTTAAGATAGGAGTTACTGAAAGTAACTATGAAAAGCTAAGCGATCCGCAGGTATGGCCCGTAAATGTCGAGTTTAGCGAGTGGAGGTTTTTTCGGCGAGCAATCCCCTACGGACCCAGGCCCACCGAAGGACAAACCCAATAAAAGCATCAATGTTCTTTATCAAAATGTGAGCGGTCTCAGAACTAAAACGACACGTCTCTTATCACTGGTAGAATCATCAGAGGCAGACATTTTTGCTATCACTGAGACAGGGTTAAATGACTCCATTCATGATGCGGAATTATTGCTACCAGGCTACCAAATATTGCGATGTGACCGAACGGATGGACGCAAGCAGGGTGGAGTGCTGTTATTAGCCTCACCGCAATTCGAACTGCGCCGAGTTGCGGTCCCCGACGGTACGGACATAGACAGTCACAGGTTTGAGTTCATTTGTGCTACAATTCATAACGATAACCGGTTCCTAGTAGCGTGTTGTGTTGTATATATTCCACCTAGTACAATAGATAGTGAATACATGTCCATGTTTAATTTGCTAGAAAAACTATGTCTTAAATACAAATCTAATTTAATCATACTGGGGGATTTTAATTTGTATTCTAGTAGTGACAATGTCAATTGTTATTTTGAATATTTTATGGCCTTTTGTGAATTCATTCAGTATAACACTGTACCCTACTGTAACAGCAGGCAGCTGGACCTGGTGTTGAGCTCGCGCAGTGGGGTATTCGTGTGCGAGGCGGACGAAGGGCTACAGCCCATAGACCGGCACCACCCGCCCCTGGCCGTCGCCGTGCGCCTCGGGGGCGCGCGGGCGCCGGATTGCGTCCCGTCCGTGTCCGCCCCCTGCGTCCCACCCGGGCGGCGCTCTTATGGTCCAGTAGTTCGTAAACAATGGAACTTTAATAAGGCTGATTTTGGACATTTATATTATTTACTTACCGCATTGAATTGGAGCGATTTATTCAGTTTAAGCGATCCTGAATCGATCCTCAATTTATTTTATAACAAAATATATGAAGTTTTTGATCGTTGTGTACCACGTAGACATAATATCGAAGCAAAGAGTAGACGTAGGTACATCTATCCCGTATGGTATACACCTGACATTATAAAAGAAATAAGACGGAAACACACATCACACAAAAAATACAAGTCTAGCAAGTCTCATGGCGACTACGAGGCGTTTAGTAGGTCTAGGGCTAGTAAAGGCGTTTAGTAGCTAGTAAAGGTGGAGACTGCTAAAGCGCACGACCGGTACTGCGAACGCGTTCAAAATCAGCTAGCCATTGACCCGCGAGCGTTTTGGGAGTATGTGCGGTTTAGAAGGGGGAACAGCGGTAATTGTGGACTGATAAAGGACAACCGTACTTTATCAGACTATGAATGCGCTCATGAGTTTGCTCGGTTTTTCCAGTCTGTGTATAGGGGGGAGGTCCCGGTGCTTAGCGTGGAGGCGGCGAGCGCGGCGCGCGCGGCCCCGCCGGGCGCGCTGGTGGCCCTCACCCGCTTGCGCGAGCGGGACGTGCGCGCCGCGCTCGCGCGCCTGCCGGCCAAGCGCTCCACGGGCCCGGATGGTATACCTGCTTTTTTGTTTAAAGACGCTCGTATGGTACTGACGGAGCCGCTGCTACACCTTTATAACTCTTGCATCGAGACTGCGACATTTCCGGGACGATGGAAACTTACTCGAGTCGTACCCGTGCCAAAAGGTAGTGGAGGCCCTGATCCCAGTAATTACAGACCGATTGCAATTCTTAATACACCAGCTAAAGTTTTTGAAACGACTATTTATAACAGTCTGTATGGCCAGGTAAATTCTCAGCTATCAGACGCTCAGCATGGCTTCCGTGCGGGACGGGGCACTACGGGAAACTTGCTCCATTTGATGACGCGTTTGGTGCCGGCGGTGGATGCTGGCCAGCAGGTGGATGTAGCCTACTTTGACTTCAAAAAAGCTTTCGATGTAATCGATAATGACATCCTTTTAACACGATTGGCTGCAGTAGGCTGCACCCCGCACACGCTGGCATTCTTCGCTAGTTACCTGCGTGATAGAAGACAGTATGTTGACTGTGGGGGATGCCTTTCTGAACCATATTTCACGAGATCCGGCGTGGGTCAGGGGAGTAATTTGGGCCCGCTCCTCTTTAATATAATCATTAATAGCTTACCTGACGTTGTTTCCAATTCGACACCTTTGCTTTTTGCGGATGACCTTAAATTAGTTAGAGAGATAACACACAATACGGATCACGAAATGCTGCAAGATGATATAAATAGTGTTGTAAAATGGAGCATGGATAACCAACTTTATTTCAATGTAGCCAAATGCAGCGTGTTATCGTTTACTCGAGCGCGTCTCCAGGATCATTATGAGTACTGCATGGAGGGGGTGCCTTTACGGCGGATATACGAGGTGCGAGACTTAGGTGTTCGTTTCAGTTCCGACTTGAAATTTAGTAAACACATTCATGAGGTATGTAAAAAGTCGTATCGGAACCTGGGATGCATGTTGAGACACTCAAACCAATTTACAAATATCACAGCTTTAAAAGCGTTGTACGAAGCGCTAGTAAAGAGTCACCTGGAAAGCAACGCGATTGTGTGGTCCCCTTATGAAGACAAATATAAAATCATGCTGGAGCGTATTCAGAATAAATTTGTTAGGTTCATTTACTATAAACAATATAGCGTGCACCCAGGGTATCCATTGTTGTATCCCACACTGTTTATTTTGGGCATGGTGGGATATTACAAGTTGGAGGTAAGGAGGGAAGTGGGACTTGCAACTTATTTGTTCAAATTGCTTCGCGGTTACACTCATAACCCAGCCATTCTGCAGGAGATCAGACTGTGCGTACCGAGCGAGTACGTATCTCGGCGACGTCGCCCGCGCCTTCTAGCGCTGGCGAGTGCACGCACAAACCTGCTGAAGCAGGCACCGCTGTCGCGCGCGCTTCTGTTGCTCAATGAGGTAGCAGACAAGATAGACTTATTTTCGTGTTCACTGAATGAGTTCACAAGGGCCACATATTGTGCAGCATCTTGAAAAAGGTAACGTAGGTAGATGCTATTATGTCTTTTTCTATTCTTTTTTGTTATGTGTATGTTTATTGTTTCATAAATTGAATAATGCTTGAAAGTGACATTAAATACCTAATACTTATTTCATGAATTTCACATTTTTGTTGGTTGTATTTTTGAATTAACATTGTAATAAGTAATTGAAATGATATTTGTATAATAAAATTGACATTTGTATTATATAATTGACATTTTGTTATTGAATAGACTTTATCTTATTGAATTGACATAATCTTATTAAATTGACATTATCTTATTGAACTGAAAATATCTTAGTGAATTGACATTTTTTTTTTTTTTAATTGACATTATCTTCTTGCATTGACATTATTTTTTTGAATTGACATTATTAGTGAATTGACATTTATCTTTTTGAGTTGACTATATCTTATTGAGTCGACATTTTTGTATTATTATACGGACATTATCTTATTGTATTGACAGTTGCATTATGAAATTATCTGAATTCGTGATTTTTTTTCTTTCTTATTTTCGATTAATTTACATTACTTTGCTTTTGTATCATTGCGTAATTTAATTGTGTGAAATGACTATTGCATGGTTGGTGCCTATTGTAATGGCCAGTATTGTTATTGTATAATGCTTGCGTGTAATCTCTTTTGTACAAAACTATTCGTATTTTTGAAATGGATAAACTAGTTGCTTAGATTTATAAATAATTGCTTACAATATCGCATTGGTGTTCAATTACTGTAAGGATGTTGTAATTGTGTGTTATAAATAAATAAATAAATAAATAAATAAAAATTAGAGAACCAATATGGCCGCCGCGCCGTTATCACAAAATTTCATGAGGGGTATCGTTTAAGGGGTTTTTTAGTATGCTGAATACGAATTTCGGGTTAATTTAGAGATCCAATATGGCCGCTGCGCCGTTATCACAAAATTTCATGATAGGTATCGTTTAAGGGGTTTTTTGATATGCTGAGTACGAATTTCGGGTTAATTTAGAGATCCCATATGGCCGCCGCGCCGTTATCCCAAAATTTCATGATGGGTATCGTTTAAGGGGTTTTTTAGTATGCTGAATACGAAATTCGGGTTAATTTAGAGATCCAATATGGCCGCCGCGCCGAAATCACAAAATTTCATGATGGGTATCGTTTAAGGGGTTTTTTGGTATGCCGAGTACGAATTTCGGGTTAATTTAGAGAACCAATATGGCCGCCGCGCCGTTATCACAAAATTTCATGATGGGTATCGTTTAAGGGGTTTTTTAGTATGCTGAATACGAATTTCGGGTTAATTTAGAGATCCAATATGGCCGCCGCGCCGTTATCACAAAATTTTATGAGGGGTATCGTTTAAGGGGTTTTTTGGTAGGCTGAGGACGAATTTAAGGTCAATTTTGCAATCCAAGATGGCCGCCGCGCCACCGTTGTAAAATTTCATGTTGGATACCGTATAAGGGGTTTTTTGGTATGCTGAGTACGAATTTCGGGTTAATTTAGAGATCCAATATGGCCGCCGCGCCGTTATCACAAAATATCATGATGGGTATCGTTTAAGGGGCTTTTTGGTATGCCGAGTACGAATTTCGGGTTAATTTAGAGAACCAATATGGCCGCCGCGCCGTAATCACAAAATTTCATGATGGGTATCGTTTAAGGGGTTTTTTAGTATGCTGAATACGAATTTCGGGTTAATTTAGAGATCCAATGTGGCCGCCGCGCCGTTATCACAAAATTTCATGAGGGGTATCGTTTAAGGGTTTTTTTGGTAGGCTGAGGACGAATTTAAGGTCAATTTTGCAATCCAAGATGGCCGCCGCGCCACCGTTGTAAAATTTCATGTTGGATACCGTAAAAAGGGTTTTTTGGTATGCTGAGTACGAATTTCGGGTTAATTTAGAGATCCAATATGGCCGCCGCGCCGTTATCACAAAATATCATGATGGGTATCGTTTAAGGGGTTTTTTGGTATGCCGAGTACGAATTTCGGGTTCATTTAGAGAACCAATATGGCCGCCGCGCCGTTATCACAAAATTTCATGATGGGTATCGTTTTTTAGTATGCTGAATACGAATTTCGGGTTAATTTAGAGATCCAATATGGCCGCCGCGCCGTTATCACAAAATTTCATGAGGGGTATCGTTTAAGGGGTTTTTTGGTAGGCTGAGGACGAATTTAAGGTAAATTTTGCAATCCAAGATGGCCGCCGCGCCACCGTTGTAAAATTTCATGTTGGATACCGTATAAGGGGTTTTTTGGTATGCTGAGTACGAATTTCGGGTTAATTTGGAGATCCAATATGGCCGCCGCGCCGTTATCACAAAATATCATGATGGGTATCGTTTAAGGGGCTTTTTGGTATGCCGAGTACGAATTTCGGGTTAATTTAGAGAACCAAACTGGCCGCCGCGCCGTAATCACAAAATTTCATGATGGGTATCGTTTAAGGGGTTTTTTAGTATGCTGAATACGAAATTCGGGTTAATTTAGAGATCCAATATGGCCGCCGAGCCGTTATCACAAAATTTCATGATGGGTATCGTTTAAGGGGTTTTTTGATATGCTGAGTACGAAATTTATGATAATTTTGCAATCCAAAATGGCCGCCGCGCCACTATTACAAAATTTCATGATGGGTATCGTTTAAGGGGTTTTTTGGTATGCTGAGTACGAATTTTAGGTTAATTTTGCAATCCAAAATAGCCACCGCGCCATTATCACAAAGTTTCATGATGGGTATCGTTTAAGGGGTTTTTTGGTATGCTGAGTACGAATTTTATGATAATTTTGCAATCCAAAATGGCCGACGCGCCACTATCACAAAATTTCATGATGCATATCGTTTAAGGGGGTTTTTGGTCATCTGAGTACGAAAAAACCCCTTATACGGTATCCAACATGAAATTTTACAACGGTGGTGCGGCGGCCATTTTTGGTTGCAAAATTATCTCGAAATTCGTACTGTTACGGGTCTCGATGTAAAGGCTTTTTTAAAAAATAAAACTCAGGGGTTAGGTTAAGACAGCCGTCTGGTATAGAGGTCGGGATGAGACTGAATGTAAATGGAAGGGACTGATGTCAGTAGGGCCGATAGTTGCTGACTGTGTGAGGAGTGAATGCGTGGTGTGCCGGATAGGGTACAGGTGTCAACCGTAACAGTACTCAGCATACCAAAAAAACCCCTTATACGATACCCATCATGAAATTTTGTGATAATGGCGTGGCGGCCATTTTGGATTGCAAAATAATCATGAAATTCGTACTTAGGCAGACCAAAAACCCCTTAAACGATATCCATCATAAAATTTTGTGATAATGCCGCAGCGGCCATTCGGATTGCAAAATTATCATAAATTTCGTACTCAGCATACCAAAAAACCCCTTTAACGATACCCATCATGAAATTTTGAGATTTTGGGGCGGCGGCCATATTGGATCTCTAAATTAACCCGAAATTCGTACTCAGCATACCAAAAAAACCCCTTAAACAATACCCATCATGAAATTTTGTGATTTCGGCGCGGCGGCCATATTGGTTTTCTAAATTAACCCGAAATTCGTACTCAGCATACCTAAAAACCCCTTAAACGATACCCGTCACGAAAGTTTGTGATTTCGGCGCGGCGGCCATATTGGATCTCTAAATTAACCCGAAATTCGTACTCAGCATACCAAAAAACCCCTTTAACGATACCCATCACGAAATTTTGTGATTTCGGCGCGGCGGCCATATTGGATTTCTAAATTAACCCGAAATTCGTACTCAGCATACCAAAAAACCCCTTAAACGATACCCATCATGAAATTTTGTGATTTCGGCGCGGCGGCCATATTGGATCTCTAAATTAACCCGGAATTCGTACTCAGCATACCAAAAAACCTCTTAAACGATACCCATCACGAAGTTTTGTGATTTCGGCGCGGCGGCCATATTGGATCTCAAATTAACCCGAAATTCGTACTCAGCATACCAAAAAACCCCTTAAACGATACCCATCATGAAATTTTGTGAATTCGGCGCGGCGGCCATATTGGATCTCTAAATTAACCCGAAATTCGTACTCAGCATACCAAAAAACCCCTTTAACGATACCCATCATGAAATTTTGTGATAGTGGCGCGGCGACCATTTTGGATTGCAAAATTATCATAAATTTCGTACTCAGCATACCAAAAAAACCCTTTAACGATACCCATCATGAAATTTTGTGATTTTGGGGCGGCGGCCATATTGGATCTCTAAATTAACCCGAAATTCGTACTCAGCATACCAAAAAACCCCTTAAACGATACCCATCACGAAATTTTGTGATTTCGGCGCGGCGGCCATATTGGATTTCTAAATTAACCCGAAATTCGTACTCAGCATACCAAAAAACCCCTTAAACGATACCCATCATGAAATTTTGTGATTTCGGTGCGGCGGCCATATTGGATCTCTAAATTAACCCGAAATTCGTACTCAGCATACCAAAAAACCCCTTAAACGATACCCATCATGAAATTTTGTGATAGCGGCGCGGCGGCCATTTTGGATTGCAAAATTATCATAAATTTCGTACTCAGCATACCAAAAAACCCCTTTAACGATACCCATCATGAAATTTTGTGATTTTGGGGCGGCGGCCATGTTGGATCTCTAAATTAACTCGAAATTCGTACTCAGCATACCAAAAAACCCCTTAAACGATACCCATCATGAAATTTTGTGATTTCGGCGCGGCGGCCATATTGGATCTCTAAATTAACCCGAAATTCGTACTCAGTATACCAAAAACCCCCTTAAACGATACCCATCATGAAATTTTTTATCCCGGGAATAAGTTCCCATGAGACGCGGAAAAGAGAACAAAATTTCACGCAGGCGAAGCTGCGGGCATTAGCTAGTCTATAATAAATGTTACATTACACGCGAATGCTCGTGTCGGTCAGGGAGGTAGCATCGTAACGTAATGCTCGAGTCGAATCTATAAATGTTACATTACACGCGAATGCTCGAGTCAGTCAGGGAGGTAGCATCGTAACGTAATGCTCGAGTCGAATCTATAAATGTTACATTACACGCGAACGCTCGTCGGTCAGGGAGGTAGCATCGTAACGCAATGCTCGAGTCGAATCTAATTTGTTACATTACAGGCGAATGCTCCCGGTCAGGGAGCACCTTAATGCGTGCATTGTGTAGGAGGCGGCAGACAGGCGTCGGAAACAGTTTAATGCCCTCCCTTTGTCCCACAAATGTTGTCCCATTCATAAAGTGGCTAAGGGTGTTAGATGTATGAACTCCTACGTTTGGTCCATGGTACTGACCTACTTCTGGTATCTAGAGACAACCCTTGATGATAAATCAAACTATCACTACTAATATTATAAATGCTAAAGTAACTCTGTCTGTCTGTCTGTCTGTCTGTCTGTTACGCTTTCACGCCTAAACGGCTGAAGCGATTGAGATGAAATTTGGTATAGAGATAGTTCGAGGCTCTGGGAAGGACACAGGCTACTTTTTAACCGACTGCGCAAAAGGAGGGTTATAATCTTACGCGAAAACGACTTCTACACGGTCGAAATCGCAGGGAACAGCTAGTACTCTATAAAATATAGCTTGATCTCTGTGACAGTTCTACAAACGTAAACAAGAATATACTTTATGTCAACGGCATAAAGCTTTTGTGGTTGAAATGCAGAGAGTGAAAACACAGAGTAAAAGTCAATCTTTTTGACGTTAATATAACTGTCACAGAGATCAAGCTATATTTACAGAGTATAGCAATTGTAAGAACAATGCAATCTCGACATTTATATGAATTTAAAACATACACTTATGTTTTAGATTGAAAATACACCATAGGCACTATTTTATTTAAGTTAGGATGTAGCCTATGTGTTATTCCAGACTAAAATCTACCCCGGTTCCAAATTTCAGCCCAATCCGTTCAGCCGTTATAGCGTGATTGAGTAACAAACATCCAAACATCTAAACATACAAACATCTTCACAAACTTTCACATTTATAATATTAGTAGGAAGTAGGATTACGACCACTATCAAATATTGTTGGACATTCACACACAACATCATCTAGCCCAAACTAAGCTAAAGCTTGTGCTATGGTATCTAGACGACTGATAAAACATACTTATATATTCCTAAATACATACATATTATACATAGAAAACACCGAAACTCCGAAACAAACATTTGTGGATCACACAAATATTTGGACCGACCCAGGACCTCCAGCGCCGCAGGCGGTATCACTACTGACTACGCCACAGAGGCAGTCAAATATCAGTTAGTAATAAGTTGATAACCAGTGTGAAACCCAATAAACACCAGTGTGCATCACCCTTATATCCGGTTACCCGGTGTTACGAACCGGCTGGCCTAGTTCTGACGATCGATAGGTCGACGCCCCTTGCCACCAGCCGGAATGCGGACGATCTCTGCTCTAGCTCCGAATAGACAATGTCGGAACGAGTTACAAAATTATATTGCGAACTTAATTTGAAACACGTACTACAGTGTGACAGTGACCTGTGTCGGTAATGAGGTGCTAGATTCATAGTTTCCTTTTTTGGGGAAGGGGGCCCGTGTTGCGACGGGTAAGAGTACAAAATATCGCCACCCCAATACAAGCCGAGGGTGTCATAAGCCTGTAAGTAAAATTACAATCGTTAAGCCAAGTTTAAGGGTTTATCGGCGACTTAAAAAATTACAACTGTGGGTCGCGGCAACCTGTGCCTGTTCATTTCAAAACGGCATAGGCTCACCACCTATTACGTGGGACTAAAAACTATAAGGTGAAATGTGGGCTCCGGAACATCAGCGAGTAGAAGTATATTTGTACTATGTATGTATGGAAATCCTTCTCTAACCGACTAAAACCACACGGTGCCTATCTCCGCCTATGGTCAGGAGCTCCATTGTAAGCCCTCGGAAGGATGTTCCAGGATACTAGTTTCCTCGTAGTTTAGCAGATAGAACAGATAGAACTAAGTTTGTAAATTGTTGTCTTGGTAATATAACAAAAAAAATCGGTTGTCTGTAAAGTCGGTTTACTGACGATAGTTGAACGTGACAACTCAGCTTTAAATGGAATTCCTCAGAGCTAGGTAACGCCGCATACGTCATGTTTTTTCGTGCGTGCAGCCGGCTCCATCGAATTATGAGACGTTGTCACGTCAAAAAATCACAAATGAAGAGTTAAGGGCTGCTCACCGTCCTTTCAGAAGCAGGCCCTAGATGGCAGCGTGACGTGCCCCCCTCTAAGAAGCGGGACGACACCCGAAAACCCCCCTAATGACGAGGGATAGCACCCGTACCACCCCCTAGCTAGGCGAGGGCACAGAAGTAGCCGTAGGTCTGTTGGGAGTCCTGGGACATCCTTCGAAGGCTTACCCGGGGCTCCCAACCGTAGGCTGTTGGGCGTTACGTGAGGTTTTATAGTCGGTAGGAGTCCGACATAGCATACATGAAGGATTTCCCTCACGTTAAAAAAAATAAAGATTATGTTCGATGTTCTACATTTGTTTCTTACAACTTTTATAGTCACTTTTATGCGCGTTTAGTACGATGTTCATACTAACTACTACTGAAATAATTATAGCTTATAAAAACCTAGTTATTGCTACCATAACTTTTAATAACAATCTGTTGTGCAGACCGAACTTCGTTGAATAGAGGGACCGGCTACGCACGTGTCATACTTTGATTGAGCTCACGTTGGAAGCCTCTTGATTAGTTTTTAAATATAATGTATTTTTCGACCTATTTTTTTTAACGCGTGGGAAAATTCTTCATGGATGCTATGCCGGACTCCTACCGACTAACAAAACCTCGCGTAACGCCCAACCAGCCTATGTTTGGGAGCCCTGGGTACGTCCTCGTAAGAGAACTCCCAACAGACCTACAACTACCACTGCGGCCTCGCCCAGGGGGCTACGATTTAATGACATTTATAATACTGCTGTACTCCCTTATGGATGATTTTATTAACCTATAAGCTTACTTAATAAACGGGGCATTAAACACAGAAATATTTTTAATAAGCTTTTATTAGGTCGTCGTGTATGTAACTAACAATGTAAATCTAAGGAAACTAATTTAACCATCTTCACAGGATCGTAGCGTCATGAAAATTGACAGATGTATGTAGTTCTGATGACAATACAATAATATGGTACTGTCAAACTGATATGATGATGAAGCCGGTAGATAGGCACTGAAACCTCGATGGAAAAAGTGGAATCTAAGGTAGCTAATTTAACCAGCTTCCAAGGATCGTAGCGTCATGAAAATTGGCAGCTGTATGTAGTTCTGATGACAATACAATAATATGGTACTGGCGAACTGATATGATGATGGAGCCGGAAGATATGCACTGGAACTTCATGATGGAATATCGTATTATATCTGTTTTTGGATTCATCAGAAAAGTCTTGTAATGAACTTTGACCAGGCTTTGGTTTCAAGGTTATAACAAACCTTTTTTTAATTATTGAAAACGACACTTGTACTATTCCACAATATTTATTATTATAAACCTGACCGGTTTCGCTTTACAGCATCTTCAAAGGTCTAGATGGGAGGACAAGGTATTACCAATTGATGCTGTAAAGCGAAACCGGTCAGGTTTATAATAATAAATATTGTGGAATAGTACAAGTGTCGTTTTCAATATGTGCAGCAAGTTCCACCAAGTGCCGTCAATCAACAGTATAAATAATCTTTTTTTAATTGACTTGTAAAACTATGCAATGGAATCTCAGATAACTAATTTCACCATCTTCCAAGGATCGTTCCGTCATGAAAATTGGCAGATGTTTGTAGTTCTGATAGCAATACAATAATACGGTGCTGTCAAACTGATCTGATGATGGGGTCGTATGATATGAACTGTAACTTCATGATTGAACATTGTATCATAGCTGTGTTTGGATTTGTTAGAAAAGTCGTGTAATGAACTTTGACCACGATTAGGGTTTAAGGTTATAACAAACCTGTTAGTTATTGAAGTTAATATTGAGTGTAAATATTGACATAGGTACCTGCATAAAATGTATATGTATTAGAGTAATAATGAAATATTTTCACAATAGTCGAACTCAGACAAAACACCATGTAATACAGAAATCCCTACTTATATTATAAATGTGAAAGTAACTCTGTCTGTCTGTCTGTTACGTTTTCACACCTAAACCACTGAACCGATTTTGATGAAATTTGTTATAAAGATAGTTTGAGTTTAAGGGAAGGACATAGGCTACTTTTTAACTGACTGCGCGAAAGGAGGGTAATGATTTTATGCGATAATGACTTCTACGCGGATGAAGCCGCAGGGAACAGCTAGTAAAGATATAAATGTTGTGACTAAAAAGTATGAAATAAATAAATGGTTTAAAAAACCCTAGAAAAATACGCTTTTATAATGCACAAAAACCAAAAATAAATTATGGATCGTTCAAGTTGCCTCTATTTCTAGGCTGAAGTGTAAACTATGTGCTTTTAGTTATAATATTTGATTGTAAAAGCGTGGGGCGCTAGAACAAAAAAGACTTTTTAGTAAGCAAAATCCTATTAAGACTAATCCTTATATAATAAAAATCCTGGCGAAAGCTGCATGAGGTCGCACAAGAGCATAACGTTTATGCTGCCAAAGGGAACGTCTCTTCTTTCAGGCAATGAAGTAGATACATGAGGGAAATACGTTAACAGTGGCAAAATGTAGAGTTCTTGTTCGAGAACGAGATATCTTTGGTTACCGTTAAAAACCCGCTTAGGGATATATGCGTTTGTATTCTTATTACATGTTTACTACATATTGTACTAAATATCTCGGAATGCCGAAACTTTAAGGACCTACCTATAAATGATCTAATAGAGATCCGTAACGATAATAGGTTTGCTCCTATTACGCGGGCGTCACGAAAAACTGGCAAAAGTGGGTGCTGAAAATGCGTAGGCGTGACTTTACTTTTCAAGTAAGTATGTTATGCATTTCAATTAAAGCCTATCATCGTTAATACATTTTGAAAATAAAATGATAATAATAATAGTAAAAGTCACAATAGATATATAAAATCGTGACAGTGCAAATTATTACTTTAAAAACACGAGAAAAACACGCTTTTATAAATGTGACCTTATCCTTATCTGACAAGACATCATACATGCTTCCGCCAGGAAAGTCTTTCCTGTTCCAGCGCCCCACGCTTTTGCAATCAAATATTATAACTAAAAGCACATAGTTTACACTTCAGCCTAGAAATAGAGGCAACTTGAACGATCCATAATTTATTTTTGGTTTTTTCGTGCATTACAAAAGCGTATTTTTCTAGGGTTTTTTAAACCATTTATTTATTTCAAATCGGGAAAGTAGTATCTGAAATTACCCCCTATTTAGACTTTGGGGGGGTTTCGGGTGTGATTGCGCTTCTAAAGGGGGGCGTGCGTGAGTTCCTCACGTCACGCTGCCGTCATGGGCCTGCTTCGGTAAGGACGGTGAGCAGCCCTCTCACTGTCCTCAGGCCCCCGGTCATGGATCTTCATGAATGCTGTGACTGACTAAAAGGTACACGGTGGCCTTCCATCTGCCCGGATACGCTCTCGAAAGGATAACCCGACTCCCAACACAGACTTTGACCGGCATCGCTGCCTCTTTCTAGGGATTGGCTTTTAGCCCACTTCTTTAATTCTGTGGTTATCGCGTTTTTTTGTGGGGGAGCGAAGGGGGAGTTGCGTCCCACTACTACGTGGAGCGAAGAGACGCGCTACCGTTCTGGCCTGCTTCTGTAAGAACGGAGCCAATCGCCATGCAAATGCAAACTTGGCCGATGGTGGACGTTCTACATTTCTTCGTGTCATTCTGTCTTGGATGACGTCAGATCAGATCAGGGCCTGTCAACATGATGGCTGCTACATACACGTGTTTACGTTACTGCCAGTGCAACCGGTTAGTGAATAGGATAATATAGTCTGTCAAAGTTTGAGGTATGGGAGCCCTCCTCAATTATCATTATTTTTCTGATTTTATATATTTTTTATTATTATAGATTTTTTGTTATAGCGGCAGCAGAAATACCTACATTCTCTGTGAAAATTTCAGGTCTCTAACTATCACGGTTCCTGAGATACAGCCTCGTGACTGACAGACAGTTAGACAAACAGACAAACAGCGAAGTTTAAAGAAGAAGAAGAAAGAAAGACTCATCAATAGGGTTCCGTTTTTACCGTTTGGGCACGGAACTCTAAAAATGGATAAAGTCCATTTGAGGTTGAAATGCAGTGAGTAAGAACACAGAAGTTTGTGTCTTTGAAATACAACTTTCAGAGATGTATTGTATGTCATTACCCACTCGTATAGTGGCAAAATTATCGGGGGTTCTAATACAACAACATGTTTTTATTGCCGTTTTTTGTACGAGACCCTCCGTGCGGTAATCCGACTCCGACTTATCCGGTTTTTTTTACTACAACAGAAATCAAGTTATATTTAACAGACTGTAGATAACGATGAATCAAAGATAAACCACAGCAATTACCTACATAGCTGGCAATTGTAATCAGCAAACTTTGAAACTTGGTATCTTGATCACCGCTCGTTCAGTTTATCTACAGACCGGATATTAAATGGACCGCGAGGCTAGCAACGTCTACCTAACGAACTAACCGGTTGTGATGCCAAAATTTGATAGATCGATGTAGGTATCTAAGTATTTCACGTAGTAACAGCTAATTCTGATTAGTTTTGGCGAAAGGTGAACTCAGGTTTGGGCTATCTGAGAGAGAGTGGTTCAATGTGATACTTTTTCACCTCCCATCAGGTGAACTGTTTGCTCGACGTAGGCCCTTGAGGGAGCCCATAGAAGGACAGCAGAGTCTTAGTAATGGGGTCCTGTTTTCCTTTTGGGTATGAAACACTAAAAAACACAAAATCGAAATAACTGAAAATCAAAAATTCACAACTATTACAAATCTCTTCTCAAAATAGACCGTAGAGTATAATCTCTGGGGCACAACAGCGCCAGGTCCTCGTAGTGTGTCTGGGCGTGGACACTCTCTCGCTCGAGGCCATGGTGCGAGCCATGCTCTCCAGCGGGAGTAAGTGGGACTGCGCCGCCTCTTTCTGCGAGCAGGTCATGCTCGTGAAGAAGGACATCCTTCCTGAGGGCTTACCCGGGGTTCTCAACCATAGGCTGTCAGGCGTGGCGTGAGGTTTTTTAGTCGGTAAGAGTCCGGCATAACATCCTATGAGGATTTTCCCTCACGTTAAACAAAAAAAAAAAAAAGAGTATAATCTCTGTCTCTACTAATATTATAAATGCGACAGTAACTCTGTCTGTCTATCTGTCTGTCTGTATGTATCTCTTACGCGCCACGCCTAAATTGTCTGGAGCGATTGAGATGAAATTTTGTACAGAGATAGTTGGAGGCCCTGGGAAGGACATAGCCTAATTTTTAACCCTGTCGTAGCCGCGAGGAACAGCTAGTGCTTAACTAAAGTAGACTAAAAGTTCATCTGAATTTAAACCAAAAACATAATACAAGTAAAAGCACGTAAAACAAAACGATGACAAGTATTATATAAACGAGGATCGTAAGTAGTAGGGAATCAGTGCGTATCGTCGCGTCACCCCGAGGGCCCGAGTGCCGGACGACACTTGACCCAATAAGATAATCCCCACCGGTCTCACCCTTCCCACCCCGCGGGAAGTGTATCAAATTGACGCCGCTATCAGCTTCTCAACAGCCTTTTAAAAAGGGTGATCTTTGCTAAATTGTTAGGGAAGTTCATTAGGTAAAATTTGTTGAATTGTGTTGAGAAAGTAGAAATTGTATAAACTAAACAGTATTGTATGTAAATGATTTCCAGTAATGGACTACCTTAAACTGATTTTTTTTTGGCACTAAGGTGGCAGACAAGCATAAGGTCCACCATATAAACTGGTGGTCACCGTAGCCTATGCTCGTTTGCAACAGCGGGAGCGCTGCAAATCGCGCTGCCGACCCTGCAAAAACCTTCTAAGACCCACTTTTGAAGGACACCATACTGTATGTGGTTCGGAAAACCGAGGCAGGGAGATCATTCCACAATATTTTTTATATCACACAAGCTTTGACTTTGACTTTTTTTTTGGTGTCACGCAGTTTTGCCCGCGTTATTCCCGTCCCCGTGAGAATACGGAAATAAAATATAGCGTACCTATGTCACCCTGTGATAATGTAGCTTAAGATCCACAGATATCAGAAAAGAGATCTGATTTCTGTGCTAAGAACAGTGAAAGAATTTTTCAAATCGGTTCATACATACATACATACATATGGTCACGCCTTTATCCCCGAAGGGGTAGGCAGAGGCATATTATATGCCCACATTTCACCTTTGTATAATTTGTCCCACGTAATAGGTGGTGAGCCGTATTGCCGTGTTTAAATGGACAGGCGCAGGTTGTGACTGCCTGCTGTTGAAATAAAGCCTTCAACTTAGCTTAAACGACTGCCATTTTACTGGCAACCGGGACCAACGGCTTAACGTGCCTTCCGAAGCACGGAAACGCTCAAATAAATGTCACAAAGTGATCACATGGATGGTCACCCATCCATGGACCGGCCATAGTGAAAGTTGCTTACTGCAGTGATCGTTTACAGAACACTGAGTCCGCGGGGCCACGAGCGCTTCAGACGATGCATACATACAAGCAAACAATCAAATCTGCCCTCTTTGTATAGAATATAGATCAAAAGCTTTACATAAACCGAAAAATTTATCAGACGAGTGATTCAGATGAAACAGCTTATTACAAGATTTAGATTGGCTGACTCTTTGTAACAGTTCAAAGAAAGTCTTTTAGCGAAATGTTATGTTTGAGAGATTTAGGTGGCTTTAATGTAGATCAATGGGTAGGGGGGAGTGGGAGGTAACCCTAATTATATTACATAATGGGGAATCAGTCTTTTACAGAATAAAGTTAAAGTAGGTAATAATGTCAATAGGTCTCCTTGTGCTAGTTTGTATTTTTTTTATATTAAGCTCGCCAAATAGTCGCCGCCCGCCTGAAAGAAAGCTAAGGCAACGAGAAATCAGAGGCTAGGTACTCTGACAGTGTTCCTTATGGTATACCTCTTCACGCTCCGCTTGAAGAACCCATAGGGAAACACGTGCGTGGGCAGTTCGTTCCAAGTTTTGTATGGTCTTACAGGGAAGAGATCTTTTAAAACGCTCAGTTCTGGCGAAGATTCTTTCCACTATGTAGGAAAGGCACCTCTGCCCGGCACGCGTTGTTGAGGATGAAGAGCTCTTCAGAACACTCACCGCGAGTTATTTATTTTATTCGTTTCATAACGTAGTACCTACCTAATTTATTTTATTGAACCTCAAAAAATCAAATACCTATTTCAGTATTTCTACAGCTTTGTTGTAACCTGCAATTATTATGCAAGTTGTAACAAGTAACAATGGCGGCCGGCGGAGGGCGCAAATGTAGTAGACCAACACACAGAACAGAAAGGTTCAACAAATAAAAGAAATTGTCTCCAATTTTGTATTTCCTTTCTTTATTAAGTTGGAGACCTTGTAGGCAGTGCCATCGTTTGAGGAGTACTTCAAAACCTGCCAAGAGCGTGTCGGACCACTCGCTGTAAACCTACGGTACGGTTCCGTAGCTGAACACTTGTACAATGTTTACTTTTGTTTTGAATTACATTTTCTCTTATAGTCGACAAAACTCATAATCTTGTGCATCTTACTTATTTATAAATGGTTTCCTTCTAATATCATAATATTTTCTCTGATTGTACTAGACTAGATGATTCTCCGTTAACTGCGGAACCCCAAAACATCAGAGGTTTTAGAAATACCTACACGTAACTTGGAGCTTGGTTTATCAGCTATGTCGCATTTTCAGATGAAGATACTCTACCCATCTCGATAGTTATTCGATTTTTATTACTTGTTCTTATACTAATAGACTGTCTCGGTGGCGCAATAGTAGGTGTAAGACTACCGGCCACCGCAGTGACCAGGTTCAAATGTCGCAGGGTCTGACTGGATGTGGCAGGTGCAGGACCTTGTATTGTGGCGTGATTTGGGAGAGGCCTATGTCCAGCAGTGCCACTGCTATGGCCTATAATCAGCCTATGGCAGTCCACTGCTGCAGTGGACTGCCATAGGCTGATTTGATTGATTGATAGAAGCAAACGTAACTTCCAGAACCACTGTGTTAGACAGCACTCCCTCCATACCCCTTGGAGTTGAGGCTGACTTATCGCGCCCCCTTTATGATGTAGGCCACTTATATATCTATGACTAGCGACCCGCCCCGGCTTCGCACGGGTGCAATGCTGATACTAGGGATTGCAATCCCGCAACAACATTTGAATCCCGGTATTTGCGGGACTGAGAGATTTCAATCCCGCGGGATCCCGGCGATATGATATGAAGTACACTATGTCTTCTAAGTACATTAGAACAGTTTTTCTGATTACAACTGGGTAAATCTCAAAAAAGTCTTGACGGGGTTGAAATTTAGGCTGAAGAAAAACAAAGTAGGATAATTTTACTGCTGGTGGAGGAACTACGAGCAATGGCTAACTTCATAACGTAGGCACCTACGTCCCACACACAATAAGTGGTAATGATATGTAAGGCGGCTGTACACAACAACTGAAAAAGATTTTAAAAAAGTGTGTGCGTGTAACCTTTACGCGCGATTGAAGTAAAACTTCTTTGCCATTGACGTCATATAACACTGAAATGATTTATATTAATATCATTCATTCGAATTTTGAATAGCGGAAATAGTAAGCGTTACTTCCGTCAAAAAAAAAATAGAGTTAAACCCTAGTCGCGCCGAAAGAAATTTTACTTCAATAAATCAAGCAAATGTAGTCGAAAATACTTCCATTCAACCCTTCAAAACAAACAAAGTACAAAACATCACGATACGCCGTTACAATTGCTCAAAAAGGGTAGAAATACGCCGCAACAAAAGTAAAGCGGTTACCCAAACAAAGCTTGCTCAATATTTCTGTGTCCGCCGCCCGCCGAACACCGGTAGTGACGTCACGTAATGAGTTCACGTTGTTTCCTCTCCCTTTTGCCGCCATTTCCTGGGGAGACTTGATTATAATACGCCCTAGTGAGAATTTTGCGAAGTTATTGGGTGTTATCAATAAATCCCTACTTTTATTAAAAACTAGCTGACCCTTGCAACTTCGCTTACGCCACATAAGGTGTACGAAAGGAGAGGTATGTTTTCTCATGGGAGCGTATGAAACTGCCCTGTTTGCTTAATCATAAAAGATTCTAAAACAATTCAGTCCACGCCTTTGTCGCGGACTGAATTGGCTGAAACGGCTTCTCCAAAAAAAATAAAACGCTTACTCAACATTATACTTCTTAATATTATACCTCTGCCTACCCACTTGGGAATAAAGGCGTGACTACAATGTAAGTATGTAGTACCTTTGACAGAAAAAATAAAAATAAAATAAAAATCTTTATTGGAACAAAAACAGGAGTACAATACAAAATGTGCGATAATGGCCGCATTAGTTTAGAACTGTGTCGCAGCCATTAACGCCTTCTCAAGGCAGAGCTGGGGTGTCAGAGTTCCACCAACAAATAGACAAGTCCATGATACAAACTTAAAGATACAATTGAAAACAAAAGGAAAAATTAAAATTAAAATTAAATGTGGATGTGTGTGTGTGTGTGTGTGTGTGTGAGTGTATGTGTGTGCGTGTGTGTGTGTATGTGTGTGTGTATGTACGTGTGTGTGTACGTGTGTGTGTGTATGTGTTTGTGACTTTTAAATCTTATGCATTTCTGACTACATGTTCCAGCTCCTCATAGTTCAGGGCACTCAGCCATCCGTCAATGACTGGTTTGCAGTTTCTTATCGTTAGGGAATATAATATATATTTAAAATTCTATTAACTCGGTTATATAAAATAGGGCTAAGGAAATGAAATTGGCGTCTAACTACATTAAGTCTGGCTAATCCGATCCGACATACTCTGTCGGATCTCCGCCTTTGGGTAAGTATTACAGCATCAAATGTTAGCTCTGAATGTTTACGTAATATGGTGCTCAGCAGAAATGAATGCCTCACGGTGGGAACTTTACATAGGGCGTATAATTCGGTAGTGGGAAAACGAATGGGTTTGCGCGTCAACACCTTCAATACCGCTCGTTGTGCCCGTTCTAAGGGCAACA
Organism: Miltochrista miniata; assembly: GCA_933228765.1. Taxonomy (NCBI): domain Eukaryota; kingdom Metazoa; phylum Arthropoda; class Insecta; order Lepidoptera; family Erebidae; genus Miltochrista; species Miltochrista miniata. The sequence goes on from OW121769.1 coordinate 26,858,181, forward strand.
TTAGCGATTTAGCAGCACCACCCCAAACTGTTATACAATATGATATTATAGAGTTTGCCAGCGCAAAGTATGCCATTTTTAAGGTTGGCAAGCTAGCTGCGGTTCTTAAATTTTTGAAGACAAATATTAATTTGCGAACTCTCATTCTTAAAGCTTCAATTTGTGCTTCCCATGTTAACGTACTATCGACACAAACACCGAGATACTTAATCGAATCAGCACGTACAATACTGGAGCAGTCACAGTCTTCGGTAGTTGGTAGTGAGCATTTGTGTACTGGTAAGGTATAGGAAGACTGTGGTTGCGAGCTAATCCTAGGTGAGAATGTTATAAATTTGGTTTTCTCTAAATTAAGGGTGAGCAGATTTTCTGTTAGCCAGCTCATGGAAATTTTAATAGCCAATACGGCATTAGTGCGTGCTTCCTCCCAAGTGTCACCATTAACCAGGATCACCGTATCATCCGCATAAGTAATAATATCTGCTCTAGGCAGAGACAGCTTGCAAAAGGTGTTTATATAAATCAGGAACAATGTAGGCCCAAGAACACTGCGCTGTGGAACACCGTAGCTTACATACTCCACTCCACTTGTGTTGTTTCCAATAATAACACTTTGACTGCGATTTGTTAGGTAACTTTTAAAAATTTTCAGTGGAAGTCCTCTAATACCAATTTGTTCTAGTTTTTTTAGCAAGAGTGAAACAGAGACAGTGTCGAAAGCTTTAGAAAGATCAAGGAAGATACCTATTGTTTTCAAATTGTTGTTGATATTTTTTGCTATTGTAGTGGTTAATGTTAATACAGCATCCTCGGTGCTTTTATTTCGTCTAAATCCAAATTGGTTATTGGCTATGATATTATGTGAATCAAGATAGTTAAGAAGTCTTTTGTTTATAATTTTTTCCAATATTTTAGATAAAGTACTCAATATAGAAATAGGCCTGTAGTTATTGACACTGTCTCTGTTTCCGCTCTTATATATCGGATGTACTAAAGATCTTTTAAAAACAGATGGAAAAACACCAGTGGTCATAGTAAGGTTGAAAACATGACAAATGACGGGTGCTAGGATTTGTCGAGCTGCTAAAATAAGACCAGCAGATATGCCATCCCAACCCACAGCACTACTAGATTTCAGACTCAGGATAATATGTTCAATCTCCTCTTCGTCGGTAGTGAAAACTCCCATGGAGTTTAGTGGGGGAATTGTAATTTCACTATTATAGTCTCCTTTTCCGGGGGTTGGTGTTGTTACCGAGATTTTAGATGCTAGATTTTTGCCAATATTAGCAAAAAAGTTATTAACGATCTCCACGGAATCAAAAGGGTTGCTTGAGAGCAAAAGTAGTTCATCTGCAGAAGATTTTTTCTTTTGGATATTGGAGACATTTTTAATTAAATTCCAAGTAGCTTTAGGATTTTTGCGATGTTTCTGAAATTCGTTGTATTCGTACTGCTTTTTTAGTTTTTTAATTAAATTGTTGCAGAAATTTCTATAACGGAGGTATGTAACTTTTTGAATGGGACTACAAAATGGGACTTTGGTCTTACGATATAAATTATCCCTATTCCGTATACATTTTAGAACGCCCGGTGTAACCCACGGCTTTAAGGTCCGTTTCCTGCTAGGTATAGTTAATATACGTGTATTTTCTTTGACTATAGATGCGACCGTATTGATCAGCATCGTAGCAGCTTTATCGGCATCATTGCAATCGAGAATCTGTGAGAAATCAGTTTTTTCAAGAGCCTGCACGCAAGCAGCTGTGTCTAGTCTACGAGTCCAAGCAGCTGCCACAGTAGTCTTGCACCCCAGGTCACACGAAACTATCACAGGTGCATGGTCTGTTATGAAGGAGTCCAGTACTAAAGTGACGGTAGGTTTGGGACATTTAATGATGGCGTGATCGATACATCTCTTTTTCCGAGTAGGGAAAAGATGGCCTGGTAGCATACCATGTGATGCAACCATGTCGAGATAGAAGTCCGAGTCTTTGTCACTGTTCCCAGGTAATATACTTATATTAATGTCACCAATTAAGACTATCGTTTTGAACGTTCTTAGGTTGTGCAGGACAGTGTCCAAGCTGTATATGAAATTTTCTGACTTGTCATGTGATGGTGAGCGATATACAGCCACAAGTGCAATATCGTTATGCACCTTAACTATGACACAGTTCGCATCTGTAATCACTGGATTCTCAACGGCAAAATTGATGCCTCGTCCCACGTATACGACAACACCCGCATTCTGGTTGTCATAATCCGACTGGTAAGTTTCAAAACCTGGTATTGAAGGTAAATAGGGACATTTAGGTAACCAACATTCCGTCAAAACAATAATATGAAAGTGTATTTTTATTCGATGTAGCAGAAGTTGAAGTTCACTGAAATTGGAAATGTTACCAATGCTGCGTATGTTGACATGAAAAATATTGAAGCCATTTATGTATTTAATGTATGAATCACATTGTTCAGGAGTACAGTTATAGGAATCTGAAACCGTTAGCCGTTCGATCTCACCTGCAATCATACCGTTGTCATCCATTATAAATACCAATATTAAACACTTTACCAATAATATGATTTCTCAGAACAGCGGTTACTGAACATTGATTATAATTTATGTTGGGGAATGGAAATAATAATTTGCAGATAAAAATAGTAATTTCAATAGAATATTTCATGCATAAGGAGTCTTTTTGTGTATGACAGTGTGAAGATAGTATTGTTTTGTTGAGAGAATAATAATTGGAAACATGAAATGTGTGTATTTGGGTGGGTGGGTGTTGTGTTTGGGTAGGTGTGTGAGTTTTTAGCCTATGAATGATTGACATTTTAACTATAAGATAAACATAACAACAATCCAGTCACTTATTCGGAAAACACGACTCATTTTTTATCAGAATATGTGGGGCTCCTTGTTTTTCACGAAGATATATTTTGCCATTAGTTACCCAGCAGTATCGATATTGGTTAGCGTTTGCGAAGTCTCTGGCAAGGAAGAAGAGTCTTTTCATTTTCGGGGTAAGATTTAAAAATAGGTTTGTCCGGCCCAGTCAACTTTAGGTGGTCAGTAGACAGTTTGTTTACTTTATTAAACTTGCGATGCATACGGATAATTTTTTCTTTAATAATATTTGTAGTAAACTCCACTATCAATGGTCTACTATTGGAATCCTTAGTTCCAATACGGAAAACATCTTTTACCTCATGAGACTGAATTGGTGAATTTATCAAAGATCCAATCTTAGTCACTATTTCTAAAAGACATTCTTTAGTCTCCTGGGGTTTAGCGGGAATATTTTTTATTTCCACGCACGCGGATCTAGCACCCCTCTCTAATTTTTCAAGGGTTTCTTCCATTGTTTGCAATTGTAAAATATTAGACTTTCTCTCCCTCTCAAGTTGTGCCTCCAATTGACTAATTTGAGATTTTAGTGTGTCATAGTCTTGTGATAAAAAAGTCACGGTAGATCGGATATCCGTGTTTTGAGTTTTAATCTCCTCAATCGATTTATAAATCCTTTCCATTTTTTGGTCCTGTTGTTCCTTAAACTCAAGAAACATGTTGCGCATCTCATTCGTAAAAATGGAGAATTGATCCTGATTCGTGTCTGAATCGAGACATTTACGCTTACTACGACGGGTATTATTCGTAGTAGAGAGATCACGTTCACCCTGCTTTTCCTGAGTAATATTAGGCGCCGACGAACTATGCTTCAGCGGAGCCAATACCGGCTGTGGCGCCACTAGCGACGAGGTCGCTGTCGGCGTCACAGGCGGCGATCTATTTATCTGCATATTATTGTAGGTCTAAGTACCAGGGCGCCTCAAAAAACAGGAGTTCGAAAACGTTTCAAAGCGCAGGGGTCAACAATTCTGGCCACTGATCGACGACTCAGAAACAAAACAGGATTCCGTCCACTATAACGAGACCCCTACGATCAGTGTCCGTGAGATGTAATGTTATCCTTCTTCAACGCATAAACTTTCTTCACGTGCGCATGGGACTGTGCATAAATAACACACGCATGCATTTATTTGTGATTTATATGTTTTAGGTATTATAAGTGATAGGACTCACAAGTGTGTAACAGCTTCACACAACACAAACAGTTGTCTCCGTAGAACTTTTCAAGTTACTGCGCGCCTATTATATCCACTGTATTTAATATATCTAAATTATTATTTTTAATGTAATAATTGACACGATGTCATTCCAAAAACACGTCTGATCACCACAGATATCCAAGAGAGAGGAAGAAAGGTTATTTAACTATTGTATAATTGTATAGGTGTATTATCTCTCATCTTAGCGTTAAGATCCACATGGGTAGATTAGCTGAGATCTGCTGAGCGGCCAGATTTGCGATTAGATTCTATCTAAATTAATGAGGGAAGTTTCTACGTCCGAACATCGGAGATTTACTGTACTAGCTGTTTTAATATTGGTTCGGATTACATACAAAATGTCGCCAACCCAATTTATTCCGAGGGTATCGTAAGAAGCGACTAAGGAAACACTTTTGCATACAATTCATTGCTTAGAGAAGGAAAAGTCAAATGAAACCCGGTTGTCAGAAAAATGACAATCGTTAGGTAAGCCAAGTTGAAGGCGTTATGGGCGGCTTAAAAAAAAATAACTGCGAGTTGTCATAACCTCTGTCCATCTCAACACGGCAATAGGCCCACCCTATTATTATAATACTAGGGACATAAAACTATAAGGTGAAATGTGGACGTATACTATGCCTCTGCCTACCCCTTCGGGAATAAACATACATACATATATGGTCACGCCTTTATCCCCGAAGGGGTAGGCAGAGGCATATTATATGCCCACATTTCACCTTTGTATAATTTGTCCCACGTAATAGGTGGTGAACCGTATTGCCGTGTTCGGGAATAAAGGCGTGACTAAATGTATGTTTATAAACCCAACGTACCCAGCGTACCACAAAAACATTTCTAGCATTCTAGTTTAGACAAATATTTTCTTTGTGCAACATCTCTAAGATATTTTCTACCCAGAAAACTACTTTAAGATATTTTCTACCCAGAACAGCACGAACATCGGATGTGTCAGAGTGCATCTACACAACTTAGATTGCGAGACAGTTCTACAACATGGCAGGCAGCTTCGTCTGAAACTGTTATAGCTATAGTTCAGACAATTTGTGAGTGCGGTCGCTACAAGCAGTGAGTTTGACAGTTTGGATCCAGTAATAGGATTGGAGAGAAGGGGGTAATGTTTAGCACCAAAATCTATAAGTAATCTGCCACTTAGAAGTTGGTAAAACCCTACACATCGCCGAAAACACATCACAGGAGCGACATGCGTTACTAAGCAGAGTCTAATCATTCCGCCAATACACCGGAAGGGGAATTACCCCTACCACGACTCATAGACTCATTGCATAGCTCACATTTACAGTTATAAAATGGCCGGGTAACTTACACATATGATTGAAATTTTTGGATGAAAAACTTGAAATGTTTTGGGAAAGCTACCCTAATAATTATAGGCAACCACTGAGAGGACTTTTCAAAATTTCACTTTTAAGGGGGTTAAATAGAGAGTTAGGTTTATCCAAGTTATGTTACGGGAAAAATCTAGGGACATATCTAGTGTGTCATACAATTTTGATACAGAACCTACATGATGGAGTTATTTATAGTAGTCTTTATTTATTTATTTAGTGTCATCATAATGAAATATTTTTTTTATACTGCTTAGGTGGCAGACAAGCTTACGGCCCACCGGAAGGTTGGTAACCGTAGCCTATAGACGTTTGCAACACCAGAGGTGCTACACACGCGCTGCCGACCCGGGCGCAGGTTGTGACGACCCACAGTTGAAATTTTTCAAGCCGCCCATAAGGCCTTCAACTTGGCTTAACGACTGTCATTTTACCGTCAACCGGGACCAACGGCTTATCGTGCCTTCCGAAGCACGGAAACGCTCGTAAATAAATGTCACAAAGTGGTCCACGTGGTGGTCACCCATCCATGTCCGGCCATAGTAAATGTTGCTTACTGCAGTGATCGTTTACAGAACACTGAGTCGCGCGGGGTGTATCGAAATCCAAAAATATGTTGAAAGTATTTTTGGATTTCGATACACACTTTAGATAATAGTATTGCTAGCTACTAATGACTTAACTACGAGTATTAGTTCCAAATATAATTCCACGTGAAAAAGCACTTTAAGGCGACGAGACAGTTCGAAATGATCCTAGAACAGGAAATTCACGATACGACTCTATCTAGAATCGGGTGGTTATGTGAAGCTCCCTAAAATTGGTATATCAGCCAAAACACTGGAATGTTCCTTCTTGTAGTAATTTAAGATTACAAGAATGGCAAGTGGTCAACTTCTGCAACCCAAAAGCGTTACTCGCGACAGGTTCAGTCCTGGGGATCCCATAGTCCCCCCTTAAAGCTCAACTGACAGCAACCCAGAAGCACGAGGGGCGGACCTTAGTCCGTCGCACAATGTAACAATCACATAGGTATAGCGAGTAGACTTGAAAGTTGAAATACACTATTTTTCTAGCTTATTTTCAGTTCTCTAATTCAGAAATCACGTTAAGCTGTTGGTCCCGGTTGCCCGTAAATCCCGGTTGGCAGTCGTAAAGCCAAGTTGAAGACCTATGGGCGCCTTGAAAAATTTCAATAGCAGGCAGACACAGCACATTTGTATGTACGTATGGATGTATGTATTTTCAGTAGCCAGTTCACATGACAATCAATCGGATGTGTGTGGCAACAATCGGACCATGAGTAGGAACGGTATTGTTAGTGCTCGATACGTCGTTAACCGCACATTTATCATGATCGCTCACCTGCGGTTCCGTTATTAATTAATGCGGGAGGAAATGTTTGGTTTTGCGATTTTGGATATTACATCATGCGAACATAATCTCGCTACCTATACACATAATACAGGGATGTTATAATTAATGTTCATATTTAATTGAAAGCTTATATCATCGTCGTATTTATGTATGTAATTATAACGTTGATATAATAGGTCATGGCTGGGAGTACTCCTCTCCAAAAGATCCTCCTCTTCATGATTCTTCTTCACTGCGTCTACCGATGCTCAAATAGCGATTGGAACGCCCTCATAGCTCTCACTATCCTCTCAGATCGAGAAAACCGACTCGACTAGAGTCCCACATCTCTCCCCTGGCGCATAGTAGAAACAGAATGGATACTCTGGGAGTCCCATTTTATGGCGCCTCCTTCGCAAAATTTCAGTGGCAGCTTCTAACCAATCTTACAACCAGGTTAGAAGTCCGGGGGACCACACAAGGCCGCTTTGCTGCCCCCGCAGCAGAGTACGGCAGTAAAGTTATCATGCTCAACACCACGTATTTACTAGAAAAATTAAATAGGTTTTCGCTGTACCTATTTGGTAAGCTTTGTCAATTAATTTTATTTAGACTGTTGATTGATGGCACTTCATGGAACTTGCTGCACATAACGAAAACTCCATTTCTACTGATCCTCAATAGTTATGTATTGTACCGATTACGCCTCACGGCATTCTCAAAGGTTATCTAGATGATTGTTCCATCTATTGCCCGTAGTACGGTTAAGTTGTCCGATCAACCGGACTATGGAAAATATTAATTTTCCGTAGTTATACGGTTCAAAATTATAATATTCAGTGTGGAAACAGTAGATTGTGTGTGCAATCAGTTCAATATTCATCTGTTAACTTTATAGGAACCTACGATCTTTGATTGTATACAAGTTTGAGTACCTATATAATCAAAGCCTACGATATGTACCCACCTACTAGACCAAATATAGCCCACGTCAAAGGGGGTAGCCTTTGACACATTGAGTTACCGAATGTCGCCCACTGTCAAGGACCACCAAAAGTCAATTATGTTTTATTGTATAACGTCATTAAGTATAGAATGTATAGGTACTTATCTATACTTATTCAGACATCGGTCATAAGCCCTTAATGTAATGAAATAATCCTCGTTTCATTAACTTGACTGAACGTACCTTTTAACGTACTCGCAAAGCACTTTTGTATTAACTCTCTAATTCCCCTGTCTACATCAAATACGTATTGAGAAGATTCGGGCTTTTAGGTAAAAAAGGCACTCGTTATTTACCTAACCTGAATTCTTTATTTATTCTAAAAACTAGATTCACAAAATAAATCTTTGTAAAAGATAATTTAATGTCAAAATAATAACTGTTTAGGCAAGGAGTGGAGATTACCTAGATAGTCTTATTATCTTTCTTTTCTTTCTATTGAACCTTTACAAAAAGGATAGTGTTGAATAAATTTGTATATCCTACTAATCCTACAAGTTTTGGGTGTTTGTTACTCAATCACGCTCCAACGGCTGAAAAGTTACTCGTTAAAGTTACTCGTTAAAGTTACTCGTTAAAGTTACTCGTTAAAGTTACTCCAACGGCTAAGCTCGGTGGCGCGTTCGTTAGCTGCGCTGAGGCTCTGGGTCCGATTCCCGAGTCGGTCCTAATATTTGTGTGATCCACAAATGTTTATTTCGGAGTTTGGGTAATTTTTTTCTTTGTATAATAATATGTATTTAGAAATATTATATAAGTATAATGTATATCAGTCGTCTAGATCCCATAGCACAAGCTTATATTAGCTTATTTTGGGCTAGATGATGTTGTGTAGGAATGTCCACAAATGTTTATTACTAGCGGACGTCACGTGGTTTCACCTGTATGGTTCCCGTTCCCGTGGGAATACTGGAATAAAATATAGCCTATGTTTACCGCAAAGTGTGTAGCTTTCGAAAAGTGAAAGAATTTTTCAAATCGGTCCAGTAGTTCCGGAGCCTATTCGTTACAAACAAACAAACAAAAAATCAAATCTTTCCTTTTTATAATATTAGTAAGTATAGATATTTATTACTATAGTCTGGAATGACACACAGGCTTCTTTTCATCCCGGGAATATGTTCCTACGGGAAGCTGGACCGTGTACCTACTCTGTACCACATTTCACTCGGGTGAAGCCGAGAGCATCATCTATTACAAAATAAAATAGCAAATGATAATATTGGTTATTGCTATCAAATCTTTTGCAGTAACTGATACAATAAAATGTCCTTTCAGAATGACCCGATGACCCAACTAGTTTCGTAAATAGTTGGCGATCCCTAAAGGAGGTTCTATTCAAGGAATAATTGAAGGGATCAAGGTGTGATATGTCAGCGATCGAGTTGACTTTTGCTTCTTGAAAAAGGTTCTCCAGTTCAGGTTTTCGTTAAATTAGGAATCAACAAAGTTGAGATGAAGGACAGTAAAATTAATTTATACACTTTATAAAAACTCTTGAGTGATGGGACTTAGAAAAAATAACGTGATTAGTGAGCTCATTTAAACTTTGAGTTTCAACAGAAAAATACCACCTGCGCCTGTGCGTTTTAACATAGCAATAGGCTCACCGCCTACTATTTGGGGCAAAATTCAACTGGGTAAAGGACGTTACTGTCCTACTTCCTATCATTCTATACCGTAGACAGAGAACTCTGTCTACGTTCTATACTAATATTATAAAGAGGAAAGATTTATTTTTTAGTTTTTTTGTTTGTTTGTTTGTAACGAATAGGCTCCGGATCTACTGGACAGATTTGAAAAATTCTTTCACTGTTGGGAAGCTACACTCTTTGCGGTGAACATAGGCTATATTTTATTCCCGTATTCCCACGGGAACGGAAACTACGCGGGTGAAACCGCGTGACTTTCGCTAGTTAAATATAAATGTGAAAGATGTTTGGATGTTATGTTGTTACTCAATTACGCTCTAACAGCCCGATCCGTTCGATCGGGCTGATTTTGGGTACAGAGATAGATTGTAGGCTGGAATAACAAATACCGTTCTCACTTCCCATGTGAATTAAATTAAAGAACATTAAAATACAATGTATTCTATTTATTTTAGATAGCATGTTTCAATAGAAACATTTACTGCTTAAGATCTATACTGTCGATATTCAAATATAATTAATAGAAAGAAGAAACGACCGGGTTCGATTCCCGAACTGTGCATGTGCAAGAGGTTTTTTTGAAATCTATGTACCTATGCACGGGTCTAGTCTACTGCAGTTTTTACTTCCTCCAAAATCGATGACATGTATTCTAGGAACAAATCTTTGTATCTATCCTAATATTATTAAGAGGAAAGATTTGATTGTTTGTTTGTTTGTATCGAATAGGCTCCGTAACCACTGGACCGTTTTAAAAATTCTTTCACTTTTGGGAAGCTACACTGTTCCCGGCGAACATAGGCTATATTTTATTGCCGATTCCCGCAGGAACCGGAGCTACGCGAGTGAAACCGCGTGACGTCCTCTAGTGTCTTATATTTACAGACTTGCCCATACTAGTACTGTATCATCGTTTCGCATGTTACACCCTGTATAGTCGTAGCATAATTTGGCAATAGTTTATAAATAGGACTTTTTAAGTCTCTTACGCTGAAACTCCACTGGTTCAGTTATAGAGCTTGAACTCAAACTTTTGAAGATCAAAACAATACTGTCTTACCCATAGATTTAGATTTTTTCGCTACTCTCAAGTCTTACCTATAAAGTCTGTATTAAACATTATAGCAAACAAAATAAAATAAAACACAGCTTAAAAAATATAGATATCTTCCGCAGCAAAATGAAACTTTGCTCTAATGAACTACGAAGGCGCTTTTATGAACTCTCGTTTAGGTGCTCACTTTTATAACACAACTTAATTGAATGTGCTGGCCCGATTGTGGTGAGCTCCATATTTCTAGATATTGAGTCGCTAAGTTCGAAATTGTGATAGTTAATTATAAAATATAGTAAGGCTTTGTAACTTTTCTCAGTTATTGATCATAGACGATGTCACGTGAGTGGAATCACACGGGATTTTCCTTGCCCGCGGTTTGACGGAATAAATAAAATAAAATAAAATAAAATAAAATTTATTCCCTTTGAAATTTTTAAAAAAATTATTTAGGTTTGTCAAAATTTTTGTGACTCTACCGGGGGTTCGGAAATACTACAGACTGAGAAGAACACCCCAAGAAACTCAGTCTGGTCCCTTCTCTTCTAGTATCTTAGTATCTAATACAGTTTTTTTTCATGTAGAAAGGAGCAATTCGTGTCACTGCCAGGCAGCCTTGTCTTCTAGAAAGTCTTTAATGCTATAATAAGCTTTCTGGCACAATTTAAGTTTTATTAATTTTTTAAATTTACTAACTGACAAACCTGTTATGGCTGTCGGCAATGTATTGTACATTCGAATACAATTGCCCGCAAAAGAATTGCTTATTTTATTAAGCCTAAATCTAGGTTAAGCCAATTTATTCTTATTTCTTAAGTTTAGATTATGGATATCACTATTTTTAATAAATTTACTGTTATTTTTATTAGTATATAATAAGTTTTCATATATGTACTGTGAATACACAGTAAGTATGTTGATATCCTTATACTTTTCTCTTAATGACTCCCGAATCCCCATACCATAGATAGCCCGGACAGCCCTTTTCTGCAACACAAAGATAGATTCGATGTCGGCAGCGTTACCCCATAATAGTATGCCATAGGTCATGACACTGTGGAAATAGCTAAAGTAGACAAGACGCGCTGTTCTAATGTCTGTCAGTTGTCGGATCTTTTTAACGGCATAGGCTGCAGAGCTCAGTCTGCCCGAGACTTTCTCGATATGAGGCCCCCACTGCAAGTTGGAGTCTAACTTTATGCCCAGAAAGACAGTTTCATCGACCAATTCTACTTGATCATCCCTAATCCTAATACTGGTGTTAACGAGCCTAACATTTGGCAAGGTGAATCTAATACATTTTGTTTTAGTTTCGTTTAACAATAAATTATTTGCGTTAAACCAGTGGACTACCCTAGAGAGGGCATTGTTTACTTCGTCAAGATCGCGTTGTCCACGTTCAACTTTAAATATTAAAGATGTGTCATCAGCAAACAAAACTACCTCGTGATCGTCTCTTATAAGGTGAGGGAGATCATTTATGTACACTAAAAATAGAAAAGGTCCCAGAATTGAACCCTGAGGCACCCCCATTGTTACAGCAGAACCATGTGACTGTTTACCATTTATAACTACTTTCTGTACTCTATCTCTTAGGTAAGAACTAATTAAATCCAAGGCCGTCCCCTGGATCCCATAATGATCAAGTTTTTGAATTAAAGTCTGATGCTGGACGCAATCGAAGGCCTTAGATAGGTCGCAGAATACACCATAAGCATCATACGACTCCTCCCAGGCCTCATATACATACTCTAATAATTTGATTCCAGCATCCGTGGTAGACCGACCGCGCGTGAAACCGAATTGTTTAGTATGGAATAGTTTATTTGTATTAAAATGATTTTGCATTTGATTAAGCATTACCTTTTCAAAGATTTTACTAAACGTGGGTAGTACAGAAATAGGACGAAAATTGGACGGATCCGAGGTGCTACCCGATTTAAACAGAGGAGTTATTTTACTAAACTTCATTAAGTCAGGAAACACACCACTATCAACACAATTATTAAATATTATTGATAATTCAGGAGCAACCATTTCAATTAACGAATTAACTAAATGTACAGAAATTCCCCAGAGGTCAGCCGTTTTCTTAATATTTAAAGATTTAAAAGTTTTTATGATAGTGTGTAAACTAATTTTACTGAATTTGAATATTTCATTACAGCAAGGAACATTTGCTTTTAACAAGGATTCTGCTATTGGGGTAGAAGAACCTAGGGCTCTGGTCAAATCTACTGGAATACGAGAAAAAAATTGTTCAAATTCGTTTGCGACTTCGGCATCTGTTGTAATTATGTTACCATTTACTTTAAGTTTAAAATTATTATCATTTGATTTTGCTTGGCCTCTTTCTGCGTTAATTATTTTCCAAGTAGATTTAACTTTGTCTACACTATTGATAATTTTATTACTTATATACTTTCTTTTGGCCGCTAAGCAGTCTGCTTTAAACTTTTTTGAATAAGTTTTAACATAATTTAGAAATTCATCTGTTCTATTAAACTGTCTTTCTGAGTATAGTTCATACAGTTTTAATCTACTTTTATGTATATCCTCAGTGGCCCATTCACTGAAGGCTGGCCTGTCACCGATTGTGACTTCCTTAGACTTGAATATGGAGTTGAACTCATTGTAAAAGGAATCAAAAAATAACTTATACATTACATTTGGATCTAAGCCAGTGTCTAAAAATGGAAGTTTATTGCAAAGTCCAACTCGCATACGTTCCAAGCGGCCACTAGTTACTGGTCTACATAATATTTTACGTCTTTTAACTTTTTCTCTTGTGATCTTGAAAGATGCTATTTGCCCAGTATGATCTGATTTTATCTTATTTATAATACTCTTACTTTCTAGCAACATATCACTGTATATATTGTCCAGACAAGTAGCTGTTGTATCTAGTAGGCTCTAAAAATAAGTTAGTGAGATTGTGTGATTTAAATAAATTTAAGATATCATTGGTCTGACGCGTATTTATAAGTATATTAACATTAAAATCACCGCACACTATTAGGTGTTTATTAGTTTTTCCAAGTTTAAATAGCACTTTATCCATTACTTCCTCAAACTCACAAAAGGGTGAGACTCCAGGTTTATATACGCATACTACTATGAATTGCTCCAATTCTACGCATGATATTTCAACTGTACACTCTACAGAGAGGGACACAACATCTTTCCGTTCCTTATACTTTAATTTCTTATTTAATAAAATCAACGAACCCCCCCGTGTTGTGTTGACCCTGCAGAACGCACTACCAACCCGGTGACTACTGAAACTGAACATGAGCTCATACTCCTTACGCATATGTTCTGTAAGACAAACAATTTCAATATTTTCTGAGCTCATGAACAGTTCCAATTCAAACTCTTTGACCTGCGTTAATGTTGCAATATTATAATGCACCAGGCTGATATAATTTACATTTTTTAATTTAGTTTTGTTCGGAGGACAGTTTCCGATATAGTTATGGTTTGCAATTAAATTCAACTCTATCAATTTACAATTTTGGCTAGAGGGTAATTCCTCTGTTGTCCCAGAAGTTAATTTAAATTACTTGGAACAGATTCCAAAGTCCTAAATCTACTCTGCTCAAATAAAGCAGTTTTGTCAGCCAAGTTTTTGGCTAAAGAGTAAAAATAACTGAATAGCAAATTTGCTATTTGTCTTTTATAATAATTGGGTAGACAATACCTACCCTTGTGATTATTATAGACTTTATACTTGCTATGCGACAAATTTGTGTCAAATACAGAATTAAAGTCAATTACATTAAATTTATTATTATACTGACTTATTAAGTTTAAACGTAAATTCATTTTATATCTAAATGAATTTTCCGAATCTGGCACACCTTGTTGGGGTTTTCAGCAGGTTTAATTAAAACGACAAATTGACGATATGAAGACGTGTACTGTGCCTTTGACTTACAATGAAAAAAGTGTAGGTATAAGGTTATAATTAACTACTAGCTAATTGCGCGCGATGTCCTTCGAATCCTAGACTTGCTATGGTAAAACTCGTAGGCGTTTCGCGAACATGCCCCCGGGCGGTGAAAGCTTGCCTTTCACCCCTAAGGAGAAACTTCTGGCAGAGGGCAAATCTTACTGAAGGATCTTCTCACAACGCCAGTGCTCGTTTTAATGTCGGCTACTCGATTGATATGATCTGCTCCTGGATGAACGGCAACAATGCGTCCTAAGCGCCACTTCAAGGGTGGCAGATTGTCATCCTTTAAGACAACGAGGGAATCCAGCTTCAAGGGATTGTTATTATCCCTCCACTTGGTCCTTTGTTGTAATTCAACAACATATTCTTTACTCCATCGGTTCCAAAAATGCTCTCGGAGTTGCTGGATGCGTTGAAAGCGTGACAAATGATTGAAGGAGCAATCTTGATAGGTTCTATCAGGTAGCGCACTTAATGGTCGCCCAATTAAAAAATGTCCAGGTGTAAGGGGGTTCAAATCTTCTGGGTCTGCTGAAATTGGAGTGAGTGGTCGAGAGTTCAAAATTGCTTCAATTTGAACTAAGGTGGTATTCAGTTCCTCATAAGTAAGATGACTATTACCCAACACTCTTACTAAATGCCCTTTAGTTGATTTCAAGCCTGCCTCCCAAAGGCCACCCATATGTGGACTAAATCCGGGAATAAAATGAAAGCGTATCCCCTCATTGGCTACACTTTCACCTAAAGAGTTGCAATGAGAAGACAAAAATTTCGACAAGTCGTTATAAGCACCTACAAAGGCCGTGCCATTGTCTGAATAAATATTCTGTGGTTTACCTCGTCGTGATATGAAACGACGCAAGGCTGACAGATAGCTTTGACTCGTCAAATCACCAACCAATTCTAAATGAATAGCCTTAGTAGCGAAACAAATGAATATGGCAATATAAACTTTAACGGTACGAGATCCTCGTCCCTGTCTACTGATAGCAAGCATAGGGCCTGCATAATCTACACCTACATTATCAAAGGGAAAGCCACCCGGTGTGACACGGGGTTGCGGTAGATTTCCCATAAGCGGTGCAACTACTTGCCCCTTAAGGCGCCTGCACCGAACACACTGGTGGAAACAGGCTTTGGCTAAATTACGACCTCCTAAAGGCCAATACCTCTCTCTAATATAAGCCAAAAGTAACTGCGGACCTGCATGCATTAAATTTAAATGTTCAAATGTAAATAATAGTTTAGTAAATCGATGAGTGGACTGTAAAATTATAGGGTGTTTTTTATCATAACTAAAGGGAGAATTGTCTAAGCGTCCTCCAACACGCATAATATTATTTTCATCTAAAAATACACTATAATTAACTAATGGGCTCTTTTTTGGTAAACCCTGTCCTTTAAGTAATAAAATATATTCATTAAAAGACTCAAATTGAGATTGTTTAATTATAAAATTCAACGCGTTCTGTATTTCATCACTACTTAAGTAAGACTCACTTACTGGAATTTTCTTGCATTTGTTAATAAATCTTAGAAAATAGGCTACAGATCGCTTTAAGCGTGTAAAGTTGGAGAAACGGTCAAAATTTATTAAATTTTGTGTAAAATTAACAGATGAAATAGTTGTTTGTAACGCAACATGACTCATTTCTGGTAACGTTTTCTCCTCTTTGCAGTGACGAATAGGCCAACAAGATGAATCTTGTTTCAAAAAACTGGGACCCGACCACCATATATCTAGAGAGTGAATCTGATCAAACTGAATGCCGCGAGTTAGATAATCAGCGGGATTACTATCAGTGAAAATGTGTCTCCAAGTATAACTACTAGTCTTTTCCAGAATCTCTGCTACTCGGTTGCGTACAAACGGTTGTAACCTACTTGGCAGCATCTTCAACCACCCGAGCACGATGGTTGAGTCTGTCCAGAACGTTACGTTATCTATTTTAAGTCTTAGAGAACTCAGAGCCTTTTCATAAATACGCACGCCAACCAAGGCGCCGCATAATTCTAACCTCGGCACTGTGGTTGGTTTCACGGGAGCTACGCGACTCTTCGAAAGAAGCAGTCTAACTAAACAAGTCCCTGTATGACTGATGCTGCGTACATAAACACAAGCCCCGTAAGCGCGCTCTGAAGCATCAGTAAAAACATGCAATTCAATAGATTTATGAGCGTCACAGATAACATGACGTGGAATGCGAATTGTTTTCAATACAGGTAAACTCTTAATAATATCAGCCCAAAGTTCACTAAGGTCAGACGATATCTGATCGTCCCACGATAATTTTTCTAACCATAGTCTCTGTAAGATTAACTTCATTCGTATCACGCACGGTGACAGTAAACCTAACGGGTCGAATATTTGAGAAATAACTGAAAGGATACCCCGTTTGGTATTGATAACATTACTCGAGCAACCGATCGGGAAATGAAATTGATCCAATTCAGCTATCCAACCTAGGCCCAAAGTTTTACTTGGTTCAGAGGTACCGATATTTAAGTCAAGCGACGATGATACGTGATTACTCATGACTTGAGAGCTATTTGATCTCCACTTTCGCAAGGGCATACAGGCATCGGCTAACTCTTTAGTGAGCTTCTGCTTTATATCTAAGATTTCATGAACAGTGGAACCGCCTCCCAGGAAGTCATCAGCATAAAAATCATTTATGATGATTTCTGCGATTTTTGAGTCCTTGCAATCAAGACCTATTTGTTTTAGGCATCTGGTTGCAAGGAAGGAAGCACTAGAAGTCCCATATGTGACCGTATTTAGAATATAAGGTGTAATGGGTTCAGTAGAATCAAAACGCCATAATATGGTTTGTAAATATCGGTCATCAGGATGCAAAACTACGGTTCTGTACATCTTCTCAACGTCGGCCGTTAAGACGTACTTACACTGCCTGAAACGAATGAGAAGCGACAAAAGATCATTTTGAATAGTTGGTCCCACCATCTGAATCTCGTTTAGAGAAACACCAGTCGTAGTACGACTACTGGCATTAAATACCGCTCTCAACTTGGTAGTAGTGCTGTCTTCGCGCAATACACCATGATGTGGAATAAAATGTGAGTTGATAGTATCTGAATGTGATGATTTCGACATATGACCGAGGGTCAAATACTCTAACATAAAATCTTTATACATTTTATCTAAAGAAGGGTTTGCTTTATTCCTACGTTCTAACGAAAGAAAGCAGTGTTTAGCCCGTTGATAAGAATCGCCTAACTTTGAAGGATTTTCCTTCAGTGGTATTCTTACACAGAAACGCCCATCTTCTAGACGAGTAGTGTTTTTCACAAAGTGATCCTCACATAACTGTTCTTCCTTAGACCAATGAGATGATGACTTAGGGCTCACTTCTTCAAGCTGCCAAAAACGCATAAGCTGGTTTTGTATGTCATCATTACAGGAATGATCAGTTGGATCAATCGTTGAAAAATTACATTTCATACGATTTGATGATGTAGCCACATATTTACTGTGGATTGGGCCGGAAACTAACCACCCTAATTTGGTTTCAAATAACATTGGCTTACCGTGACCCAATATAATTTTTTGTGGCCCTAATAAGTCCCAAAAAACATCTGCGCCAATAATTAAATCAATATCACCAGGAGTGTGAAAGTTATGATCCGCTAAAACAATGTCTGACGGAATATTTAAACTCGCTAACTTAATATTACCGCTCGGAACACTATCAGTTAACGACGGCAGAACAAAACATCTAATGCTGTGAGTAAACTGTTCATTCAACGATTTGAAACTTAACTGACACATTTTTTCTATGCGAGATACTACGTTATTTATACCTAGAATAGATTTGTTTATATTTAAAAAGGGTAAATTCAACTTAGAATACATTTTCTTACTAATTAAACACGACGTACTACCACTGTCTAAAACTGCGCGTGCTATGTATTCGTGCCCATTAATATCGTATACCTTTATCATCGCTGTAGATAACAATACATACTCATGCGCACAGCCGTTAGCAGCCACGTCACAGCTCTCGGAATGCAATTGAGGTGCATTCGCAGATAACGTCAAGTTTGACTGAGAGGTAGATGCGACAGCGATAGGTGCTACTTGCGAATCATTATTATCTGTAGATTGTATCGGAACGCTGCCTGTAGCCGGTCTATGCTTAAAACTTAGGTTGTTTACATGGATCATTTTATTGTGTTTACGTTTGCATATCGCACACCCTTGTTTTTTACAACGATTAGCAAAATGTTCCTCACTGAAGCAATTAAAACATACCTTAAGTGTGGGCAATAACTTCAACCGTGATTCATTGTCAAGCGCTAAAAACTGTGGACATGAAGTTAAACTGTGATCATAACCTTTACACATTGGACATGACCTTGCAGTTTGTGTTGAAGGAGATTTATTGTTCACAGTGTCCTGTATGGAAACCATAGTTTTATGTTTTACAGGTTGCTTTACAGATAAAGTGTGCCTAGTGGACGTATTTAATTGGCCCTGATTGGAGTGACGTGAAGATTCTAGGGTTTCAATAAAATCAGCGCGGTTACGAAGAAAAGTGACAAAACAATCCAAAGAAATAGTTTGATCTTTAGCCAATTGACTTTTGTGCTGTTCCCACTCACGAAAGGTTTTTGTATCTAACTTGGAAGTGACAATGTGAATGAGAAGAGTATCCCAGTGAGTTACAGGTTCCCCCAGAGACTCTAATGCACGCAGATTCTTATTTAAGTGATCAATTACTCGTTTCAAACAAATAGAAGATTCCTTTGTTACCTGTTCTATATTGTGTTGCTTCACAACACGCCTCCAAAAAGTTCCACAAATTCTGGACTGGGACTAAACAATTAGATGGTCGAGTCAGCCTGCCAGTCACCGTGGATGGCATTAGTGACCCGAAGCTCATAGCTAATGCCTTCAGGAGTCACTTTCAGGTGGAGGCCTGTGTGTCGTCGGTGTTGGGTGCTGAGGATCATCGGTCAGTTCAACACTCTACTCGGTTTTCTGGAAGGGATGTAGCGAATATTATCAATGGTATGAAGAGGGGAAAATCACCTGGCCATGATGGGCTCAGCATCGAACACTTGCAGCACGCAGGGGTCCACCTGCCTAGAGTGTTGGCCCTTCTGTTTACCCTGTGCCTGCGTCACTCATACTTGCCGACTGCCCTCATGAAGACGGTGGTTGTGCCAATAGTTAAGAACACTGCTGCTGATTCGTCAGATAAGGCCAATTACAGACCGATATCTCTGGCCACCGTAATAGCTAAAGTCCTTGACGGGTTACTGGATCAGCAATTGGACAATTTCACGTGTCTAAATGGTACCCAATTCGGTTTTCGGGCCGGATTGTCTACAGAAAGCGCCATACTGTCTCTACAGCACACTGTACAGTATTACCTGAAGAGAAAAACGCCTATTTACGCATGTTTCCTGGATTTATCCAGGGCTTTCGATCGTGTTCTATATAACAGGCTCTGGGCAAAGCTTAGGGGCTCTGGCGTCCCTGATGATCTTGTGGACATTTTCGCCTACTGGTATAAGAACCAGCGGAACTTGGTTAGGTGGGGGGACGTCTACTCTGATGAGTATGCTGTGCAGTGTGGGGTGAGGCAAGGGGGGCTGACATCACCGAGACTATTTAACATATATGTTAATGAACTGATTGGGGAGCTCAGCAGCACTCATGTTGGATGCCATGTAGATGACGTATGTGTCAATAACTTGAGTTATGCTGATGACATGGTGCTGCTGGGACCTTCGATTGGCGGTTTGAGGCAGCTGGTGGGTAAGTGTGAGCGTTATGCTGCGGAGCACGGTTTAGGGTACAACGTTAGTAAGAGCGAGTTCATGCTTTTTAAAGGTAGTAACAAGGAACCTGACTATATACCGCCCTTATTGCTCGACGGAGTACCATTGAGTCGTGTTTCGCAGTTTAAATATCTAGGTCATATAATGACTGAGAAGTTATGTGACAATTCGGATATTGAAAGGGAGCGCAGGGCATTGTCGGTTCGCGGTAATATGTTGGCGCACAGGTTCGCTCGGTGTACTGCAGAAGTAAAAGTTACATTATTTAAAGCTTATTGCCAAACTTTTTACACCAGCGGCTTGTGGGCCAACTTTACCCAGAGGGCCTACAATGCCTTGCGAGTCCAGTACAATAATGTGTTCAGGGCACTGTTTCGGCTCCCTCGGTACTGCAGTGCTTCCGGTATGTTTGCTGACGCGGGTGTAGATGACTTCTATGCGATTATGCGAAAGAAAGTTGCGTCGGTGGTGCGGCGGGTTCGGGGGAGCCGGAATAGTGTATTAATGATGATAGGCCAACGAACAGACTCTGTGCTGATGGCTAGGTTTACTGAGCTCCATGTGAGGCGAGTTGGGTAGGTTTGGGGTACAGATGACATGCTAATAACTGAATTTAACTGTATTGATATATTTATATTTTTGATTTGTTATAATATGTTTGAATTTAATTATTAATTTGTTTTATTTTAATTTATTTTAATTTGTTTAATTTTAATTTTATTGGTTTTATTTTAATTTATTTCAATTTAATTTGATTTTTAATTTATTTTAATTTATTTGTTTATGACATTATTTAAAGTTTTTTTAGGACATTTTTAATTTTATTGAATTTTATTAATTGCTTAGTTTGTATGAGGAACTTTATGGACATTGTCTGAGAATAAATAATTTTTATTTATTATTTATTATTTATATTAAATAGTGATGAAACGTGATTGTGTATCAATAACCGCTTATTATCGAATCTATCACAGAGTAAATTCCAAGCCACTTTATAGTTCTTGCCTGTAAATTCAATAGATTGTATGACCAATTTTATTTATTTATTTATTTTATTTTTATTTATTATAACTTAGGTAAATGAATGGTAGGTAATTTGACGAGTCTGTGCTTGCTGTTACAGCTACTTACACTATTTTTATCCTTATCACCAGAATATTCATCAACAATACTCTGAGCCCTTGAAAGTAACCTATAATAATTAGATTCAAAGTCGTTTCTCTCGCTTACCTGATCATTGAAAGACTCTGAAGCTAACTCAATTTGTAATTGAACCTCATCATACTGCTCAAAGATAGTTTTAAGCCTACCGATTCGAAGTTGCAACTCGGTGATGTCAGTGGGAGTCAATGAAGAAACGACCAGTCCATTTATATAAGTACTGAATGCTGTTACACGTCCCTTATAACTTCCTCGTCTTTTAATCAACTCCTTTTCATCGGCCATTTGGGAGATAAGCGATAAATCAACCTGTAACGTTATACAATACAAGGTTTATAATAGGTAGGTAGGTAGCTATAAAGTTATAAACTTTCTTTACTTAGCCTAAGCACTTTTCTACTCATTAAATTACAATTTAAATAATAAGAAAATTACTTTTAATCACAAACTAACACAGTGTATATATCTGAATTACTAATAATTATATAATTAAGTCGTATTTCAATGAAATTACTTGTCTATTATATTATTCTAATGATGGCTGAAAATGCCAACTAAAGATGGTTTAAACGAGTGAATTTAGTTAACAAATACAATTCCTTGAAAGTTAAGGAGATTTGTACTAAATTATATAAACTTATAAGCTCGTATACCACTAAGTACCTAATCTGAACCAAATATTCAGTTTCAGGTTAAATAGGGAGAGGATGTAGTGTGCCTTCACGAAGAGCGTTACCTGTGCTCGGGCCCTCCCCGTAAGTAGCGGCGAAAGCGGAAACGCGAAACCAATCACTACCGAGAAATGAGTCCCGACAGGGCTAGGGCGTCCCCCCGAGGCGACGCGTACCGGTGTGCCCCCGTCGGTATGACTGCATGCCACTGACCTGTAATAATAATCGCTGGACTGGCTATTCCATACAAAATGACAGCTACTTTTTTGGGCCGATTCAAAGCGCCTCTGCCGAGTGCACTGAGAACTAAATTAGTTTGCAAATGGCCGTTGTTTGTTTATTTCAGAAGGAGTTTATGTGTGAAATTTCGAATATTTTTAAGTTATTACTGTGATTGGTATAAATTTGAAGTGTTTTGATGTATAAATTTAGTTCATAGTGTAATTAAGTAGATATTTAGCATGAGATCGTGTGTATATTGTAAAA
This sequence comes from Miltochrista miniata, assembly GCA_933228765.1. Lineage (NCBI taxonomy): Eukaryota > Metazoa > Arthropoda > Insecta > Lepidoptera > Erebidae > Miltochrista > Miltochrista miniata. Next base: position 26,880,813 of record OW121769.1, read on the forward strand.
CAAGATACGAGAAGGGCTGTGGCGTCTCTTTTCACAAGTAAGTAAATCTAAGAATCAAATTTTTAAACAATTATTATAAAACCATAATTTAGGTTTTTTTTTACTATCATAAGCGAATACCCTTCGAGTTTCGGGGATTTTACGAATATTTTTATAACCTATAATGATTAATAGGGATGTCAAAATGTATATCGATAATTTTCTGTCCAATGCCAAAATTCGTAGTTTAAAAAACAAGAGGCATGGTAAAAGTTCTTTAATAATTTAATGAACATATTAAAATTATTAATAAACACTTAAAATTGTAGTTGATAATCGAAACAGTAACTAACTAGCGTGTGAAATATATAGTTTTGTTTATGTTTTTATGTTATCACTGCCAGAGTGCGTCAAACGTCAAAGTAGCAAACTGTTACGTCACACTTTCTGATAGAGGTATTTGATGTGACGTGACGGAATGCCTATTTATTCCAATCTTATTTTCTAAAAATAATAGTACCTAATCCTTAATTTGTGTACCAATTTATATTACTTTTTGTTATTTATATATTGGACATAGTCGTTAGAAACACACATCAATCAGATTTATTCTTAGTGAACACAAGCCTATTTTAAGAGAATCTACTTTGTTTTTCAATCTTTTTAAAATATGTCATTATTAAATAGATAATTTCCTTTTAAAAATTATACAGATGTGCATTTAAAAATATACCGTAATAAATGTGTGATTTCATATTTTTTTAAATACCTACCCTCCTCTGTACTTACCTACTGCAAACAAACAAAACTACAATAAATCCTAATCCTAATTAACCTGTCACTTAACAAAATTCCTCTCTGGGCACGGCTGCTTCGGGAAGTAAATGGGAAATAGTTGCCATTGAGGCGGAATAGCAAGTTGGCATTGGCTGCTTCGGGGAGCACGCTCGCACGGCTCACGTTAAGCGAGGCGTCCACCAGGCGGACCGGGCCGCCTTTACTACTTGGAGACGGAAGGAAGAAAAAAGTGTAATTGATTTGATTTTGATAGACAGTCGTCTCCGACAGGCTATAAGGGATACAAGAGCCTACAGAGGCCCCACTCTTGAAACTGACCACTACCTGGTGGTAAGCCGGTTTGTTGGTCTTTTCAAGAAGTGGAGGCACTGGCGAGTGCGTGTCCCTTTCGGAGACTATGAAAGGATAAAGAGTGAAAAACTGGAAGATGAAAGCGTAAGGAGTATGTATGTTGGCTTAGTCAGTGAAAGGCTTGCAAACGCGAGCCTTTCCGACTTAGATGTGGATGAATGCTGGAATATTATGAAAGAAAGTATAGTGGATAGTGCAAAAGAAGCATGTGGGAGTGCAAAGAGACATGAACATTCGAAAGGTGATGCCTGGTGGGATGCAGAAGTTCAATCCTGCGTAGCTAGAAAGAAGAAAGCGTGGTTGGATTATGTCTCATCTTTGCAACTGAATGACAGTATGAAAGACACGAAGAAAGAAATTTACCGCCTCTGCAAGAATGAAGCCAAAGCTTTAGTGAAAGAGAAGCGTGAAAGAATAAATATGATTGCGGAAGAGAAGCTGACGAGGAACTTCGAGATGAATACCAAACTCTTTTGGAGGGAGGTCAAGAAGTCTCGGAGCTGTTCGTCAGTTTCCAGAATGGATAAGATAAAGAGTAAAGCTGGGGACATTCTTGCGGACCCATTAGAGGTGTTAGAGCGGTGGAATGAGTACTTTGGAGAAATGTATGAATATCTCCCGGATGCGGGCACTGCGAGGGAGTCGATGACTGATCTTGCGGTGCCAGCATCAAGCGGAGATATTACTTTGGAAGAGATTGAGTGGTCGATACGAAGCTTGAAAAATGGAAAGTCTGCGGGAATTGATAGGATATCTGCTGAAATGATCAAATTAGGTGGTCCTTGCGTCCGGGACGCCTTCTGGTCATTGAGCAATCTATGCTGGAAGACTGGAAGGGTCCCAATGGACTGGAGGCGTGCTATCATCGTGCCCTTGTATAAAAGCAAGGGCTCACGCATGGAGTGCGCCAACTATAGGGCCATCAGTTTGATCAGTATAGCAGCTAAAGTGTATGGCAAAATTATTGAAAGGAGAATGAGGGTGGAATCTGACGGATTACTGTGGGAGGCGCAGGGTGGTTTCCGAAATGGAAGGGGATGTATGGACCAAGTTTTCTCGCTCCGCAACATTGTAGAGAAGCAGCTGGCTGTAGGCCGGAAGGTTTTCTGCGGTTTTGTGGACATGGAGAAAGCATTTGACAGAGTTGTACGAAAGGATCTCTGGGATATATTGCCAGGATACGGGATTGATGGTGCGCTGCTTCGTGCTGTACAGTCTACATATGTGGGATGTACGGCATGTGTGCGGGTGGGCGGCAGCCTGTCTCCCTGGTTTGACGTCAACATTGGCGTCAGACAGGGCTGCGTGCTGTCGGCTCTGCTGTTTGTCCTGTACCTGGACGATTGTCTTAAGAGAGTAAGATCGATGACTGTTGGATTGCGAATGGGTGACTTACTTGTGAACTGTTTGCTGTATGCAGATGATGCCGTGCTCATAGCCGAATCGCCATCAGAACTACAGTCACTAGTCACAACGATGAAAGATGATTGTCTAATGAGAGGCTTACATTTGAACGCGACTAAAACGAAAGTGATGGTATTCGAAAGAGAAGAGGACAGAACGAACGCCAGGATAACTGTAAATGATGTAGTGCTGGAACAGGTGGATGAGTTTGTATATCTTGGATGTGCATTTAGCAGGGATGGACGGTACACCGCTGATGTAGAAAAGAGGGTAACTGCGGGCAATAGTGTGATTGGAGCGTTAGGCAAACTTTTAGGTACCAAGGGCTTAAGTCAAAAGGCCCAGCTCGCAGTTCACAATGCGGTGCTGATACCTACGCTAACGTATGGAAGCGAGAGTTGGGTATGGCAGGAAACGCATGAAAGTAGAATAAACGCGGTAGAGATGCGCGCGCTACGCAAAATCTGCGGAGTAACGCTCGCAGATCGCGTTCGGAATGAAGATGTAAGAAAGAGAGTTGGTCTGAAAGAGAGTGTCGGTGTTAAAGTAAGGAAGGGCATGCTACGATGGTTCGGGCATGTGGAACGAATGGGAGATGAAAGAATGACAAAACAGATATACAACGCGAAAGTGGATGGACGTAGGAGTCGGGGAAGGCCACGACACACCTACCACGACCAAATTAATCGTGTGTTAGTTGAAGGTGGTGTCAAGAGCCGTAGGAACCGACGTGCATGCATGAAAAGAAAAATGAAAGTTGAAGAAGCAAGTGAGGTGTGTATGGACCGTGCCGTGTGGCGCTCGGTTCTTTCTGCCTACCCCGAAAGGGATTTGGCGTGAAGATAGATAGATAGATAGATAGATAGGTTAAATAGAATAAAATTAGACAAAAATACTGACCTTAATTAATTTCGCCAATTTGTACCTAAATATTACCTGAGTGTTGAGTGGAAAACAATATTATCTAAATAAGCACTTAAAGTTTTTTATTCTCTGACCACATCACACCAATGATTGTCTTCTGACCCGATGTACTGTGTCGAGGTTAAATCCTTATTTTTCCACAATTATTCCTTTTTGAACTTCTGATAATATCAATTGTACGTAGTTCTTATATATCCGGTACGATCCAGGACCATGTTGGGGTTTTCAGCAGGTTTAATTAAAACGACAAATTGACGATATGAAGACGTGTACTGTGCCTTTGACTTACAATGAAAAAAGTGTAGGTATAAGGTTATAATTAACTACTAGCTAATTGCGCGCGATGTCCTTCGAATCCTAGACTTGCTATGGTAAAACTCGTAGGCGTTTCGCGAACACACCTTTTATAAATGGAAGTGTGAACATTACAACTTGTATGGCATTTAAGTTTAAGATGTAATTCATGTATAGGGACAAATCATCATTGCTAATTTTGCCCCTGTTTGCACAGAAAATTATTATTTTACTGTTAGCGTCAAATTTATATTCTATTATCTTTTGCATAATATCACTTAATGAAGCACCCGGATAGCAATTATTAATAACCGAGTAATAACTTGAATTTAAGTTTTGTTTTAAAAATGAACTAAGATTGGTACCAATATCATCACTAAATACAATTAATTTAGTACAACTATTACTATTATTTACACTGTCACACAATATATCCACTGATGTACTGGGTGAGCACATGGTAATGGGAGCTTGGGGCTCAGCGGTAACCGGTTCGCCCTGAGCCTCCACCGGCTCAATTGCTTTAGGGCAGTTAATATTGCATGAGTGGTCGTTTAGGAAACAATTAAGGCGCTCAGTGTTATCATTTGATGTTTTGAGTACCTTATCTATGGTTAAAGAACATTTAGTAAAGTCCTTAAGGGGGGAACACCCAAAAATTCCGAAATATGTTTTTCCGAATTTCAATATTCCGATGTTCAAAATTCCGAAGATTATAATTCCTAAGAAACAAAGCTCCGAATATTCAAAAGGTCGATATTCATTTATCCGAAAGTCATAAGTACGAATTTTTATTTTTCCTAATTTCATTAGTACGAATAATCAAAAGACCGGACTGTTATTTTCCCGAAAAACATTATTCAGAATTTCAAATATCCGAAAATTCACTGTTTAAGTTTTTTTAATAAAGTACGGTCAGGTTTAACTACCGAAGATATTATTTCCAAGTGAGTGGAAGGCAAACGACAAAACAAAAAAAAATAACCACGATGGCTAAGGCCGGAGCTCCGCTCCGCTTCGCTTTCGCCTTAGCCTTCTAACCTAACCTATCCGAGTCGAGGTGTTAACCATAATAAGTGAATGGTTAACACCCCGACTCAGAGTACCCCGACTCGGATAGGTTCCGCCTTAGCCTTCGTGGTTATTTTTTTTTGTTTTGTCGTTTGCCTTCCACTCACTTGGAAATAATATTTTCGGTAATTAGACTTGACTACACTTTATTAATGTAATGTAGGTATACGCATAAAATGTTTGTATCGCCAGTCCGAGATTATACCGTGTACTGTGAACAACTAGTTTTATTATAATATTCCCTACGAGACATATCAGTGGCGACGAGGACTAAAAACGATATTAATAGTAATTCAGTAACGTGTGCTATAGTGTTATTAGTAATTTATTGCACAAAAATGCCCATAGGCAAGATAGCGGAGTTCAATGTGCATAAGGACGATTGGCGGTTATACGTTGAGCGGTTAGAACAATATTACGTTGTGAACGATGTGAAAAGTGAACTATTTGTGCCTACTTTAATAACGCTAATGGGGGCAGAAAGTTATGAACTATTAGTAAGTTTGTGTACGCCCGAGAAACCCAAGACTAAAACATTTGTTGAAGTAGTGGATATTATGACTAAACATCTGCAACCAAAGCCCAGTGAGCTGGCGGAGCGGTACAAATTTAGAAAAAGGATTCAACAAACCGGCGAAACTATTGCCGAGTACACCGCCGTGCTTAAGAAAATGTCAAAGACGTGTGAGTTTGGTGCATGGCTAGAAGAAAGTTTAAGAGACCAATTGGTGTGCGGCATAAGTTGTGAAATGATTCGGCAACGGTTATTTGCGGAACCTAAGTTGGACTTCGCGAAGGCGTATAGCTTGTCTATTAGTTTAGAATCAGCGGAAAAAGATGCGGCGGCGGTTGTTCAAGGGCATACAAGGTCAGACGGAATTACAACAACGGCCGAGTGTCAGTCGATAGAGGGCGCTAGATGGCGTAGGAAAGAGACAGCGGGAACAAAAACCGTTACGCGGCCTACAAGCGATACGGCTCGGGATGGCGGATCACACCGCGCATTTGTGATGCGTGGTAAACAACAAAGAAGTGGCTCGACTACGGTTGTTGAAACCGCACAGAAGAGACCGGTGGCACACGGAGTTCGTCAGCAGTGTCCGGTATGCGGCGGGACACACGAAGCGTCCACTTGTCGGTTTTCCCGCTACGTATGTCGGGCCTGTAACAAACCGGGACACCTCAGACGGATGTGTCCCAACCTGGCAGTTAATCATGTGGTAACCAGGACTGCCACACGAGACAGCGACAGCGAGTGTAGTGAAGAGGTAATTGACATTAACTTAAATAGTTTATCTTTAGATCAGTGCAAACCATTTATAATTTCTTTAAGGGTTCACAATAAAATTTTAAATATGGAATGTGACACCGGAAGCGCGGTGTCGTGTATAAGTTACAAAATGTATCAACAAATGTTCCCAGATTTACTTATCAAGAAATGCAACATTGTTTTAAGGTATTACACAGGCGAGTTAGTGTATCCAATAGGTGTTATCACTCCTGAGGTGAATTATATGAATGTATCCAAAACTATGGAGTTATACGTTATAAATAAGGGGAAAACGACTTTGCTTGGTAGACAATGGATGCTGGAGTTATGTATACAGTTACCTACTTTAGTTAAAAATGTAACTACGGTAAATAAGTTGTCAGGCGAGGAATTTAATTTGGACAAATTTAGTTCCAGATATTGTAAGGTGTTTGCGGAGGGACTGGGCGGGTTCACTGGCCCGCCGGTCACCATCCACGTGCGCGAGGGGGCGCGGCCCGTGTTCCTGCGCGCGCGCCCGCTGGCGTACGCGCTGCGCGAGCCGGTGGAGCGCGCGCTGCAGCAGCACGTGCGCGACGGCATCCTCACTCCTGTGGAGCGCTCCGACTGGGCCACGCCGATCGTGCCAGTCGTGAAGAAGGACGGTAACATACGAATTTGCGCTGATTATAAATTGACATTAAACAGAGTTTTAGAGGTTGACCGTTATCCACTGCCACGGGTTGAGGACTTGTTGGTTCGTTTACACGGGGGACAAAGATTTAGTAAAATAGATTTATCGCAGGCTTATGCGCAGTTCTTTTTAGACGATTCTAAGAAGTACACTGTCATCAATACTCATAAGGGATTATTTTTATACAATCGTCTTGTCTATGGACTTTCTTCAAGCCCTGGAATTTTTCAGCGGCGCTTAGAAGAATTATTTGCTGATTTACCAAGAGTAGGGGTTTTCTTGGATGATGTAATAATTACAGGTTTATCCCACAAGGAACACTTACAGAACTTACACCAAGTGTTCCAGCGTTTAGAGAAAGCCGGTTTAAAAGTAAAAAGAGACAAGTGTGACTTTTTCGCGAAATCTATTAGCTATCTAGGCTACGTGATTAGTGATCAGGGGGTACATACTTGTCCCAATAAGGTGAAAGCTATCACCAAGACCCCAGCACCCGTAAACGTAAGTGAATTGCGATCGTTTATAGGCATGGTTATGTATTATTCAAAGTTTATTAAAAATCTCAGCTTAATACTAGCCCCCCTCTATGAACTGTTAAAACCAAGAAGCCCATTTAGATGGAGTTTAAAGTGTCAAAACGCCTTTGATACAGTTAAATCGATGTTAATAAGTAGCGATGTCTTGATGCACTACTCGGCTGAGTTGCCTCTCATAATGACGGCGGACGCGAGCAGTGTGGGTGTGGGGGCGGTGCTCTCACAGCTGACGGCGGCGGGCGAGCGGCCCGTAGCGTATGCGTCGCGCTCACTCACGCCGGCGGAGCGCAACTACGCACAGATTGATAGGTAGTGTTGCCGCAATATCGATAGTTTGACTATCGATAGTTGACCTCGAAAATAATCTATAATATCGATTGGTCTATCGATAGTATCGATATTTTCGATAGTATCGATAGTATCGAAGTTCAATATCAAATTTACTATCGATATTATTAATACTATCGATAGTATTATATAACAATTTTTAATACTATCGGTAGTATCGATACTATCTATATTTTTGCGCAATCAGCATACAGCATAACAGACATTGCAGACAGCATAATGCTGAGAGGCGGCCGTTATTCCACGGAGTGTGCGTCAAAAAAAATAGAATACTTTTAGTGTAAATAGTAAGCTATTAGTTACTGTTATAGATATTTTGTATGTTTTTGTGTGGAATAAACAAATTTTTCTTTCTTTCTTTCAATCTATAGCAGCCTGTGATTCAATAGTATTATTTTTATGCACCGTACGTATGTATTTATTTTTTTGCACCGTGGTCTTCTTACGAAATTGCCCTCCTATGGACTGCCCGAGAGTTTATGCGGATGGGTGTCCAGCTTTTTGGCCGGCAGAAGCATTAGGGCCGTCGTTGACGGCAGCTGTTCTGACTGCATGGCCATAAACGCTGGAGTACCACAAGGCTCAGTGTTGTCCCCTACTTTGTTTCTGCTGCATATCAATGACATGTTGTCTAATTGACGGCATTCATTGTTATGCGGACAACAGTACGGGTGACACTTATTACGCGGGCCGTCCCGGTATCTCTCGGGTTGCAGTGGAAGAAAGCCATGAACAACTTATGTCTGAAATCAAGGCTACTCTCACTACAGTGTCCGATTGGGGTGGACAAAATCTTGTCCAAATCAACCCTACCAAGACACAAGTTTGTGTGTTCACCGCAAAAAAAAACCCATTCACTGTGGCGCCGCCATTTCAGGGCACATCTCTCACCATCTCTGAAAGTATAGGGATACTTGGTGTTGACATCTCCAGTGACGTGCAGTTCCGCAGTCACTTGGAGGGCAAGGCTAAGCTGGCGTCCAGGAAGCTCGGAGTGCTCAGCAGGGAAATAGGAAGAAAGAAAGAAAGAAAATAATTTATATTTTAGATCACAGCGCACATAGACCAAACAACAGTAACCTTTTATAAAAAAATAATAAAAACAGAGAAAAACAATGTACTGTACAGGGCGCGGTGGTACTTTACTGCGGCGCAAACACTGCTTCTTTATAAGTCGCAAGTGCGGCCATGACAGAAACCGTATTGCCAGTCACTGAGCAGGTCGTGTTTTTCAAGGTACCTCAGATAAAAGGAACAACTTAAGATAAAAGGGAGGTAACAGCTATAGGCCTGTAATTGGCCGGGTCGGTTCTATCACCCTTCTTGGGTAAAGGATGCACGTGCGCGATCTTCCACGAAGCTGAGACTTTTTCATAGAATATGAAAGTATGAAAAGACAAGTATGTAAGCGCCGGACACAACTCAGGACCAAACTACCACCGCAGGTATGCCATCTGGCCCACTCGACTTATGAACGGGATCACGGATTGAAGCTCCCGCCTAACGTCCCGCTGACTAAATTTAATTTCTGGAATGGAAGTGCAACACCAGGGTATGCCAGTCGGCGAAGAACCCACGTCGTTCATATTCGAGTTGGAGGTAGAGAGAGAACCCAAAAGGTCGGCTTTCTCCTTGGCACTCTGAGCCAGTCTACCATCCCGTTTAATTAGGGGTGGCAAACCCGACCGACAATTGTTTCCCTAGGCAGTTTTGGCAAGCGACCACAATTCACGACTCCCAGAAAGGCAGTCCACCAGTCCGTATCATCGCTGTGATACCTGTACAAACACGCGTACTAGTAGATCCGATCCGATCCGATCCCTGTCTTCAAGGTACATATTATACAAACACACCCCAGCTTTTCACCTAAAGCTGTACTCCAGCTTGTAGCCAAGGAACATTAAGTCCGGGCAGGAGATTTGCGTCTCCGTCAAAATAAATAGGATCGGCTGCGCAGATTCCAGGTGGTGGTGGACTACGTTGATGTTCTTGTGTATGTCTCTGATGTGACAAAAGTCCATTTGAAGTGTGGACGACAATGCCTCTGTAAAACGTTTCATATTTTTCTTTTTCCTTGCCATGGTGTTGAGAAAACGGGAATTTAAGAAGGGTGTGTACCGGTGGCGCAAGATACAAAGCGAGGTTACTGCACTCCCAAAAGCCGGCACGTGTGATGCGGTAGATTGGAATGACGTACGAAAGGGCCTCCAGTCCCCTCTAATGCAGTGGCCGCGTCCACTCCGGTTATCCTCCTCCGGCAAGACCACAGCACCAGGGACTTTACACAGGCTGCTGTTTCAGCCCCCTGGGTCGGAGATAAATTAATTCTCAGGTTTGGGTCCCGTGCAGCCTGCGGGGGCCCTGTGGTCAACCGTTTCACCGGGTTTCCCTGACCACCGCGCCGTACGAATGTTCCGCGCCCATACCAGCTAATGAAAGCAGACAAGCCTCTGGTCTCACCATCACCCGCATATAACCACCCCAATGAGCTCTGGAACCCTGCTCACCGACGGAGAACACAACCCAACACCAAGCCCGGTTACTATTACCGCTGTCTTCTGCAGAGCGGAGGTACTGCGCCAGGCGGGCTGCTCAAAGAAGGGATTACCGTTATGCCCTCGCTTCTAATGTGGCCTTTTAGTTAATTCCAAAGATATTTGATTTAAGGGAGCTAATTGAAAAAGCCAAATTTACTGTGCCCAAAGGGTGTTGCGTTAGCTCCGTGAAGAAGTAACACTTATCCCCTGATCCCTGAGGGGTTCTGGTCTGGAATAAGACATAGGCTATTTAGATAGAAAGAAAGAAAAACAATTTATTTCTGCCAGCTGCGTAACAAAAGCGTACATTCCAAAAAACAAAAAAAATTAGATATTTATTAGCTTAGCCTAGCTCTCAATAGAGCTCTTCAACCTAATCCTGCCCTCCCATTTTCGATCCTGAAATTATGCATGCCAGCCAAATGTAGGTAACGCTCTTACAGCGGAGAGTACTTCGCCAGAACTGAGCGATTCAAAAGATCGTTCCTCTGTCGATCTATAAAAGTTTGAAACGACCTGCTCGCGCACGTACTTCTCTCCTCTTACAATCCCGGGTTTTTCAAGCGGAGCGTCAAAAGGAACATCACAGGGTCGCCAACTTGAGGACCACTGTCAGAAGTCTTACGGACTGTGAGAATGGCCCGCAATCGTTAAATGTCGCTATGGCTTCCATCAGTCAATTTGATGAGCTTAATAAAAAAGCTTTTTTATCCCGGGAAAACGTTTCCATGGGAAGCGGGAACGGTAACAGGAATTCACGCAGGTGGAACCGCGGACATTGTCTAACTTGCTAGTTTGCTATAACCTTTTATGGGGTTCCGTAGAATAAACCATATTTGCTTGGTGTTCCGTAACCTTAAAAGTTTAGGAAGCCCTGTTTTAGACTACAGACTCCAACCAATACTATTGAAGGAAAGGTCACTATCGATAAAACAAAACTATCGATATAATCGATACTATCGACACTATCGATTGTCATTGCAATGTTCAGCATCAATAGTATTGATACTATCGATATTATCGATAGTACATTGAGTATTGAAAAATGATTCTATCGATTCTATCGATAGTATTACAGTGTGTCGATAGTATTTATACTAATGGTGCTATCGATACAATCGATAGTATCGACACTATCGATACTATCGATAGAACTATCGATAGGCTAACAATAGTCGACTATCGATAGCCTATCGATATTATATCAATAGTCAACTATCGAGCGGCAACACTATTGATAGGGAGGCCTTGGCGATAGTCTTCGGAATACGGAAATATCATCAATATTTATATGGCAGGAAATTTATACTGAGAACAGATCATAAACCCTTAACATATATATTCGGAAATAAGGTAGGTATTCCTGTCATGTCGGCGTCACGTTTACAACGTTGGGCCCTGCTTTTGTCAGGGTATAACTATGATATTCAATATGTGTCATCAAAAAGCAACTGTGCAGACGCCCTGTCACGATTGCCGTCTAAGGTTACCAGTGATCAACCAGTTACAGAGGTGACATATGTAAACTTTGTTGAGAATTTTTTACCTATTACAAACTCAGATGTTAGTAAAGCTACGGTTAGGGACAATTTACTAAATCGATTAAAAATGTACATAGAATCAGGCTGGCCAAATTATTGTAACGAAGATGATTTAAAACCATTTTTTATTAGGCGACATGAGTTATATATTGACGGTGGCTGTATAATGTGGGGCTATCGGATGATTATACCGGAGTCTTTGAAAGATACGGTATTGAAACAGTTACACTGTAGTCACATGGGTATTGTTAAAACAAAGAGCTTAGCTAGAAGTTACGTTTGGTGGCCGCGCATTGACCACGATGTGGAAGCACTGTGCCGCGACTGCGAGACGTGCGCGCTCGAGGCGAGCTCACCGCCTCGAGCGACACCACAGGCTTGGCCGTATATTTCACAACCATGGACGCGTTTACATGTAGATTTTTTGGGTCCTTTAAAAAATAAAACATTTTTAATATTAGTGGACGCGACATCCAAGTGGATTGAGGCCTTTGAAATGCAGCACACCACGGCCGCAGCTGTTATTAAGACCCTGCGGGCTACTTTCGCACGGTTTGGGCTGCCAGCGGAGCTAGTTTCGGATCAGGGCCCCCCTTTTACTAGTCGAGAATTTTCGGACTTTCTAAAAAGCAATGGTGTTAAGCAGTCTTTCTCTCCTGTATATCACCCTTCGTCTAATGGCGCTGCGGAAAACGCGGTGAAACTATGTAAACGCGCGATAAAAAAAGCATACAGGGATAATATAGACGTAGACGTAGCTCTCCAAACATTCCTTTTATTTTATAGAAATTCAGTACATAGCACCACAGGGGAAACTCCATCTATGTTACTACAGAAACGCAGATAGCGTTCACGTCTGGATCTTTTAAGGAATAATCAAGCCTTGCCAGATAAAGTACGTTCCGCACTAGACACTCAGGCACAGTACGCAAAGGGCTCTGAGCGAGATTTTGTCCAAGGTGATTCAGTTTGGGTAAGAGGTTATGGTCAGCAGGATAAGTGGGTTAAAGGTCAAGTATGCAATAAGGAAGGTTCACGTAGGTACGTGGTAGAAAGCGATAATGGTCAATTTATAAAACGTCATATAGATCAAATGCGGCGTAGATCGCGCATTTCGGATGTTACCTGTCCCGAGACAGTATCGAGTGATTCATTGACAGGAAGGAGTGAGGATGCTGTCTCTCCCGGTGAGGGGGTGATGAGTAGGAGCAGTGATGGGTTAAGTGTTCAACAGAAAAGTAATGAGCCCGAGGAACACCAATCTAAAGATATTCCCGCAGCTGAACCGGTAGTTGCGTCTGTTGTTCAAGACAACATAATAGCTAATAAGGAACCCATAGCATCCTGTTCATCACTTCCTGACGGATCAGAGGAACGCTCTAAGCGAAATCGTAAACCAGTTATCAGATACGGTTTTGAGTTTGACTAATCCTTCTACTTACCTAATCGGTTCATGTCTCAAGTTCATGCTAAGTTTGTAAATTATGTAAGTTACAATGTAAGTTCATTATGTAACCTAGTGTTATATGTATATTTTTACCTATTTTATTACTTAGTTTTACAATGCTATTATTATAGTCCTTAATTTAGTGGTGGAGGTGTAATGTAGGTATACGCATAAAATGTTTGTATCGCCAGTCCGAGATTATACCGTGTACTGTGAACAACTAGTTTTATTATAATATTCCCTACGAGACATATCAATTAAAAAAACGGGTGGAATCGGGAACATAAATAATCATCTTTAATGATAAGTTTTCGGGTTAAAACCGGAATGGGTGGAAACGACATTCACCCTTCGTATTTATGATATTTCGGATTTTTGATAATCGGAGTTCGTATTTATAATATGGCGGATTTTTAATGATTCGGAATTCAACGGTTCGGTTTCTTGAAATTCGGCATTCTGACAGTCGGAATTGTAAACATTCGGAATTTTAAAATTATGACTTTTAATAAAAAGGATTTATGAAACATCGGATTTTTGACTTTCGGGATTTCGAATCATTCGGACTTATGAAATTCGGAATTATGAAATTCGTGATTGTGACTTTCGGAATTAAGTTTTTCGTATTAATGTAGTGTACCCCCTTAAGGGACCATTCATATTTTTTAGTCATATATTGTAGCTCAAATTGCAAACTTTGTATTTTTGATTCTAATTTTTGTGTGTCAGTGCAATATTTTAAATGGCTTTGTTCCAGCTCTAACATTGACAATTTAGCTTGTTCTCTAAATTTTAAACAAGAACCTATATTTTTACACTTCTTGATTAACATTTTATGGAATTTTAATTGCTTTTTTGATTTTTGTATAAACTTTTTAATTCTAAGATATTTTTTTTAGTTTATTTCTGCTGCAAAACAAAACCGACTTGTCCTGTTGATATGGACTGTCACCTGTAAGATCTATAGTAGTCAAGTCCAGGTTTTGAGAATTTGCAGAAGGAATAAACTGCGGGATACCACTCATTAACTCACTATAAAGATTATCAGTTTGTTGAGCAGTAACTTTCTCAGCAGCTTCTTCCAGGTGTGAGATCTGTCCCTGGGCATCCCTTAGCTCCTGTTCCAGAAAGGTAGTCCTCCTCACGGGTAGTGAATTATAGCTGAAGATGTGCAGATTACCAAAAATGAAAACGCATTAACTTTTAAACTTTCGCATTGCATGATTGATATTACGAATTACCTATATTTTCAGTCTGTAGCTATTCTGAAGCAAAATTTCAACAAATGTCTGTCAAATATATTTGAGCCAGTATAAAGTGAAAGAGTATCAAACAGAGTATCTTAAGGACTTTCGCATTTATAATATTAGCATGAAAAATATTGTTGCAGCATTGTCACACAACGCCATCTAGTACAAATTAAGATAATTTATGCTTGTGCTATTAGATTTAGACAACAGATAAACATACATATACATTTTGAATACAATACATAGAAAACAACAATGCCCTTTTCCTACTTTCACCAGAACCCACTCAAATTGCGCGATAACTGATGCAAATGCCGTTATCTACCGGTAAGACTTCAAATAGTTATGAAATACACGTATCTCATTGATTATCTGAGCCGCCGACGAAAAAATAATCAAACATATATACAGACCAGGCCACCAGGTAGGCATGACTCAGTTTTTAACTGCCTTTGTCGAAAACACACGTCGTTTTGGAGGCAAATTGATATAGCTACACCGAAATTCATTATTGGGAATAGCATTTTCAGTCTGTAGTTGTGAATATTAAAGCTTAGTGAAGTGTTTTTCTAAAAATATGGGAGACTCGAATGTTAATCAAGATTCTGGCGCATCAAAGATGGAGCAAGGCCAAGGTCACAGAAGGCATCCGGTGAGTCGGTTTTTTTCATAATATAAATGCGTTTTGTTGTGTTTACTAAGGTTTGTCTCGTTTGTTATGTAATTTTCTTGACCCGATGGATATTTTATACGACTTGTAAAAAGTAAAGATTATTGGTTATGGCATAAAATATGGCAACTTCTTATTGCCTATATTCGCATAAGGGAAACTTCATAAAATGACAACTTCACATCAAGGCAATTTTGGTACAGTTAAGCTGAAAATAGTAATTCTTTTGACTCGTTTTCAGGAGAATAAAATTATGGAGATTGCTTAGAATTCACATTATTTTTCTTGACTACTTATATTCACTTAATCACATCAGCCTATGGAAGATTACTGCTGGACGTAGGCCTCTCCTGCGCCTTCCATTCCCTCTCAGCGACCTTTTGAGGTCGTCGGTCCAATAAGACGTTCTTAAACTTAGTCTATATTGTATGTGAACTGTAAAATGTACATAGCTCTGGGACACCCTTGCGAGGGCTCACCCGGGATTCCCAACCTTCGGCAGTGGTAGTCGGTAGGAATCCGGGATGGCATTCATGACGGATTTCCACACGTAAAAAAAGTGTGTATGTCAGAACAATACCATGTATTCTTCCAGGACGATAATGATATATATCATGCATAACTTTATTTAAATAAATAAACGAGATCAAGGTCATGATTGGTTGAAAATTGCGAGCCGAATTATAACGCAAATTATAACGCAAGCCCTGTCTATTTAAATTTACCCGTGATGCAAGAATATATAGATAGATACATGTATTCAGGTAGATTGTATCTTTTCTGGCGTAAAGACCATAATTACTAGACCAATTTGGATACGATTTTTTGTAGCTCCTAAGCTTTGATTTGTTTTTTTTTTTTTCGTTTGAATGCTGACGTAATCGAGACGGTTATTATGTAAAATCAAAAGATTGATTTGTTAAGACGTTTGAAGGTCTTCATCAACGATTATTGTATATTTGACTAGTTATGCCATATTGCTTCGAACGTTCTGTGACTACGATTCTCGTAGCACCCATTTAACCTATACAATTCCGTATTTATTTATGGAATCAGACTGTTACTCCTCCCGTCCTTTGGGTTGTAACGTGATGATAAAGAGCCTACCATGTTAGTATTTTCTAGTGACAATTGAATTGTTTAAATAGGTTCAGTAATATCAAATTCTATCGCTGATAAACAAATAAATCTTTATAATATCAGTAGATACTGAAAGAGTTCATGTTAAAATATCGGATGGAACTGGGACTCACGCTCAGATGACAATGATATAAATTCAACCAATGTAATTTTTAACAGACTTCATTATAGATCATTTTTATAGAAAAAATAAAAAGTAAACATAGAAACAAAGTAGGTACATTGACATTCAACATTTTTTTTTAATACCACTTAGGTGGCAGCCAAGCATGCGGCCCACCAGAAGGACCGGTGTGGTGATCGCAGCCTATGAACGTTTGCAAGGCGCCACACTCGCGCTGCCGACCCTGTAAAAACCTTCTAAGCCCCCGTTTGAAGAACCCCATACTGTAGGCGTTTGGGAAAACCGAGGCAGGGAGATAAAAAGCTTGTACAAAGATGAGGTCAACACTAAGGACGTTTTTCCTTTTGGTGAGATGAAAAGCGCAATGTCTAAGAAGTAATGTAGGGAGCCTTGAGGTTATACTTCTGAGGGCGCACCCTGGACGAAAGTCCTATGGTCCTATGGTTATAGGCAGATAAAAGAGCACCGTATGGTTTTACTAAAAAGAATAACCCGCTGAGTTTCTTGCCAGTTGTTCTCTGGTGGGTCGCGTTGTTAACTGGTGGTAATTCTTTGGTTAAAATTCGAGACGTTTTACAAGTGCATCTGTATATGCCTTAGTGAAATAAATTTATTTTTTAGCCCCCTCTTTAAAATAGAGTTCAGAGGGGCTTGTGGCGAGACTTTGTCTGTAGTCTGTGACTCTGTTGCATTAAACTACGTCACTAGGTCACGTGGATCATCTGTTCAAAGTTTGAAATAGAACAAAAATGACAACATCAATCGGATTGAACTTTCACTTACACAGTAAACGTGTTAGAGAGGGGCAGTCTGGTGAGAACGATCCACGAGTCCAGTACTACTTCCATGGGGATTTCCTAACGTAAATACGTTCCAGTGACAGTCCTATCTTCTGTCTGTTACAGTGGCGCCCCCGCTTCACAGAAGAAGAACTAGCCGTATTCGCGGAGTGCAAGCGCGAGAGCCTGCTGTACCGAGCGCTGCCGCTGGCGACCATCTTCGGTGCTCTCACTTACGCTGCCGTTTCTACAGGTCAGTTTGTGATTTTGATTGATTTTTAGAGTTAAATACCCGTAAAAGTTGGGTGAAAACGGGACGTCCCCTATTACTGAGAATCAGTTGTAGTCGCGAGGCTATCTCAGGAACCATGATAGCTAGAGAGCTGAAATTTTCACAGATAATGTTTCTCTGTTGCCCTCCCTATCACGACCACTCCTTTTCTCTGACGGATAACACCGTTTCCGATCCCATTCCTCAGAGACACCCCAAGCATAGCTCGTTCCATCGCTCGTTGCGCAACCTTCTTCGGTCGTGGGTAATCTCTTTTGAACACGTAGGCCTTCAGTTTGAATTTAACTTTAATGGTAAAAAATCCGTATTTATGTATCTGTGTGTATTCTATACGAATCTTGTGTCAGCTAGTCAGACCATTCTATTTACGGAGTTGAAAATTATACCTCTCCTGTTTCTCGTAATGAAGTCATACAAAAACCGCTCGATGAATTCAGATGAAATTCAGAAATAGCTACGAGACCTCACAAAAGCTTTGAATAACTTTTGAGTTATATATAAATTTTCCTTTTTTTTTTAAGTGAAATAAAACCGGCCACGTGCGGGTAGGATTCGAGGAAAAGACGGTAAATAAATTACTTTGGTTGTATGGGAGCCCTCCACAAATATTAATGTTCTTCAAGCGGAGCGTGAAGAGGCACATCATAGGACCGCCAACTTGAGGACCACTCGGACCACTGTCTATAGTCTTACAGACTGTGACGGTGGCGCCAATCGCTAGATGTCGCTGTGACTTTCCATCGGACGGAGACATCATTTTGGCGAGCTAAATAAAAATTTAAAAAAAAATATTTTTTGTTATGTAGTATTTATTGTGTGTGGTAAGTAACAACAAGAGAACTACATAATCTCTGAACATTTCAGCTCTCTAGCTATCCCTGAGGACATACAGGCAGACAGAAGGAGAGCGAGATCTCACTAATAGGGGTATTTTTACCCTTAAGGCACGGACCACGGAACCCTAAAAGATATTTGGTTCAGATGGTACTTGAACCTATGACCTTTACCTATCAAAAGCAATTCTCTATCCAATGAGCTACAGTATCTTTCCGAAATAAACTGAAATTCTTAAGTAAAGTTACAATAAGGAATTTCAGCTTATTACGTAACGCCATTTAAGAGTCATAATTTTTAGAGATCTGTAGCCAAAGCGTAATAACGGGACTCTTTTACTGAGACTCTACTTTCCGACTATTTGTCACCAGGCTGTACCTCAAAAACCGTGATAGCTAGACTAGTTTGACATTATCCCTTTTTCACAACCCATACTTTTTTTTTTTTTGATGTGAGGGAAAATCCTCGTAGGATGCTATGCCGGACTCTTAACGACTAAAAAACCTCACGTAACGCCCAACAGCCTATGGTTGAGAGCCCCGGGTAAGCCCTCAGGAAGGATGTCTCGTGACTCCCAACAGACCTACTGCCGCCACTGCGGCCTCGCCCAGGGGGTGGTTCGGGTGCAATCCCGCGTCTATGGGGGGTTTCGGGTGTGACCCCGCCTCTAAGGGGGGGCGTGCGTGAGTTGCTCACGTCACGCTGGCTCACAACACATACTTACTAAAAACAGAATAATATAAAAAAAATGCGGGCAGCTCCCATACAAGAAACGTAGTATTGTTTTGCCATTATTTGGTACGGAACCCTCCGTCTGCTAATTCGATTCGGACTTGACGGGTTTTATTTCTGTCATAAGTTACTAAAGGTCACGTCTACGAAATATATTATCTGCGCTTATTTTGTTTACAACATTTTCTTGAACACTATCTACTGCAAGCTAAATCCATCTAAATTGATACTGCTGATGTAATAATATCTAATAGATAAAGTCATATCTCTGTATTATGCTTTGTAATGCATGCCACTTATCTTTTCGCAAATATACATTCGTATCGACTTAAGATAAGATGTTACTCTATCTGTGTAATCCTCCTGCAATTGCTAAGCCGGTAAAAGTACCTACGTATAAGCCCGGTGAAAGAGGTACCTATATAATAAGTCTTGTCAAATGCATGTATTCTGTCGCATGTATGCACTCTGTCGCTCGAGAATATGGTGCGAGCCATGATCTTCATCGGGAATAAGTGGGACTGCGCCGCATCTTTCTGCGAGCAGGTCATGCTTGTGAAAGAGAAGGCGGGCGGGAATGGGAGAGAACTCTTCCACCCGAGTTCCGCAGTTGGCGGCTTAGGCGCCGCCGACGTGTCATCGCCGAAGACTATCGGCCTCCATGACCGGGGGCCTGAGGACGATGAGAGGGCTGCTCACCGTCGTTACAGAAGCAGGCCCATGACGGCAGCGTGACGTGAGGGATTCACGTACGTCCCCCCTTAGAAGCGGGATCACACCCGAAACCCCCAAAGACGCGGAATAGCACCCGAACCGCCCCCTTGGCGAGGCCGCAGTGGTGGCCGTAGGCTGCTGGGAGTCCTGGGACATCCTTCCGAAGGCTTACCTGGGGCTCCCAACCGTAGGCTGTTGGGCGTTACGTGAGATTTTTTAGTCGGTAGGAGTCTGGCATAGCATCCATGATGGATTTTCCCTCACTTTGAAAAAATGCAAGTATTATGGTACTTATTTCGAAAGTATTTCTCACTTAGAAGGTCTTTACAGGGTCGGCAGCGCGAATGTAGCGCCTCTGGTGTTGCAAACGTCCATAGGCTGCGGTGACCACCAGTACATCTGGTAGGCCGTATACTTGTCAGCCACATTAGTAGTATAAAAAAACATAATTTGTCTTCATTTGGGAAAGGAGGTACCAGGAGAAGATATGAAGTAGGGGTATACTAACGAAATTGGAATACAGTTGATTTATTATGCTCTACATATAAGAGCCATGATCATCCGAAAATTTATAACAATAAACCTCTTTGCGTATCATTATCTCCTGGTACCCTGGATGCATAAAGCGCCCTTGATACTGTGAATAGTAGCTAAATATATGTATAGGTGAAATCAAGATGCCAATTTTGCGTGCGTGCGTAAGTTTGTCCGCACTATTTGATCACATCACTATAACTCCCAAACGGATCCTTGAGTGTTGGGACATGAATGAATGAATGAATGAAATTGTTTATTACTTGAAACATGGATGACTTAGATGTTCTTATCGTCTACGGTTACAGCATGTTTCGCCGGACGGCGCGCGGCATGTAATATTTACATTATATGCGTTACAATAATTAATTTATTATGTCATGCAAGCATTTTATAGCAATACATATAGCAATAATGTCATACTTAACTTAAACCTGCATTAATATTATATTGAAGTCAAATACCACTATTTTACCATTACATTAATATACCATGTCAATATTTAAATGTAACACAATTTTAAACCTATTTAGATTACATTACACTGTGTCAAATAAATTTTTACATGTCCAAAAATTCTTTCATTCAGTAGAAGGAATGTTCTAAAAGCCATTGTTTAATATTGCTTAATAATTGTTTAATGTCTGAGGAAGTTTCTTAGCCACTTCTGGTTGAGCTAGGTCGACCAGAAGTGGGTGTATAATAAAATATCTAAATATCCGCTAATAGCAAATATACAGAAGTTAAACGGTTTCATGCCATTTTCTGACTTTGATAGTTTCCTTTTGTAGTGACATCTTCCACACATCAGTATCAGAAGTAACATACATAATAATCCGACTTTATCCCCAAAGGGCTAGGCAGTGGCAAAGAATACGCCCAAATTTCACCTTTTTGTTTTATGTCCCTCCATGTCCCACAAGGTGGTGAGCCTATTGCCGTGTTGAAATGGACAGGCACAGGTCGTGACTACCCGCAGGTTTTCAAGCCCCCCATAAGGCTTCAACTTGGCTTAACGATTGTAATTTTTTTGACAACCCGGGTTTCATATTTCGAGTTTTTCTCCTCTACGCAATAGATCGTTTTGCGAAAGTGTTCCATTAGTCGCCTCTTACGACACCCTCATCATCAGCATATCAGGAGTAAGAGATTATTATATATTTCACAGGATACCTAAAATCAAACGCGCGATTCGGAGCGATTCCAAAAGTGACGCTGGCAGCCATCCTGGGCTACGGCATCGGCAAGGTGTCCTACAGGAAGACTTGTATGAAGAAGATGATGGCCCTGCCTAACAGCCCTATTGGACAGTTTCTGAAGGACCGGCGAGGACACTGCGGCCCTTGGTAAGTTATCATTTATACTCTTGATTGTTGGCACTTGGTGGAACTTGTTATAACACATTATGCACTTTTGCTTTATCACTTGTACTATATTACACTATTTTTAATATTATTACATATAACCTAACCGGTTTCGCTTCACAGCATTCTCAACTTTTTGAGTTACCTTTTAGAATGCTGTGAAGCGAAACCGGTTAGGTTGTATGTAATATAATATTGAAAATAGTGGAATAAAGTACAAGTGATAAAGCAAAAGTGCATAATGTGCCTTGTTAAGTTTTCGTTAAATAGTCTGACATTGATTGATATTGATAAAACGCTAAATAGTTTCCCAACAAAAAAAACCGAGCGTGCCGATTGGGAGAGGGGTGGTAGATTAATGTTATTTTTAGCCCCTCTCTAATAAATAGAGTGCAGAGGGGCTTATGTCCAGACTTTGTCTGTAGTCTGTGACTCTGTCGCATTAATCTACGTTAGTAGGTCACGTGGATCATCTGATCAAAGTTTGAAATAAAACAAAAATGACAACGTCAATCGGATTAAACTTTCACATTCACAATAAACGTTAGAGGGGCAGTCGGGTGAGACCGTCTCCCGGCTTCTTGTTATACTTCATAAGCCACCCTTAAAGTGCTTATTTCTTTTTAATTTTTCTTAGTCAAAGGGTAAACGGGATCCAATTACTGAGACTTCGCTGTCTGTCTGCCTGTCTGTCTGACAGCAGGCTGTATCTTAACAGCTAGACAGCTTAAATTTTTACTTTTCATAGATCATTTATTTAATGTTGCCGCTATAACAACAAATACTAAAATAGAAAAAAATAAGGGGCTCCCAAACAACAAAGGTACGGTTCGGTAATGGTTCGGTACAACGTAATTTTCCATAATTATGTTGTACCGAACTTTTGGTATTTAATTTGTATTCCTCTAAATGCCAGCGCACGTGTTTCCCTCCTCTTGGGTTGGGTTCTTTAAGCGGAGCGTGAAGAGGCACATCATAGGGCCGCTTACTTGAGAACCACTGACTATAGTCTTAAAGACTGTGACAGTGGCCCCCACTCGCTAGATGTAGGTGTGACTTTCCGTCAGGCGACATCATTTTGGTGAGCAAAATATTTAAAAAAACTATTTTTACGTACCTACCGATAGGTACATATACAAATCGAGTCTATTAAATAAATAATTACACTCCTCGGTTAAAAGGCGGTGCAATCTACACGTAGACAACTAAGAAAATAATACACCTATCTCGGGGTGAGGGCCTGAGGGGTGAGTGACACGACACTCAGGCCACGTCGGGGATTCACCTCAGACTCCCTCAAGAGATATTCAATCTGTTCTTGGAACGAGATCTAAAACTATTTGTGATATAAAAGATTCAATTTTACTAAAGTTCAAACCTTTTCTGTGCGCAATTTAGTCGCGTGATATGAATTCGCTTGCCAGGTTTTTTAACTACACAACTCAGCTAAAATGGGCCCATTCGAAGATAATTTTTAATATGACGTAGAAATTTACGAACGAATTTTTGGAAAATTGAGAACAAAATTAGTACCAAATTACAGTAAAGCGTGGCCTACGGCTTAGTCGTAATATTAATTGGGTCGCGATTGTATAGTACCTAGTCAGTTTTTAATTTGAAATCTTAAAAACTTTAAACTTTAAAAAGTACCTGTCAGATGCAGGGTAGAAATGAAGGAAAAAAAGGCAACAAAAATAGGTCCTCATTTGAAAGTTTTTCAGTCTAAATACAGGCCATAATCTATACAAATATTATAAAGAGAAAAGATTTGATTGTTTGTTTGCATTGAATAGGCTCCGAAATTACTGAAAGGATTCTAAAAATTATTTCACTGTTAGGAAGCTAGCCTATCCCCTGGTGACATAGGTACTAAATGACTACCGTATTCCAACGGGAACAGAAGCTACGCGAGTGAAACAGCAAAATGTACTATATTTATTCCAAGTTCCGCAAAGGTATATCAATATTCACTAAGCCAATTGTTCGCGTGTTTCAGACCCCGCGTCACGAAACCGCTCCATCGATCTTTAAAAGCATCGTTAGTCAGATTACGGGCCCCTGTTCCGTGTAACCGGATCCCAAAATGTATCGCTTAATAAGTGTTTTACATAAATAACATATAGATATACTTTATCCTTGAGGTATTCAGAAGTATACTATACGGCCACATTTCACTTTACAGTTTGTTTCTTGTTCCTCGTAATAGATAAATAAATAAAATAAATAAATATTCACAGACATTTCACACAACGCTATCTGATCCCAAAGTAAGCTAGGAATAACCTGCTTGTGTTATGGGTATCAGAAACACCCAGACTCTTGAGACAAACATTAATGGGGCACACAAATATTTGTCTCCGGTGGGAATCGAACCCACGACCTCCAGCCCCGCAGGCGGTATCACTACCGACCGCGCCACTGAGGCAGTCATAGATGGTGAGCCTATCGAAGTGTAGAAATAGATAGACACAGGGTGTGAACGGTGAATACTACTATTTTTCAGGCCATAGAGCTTCAATAGGCAAAACGACTGCCTAGTTAGTGGCCGTGCTTAACAGCTTTACGTGTATTTCACAAATGAAATGTTACAAAGTGGTGGCAAACAAGCCAAAGCAAAAGCTACAGATCTCGGTGATTGTTTAAAGAACCCTGACTCAACGTGTTTACAAATGCTTTCAGAAGAGATCTTAATAAACGACCATTATAATTTATGTATTTTATACTATTGAGGGTGTAGACAAGCTTACAGCCCACCGTCCGGTTGCTTAGTAACCAACGTTTGCAACACCAGAAGCATTACACTCGAGCTGACGACCCAGACGCAAGTTGTGACGACTCTGTTGACATTTGTTAAGCCGCTCATAAAGCCTTCAACTTGGCTTAACGACTGTATTTGTGTCAGAAGTCATTGTTTCGTTTCTTTTCCAGGGGTAACTTCCCGACGCGAGAGGGTATGATGATGGTTGGCGCTGGTGCAGACCCTAGAGACTTGTACTGGGGGGCAGGTCCTCTGCCAGGTGGTGAAAATGAGAAAAGAGGTAAGCAGTTCCTTCAAATTGAACATAGTACATTTTTTAAACCTTTTTGCATAGTGTATCAAATAGATAGGGGATCCGGATGTTTGATCCATTTTGGGAAGCTAGAGCCTAGAGAAGCTTCAGTTTTTTTTTTGTAAAATGACAACGGCTGCCTAAGTGCTTATTAAGCTGTAAGGAAGTCAGAGCATTCGATTAAATTATTTTTTAAAACCATCATTTACGGAGTTTTGCCACATCAAAGCGTTGCCAATCTACCGAAATGGCATAATCAACTAGTTAGGATTCTGGGATGCTAAGATGCAGAAGTGCTTGAGATGCGCAATCAAATTTAAGCTATTGCTTTCCCTCGTTATGGGGCTATAATACCTACACTTTAAGAAAAAAAAGTCTCAAAAAAGAGCCCTTTTTTAGGGTTTCGTAGTTTTTTAAATATGCCTCTTGCCTTAAATCTATAATATAGTGACATTTTAGTGACCCTCAAGCCTTAAGATATGCCTCATCAGGTTTTATAAGTCACGTATTTCTTTTTACAGATGCGTAATTTAATTTTGTCAAATCGTCGTCTCGTCTACCACCGTCAGGGGAGAGTTGTCAATTGGGTACAAGTGGCCACCAGAAATTATAATTTTACGAGTATTATTGAGTTGATACATGTTATAGACTGTTACTATTATTAATAATAGGATATTAATGTTGGTGATTTTATTTTAATGACATTTTTTTCGTACTTATTTATGGAGGTACGATTATAATAAATAATAAATAAATAAATATTCACGGACATTTCACACAACGCTATCTGATCCCAAAGTAAGCTAGGAATAACCTGCTTGTGTTATGGGTATCAGACCACGGATATTAATACTTATATACTTTTTTAAATACATACTATACATAGAAACATCCAGACTCTTGAGACAAACATTTATGGGTCACACAAATATTTGTCTCCGGTGGGAATCGAACCCACGTCCTCCAGCGCCGCAGGCGGTATCACTACCGACTGCGCCACAGAGGCAGTCATTATTAACAGATTATCCTGGTGATCATTGTGTCATGAGTTGAAATTATTGTTAAAAATGATTTTGAAAAGCAATTAGTGTGCTAACTTAATCAAAAATTTAATAAGAAATAATTATCGTTGTTCATAAGAAGGATAATTTTTGCACAATAAATGCCTGTATGAAATATAATTTAATATTAAGTTTAATTCTTTTTCTTTGATATAGTTTTAAATTATATGTCTATAAAGATATTAGAAAGCAAAAAAATGTGTTTTCTTTTAAACCTAGCAGTTAGACCCGCGTAGTTCCCGTTCCCGTGGGAATAAGGGGATAAAATATAGCCTATGTCACCCGGAAATTATTTCACTGTTGGAAAAAAATTCCCGGGTGAAATAATTGTTCAAAGCGGTTCTAGTTTTAGAGCCTATTCAATGCAAGCAAACAATCAAAAAAGTTTTTAAGCAGTGCGACCACAAATACGAAATATACAAATTAATACATTTTTTTTCACACCACGCATGCACGCCTTCGTACTTAAATAGGTACTTTGCTTTACATTTTCTCATAGTCGCGATATATAACCATTCAGCCGAGCCATTAGTTTCCCATTACCACACAGCGGGCAGGCAGCCAAGTGTGAGCTTATTCACGCTACAATACATTCGAAGGTGTGCCACAGATACCTTTGATATTTAAATCATCATTTTCCCAGCAGTGTTCCCCGTTGCATACCGTTGAAAATACTGAAGTTTTTGGTAAAATACACCCGGACGCTGGAGTCTAGTTTAATTAGATGACATTATAGCACCTGAAAGCCCCAATTATGGCAATTTAAGCTTGTTTTATTCAATTAAGACGACTAATAAGCGTATTTCTAAATAGGTACGAAAATATTTTAGAATACGACAAACTAAATACAGAGGTTGACGTCGCTAATTAATTGTGGAAGCCAAATGGCAGTGGTTTCATGAAAAATATCGAAGTTTAGCTGCATCGCAGTTACACTGGAAAGTCGACTGGGTTGGGAAAAAACCCGGTGGATGATGATATTGTGAATAGACAAATTTAGAAGAAAGAAAATAAAATGTTTTAACTTAATAAAATATATACACAGATCAAACAAAGTGTTTCATATCAAATTTTCCCACAATGAGAACTGAACGAGCAACCTTCGGTATAGTGACGTACCTACTGTGAACTCTAGACCTGCATGCAAAAGTTGTATCCAAATCTGTTCACCCACTTATAAGTTAAAGTTCCACGCACATACACATAGAGGTCAAACTTATAACAACCCTCTTTCGTCGAGGGTTACCAACTGCTAGAAAGTTTATGATGATAGATATCATAAAGTTCAGGGGTAAAAAAGTTTCGAGCGTATTATTAAAATGATGACATAGCCTGAAACATCTTGTTATTAAACAATTTTGGAGTTTGATCTTGTTTTTATATCAAAGGGTACCTAGTTGAAAGTCACATGTTACAGAATAAATTTCTGGAACAGAAGTAAAATATCGTACCGCCAAAGAGCTGTTTTCTTTAAGAATAGACATTTAATAGATAACAATAAAACATTTCTACTAAAATTCAGTTATCTAAACATAAAATCCTGCAAGTAAATTCCAGAGAACACATCAATATATCCAGGTCCCATCTATAAATTATGAAACTAGTCTGACCTTAGGTGGAGTGCTGTTATGGTGTCTCGCAGCAGCGGAGTGAGCCCGTCGGGTGGCCTTGTAATGGAGGCGGCGGAGCGCGCCACCCAGCCGCTCCGGAGAGCCCTCACCACGAGCTACTGTCATACTGCCGTCTGCACCTGCGCAAGAAGGAAGATCTAATCGGAGTTCTGCTGGGGGGAATTTTAGTGGTAATCTGGTACCTGGAGGAATATCGGCGGACAGGGCTGTGTTCGGGTATTTCATGAGATATACCTAGTCTTCTTTACTGACACCTGATGGCCGTCTCATTACGGTAATAAGCTCGCCACCTTTTATGTGGAAAAAGATGATTGGTGAAATGCAGTTGTACTTACGTACCCGGAAATGGGCCTGACCACATAGTATGTATTTATCCAGATGTCGACGATTGTAGTTTTTGCGAAAGCCAAATCAAAGAAAGTATTTACACCAATTTTGAAACAGGCTTTCACGTTAGAAGGCACTACTGAGGACACATAATAAGACGACACTATTGGGGATATTGACATCTCATCCCAAATTTATCTGCCGAAATATTAATCTTTCAGAATAACAATAGGAACAACCTTGTCATACTTGATTCACTAAAATTCATGTTTCAATAGAAAAATTAATGTAGTGTATTACCTGCGACGAGATCAGGAGGGGGTCGAGACGACTGGATTTTGGGAGTCTGGTGACGCCCATCCGCCTGCAACAAGCGAAACGACAAATCAATCACCAGCGTAAAAGTACTTAACGCAAAACCTTCAAATGCCGTAAATATGTAGTTACTTAGTTATTGGTTGCGAATTTACCGACGACGTTTCAACTGAACTTTAAAACATTTACATTAATAGGCAACAAATAAAGACTTTCGACAGGTAAGGGACCCCCAAAAGACTATTAACGTTGTGTGTCCATTTCGATAAACAACATTAAAGTTTAATATTTTGTCCACGGCCGGGTCGGATCGGTCGGTATCTCTAACCCAACTTTAACCGAGCCCACTTCAGGGTAGCCTCAATACTTGTATAATCTAACTTATGTAATGTTACATGATTGTGAGGGTCGTATTCGACTGCTTTTATGGCGGCGTGACCTTGACGTTATCTTGACTGTTGTGAGGGTCGATACGTGTCGTCATCTATTGAACGTTAGTCCCAGTTTCTCTAGAGTTTTACAAGTGGTGAAAGCCAGTTATGTGAATTTTTACCGGTTCAAGTTGTTGAGAAGCGCAGGTGTTTATCTATTAAAAAAAATTGGACACTTCTTGTCTGGACTCCACAAAATATGAGTATGAGAATTGTCTTCAACAAGAATTCAAACCAATATGGGTCCAACTATTGAAATAAAGAAATATTGGAATTCATTAGTTATTACGTATCATAATAACGTGTATTGATAATTTTAATATTGAAGTAGGTAAGTAATTAAATTGCTTTCTACGCTTCTGGACTCGACTTCTTTATACTTACTTTCCACTGTAGGCATTTGCTACAACTTGTAATAAATATTTCGGATTCTATTTTATAAAGGAAAAATGCCTAATTTTTTTCCCAGCTTGTTAAGTTGATTTGATCTCGACTATTACAACGTAAAGCTTGTATTTTTACATTTTTTCAAACCACTTTTCACGTAGATAGAATCTAATAGCTCAATAAACTTGTTAAACATTACATTTAAGGTTTTTGCTACACAGAACAGGGTTCCATAATCTGTGTAACGATGCTTTTAGAGATCGATGGAGAGACGTAACGAGGGAGACGCTACATGCACCTACATTCGATCAATTTGCTTATTGAATTTAGCTATAGTACATTATTGCCCACATTCCCCTTTAAAAGTTTTTAACCGAGTAACAAGATTTTGGGTATCGCGAATCGAAGCCTTTTATGCAACGAGTATACCTACTCAGTTTTTTTTTTGTTTTTGATGCTTAGCTATGATACAAGCAAAGCCGAGATAGTAACATAGATCAGAGAGGTAAAGTCCTAGGGTATCCTTCCTAAGGCTTACCCGGGGCTCCCAACCGTAGGCGGTTAGGTAGGATACGTGAGGTTTTTATTCGGTATGAGTCCGGCATAGCATCCATGCACAGGATTATCCCTCACGTTAAAAAAAGGTCAGATAGGTATTAGATTTTAGGATAAAGTTGGAAAAATGCTAGACTTAGTTTCCTGATACCGAATTGACATACAAACGGTTATCGTCTATTATTAAAAAGAGCTTAGAGCTAAAAACAATTACATGCAATCAGTATAATTAGTGGCACGATACGAAGCATATTGTGGTACGGTGTAATATACACATACTGTACAGTATACACTGTATACATAATGTAATATAGCCAGCTGTAAAAGCAGTAAAAGCTTTAAACACCTATCTGGATAGGTACCTTCCATATTATAATTGACTCTGATGGTGACAAACACTAAAAAGAAACACAATTATTATCTACATATATGTACATATATTCTGCCTCTGTGGCACAAATATTTGTGTGACCCATAAATGTTTGCCTCAAGAGTCTGGGTGTTTCTATGTATAATATGTATGTATTTAAAAGTATAAAGTATTAATATCCGTGGTCTGATACCCATAACACAAGCAGGTTATTCCTAGCTTACTTTAGGATCAGATAGCGTTGTGTGAGATGTCCGTGAATATTTATTTAATTATTTTATTTAATATTACATCTTTATTTTAATAACTTGCAACGAAGCAATAACAGTGTCAATTAATAAATAAATAAAATAATGTAAATAATGAATAAATTAAAAATACTCACATTAAAATTAAATAATCTTATCTTAATATCTCCCGGCGCAAAAGTGCCCTACACTTGCCGCGTTTACAACACGCTGTATTGCAATGGCCAGCCTTTGCACCAAAAATGATCCGGACCGAGAGTCATCATATTTCCAGTATTAATATCAAGACCTAAACCTAAATAAGGCCCTCGAGGCATTGTGCCCAAAAGACTAGCAGCCCTTTGAATAGCAATACCTATTCGTTGAGAGAGAAAACTGGCAGCCCTTGGGTCACCAGTCGACTCCACAAGGAGCTTTTTCAAATTCTTAAAAAATCTAAGCGCACTGGGACCCCATGGCCTTAGGGTCTCGACACCGACACTAAAAATAATATATTATACTCAGCTCAGATTCAAAACAAACGGTTTTGTTCCTTTTGTTCTATATTTTGAGATTCTCAGTGTTTGCGATCAAAAATGTTATTGCAGAAATAAGAATTGTAAAGAAATACGATTCTATCGGATCTAATTTTGTAACGGTTGTAACTCTCATAATGACGTTGTTGGCAACTTCGCTAACCAATATTTATCCGTAAACTTTCCGTGCTTCGGAAGGCACGTTAAGCCGTTTGTGACGATATGGCTAGTAAAATCACAGTCGTTAAACCAAGTTAAAGACCTTATGGGCGGCTTGAAAATTTTAACAGTGGACAGTCACAAACCTGCGCCTGTCCATTTCGACTCATCACCTATTACGTGGGAAAAATCAAAAGGTGAAGTGTGGGCGTATAATACGCCGCTGTCTACCCCTTCGGTGATAAGGTGTTACCATAAGTATATGGCTATTTCTACTTTTTACGATTCTCATCGTCACCTTCATGGTAAATTTTAAATACTGATGATTTTAACAATTTTTTTAAACAAACACAAAGCGTTTGGTAAGTTAAGTAACATATATAAGTCAACAAGTTAAATTTTGAGTCAGATTTGGAAGAATAAGGTTTTGAATTATTTTATCCCACGTAGGTGACGCGACGATCCACGAAGTTGACGCAGTAGCTTTACAGACATTATTAATCATTATTTAAGTACAAATTATAAGTTAGTTCTGCCGAATAGTTATATGGTAACAGCTACTTAACTAAAAACAATTACCAGATCCTATACCTACACATGCTTTTGACGTAAAAGTTATTCTGGAACCATTATATTATAAAAATAACACAGTACATCTCTTTGGCACAAAGTGGCAAATTATCAGTTGTCTAGATCCCATAGCATAAGCTTATATTGTCTTAATTTGGGCTAGATGATGTTGTGTGAGAATGTCCGAACCTCGCTACTTATAATGGAAGCACTCTGCGGCTGGACGATCGGCTCACCGAACTCGAGGTAGAACTGAGTCGCATAAACTGGCACATACTGGTGTTGTGCGAAGTCCGAAGAAAGGGGAGGACACGCTAACCCTTGGGTCGGGTGACCTATTCTACTTTCGGGAAAGTGATGGAAGACATTCTTCCGAGGGCGGTGTCGGCTTTACGGTGAAAAAGGAACTCGTTAGCAGCATTGTGGAGATCAGGAGTGTTTCGCCTCGGGTAGCATACGTGAAACTGAGACTTACCAACAGGACTCCCTGAAGGTGATTCAGGTGTAGGTACCTATGCCCCAACTTCGAGAAGCACTGACGAGGCAGTTGAGACCGTGTACGAGGACGTCGTGAAAGCATTACACGGTACTGCCAAGACTCACTACAATGTTATGATAGGGGACTTCACTGTCAAAGAAACGAAAATCGGACTGTTTGGTGTTGTGCGTAGAAATGACCGGGGGCCGCGGGGCAGTATGCTTATCAACTTTCTTGAGGCTCAGGGGCTTTTCTTGATGAACTCATTCTTTAAGAAGAAACCCCATAGATTCTATGGGGTTTCTTCTTAAAGTCTTCGCCAAGTCCACCTTCTATGGCATAGAAGGTGGACTTGGCGAAGTCCCAACAAGGTCACAAGGAACGAGATAAAATTCATCATGTCGGACAGGAGGTGTATATTTGGAGAAGATGTCTCTGTGATCAACAGGTTTAATACCGGAAATGATCACCGACTCGTCAGAGCGTCTCTGAATTTAGAATTCCGCGTCGAAAGTGCCCGGATGATGAAGCCTACTCTCCGACCTACTGCGCTCCAAATAGCTTTGTGTGCCGAGAAGTTTCAATTGGAGCTTCAAAATCGTTTCGATCTGCTGGAAACCACTGGCAACGATCACGATAAGGCCGACACTGTAGTCAGGACGCTACAACAAGTGTCCCGAAGGTTTCAGTCTGGAAAAAAACAAAAATAGGTGTTCCCAGCTTTCGCCCGAGACCTTCGAGCTCATGAGAATCAGACGGGAAACGCCATCTACATTTCATTGAAGTGCGAAAATTAGGATGCATGCTGTGTTCGCACTGAGTTCTCGGCTGAACTGAGTCTAAATGAGCGATGTTGAATAGTCTTGCCGAGAATCCAGTTTGCGAACCTCAATAAAAAAATAAAAATCTATGCATATTACTTTTGCTTACTTTTGGTCTTCGTCAGACCAGAGAGATTTAAAAATCAAAATCCGAAAGCTGCTATGACGCGACCTCAGACGTTATAACACCAACATCGTAGAGGCAGCGATCACACAAAATTGGGGTACTAAAGTCTTTGCCCAACAGCTCGGAAGACCTCGTCTGACCAAATTTAAGACAGCGGGTGGCAAAACCGAGACCTCGAGATTCTCGAAGAAGTTAGGAGCTTCTACAGAGAACTATATTTATCACGGAAAAAAAGACCGACGGGACCTAGCGACCGTGACCACAGAGCCCCACTAATGCGCCACTATACCGAAGACATTCTGGATATTGACCAGGGCAGGTCAGGGCTGCTCTCGAACAACTAAAAACCAATAAATCCCTGGAGAGGACGGAATAACGACTGAGCTTCTTAAAGCTGCGGGACTCTAGTTCTCAAAGAGCGGACGAGTCTCTTTAATTCCGTCCTCCAACAGGGACAAACACCTAAAGCGTGGAGCGGGAGTGCGGTGGCTCTGTTTTTCAAAAAAGGTGACAAGACCTTGTTGAAGAATTATATACCCATCTCACTCCTTAGCCATGTTTACAAGTTGTTCTCGAGAGTAGTCACAAACCGCCTTGCCGGAAAACTCGACGAGTACTAGGTACCAAAATGTATTTAAGTTGATATAAGTATAAGGTAGTGGGTGCCTTGATTAAGCTTTAGGTGGCATGACTCTTTCCCAGGATTTCTTTTTGAGACTTGGACGCGAAGGTCATTGTGTCTTTGTTCAAATGTTCTTAGCATGCCGCACGCCTCAAGAAGCGGAAAAGCATCTGAACTAACCCAAAAGACGCAAGATAACACCCGAACCCGTAGACGAGGCCACGGTGATAGCCTAAGCCTGTCGGGTACCATATACATCATTCTAAGGAGTTGCCCGGGGCGCCTAATACTAGACGGGTAAGTAGCTACGATGGGGTTATAGACGGTTTGGATCTGGCATAACGTCCGGTGGGATTTCTACTCCTATAAAAGGGCTTCACACGGAATATTATAGGTATTGCTCTGTCCTTTGCCATGATTGTAGGTACCTAATTATTTGTTCTACTATTATTCCGCTACATATCTACTACAATACGAATCTAAAAGAGTACCACTCTTACTGAAACTAGTCAGAGATCACCTTCGTGGCATAAACTCACCTTCGTGGGTAAAACGCCACGAAGAATGTGACACGAAGGTAACGAAAACATAGCTTTTTTTTAAATTCCGACAAAGTTTAGCCGTTACGTTTTAAATCAAATACTACATAAATATCTCAATTAATTTGCGGTTTCGATGAATAAACTCTGACTTCAATAGCTATTATACAATGTACAAAAAGTCACCCACGAAAAGTACTCGAATTAAGTGTCAAATGTAGAAACTTACTGATATTTTTTTTTCTTAAGGAGCCAGGAGTTGCACGTTGCACTCTCGCGATGCCCG
The DNA here is from genome assembly GCA_933228765.1 of Miltochrista miniata. Taxonomy (NCBI): domain Eukaryota; kingdom Metazoa; phylum Arthropoda; class Insecta; order Lepidoptera; family Erebidae; genus Miltochrista; species Miltochrista miniata. The sequence continues at coordinate 26,914,911 of OW121769.1, forward strand.
AGCTCAAATAACGTTCAGTTAAGTTGAGTTTTGTTATTGGGGCGGTCGTTTTGGTCAACAGTAAACCGTTTACTACGCAAATTTAGAGTACCTAGATTCGTGTGACCGATGTATATTGTGTTTTAAGTTCTAAATAATAGTTAGAAGATTTTTTTTGTAATACTGTGTGTGTAGTGTATGTTATTACGGTGAATTTAGTGTATGTAACTTCAAAATCTATGGAAATTTGGTGAAGCAGGAACCAAATGTTTAACTGAATCGGGAAGTGTGACACGAGTAGAATGCGAAAAATGACCCCGATTTTGACCTTTCGTGTTAATTTTTGGTATGAATATTTACTTCTATTGCAACAAATTTCATGTATTTGATAGCTTAATAGCTGTTTTATCCACTATTTTAAAACATTTCTTTCTAACTCATACGGTTTAGAAAATATAAGCGTGTGACCATCAAATTTAAGCAACCAGGAGAAATAGCCATGTATGTAAACTTTACTAGACTAAGTTTTACGAGTCCTGTATTTACAGCTTCAGTTCTAACTTCGCAGTCGGGTAAAAAATTTGGGCTAAGTGCCAACTGTCATGCGAACCAAGTAGCTTTATAACCGGACAGCATTTCCGGAGGTGGCGACACAAATACATACAAAATGTTTGTTGTCAAGGTACAACGGTAAAGATTTACTGACAGAAATTTGTCGAAATGCTGTTGACTCTACAGAAGAGGTACTTCTTTCGTATCATCTGTACAAGGAGCTAGGTTTTTGAAGTGAAAATAATGCCGCCCGCCCACGCAAGCCTGATGGAAAGCCATGGTAACATCTAGCGATTAAGGGCCCCACACAGTCCCCAAGACTTTGGACAGTGAGATGCTTTCCTGCATGCACCGCTTGGAGAACTCGGACTTGTAAAAGGAGGGAATCCCGCAGTCTGATTTTCAATATATTCCTCGAATATTCTGTCGCATATTTCTCTTACGTCAGAAAAGTCACACGATATTTTTTACATACATACATACATACATAACATCACGCCTGTCTCCCAGCGGGGTAGGCAGAGACTATGACTTTCCACTTGCTACGATTCTGGCAAACAACTTTCGCTTTTTCAACTTTCATAAGTGTCTTCATACATGCTCTTCGGTTAAGGGTACTCTTGACCTGGCCTTTTCTCAGAAGATTATCGATTTGATCGACATGAGTATGCCGAGGTCGACCCCTACCAGTTTGCTCATTCACTCTCGCTTCATAAATCTGTTTCGTCAGCCTATTTCCATCCATTCTCTTCACATGTCCAAACCATCTGAGCATACCTTTCTCTATCTTAGTCACTACATCTTCTGTCATACCGCAATGTTCCCTTATCACACTATTCTTTACTTTATCCCTCAATGTCACTCCAGCTATATTTCGCAAACTTCTCATTTCCACTGCATTAATTTTACTTTCTTGCTTCTCCTGCGACACCCAACTTTCCCTACCATGCATAAGTGTAGGGACAAGCACTTCTCTATGTACAGCCATCCTTGCCTTTTTAGACACGTTCTGACTGCTCATTAAGGTGTGAATGGCTCCATTCACTTGATTTCCTGCCAAAACTCTTCTTTCAATATCATTGTCACACTTTCCATCTCTTGCAAATTTTGAACCCAAATATACAAACTCTTTCACCTGTTCCACGCTCTTCCTTCGATCGATATCGAGCAATTGTCAAAAATTCATACAATTCTCTCTTTCAAAAACCACCACGATATTTTTGCTGTTTTAATTTATTCATTCGTGTTGAAGTTTTCAACCCCTGTCCATGCAGAATAGAATTTTAAACGAACATATCACGAACACGAAGCACATGAAACATTTCAATGAAAAGGGTTTAATTGCTGCGGCTAATATGCCATTTAAAAATATATTAGACCGTTCGTCCGTACTTCAGTTGCATTTGAACGAAATGTTTTGTACCGAGACTACACTAGACAGCGATTTGCTAATGATAAAATAGCAACTGCTGAGCCAACTCCCGTTTTGAAATGGACCAGCTCAAGTTGTGTTTACTTGACTGTAGAATTTTTGACGTTTTCACGTCATATACGTCGATGAACGCTGGTTTCGCTCATGAAAAGGTGACACGTGCAGCCTAAGCCAGCGTAAGTAAAAGCGTAGAGCAAGCGATAGAGATCGGTCTAAGCGATCGACTTAGACCGGTCATGGACAATATAGTGGCTGGAGAGAACCCACGGCGTTTCCTTCCTAGACGAAAGCGAGCCGCGAGGGTTCACGCACGTCGCCAACTTGAGGACCACTGTCTACTAGATTAGATAGTATAGATGTAGACTGTGAGAGTGGCCTCCAACCGCTAGATGCCGTTATTGCTTGCCTTCAGGCGTACAGCATCATTTTGGCGAACTTAATATGAAATATTCCCAACCTATATAAAGCAATCAGTAGGTACCTACCCTTGGTAGACTTTTCTTGAAAACTAATTTTTGTTAATAATGTCATGTCAGTGTCACTCGCATTACTCTCGCGTATACAGAGTGTAATCAAATTTACTAAAACTCGTGGTATTCGTGTATAATTTTATTCACGACACGAATGATTCGTGCTCGTCATATTGCGAACAAAATTGTATTAAGTATTCTAAATTATATCTCTTAGCTATCATATGAATACAAATTTCATTATGCTGTGGAATTATACATTTTGCAGTTCTTGTCGTCCTCGCTGGAAGATGCGGTATGTGGTTCCTTCCTACTGTAAGAGGTTCTTCAAAAGGGTCTAAGAATATTTTCGCAGGATCGTCAGCGCAAGTGTATCGCCTCTGGTATCGCAAACATTCATAAGCTACAGTGACCTTATCCATCAGGTGGGTATGTAAGCTTCTCTGCCACTTTTGAAGTAAGTATAAAAAAATTGCAAAAAAGCTATCATTTATATCTACTTATCTTTTCATACATACCTAACCTACCGTTAGTGATGCCAAGAAAAAACGACAGCCTTATTTTTAATTGATTTAAAAATAAAATGGTCTGCCAGTAATTGGTTAGTCAACCCAGTGTTCAACACTGTTCACATTTATTTTTAACCCCAGACTAAAAGAGGTGTCATAATTTGATCGCAGTCTATAATGTAGGTATGTAAGTATGTGAGTATTTGTGGTCTATATTCTGTGGTATCCGACGCTCTTTAGCGAGTATCCGATTAAGATAAAAATTGGGACACTCGCTAAAAGTTTATAGACACTTTTTATAAGGGCCCACCTGATGGAAAGTGGTCTACAAATCCTATGGACGTTTGTAACATCGGAGGTGAGAGGGTTCCGTTCCAAAATCGGGAAAAAATCACGTTGTTGTATAAGAGGATCCCCCCTGGAATACCTGCTACCCGTTCGCTCTAACTTTGCCGCTGGCGTAGAGACGTATACCCGAATTGTTAATTAGACGAAGTAAATTGACAATAGCTAATGTCACTTCGTCATCTATACTAATATTATAAAGAGATAATAACCATGTTTCGTGCAATAAATGATTATTTATTTATTTATTTAAAAGATTTGTTTTTTTGTTTCTTTGTTTGTAACGAATAGGCTCCGGAACTACTGGACTGATTTGAAAAATTCTTTCACTGTTGGAAAGCTACACTCTTTGCGGGTAACATAGGCTATATTTTATTCCCGTATTCCCACGGGAACGGGAACTACGCGGGTGAAACCGCGTGACGTCCGCTAGTAGAAAATAAGCAACATTGTATGAAGAAGTGACATTAGTTGCTGTCAATGTACTTCGTCTCATTAAAAATTCGACTTTAGTATGGGGTCGAGCGGCAAACTTAGAGCCAACGAGCAGTACTTACTTTATGCTGTTTTTAGTATTTTTGTTGTTATAGCTGTTGAGAGACAAACGGCGACAGCGGAGTTTCGGTAATAGGGTTTCGTTTTTAGGGTTGCGTCACTAAAGGGTAAAATCGGGACCCTATTCATGAGCCTTCGCTGTGTGTCTGTCTGTCCGTCACGAGGCTGTATCTCAGGAACCGTGATAGCTAGAAAGCTGACATTTTCACAGATGATGTATTTCTGTTACCACTATGACAACAAATACTAAAATCAGAAATTGAGCTCCCTAATCCCTACTGATTAATGGGCTCCCAAACAAAAACGTGATTATTTGCCGTCTTTTGGTACGGAACCCTATGTGCGCAAATCCGGCTCGCACGTGACCGGTTTTACTCTTTAAGCAGACAGGTCGAAGAAGGTGGAACCAGTGGAACAATATTCCATTCCAACCAAACCAAAAATAGTTTTTCAACATTAAACACGATATCACACTACAATACAAAGAAACGGCCCAGTCGGTCGAATTGAGCCGGCATCGGTATATAATTCTTTGTTGGGCACCGGGCCGTGAGCGAGGCGGCCAGTCGGCTAACGTGGTTACTGTCGACCCATTGGGCATGCTGTATAGTCTAGGCGACGACAGATATGGGCGAGGCTTTACTAAGCTTTTTTCGTGTAGAAATCTTCATCGATGCCATGTTGGACAGCTTCTACAGACTAAAACCACAAATTAGAGATAGTACAGATGGAAACCTACATACTGAATTTGCTGAGGCTACGCACACATAGACAACTCATTCACAGACAGGAGGTCAGGCGGTCTCAACAGAATTTTCGATACTTATTTGTGCGTGAGTGTGTGTAGCAGAGGGTAGGTGTGAAAAAAAGTACATGCATGAGATTTCCATCTGTACTATGTCTAATTTGTGCTAAAGCTAAGGTGCCTTTGCAACAAGGAGTTTCGGTTTCCCCCTCGAAAGGATAACCCAGGAAGGTTTTACTGGCTTATAGCGTTTTAAATATGGTTGCTGTCAATCACAGAAATTCTGCGATTTTTTGTCGGATCTGAAAAGCTCTTGTTGAAGAAATGTGAAGAATCCCGAACAACACGAGTGTCAGCCAGAGATGCTCTCATGCTTCAAGATCTTCATCAGAACTGAAGGATTTCAAAACTTTCGTTTCCCGGTCGACCTTAAAAAGTTCGCACGTTTCAGCAAGAGTACGTGTTTCTCTTCAACTACACCAGGTTATTCAAGCATTTCTTTTGTTTTTTTATTAGCTCGCCAAATTGACGTCGCCACCAGCCTGATGGTAAGCCGTGAGTAGCCGTAAGCCGTAGACTTCTGACAGTGGTCCTCAAGTTGGAGGCCCTGTGATGTGCCTCTTCACGCTCCTCTTGAAGTACCCGGGATTGCAAGATGAGGGAAACACGTGTGCGGGCAGGTCGTTCCATGTTTTTATAGTTCAACAGTGGAACGATCTTTTGAAACAGTTCTGGCGAAAATTCTCTCCACTGTGTATGAGTGGTATCTCTGCCCGGCACGCGTTGTTTGTGATCGGAAAGGAGAGGGTGGAATCAGGTTGAAAAGCTCTTCAGGGCATTCACCATGATACAAAAGTCAAATATATCAATAGTTTTGTGGACTGTGAGAATGGCTCTGACTTGCTTGATGTCGACGAAACGGTTAGGTGGGTGGCGTTAATTTGCGAGCTTACTATAATGAAAATTAGATAAATATCAATGTCCATTTCATTTACCATCAATATTACTCTCTAACTGCCCTTATTTTAGTTAGAATACTGTACACATACCATCCAACTATTCATACGGTCTAGCGAAAGCCTTTGTTGGCACGGGTCTAAGGAAACGTTGCCAAATAATGCAGCCATCTTGGCAAGAGCTGCAGTTAACAACGACAATATAGCGGTGGCTGTTTAGAAACCTTTTACTAAGATAAACTGAGGAACTAGAATTCTTGTAGACAAGATGATCCCCGCGGGCTCTTCGAGTGGAATCCTTGCCCGTTCCTGCATCTCATGGGAACTTCCATTTCAATGGATAAAAAACAGCCTATGTGTTATTCCAGATATTTTATGGTCTATCCCTGTACAAAATATCAGCCAGAGTCGTTCAGGTATTACAGCGTGATTGAGTAACAAACGTCCGAACATGAAACAGCATTAAACTATTGGGGGCACTCTCACAGTCCGTAAGACTTCTGACAGGGGTCCTCAAGTTGGCGGCCCTGTGATGTGCCTCTTTACGCTCCGCTGGAAGAACTCGGGATTGTAAGTTGAGCGGAAACACGTGTGCGAGCAGGTCGTTCCAGGTTTTTATAGTTCGACCGAAGAACGATCTTTTGAAATCTTTTCTCTATCATCAGGCTTAGATTATTTATATAATCTAAGTTAGCAGGATTAGTAAGACTTGTGCGATTATAGATTTTGTAGGAAGTTGTCGTAGCTCCGCTTATCGATCACGAAAAGCTTATCTTTCGTTATATTGCGCTTTGAACAGTCCTGAGATGGGTACCCGTTTGTAAAATTTACTTTTACGACGTTTTCAGTGTGGCGGAGAGCACGGTGAGGCGAAGTCATTACTGACTATTAGAAAAGAGTGGCCGTGAGCTTTTATTGTCAGAGCGGCGATTCACAAATCTACCCTCGATTTTGAAGTAGACAAAAGTTGGACATTTCAAGAGTATATTTTCGTCTACGTATCTATACTAATATTATAAAGTTGAAGAGTTTGTTTGTTTGTTTGTTTGTATGGTTGAACGCTAGGATCTCAGGAACTACTGGTTGGATTTCAAAAATTCTTTCACAGTTTGATAGCCCTAAGGGCTCGTTTAAGGAGACGCGGCGCGTCGAGCGGTGCGGTCCGCCGAGCGGGCCGCCAGAAACACAAACGTATGGAAATGTTCAGAGCGTTCAAGGAGAAGCGTTTTTGCAAGCGTTTGTTAGAGTTGTAGCTGCCACAGCGGCGAGTGTCGTCGCGTCGGACGCGGCAATTGAAGCGACGGGTGACGCCGCGGAGGACGCGGCGGGTAAACCAGCGAGTCTCGCAATGGAGGAACGCGGCGGATGAAGCTGCGGGTGACGCCGCGAAGGACGCTTCAAGGAAGGGGTGGGAGAGGTGCGGGGTATGCGTTAGGTAGGAATGTCGGGCAATATCGTTCATAGAAAATATCGACATTAAAATAAAAATATTTATCAAAATAAAATATCGATATTTTATTTTGAAAATGTAATCGATGTTTATAACCCTCTGGAGCAGAACGTCATGAAACGTCATAACTAGCTGACACTCGCAACTTCGTTTACGTCATATAAGGTTTATGAAAGAAGAGGTATTTCTTCATCAGACCCCTAGGAGCGCGTGAAACTGCCCTGTTTGCTTAATCAGAAAAAACTTAAAGATTCAGTCGATTCTTAAACAATTTAGTCCCCGCCTTCGGCGTGGACTGAATTATTTTACAATACCCTTAATCTTTAAGTTCTTTTGTGACTAAGCAAACACGCCAGTTTAGAATGACCCTTACATTCAAAGAAACCCTTGAATTATAGGTTTAGCAAAAGTTGAAATGTCTCTAATTTCTGAAGTACATAACCCTCATTATTGAAACTTGTGGGGAACAATCCCTAAAGTACTCCCTTTTTAACACTAAAAAAATATTTTTAATCAGATCACGCGTTGAGAAATTATAGTTGAAAAACCATTTTGTCTTTCATCCTCTCTCCCGCAGGAACCGCGCAAAATATCGGGATCAAAAGTATCCTATAGGGAAATATATCCTAAAGGGAAAAATGTGGTATAACAGAAGATGTAGTGACTAAGATCGAAAAAGGGATGCTTAGATGGTTTGGACACGTGGAGAGAATGGATGAGAATAGACTGACAAAGCAGATTTATGAGGCGAGAATGAATGGGCAAACTGGTAGGGGTAAACCTCGGCGTACGCATGCCGATCAAATCAGAGACGTTCTGGAAAAAGGCAAGGTCAAGAGTACCCTTAACCGGCGAGCGTGTATGAAAACAGTTATGAAAGTAGAAGAAGCGAAAGTTGTATGCCAGGATCGTAGCAAGTGGAAAGCCATAGTCTCTGCTTACCCCGATGGGAGACAAGCGTGATTATATGTATGTATGTATGTATGTAAAAGTATCCTAGAACCTTCCTCGGATCATAAGCTAAGATTGTGCCTAAGTATCATTCAAATCGATTCAGTAGTTTCGGCGTGATACTTATTTGGGATACAGACAGACAGACAGACATGAATAATTTAAATTACATTTTTGGCTTCAGTGTCGATTAGAGAACGCCCTGCAATAAAAAAATTCAAAATATCTTCCATGTACAGACTCTCAAACCTCTACAGTTTTATTATATGTATAGATAAGATTTCATTGAAATTCTGTTTTTGAATGTTAAAGAATTAGTTAGTTGTTAAAGAAAGCCGTAATGTTCGTGCATGACGTGTCTAATAATAATATGTTGTTGGTGTAGTGGCGAAACTTGGGGCAGGCCTATGTCCAGCAGTGGACTGCTATAGGCTGAATTGATTGATTGATTATTATTTTGAAGTCGAACATTTTTTTATAATAGCTACCATTGAATTACATTGAATTGTAAAATACTGTTAAAAAGTGATTAATAAAAAATATAAATACTCGTATAATGATGTTTTCACTTACCTAAGTGTTAAAAAAAGTTTTTCTTCTGGGCAAATATTGCTGTTAGGAGTTGCAATGCTATATATTGTATTCTGTTCAATATATAATCAAAAGCATCAACTGACATTCGTGTATATCCATGAAATACCTCATAACCTTTTGATCTTACTGACTGGTAAAGAGTTGCAAATTCTCCAAATTGTTGGCGTTCGGCTGCTGTGAACCTGGGTTCCGCTCTAGCGGTAAATGAAATACTTTTTAAGTTATAATTATCTTCAAGCAATATATCAATGATGTCGTCCATGATTACAAACAATATCTATACGTTTGATCTTTGTAACTATTTGTACAAGACTGGCTGGAAGGATGGCAATAAGGTGCGAGAGTGGCAGCGGGTGTCGCTGCTGAAAAAATAATCGATTATAGTAAAAATCGATTAAAAATCGATTTTTTTTTAAGTAAAAATCGATTTTAAGTATTTTAACACGCGATTTTATTTTTATGAATAATCGATTTAAATTTTTTTAGAATTAAATCGATTTTTTTATTGTCATTCAAATAATACTGATTTTTACCTGTAACCCCGACTTTGTTTGGTAATATAATGATAATACCATCTCAATAATATTACGTTAACGCCATCTGTGCATCTACGATGGCATTACGTCTGTTCTTTTGAAACACATTCATTGAATCAAACATTCACTAGATGAAGTCAACGAACTGTACTATTTTACCGACATTTGGTTGTTATGTCATTCATTGCAGCCTGATGCAACTCCCGTATGAAAAAATGTATAGCCCGTTCACTGTTAATTTACCTCTGACAGATCGTTTTCTGTAAGTTGGTATTGCAGTAAAGTCCCCCTATGAGTGCCAGGTTAAGACATTTTACCGCATATTAGTGGAGATTATAAGATAGAACCGTTAAGACTGAGAGTTATTGAAGTGAAACTTCTTTATCGGCGTTGGAAAAAATTTAGCGTCACGTCACGTTTTTTCGTTACGCGCCATCTTTGTTTTCGTCCCCACCACGGTGGATTCGAATTTATCCAGGGATAGCATGTCGTTTGTAGATTTTTGGACTTTTGTACTTTAGGACTTTGAGCTTTTGGACTTTTGGGCTTTTGGGCTTTAGGGCTTTTCGGCTTTTGAGCTTTTCGGCTTTTCGGCTTTTGGGCTTTTCGGCTTTTCGGCTTTTCGGCTTTCGGGATTTTCGGCTTTTCGGCTTTTCGGCTTTTGGGCTCTTGGGCTTTTCGGCTTTTGGGTTTTTGGACTTTTGGGCTTTAGGGCTTTTCGGCTTTTGAGCTTTTCGGCTTTTCGGCTTTTGGGCTTTTCGGCTTTTGGGCTTTTCGGCTTTCGGGCTTTTCGGCTTTTCGGCTTTTGGGCTCTTGGGCTTTTCGGCTTTTGGGTTTTTGGGCTCTTGGACTTTTGGACTTTTGGACTTTTGGACTTTTGGACTTTTGGACTTTTGGACTTTTGGACTTTGGACTTTTGGACTTTTGGGCTTTTGGGCTTGAAAAATAAGGTTATGAAGAAGTTTCACTTCTTACGTGTGTATACTAGTACACGCACACATTTTTTTTTATACAAATATCCATTAGTCAGTATAATTAACATTACTTAACACGTAGTTCTGTTACTATAAGATTTTTCTTAAGATTCATTCATATTTACATAAAATGGATATGTAATTCAAAAAAGACACTCATCACCATCGAGGGCAAAGGAGCTGCCTCCACATCTCAAATAATTTCCACGCCCGAAAAAACGGCAGCAAAAGAAGAAAATAAGTTGCGACTTAAGGTTGGAGTACAAGGGAGAAAAAAAATCTTAGTATGGTAACACGAAAATCAGAAAAGCCAACCTTTCAGCTAGAGGTAAATTAACTATGAACGGACTATATGGAAGCTGCGCCCCCTTTTTTTTTAATCACAAATATACTTATGCAAACTCGTTGCCTACGGATTTTTAGTTTTTGAATAATTTAATTTAATTTTTATTTATTTGAATATTTTGTTGATTCAATGTGAAAAACATTTAAATTTCAACCTTATTGTGCTAAAACTTTAATTTGTGTTGATTATTAAGAACTTACTATTTCTATTGTTTATTTTAATATTTTGAACCTGTTATAATTTGATTGTTCTAAAACTTTAATTTGTGTTGATTATGTAAGAACTTACTATTTCTGTTGTTTATTATTAATGAATAAAACTTGATATGGTATTTATTTTATAAAAAATTTAATGTCAAATTAGGAAAAAATTTATTAATTTAAAAAAATCGATTATTTTCTTGAGAAAAATCGATAATTTACTAATCGATTTTTCATGCTAAAGAAAAAATCGATTAATTAAAAATCGATTTTTTATGTACAATGTCACATCCCTATGTCGCACTGAACGACGCCCTATATGAAGCTGCGTGCAACGCGGCGGATGCAGCGCCGAGTGAAGCTGCGTGCCACGCGGCGGACGCAGCGCCGAGAGAAGCCACGCCACTCGCGTCGCTCGACGCCCCGCGTGTCCTTAAACGAGCACCTACATTTCCATATGTTTGAGTTTGGGCGTGACGCGACGCGGGCCGCTTTACGCGCCGCCTCACCATAAACGGTCAAATCGCTTGACGCGCCGCTGCAAGCCACGCCGTACGCGAAGCTTGATGCCCCGCGTCTCCTTAAACGAGCACTTAAAAAGTTCTAAAAAAAAATCCACGGCAAATGTCTATCTCTTAAGGTTCGATCACAATAACCTAATTTGTCTGTTTCTCAAGGTTCGCTCACAATATTATAAAACTGAAGAGTTGGTTTGTCCTAGGATCTCAGAAACTACTGGTTGCATTTCGAAAATTATTTAACAGTATAATAGTCCATTTATTGAGGATGGCTAATGGCGATATAAAATCACGCTAATGCGAATAGGAGCGGAGCAGCCATAAATAATGTTTCGAGAACGGGGAAAATTTATTTCTTTTGAGAGCTTCCACTACGTACTTTTGTATAAGAAAATGTTCCCCTTTAAAAGTTAAAAAAGAATGTCGTCAACAGCATATGCCTATCTTTTAAGGTTCACTTACAATAACCCCTTTTAATAAGTTTTGAAGTATGAGCGACGTGACGGGAGTAGATAAACATGGACTGCAGTGGTAGCCAATCAACTGAACGATAAAATCCGGCCAAGTGCGAGTCGGACACACATGATTTCCGTACCAAAAAAAGGACGAGTGGAAGTAAATGCAACGGGAAACATTATATCACTTTACTGCTCGTTCGCTCTAACTTTGCCGCTCGGCTCCATACTAAAGACGAATTTTTAATTAGACGAAGTAAATTGACAGCAACTAATGTCACTTCTTTTTACAATGTTGCGTATTTTCTATGACAAAGTGACATTAGCTACTGTCAATTTACTTCGCCTAATTAACAATTCGGGTATACGCCTCTACGCCTGCGGCAAAGTTAGAGCGAACGGGTAGTACATATTAATACCACACCTCTCTCCTCAATCTCATGGGACGCAAACGAAGTTGTGCGGGTCAGCTCTAATGAATATAAGCGACGCGACGGGAGTAAGTGCGAAGGGAAACATTGTAGGTATATATATTATATAATCTGTGATTGTATCACCTTAAATATTAATACTACACCTCTCTCTTTCTCGCTCATGTGACGCAAACGAAGTTGTGCAGGTCAGCTCTCATGTACATATAATAAGCGATAATAATATATATATATATAAGCGACGATTTATATATAACGACGCGATGGGACTAGGCGCGACGAGAGTAAATGCGACAGGAAACATTATATTACTCAAAATATTAAAACCATACCTCTTTTTTTCTAACTCTCATGTGCAAACGAAGTTGCGCGGGTCAGCTAGTTCATGTCATATGATCGTACTGGTACTTTTTTTCACAGGCCGTATCTATTGCGTTGCGATTCGGACAGTTAATGTTATGAATAAGAGTTTATAGATGAATAAAGAGGCAATTAACTTGACGTCCAAAAGTGTTACTCTGTAGGTCACAGTACGAATAAAGATTTGGTATTTTTATTATTCTAGACACATGCTAGTTGTTAAACCAAGCTGAACCACTAACGTCATAATATGAAAGAAGGTGTTTTGAACAATTAATAAATAAATAATAAATAAATAAATATTCACGGACATTTCACACAACGCTATCTGATCCTAAAGTAAGCTAGGAATAACCTGCTTGTGTTATGGGTATCAGTCCACGGATATTAATTAATACTTATATACTTTTTAAATACATACATATTATACATAGAAACACCCAGACTCTTGAAACAAATATTTATGGGTCACACAAATATTTGTCTCCGGTGGGAATCGAACCCACGACCTTTAGCGCCGCAGGCGGTATCACTACCGACTGCGCCACAGAGGCAACAGGGACAACCACAACAAGCGCCTGCTCGTTTCAACGCGGCAATTGGCTCACCGCCTATTACGTGTGGGAGCGTACAAGTGGTGAAACGTATTTAATTGGGCTTAGCCCCTTTTCACACGAACCGGTTGCCGGTTATCCGGCAGGCGGCGAAGTGTATTTAATATTAATATTGTTGGACATTCTCACATAACATCATCTAGCCCAAACTAAGCTATAAGCTTGTGCTATGGGATCTAGACGACTGATAGACATACTTATATATTTCTAAATACATACATATACATAGAAAACACCCAAACTCCGAAACAAACATTTGTGGATCACACAAATATTTGGACCGACCCAGGAATCGAACCCACGACCTTTAGCGCCGCAGGCGGTATCACTACCGACCGCGCCACCGAGGCAGTCAATGATGAGAAAAAATAGTATGGCCATGTACTATAGCTTTCACACTTACGTACCGGCGTGATTTGCCCGGTAATGCCATACACTCGCCGCCGGGTACCCGGCACCGGCTACCCGGCAACCGGTACGTGTGAAAAGGGGCTTATAGTATGTCTTGGAGAAAAAAAATTCTACTATAATATAATGAAGAGTTTAGGTACTTGTATAACGTCCTGAAATGGTGTGCATGTGAGTCCATTTCAATTGTCCAGGGAGTTCCTCAAGTCTAAATATTGAATTCGACATTGAATGAAGGGTTGAACTTAGGTAGGTCTACCTAAGTTCAACCCTCGAAATCTTCAGTTTTAAATCTATCGGTCGGATTCAATATTTAGACTTGAGTAATTCCCTGGACAATAAACCTATTATACTATAATCTATATCTATTACATATAATAAAATGATAGAAAAGAGAAATCTGTAGGGGAGACCGGGGCTCGTTGACTAGGTTTCAGCTTAAAGGCTTATATTTTTATTTCTTTATAGAATATTAATTCAAAAACAGGTTTATTTCATAGGTTAACTATTAAGCTTTGGAAAAATATAGCAAAAAGCACTTAATTCATTATAATATAGGGTACAGGCTAGATCTTATACAGTAAGAAAAACTGATCAACCTGCCCCATGCTTGGGGTAGGTTGACTATTCGCCTGGGGTAAGTTGACCTATGGACTTGTAAAGGCATAATCTACGAGGAAATAGGATAAAGGGCAACATACATAAACAATTATTATTTTTATTATTTTTGATTGAAAATAAAACACACATACAATAAATCACCAAGAGCGCGGCGTCGCGCACGCACATCGTTTGAGTGAAGGAATTTAAAGATGAAAAATAACGTTTTTTATTTATTTTTTGTTTATTTATTTATTTATTTATTTAACTTATGGAGGTTAGTAATTATGTATAGGTTAGTAATATTAGTTTGTAAGTAATTATGTGCATCGTAATGTTTTTGTAATACTGCCTATTTATTTATGGTTACTGATTGTCAAAAAAATTATAATGGATGTTTGATTCATGTTATTTTTTTATGTACGGTAGCGGACTCTCGGGTGTCATCGGTTGGCTCCAAGCCATTGCTTTGGCCGAGTTATTAACAGTTAGTCTACCTACCTCTATAGTCAACCAGCCCCGGTCTCCCCTACATTAGATATATTTAAAAAAAATACTCACTGGGTGTTCTATATAAGATACCGAAGCCGAAAATGTAGTTAGAATTTTTTTTGTCTGTTTGTCTGTTTGCTTTGCTTTGTCCGGAAGGATCTCAAAAAGTACTCAATAGATTTGATTCAAATTTTGCACAAATATTAACTAGGGGTAGAGTCTTCAAATAGGCTATATACTATCACGCTACATATCCTAGGGGCTAAGCAGAGAGCAATCAAATTGGCAAATAACATAATTTTCACGCGTACGAAGTCGCGGGCAACAGCTAGTAAATAAATAAAATTGAAGTGTCTGTTTGTAATGCTTTCATGCATATGTCCAGAGTCGTTCAGAGTCGTACGGTACACATTCCAAAATATATATTTTAAATTTTTTGTCTGTCTGTCTGTCTGTCTGTTTGTTCCGGCTAATCTCTGGAACGGTTGGACCGATTTGGACGGGACTTTCACTGGCAGATAGCTTATGTAATAAAGAGTAACATGGGTACTTTTATTTTAGAAAAAATCTTTTATTTTAGAAAAAATGCCAAAAACAAAAAAAACTAAAACAATTTATTTTTATTACATTCCACGCGGACGAAGTCGCGGGCACAGCTAGTTATATATATAAGAGCCTATTTGACCTGTGACTACGGGTCAAACTATACAACGCAAGTTTGGACCGTTCACATCTGTGCATCAACTGAAGGTTTATAGTCGAACGAGATCCAACATCTTGTTTGTGCGTAATCTTCACTTTTATAGACTTTACAAATTACCTTCATAATTTATTACCGCTAAAATATACCTACGGAAATTTTCAGATACTTAGTATAATCTTTTCGGCTTGTTTCACAATAATTGAGTGTTGTTAGGTGTGAAGACTGTGAAGCCGGGTCGGGTGTCGAAATCCGCCAGTTATTAAGCTCTACGGTGCGGTGATAAAATCAGCTATTGCAGAGCCTACCAACTGTCGCTGTACACAACAGGCTGTACTTACTTTGAAGTTGAATTTACGAGAGTAATATTACGGGACACAAAACAAAATAACGAACGTCGTTCCTCTGTCTGAAAACGAATTGAAAACCTAATTGCTCCTTTCTTGAAGTCGGGTAAATTAATTATTAGTATAATGTCTAGGATTCCATATTTGATTTACGTATTAGCGCAAATTCTATTTTTGTATCAAAATTTAAACGCTAAGAACTACCAATCATTTATAATAACATATTTTTTCATCCAAAGGTTGCCTGGTAGAAATTGCTTTGAGCAATAAGGCCGCCCATTGTTTTACTTTATTTGTAACATATTGTCACTCAATTTGTATATGTTCTTGATGTACAATAACGTATAATAAAATAAATAATATTATTAAGAGGAAAGATTTCATTTTTGTTTGTTTGCTGAAACTACTAGACCGATTTAGAAAATTCTTTCACTGTTGGGACGCTACACTCTTCGCGGTGTACATAGGCTATATTTTATTCTTGCATTCCCACGGGAACGGGAGATACGCGGGTGAAATCGCGTGCCGTCCACTAGTAATAAATAAGTAAAAATGAATAGTAGGTACTGTGTTATATTCGTGGCGAAGATATTTTTCTATCAATCAAATCAGCCTACAGCAGTCCACTGCTGGACGTAGGCCTCTCGCAATCCACGCCACAACACGCGTGTTTGGCGTAAATTGGGAAAGACCGTGGTCTTGCACCAAACGAATACAGTTCCCGCCAGCAACCTTTGCCAGGTCGTCGGTCCATCTGGCGGGTGAGCAAAGGTACCCTTAGAAACTACTTATATCCAAAGACTCCGGCTGAAACGAGTGTACTACTTTCAGAGTACCTAGGTACATTAGGTTCACACTACCACTCAACCAACCAAGGTAATCACTCATGAGTAAAAAGTATGTGGCTGAGGCATAGTGGCACTACGAGTTGACTATGTTTATTCATACATACATATAATCACGCCTTTATCCCCGAAGGGGTAGGCAGAGGCATAGTATGCGCCCACATTTCACCTTATAGTTTTGCATCCCACGTAATAGGTGGTGATCCTATTGCCGTGTTGAAATGGACAGACGCGCCGTTCGCCGCGACCCGCAGTTGGAATTTTTCAAGCCGCTGCATAAGGCCTTCAACTTACTGACAACTTACAAATTTACTGACAACCGGGTTTCATTTCACGTTTTCCTTCTCTACGCAATGTTGTTTTTTTTGCGAAAGCGTTCCCTTAGTCGCCTCTTACGACACCCTCGGGATGTATAGGGGTGGCGACATTTTGTACCCTTACCCGTCGTATCTTTTTTTATCTTTTCTTGTATCTTTATCCATCTATGTATCTTTATTGAATCAAAAATATTCCTTCTGTACGTCTACAGAGTACCTACATGAAAGCTGAAAAACCCGTCGTGACACAAATCACGTCAAACGCCGGCTTAAAGCGATACTTACAGGATCATAATTCCTCCATTTTTGATAGTCTGGGAGACGTTAAACATTGTCGGTAAATATTTAAGGAGTGATGAAAATGTTTACTTTATTCCTCTAAACATCTCCGGATAATGTCAACGTATTTTGTCCCGGTGACAGAGTGTTCTATTCGGGATATGGAGACAGCTTTATATTTTTAGGGTTCCGTACTCAAAAGGTAAAAAAGAGATATTATTTATGAGACTTCGCCGTCCGTCTCTCTGTTTGACCGTCATGGCTAGGAACCGTTATTGCTAGAGAGCTGAAATTTTCACAGATAACGTATTGCTGTTGCCGCTATGACCGCCGCATTTACTAACACATCCACACTTACTACATTAACACATTAACATAAATACACAAGTTACACACAACACACGGGTTCCAGTTGAAAATCAGCGCCAGGTCCGCCTGGCACATGCTGAACTGGACACCCCTTTGATGCAATCGTGTGGCACACAATAAAACTATTTTTTTTGTTTATTTATTAGCCTTGAGCAATTTATGTGTCCTACTTGCATCAAATAAACGTTTTTCTTTCTTTTCTTTCTTTCTTTCTTTCTTTCTATGACAAGAAATATTAAATTCAGAAAAATAATTCACTAGTCTACAAAAAAATTGGTATGGAGCACAACAGAAAGCTGAGTACTATATTCTGGTTAAATCGATATCGCTAAAGCCAAATCTGATGCCCAAATTTTTCCATCACGTCAGGATTTTCTGTTACTGTACATTCTTTTTTTTAACTATTTTCAGAGAAATTTTTGTGGTTTGGTGATATAAAAAGTAAAAAAAACAAGTAGGTAACTACAAACATTTATATATTAATTACAAGAAACCTGACCAAATGTATAGTAAAAAGCAAAAACCAAAATATCAGGTGGATTTTTTCTTTGCATATGGCGATTTTCTTTTATAATCAAGGTCAGTTTCTCTCATGAGGAACCAACAATGATCTCCCAACATCCCTGGATCCCATCGACCTTGGTATCGTTGTTCCATAGTAAGGATGTCCTGATGGAACCTTTCGCCCTGTTCATCACTTACAGCTCCTAAGTTTTGCGGGAAAAAATCCAAATGAGAATGCAGGAAATGAATTTTTAACGACATTCTGCACCCCATTTTTTGGTAGTTTTCCAATAAGTCTGTAACGATATGTTCATAATTTTCTGATTTTATGTTTCCCAAAAATTGCTTAATGATACATTTCAGTGAGTTCCAAGCATCCAGTTACTTAAATTTGCAATACACGTAACGATACACGTAACACAACAACGGTGAGGTGCCCATTCTTTGTCTTGGTGACCGATTGTAAAACCAAAATAACTCTCGTATAACATCTTAACATTTTCACTGATTACTCTTCTTTGTGTAGAAGTTGTAAACGAACCACATATGAAACAAAATGAATCTGGAGAAGTAACACAAGTACGTTTAGCGATTTTAGCCATTTTGAACTAAAAAAAAGTAAAAAGCCACTCGAATTCAGAAAGAACAGCCCACAAAAGCGATTTAAATGACAAGTGACAATCTTAATATTACTAATAACCGATTATCGTCATTTATTTTAGTATCTACCCTCAACAAGAAAATAAAATGGGTTGAATTGTTTTTAATTTGGGCGTATATCACATGTTTACATTATATTATTTTTTTTTAAAACCTGACGTGTAGGAGACTTTTGGTGATTATATTCGTTATCAGTAATGTTTAACTAGACAGAAAATATATACAGTTACTCTGTTGCGAAATCTTGTAGAGATTATTATTAAGGGGGGATTTTGTTTCCGTTCTTTTTGGTGTGAAACCCCCTATGAGCAAGTCCGACTCGCACTTGGCTGTTTTTTATGTTAATTCTATAGATTCCACTTCTATACTATATTTGAATCTCGTTTGTTGTATTGGAGCCCCCTTAATCCCATTTTTGTCTGATTTTCGTTTTTGATGTATCAGCGGCAACAGAAATAATAAACCTGAGATACTGCCTCATAACGGACTAACGGACAGACAGACAGACAAACAGTCAGACAGACGGACTGCGAAGTCTCATGAATAGGGTCCCGTTATTACCCTTTAGGCACGGAACCTTTAAAAGGAATTCCTATACTTAACATTTAACGTGATCCAGTAGGAACTGTTTGTAGCTTGTCCGAACAAAAACAGCTCTCCGTAATGTAACCACACCCTTAATCATTCATTGGAGCCAATAATAACACCACTTATCACCACAAGCCCATGATTGCTTCGACATACATCGCCGATCAATGAACGTGTTGAATTATAGCCTACATAGTACAGGAGCTGGCTGCAAAGACCGTCACCCCTTTGTTTAATAGATGACATTGTTTAATAGATGACAATAAATTTTGAAACGAATTTCGTATCCTAAATTATCTATCACAAGTTGGTTGAAGAATAGCTACATAACATTCGAATATGTCGTAATTCTACACATCTAAATGACGACGTCTCCATACTGTCCTGACTGTCCTAGTCACTATTTTCCCCTCCGGACTATAGTCAATTTTTGCTTTCACTTATAAATGTATGAACTGACAGACGCTTAATGTTAGATACCTATTAAAATGACTCTACTTTATTTGTTTATTTTTTCGAAAAACACAGTTTAGAGAACCCAGTTTGTAAGAGGATAGATACACATCTGCTGCGAAACGTCACCAGTGTGTATAGTACCTTAAAAAACCAATACTTATAGAATAATTATATCAATAGCAGGTAAACACGAACTCCTATTTTCCGTGCACGAATTCCATTGCCAACTAAAGAAAGATATGTTTTTTCAGTATACAACTTCACGTAATATCAAAACTGAAACATCTTTTCATCCAGTAAACTGATGGTTGATAATTGAATGCAGTAGGATCCTCTACTAAGTGTTCAGTGTTGGCCTCCTAAATGCATTTCGCTTGTTTCATCAAGTTTGTTTGGTTGATGGAGTAGCTCTCCCCTGCTTAATATTATGATATTGTGATGTGTTCAGTCGAAAATTATATTAAACTAGTGGATGTCACGCGGCTTCACCCGCGTAGCTTCCGTTCTCGTAGGAAAACGGAAATAAAATATATAGTTACTCAGAGTTACTGGAGCTTTCCAATGGTGAAAGAATTAATGAAATCAGCCCAGTAGTTTAGAAGCCTATTCGTGCAAACAAACGAACAATACATTTTTTCCTCTTTAGAATATTAGTATAGATAAAAATTTAAGTGAAACATAATGATTACATACAAAATACACTCGAGAGCAATGAATCCGGGTCACTTAAAGAATCCTAAAAATCTCGGAAACTAAAAATGCTAGGTTAATGCAATAAATTGTATTTAATAGACAATGTAATACTCCTTAAATGAAGGTATTAAAACTTCTTAGTTATTGTAAAGTTATATCATAAAAAATGAATGCACCAGACCTGAAGAATGCACCAGAATACTTACAATGCTGGAAACCGGCCGGAGTCAGCGCGATACAGCCAGGACTGTCGGTGTGTCGCTGTCAACAGTACAAAGAGTTCTCCGACGTTACGAAGAAACTGGTTCTAACCTACGCAGACCAGGAACGGGCAGAACCAGGTGTACCACAGCACGAGAAGACCGATACTTGGTGAACACCATGCTTCGAAATCGCTTTCTCACAGGAACTGAACTCACCAATCAGTTTCGACGCCTCGGAGGAAGTAACCCAAGTGCATGGACAGTAAGACGTCGGCTTGCTGAATCTAACTTAAAACCCCTTAGACCTGCAAACGGCCCTAAACTGGAGCGTGGGCATCGTATTTCGAGACTAAGGTATGCCCAGAGCCACGTAAATTGGAGTATTGAAGATTGGTCAAAAGTTATGTTCTCCGACGAATCAAAATTTATGCTCTACAAGCACGATGGAAGACACAGAGTGTATCGAAGACCAGGGGAAAGATTCAAGCAAGCATGCATCGAAGAAAAAGTAGCCTACGGTGGTGGGTCTGTACTTGTGTGGGCCGGAATTTCTTCTGAAAGTCGCACAGAGCTGGTGATCATAGAAAACGGCTCTTTAACTAGCGTAAGATATGTGGAAGAAATCCTCAATGATCACGTTGGTCCATTTATGGTCAATTTAGGTGAGGATGCTATATTTATGCATGACAATGCCCGACCTCATACAGGTAGGATTGTGAATGACTACCTTCAAGAGATGAACATTACTCGTATGGAGTGGCCAGCGCGCAGCCCGGATATCAACCCGATCGAGCATGCTTGGGACGAGCTAGGCAGATGCGTAAAACAACGAAACCCTCCCCCAATCACAGAGGAATGGGAGAATATTCCCCAAAATCGTATAAGGAACTTGGTGTACAGCATGCCAAACCGCGTAAACGCAGTAATGGAAGCACGAGGAGGCAATACGAAGTATTAAAATTCAAGAAAATCGTAATAAAGTTCAAAAATTTCATGTTTCCTATTTTTGTTTTAAGGAGAGATCAGCAGTTTTTTCTTTATGTAATTTTGTGTTAATAAAATGTATGGTGACTCATATTTTTTTTACTTTCATTTAAGGAGTATTACATTGTCTATTAAATACAATTTATTGCATTAACCTATCATTTTTAGTTTCCGAGATTTTTAACATTCTTTAAGTGACCCGGATTCATTGCTCTCGAGTGTATAATATTTACATTATTACTATCAAAATAAAACTAAATAAGGCCCCCGTGGCATTGTGCTCAAAAGACTAGCAGCATTCCCCCTTTGAATAGCAATACCTATTCGCTGAGCGAGAAATCTGCCACCAGTCACCAGTCGACTCTACAAGGCCTTTGCAAATTCTTGAAAATTTTATGCGCATTGGGACCCCATGAACCTAGGGTCCCAAAAACGACTAAAAGAAAACGTTACGATGAGTCGAGACCCTTATATTTATTAATTTTAATATTTTCAACCTCTTCCGCTGCTGCACTGGCCTTTAATTTTGTATTAGGAAGATGGGACTGGGCCAGAGTGTCAACACAAGTTACATCCCAGACCAGGACCCGACCCATCTCCTACGGTATTAAAGTTATACCATCCAGGTCTTGTCAGATATAGATAGATGAGGCTTGTTAGGTGTCAACTAGAGGTTAGAAGGGGGAAATTATTTTAACCTGCTACCTGACGGACGAGGTTTTAGTGGTCTATACTAATATTCGTTTCGTTCGTTCGTATCGTTTATACTAATATTATAAAGAGGAAAGATTTGTTTTTTTGTTTGTTTGCTTGTAACGAATAGGCTCCGGAACTACTAAACCGATTTGAAGAATTCTTTCATTGTTAGAAAGCTACACTCTTTGCGGTGAACATAGGCTATATTTTATTCCCGTATTCCCACGGGAACGGGAACTACGCGGGTGAAACCGCGTGACGTCCGCTAGTAATGTAACCTTGAAGGTGGAGACTGAAATAAAGAAAGAGAGTGTATACTGAGATTGAGTATTTAGGTCCAATATTGTTTAATTAGTACCATTAAGACTTTCCGTCCTAATGGTGGGTTAAGAAATTCCTCCGACCTGACACACCTGGCGTATGAGGCTCTAGGTGGATGTCGAATATTACGTGGGACAAATTACAAGGTGAGATGTGGACTGTGGACGTATGCCCCTGCCTACACCTACTGGATAAAGACGTGACTATAATGTAAGTATGTACCTATGTAAAAATTCGTATAAATTAATGCTGGATCTAAATCCCTCAGATTCCAAGAATAACATATTCTTTTAGTGTGAGCTAAATTCTAGTAAATTTTCAGTTTGAAAACTTCATTCCGAGATATCTTATCGAAGTAGTTTTTTGCTTGGCTGTGATCTTAGACCATATATGACGGGACTAGCCTTTGCGAACCACCGCATACAAAAATATTCTGCTAGTTTTCATAGCGGGTGAAGGGGGAAACACAAAGACATATAAAATTTCATTCTACTTAAAAATGTATTAATCGACAAACGCGTAATGGCTGTTGTGTGTTAATTTTTATTGTACAGTCAACTACAATGAAATGTACTAGTTTAATCATATAAAATGATGTACTTATGTACAGTGCTTTTATAAAGCCAAAAGACCAAATGGTCTTGTGGCTTGGCAGAAGGCGCATCCTGTGGTTAGATGATCTAAGGCTGTGATAGATTAAAAAAAAATTCGCAAGGAAATTATATGACTAGCAATTTCCGCCCGTTCAAAACAAATATAAGTTTTATTTCTCGTCGAACATGTTGAATATCGTCGAATCAATAGAAGCCATAATAACGACCTTCGGTTTTCCGCCATATTGGATTTCCTTTGAAGCCTTAATAGGACTAATTAATGAGCTTTTAATATACTAATCGTTTCACTTAACTGATTTATGTATTTGTTTTAAATGTCTATAGTGCCGTGCTTCAGAAGGCACGTTAAGCCATACGTGGTGTAGGACAGCACCATGTCAGATGGACCGACGACCTGAAGAAAGATGCAGAGAGTGACTAGATGCGTTTGTTTGCTTAATTTGGGCGAGGCCTACGCCCAGCAGTGACTTCCATAGGCTGATGCCATTAAGAAACGGAGGGTTCCGTACAAAACGGTATATTATCACGTTTATAGTATGAGAGCCCTTTACAAAACTTTTTTTTTGTTTGTTGTTATAGCGGCAACAGAAATACATCATCTGTCAATATTTCAGTTCTCTAGCTATCACGGTGCTTGAGAAGTTGAGATCCAGCTTCATGACAGACAGCGAAGTCTCAGTAATACAATCCTGTTTTTACTCTACATATAAAGAAAACGAAATAAATATTACAAGCGTTCAGAATCTCATAAACTGGCAGCTTTCTTTTAAGTATAAATTCTATAGAAGCTTTTATGTAAGTATTAGCCTTGGGGCAGAATATTGCTAACATTGTTTAATTATTTCTTTGTCCTGATCTTCATTTGTTTTGAAAATTATTTCATTACTTTATACATTTTAACTTTTAGATGTTCTTCGTATACCACAACCAATAATGGATCTTTTTCCACTCACATGTCCTAAAAGATCATGATTTCAATGAAAGATTTCATGTTTAATATAAGTTGGTTGGGTTTTACGGCCAAGGGTACAGCGGTTAAAATTTATTTTCCACTGTACCATCAAGGGAACAGCCAAACAAGGGAAAACAAAGGCTTTCCCTTTGTTGTGGTATAGACTCATTTAATTTGTGGAGTAATCCTTCTACGGTATGGTAACCCTACAACCTGAGTTACGCAGTTTGCGGCGAAGTCGTCGTCACAGACTTGTCTTCGCCCAAGACTACCAGACTCCATGACCGGGGGCTGAGGACGGCGCGAAGGCTGCTTGCTGTCCTTACTGAAGCAGGCGCAAGACGGCAGCGTCACAAATTAGAGATAGTACAGATGGAAACCTACATACTTACTAAATTCGCTGAGGCTACGCACACATAGACAGTTCATTCACAGCTAATTACGTAAAATTGAAGACGGAAGGCCCTAAAATAACCGTCTTGGTAATTATATTAATCTCACTACTTTTTAGGGTTTCGTAGCCTAATGGCAAAAACGGAACCCTTATAGATTCGTCATGTCTGTCTGTCTGTCTGTCCGTCCGTGTGTCACAGCCACTTTTCTCCGAAACTATAAGGCCTATGCTATTGAAACTTGGTTACTAGATGTATTCTGTAAACCGCATTAAGATTCGCACTTGGCCGGTTTTTATGGTAGAAGAAACGAGTTGCGAGACTTGGTTTTTTTACAAGTATTGTTTTGACGGGATTGTATAAATCTAGAAACATAATATCAGTATGTATATCAGCTATCTAGATCCCAAAACATAAAGCTTATTATACTTAATTTTTCACTGTAGGATGCGGTGTGAGAATGTCCAATAATATTAATTACTAGCTGACCCTCGGAACTTCGTTTACTCCACATAAAGTGCGTGAAAGGAGAGGTATTTTTTCATCAGACTCATGGCAGCGTATCAAACTGTCCTGTTTGCTTAATCATAAAAGAGCTTAATTAAGTCCATTCTAAAACATTATTATCACTGAAGAAAACTATTTCAAAAGTAAAAAAAAGAAAATAAATTATAATATAAGTTGTAAATAATATAAAGTCACAAATAGTTTCAAGTTCTGTAATATCATTAGTACAAATAAAAAGTATATATTTTTCAAAAAAAAAAAGAAAAAAATGATTTTGTAATTAAATTGCGTAGGGCAACAAGAATAAACACTAAATCAAAGACCAAAAAAATTACGAAAGGTTAACAAAGTTATTAGTAATGGTTTGAAGTATGGAGTATTTTACTTATCTTCAGCCACACAAATGTCGCCCACTCGAACATGGCCTCGGAGACATCCAGCACTGAAGGTACCTCCTTGTCGGCTCTCTTGTCCATTAACTAAAATTCAGAAATTCAGAGAAATCGCAGTAGGCCATATTGACCGACCAGGCCATATGAGAGAGAACTACCCGCGCGAGCGTACGGACGTGTGTAATTTGATCGCATTGAATGTTTTTAATTATTATTTATTCGAGTTAATTTAATTATGGGAAGGAAGTGCTATGGATGTGAGGGTGTTATTGCGGACAAACAGTGGATGAAGTGTGCGCACGATGTGTGTGGAAAGTCTTACCACCTGTCGTGTCTGGCTGTAACTAAGGAAAGTTTTCAAGAGCTATCTGAAGAATTCAAGAATCAGTGGAGCTGTCCCGAATGTGTGTGTACTATTCCGAAAAGGAATAATTCAGATACTCCTGTTCGAAGTCACGTAATGATGGATAGGTCCTTCACACCAAGTAGTAACATCAATAGTGGGCGCGGCAGCAATAACGCAAATACCTCGGTTGTAGTCAACAAAGAAGACCTTATCCTGGAAGAGCTCCGGGAGTTTCGCTTTGAAATGATAAAGAGGCTGGAAGATCAAAGTAGAGAATATAAAACTCTTCAGAATAGGTTCATGAAAGCAGAATTAGAATTGGCAGAATTAAGAAAACAGATGAAGGTACTCCAAGAAAAAACTGAAAATGTACAAGTATTGGAAACCAAAATAGAAACTATGAAACGCAGGAATGAGGTATTAGAGGTCAGTGTAAATGAAAACAGTGCCACAACAACTAATCTGCAAACAACAGAGGTGCCTATTAAGTCATTTGCAAAAGTAATCAAACAAAATGAACGAAAGCAGGTAACTTATAAAGAAAAAGGTTGTGTGGCCACTAAATCGGACAATTTAGTAGTTGATGATAGGGCCCAAACTGGGCACAGAGGCAGTGTGCACGATTCAATCAGGACTGGGAATTGTCAAACAGAGATCGTGGAAATCAAGAATAGTGATGAAATAAAGGAGATAGAAAATGAATCAGGAAATGGAAATATGTGGACAGTAGTACAAAGGAAAAAGAGTAGATACCCCAATAGTGTAGTGAAAAGAGGAGGAAGTACCAATACAGTCAATATCAAGGGAACTGAAAGGAAAAAATTCTTGCACGTATGGCGGTTGCAAAAGGATACCAAGGTCAAAAGTGTAGAAACTTATGTAAAATCCATTTGTGGACTAGAAGTGCCAGTTACCGTAGAAAAAATAAAACATAAAACAGAAAGGGACTATACTTCTTTTATTATAGGAATACCAGAAAGCAAGTATAATATCTTATGTCAACCGGATAATTGGCCGGTGAATGTAGAATTTTGCGAGTGGGTGTGGTTTCGCAAAACAACCAATAGAGTACAAAAAACCTAGTAAAGAGATAGAAATTTACTACCAAAATGTATGCGGACTACGAACAAAATTGGAGGACTTTTTTGCTGGAGTAGCTTCTTCGAGTGCGGATTTACTGGCTATCACCGAAACAGGATGCAACGAATCGATAAAAGACGCAGAGTTGATTCCGCCCGGTTTTTCATGAATACGCTGTGATCGTTCCGATGGTCGTAAGCAAGGAGGAGCGTGTCTCGTGGCCTCACCGCGCCTCGAGATAAGACGAGCGGATGCACCGAGTGACGTCAACATTGACGATCGAGTGTTCGAACTCGTTAGTGCAACTGTTTACCTGCGAAATAGACTGTTATTTTTGTTGTGTGTGGTTTATATCCCGCCAAGTAGTTGTGAGAGGGAATATATGTTATTATTTAAATCAATAGAACATTTTTGTAATAAATACGGTGATGTATTAGTTATAGGTGACTTCAATTTGTATTCGTGTTCGGTTGAAGTGACGAATTACTTTGAGTTTCTGAAAACTTATTGTGAATTCACTCAGTGTAACAATATAGGTAGTAAATCAGAACGGTCGTTGTTTAGATTTAGTGTTGAGTGCGCTCGCATCGGGTGATAGTGTGACTGTGTGTGGGGCGGAGGTGCCTCTAATACGGGTAGATGCTCATCATCCACCGTTAGAAATTTCGGTCCAAGTGCGGCCGAGGGACTGGACCGACGCACCTGCGCCAAGGGAGGATACGCCATCTCAAGGTTGGAATTTTTATAAAGCAGATTTTTTTAAGCTATACTCGGCAATAGCAGATATAGACTGGTCTAGCATTTATAATTTTGATTTGGAAAGTAGTTTGGCGTGTTTTTATGAAAATATTAACACAATTATTGATGACTGTGTTCCCAAAAAACAGCGAAGTCGGGTAAGCTCGAGGTACAATTACCCCGAGTTTTACACCGTTGAAATAATTCGCAACATACGAAAGGAGGCCGGTCTCCACAAGCGTTATAGAATGAGTAGGGCAAGATCTGATTACGAGGCGTTCGCTCAGTGCAGGACGAATGTGAAACACATGATTTATGACGCTAGAGAACAGTACAGTCAGCGCGTTCAGAGTCAACTGATGAATGACCCTAAATCTTTTTGGAACTACATCAGGTCGAAAAAGTGTAGTAGAACTCCGACTAGAATTTTAAGAAATGGGCAGGTATTGTCGGAAGATCAATGTGCTACAGAGTTTGCTAATTTCTTTCATTCCGTCTATTCCAATAAACGCACTGAGTTGGACGTAAGTGCCGCAATAATGGAAGCGGGTGGGGAGAATGGGGCGGCACGCATTGAGCTAGGTAAATTGCAATTGACTGAAGTACAGCGCGCGTTGAAACAACTAAAACAGAAGAGATCCGCGGGTCCGGACGGCATTCCTCCTTACGTGATTAGGGATTGCAGGGCAGTGTTGGCGGAACCCTTGCTACATATTTACAATCTGTGTCTCAGAGCAGCCGTATTTCCTGACCGGTGGAAGATAACTCGTGTGGTTCCCGTGCCAAAGGCAGGGGTGAGGGATAGGGTGGAAGGGTACAGACCAGTGGCAGTGCTTTCTTCGATAGCGAAGGCGTTTGAGTCGCTCATCCACACAAGTGTGTTTTCGCTAGTTGAAAGTCAACTTTCGAATGCACAGCACGGATTTCGACCACAGAGGAGTACCACCAGTAACCTGCTCTGCCATGTGACTCGGGTGGTGCCGGTGGTAGATGGAGGGGGACAGGTAGATGCTGCTTACTTCGACTACAAAAAAGCTTTCGACTTAGTCGATAATTATAGGTTATTGGTGAAGTTAGCAGCGGTCGGCTTCACCCCACACTTGCTCAGATTGTTCGCTAGCTACATGAAGGATAGGAGACAGTATGTAGCATACGCTGGGCACGTATCCGAGCCTTATTTTACGTGGTCTGGCGTGAATCAAGGAAGTAACCTAGGACCTCTTCTGTTTATAATCATGATTAATGATTTGCCGAGCGCTGTGCAACACTCAAACTGCTTGCTATTTGCGGACGATCTCAAGTTATCGCTTTCTATAAATAGCGGTGATGACTGTGAGCGTCTGCAAGAGGACATTGATAGCGTGGTTGCATGGAGTAAGGCCAATCTATTGGAATTTAATTTGAAGAAATGTGTTACTGTCACTTTCACACGTATGCGTACTCCAGTCACTTGCAATTATACTGTTGATGGTACTCAAATGGCCCGGGTAAAGGAAGTCAGGGACCTCGGAGTTGACTTTGGCACTGATCTTGCGTTTCGTAATCATATTGTCATATGTTGCAGAAAGGCATATAGGAACTTAGGTTTTTTGTTACGTACAGCTCGTAATTATACGAATGTCAAAGCCATTATCGCATTATATAACGCTTTGGTTAGGAGTCAGTTAGAGTGCAATGCAGTCATCTGGGCCCCCCATGAGGCTAAATATAGCCTCATGCTGGAACGGGTCCAAAATAAATTTGCTAGATTTTTGTATCTAAGGTTATACGGTGTGTACCCCTTCTACCCACTCATGTATCCAACCCTGTTCGTACTGGGCATGGTTGGATACAATGAGTTGAGAGTTAGAGGGGAGTTCTCTCTCGTGTGCTATTTATTTAAAATTATTAGAGGCAAGTTACGCAATGGGGATATCCTAGGGATGGTTGGTCTACACGTGCCAGACCGGTACGTGTGGCGTCGACGTCGACCTCGCCTGCTAGTGGTGCCGAACGCACGCACCAACCTGCTAAAGGAGGCGCCACTGTCACGCGCGCTTCGCACTCTCAACCTTGTGGCAGAGGCGACCGACATATTTTGCTGTTCACTGAGTGAATTCACAAGGGTAACATTATGTATTATTAGTTATAATACCTAGATAATGCATTACTTTTAATTTTTAGATTGTATGTTTAGGATATGATATAATTATGTGCATTTATGGTATTTATGTTTAGAATAGTATGTATTCAATGTGCTTGCTTACTCTGTCGCATTGGGTGTCCGCCTGTCATGATAGATGTAAGTCCAGATGAAAACAAATAAATAAAAATAAAAAAAACTTTCTTTGAATCTTTTCTTTTATTGCCACCATGATGTGCCGGACGTAAACTCAAGTGTTGATAAAGCTCAACAGTTTTATCATCTTCGCTGGTGACGTCATCTTTCTCGCTGGTGACGTCTTTCTTCTCGCTGGTGACGATACCCTTCTCGCTGGTGACAATATCTTTCTCGCTGGTGACGACGTCCATCGGTTTGGCTACTATCACTACATGGCGGTGCCTTGGCTTTCCAAAGGGTACAACTTTTAGATTAGCTTTGGAATTACGGTAGAGTACATAACTATGGGACATACAGACCACACTGGTGATAAGTAATGCTATTGTTATGGGCGACATTGTCCCGGTATGTCGTCAGTGTCGGTTGTACTGAAGTGCAATAGACGATTACCGTGTTAGCTGTAAACTTCATATATTATATATGTGGCTGAGAGCCTCTAGCCGTAGGGATGTGACTACACGATGTTTTTGACCACTGCACAATTTGATAATAGGCTTTTTTTAACGTGAGGAATATCCTACAGAGATGCTATGCCGTACTCCTACCGACTTAAAACCACACGTATCCTACCTAACAGCTTAACAGTTGGGAGCCCTGGATAAGCGCTCGGAGGGATATCCCAGAACTCCCAACAGACCTACCGCTACCACTGCGGCCTCAACTAGTAACGGTTCAGGTTCTATCCCGCTTCTTTGGGGGGTTGTTCAGGTGTTATTCCGCTTCTCTAAATTATATCTATGTTTACTTTTTATAATTATCACTGAATACAAGTATTTAAAAGTAGAAAAGACTTTGTATTTAAATTGCGTAGGGCAACCAGAATAAAAACTTAATCAAAGACAGATAAATTTACTCAAGCTTATCAAAGTTATTAGTATCTAGCTGACGCGAA
Organism: Miltochrista miniata; assembly: GCA_933228765.1. Lineage (NCBI taxonomy): Eukaryota > Metazoa > Arthropoda > Insecta > Lepidoptera > Erebidae > Miltochrista > Miltochrista miniata. The sequence continues at coordinate 26,945,578 of OW121769.1, forward strand.
ATACGTTGGCCTGCCATATCTATGAATATGGAAATCGGTATCCCGAGTTCTGAATTCTCGATCCTATGTTTCCGCTGGTTTCCTGATCCCTGTTCCGGTTTTGAGTTCCGAGTTCCCGGTTCCTGGTTTTCATTTCCCAGTCCGTCTTTCTGTTCCCGGTATCCATTTTGGTGCTTCTAGTTCCAAAACCAGATCCAAAATCGCAATAGAAAACAATTTTTTTGACAGTTCGAGCCAGTTACCGTTGTCGCAAATTTTCTAATTATCCACGCAACGTTCTTAACTCCAGCCATTCACGCGTGATGGCGTGACCAAGGGAATTAGGGATTCATTTATATCCATACTAATATCATAAAGCTAAGGGTTTGTTTGTGAACGGAATAAAAGCGACGGGGATTAAATGCCACGGGAAACATTTTAATTCCACTAAAATATTAATACCACACCTCTCTCTTTCTCCCTCTCATGTGACGCAATCGAAGTTACGCGGGTCAGCTAGTATACACATATAGATGGTTTGAAGAATGGAGTATCTTTCTTATATCCGCCGCGCTTATTATAACCGCCGTATCCAACATTTTTCACAATATTGAGTTAGTTACATATTCGGAATCGCCATATCGAGATCTATAACTTTGTCTTAGACAGTTTATACATAAAATGCTCGCATCATATATTTTAGATTTTTTTAAGCGCAGTAACTTCAAAAACAGAAATATTTTCCTTAATATCTTAGCCGCAAATGCTGAATACTGCTGTAGCCCAAGATTTTTAGTCATGTAGCGCTTAACATGACTGCGGTATCTGTTAACACTGCTCTGATACTAAAGAATTCACTATTATTCAAGATAAAATAATAGTATTATCTACAGATCGGCAACTCCCTGCCTCCCACTGAGCAAGCTTCCCCATCCCCCCACCAAAGTTAATGTGTCTATTGCCGTGTCAGTACTTGAGACAGTGTCAATGCGTTGCATAATGTATTACTCCCTACGTACTTTGTGCTATTGCTTTGGCTTAACTTGAAGATTAGATGCTAGAGACCGAGGGTAGATTTGAAAAAAAAAAGTACCTATACACATGAGATTGCGTTCAGTTCCTTATTATTTGGTTTCCATAGCTAGTGTCCCTAGTATACTCACACACACATTCAAGCTTGATTCAAGCATTCACATTACGTGTATATTAGTGTGGGTGAAAACGAACATTTTTGTATGGAGTTTCCGCCCTGTGCTATTATGGAGGAAACTTTTTCCTTAATATAAGTGCTTTAATCACCACTTACGGCGTTTAAAATAAGGAAACTGTTATAATTTTTTTCCACTCAATAACAATGATAACAGCCATATATGTATATACGGCGCTTATTACAAGACATTGATATTAAATAGACAGGCTGTTTTATTTTGTAAGAGTGTTAACTGCGTCTTACTACGTTAATAATAAGGAAGCTTGGTTTGTAAATAAATCGTATCAGTCACGTACGGCTCTTATGGCAAGGTACTCGAAAGTGAATTACTACACCGTTTGGGTTATAGCGCGGTATTTATTAGTCAAATTCTTCTTATAATAATAAATTATTACGAGGAATTTGACTGAATGGAATAGAAGAAATTTATAATAAGAATGAAATGTTCACCCAGATATTACTCTTTTTTTTGTTTCGAATTGCAATAATTTTTGAATGTACTATAATAATAAAGTATTTATATAGGAAAATATTTTTATAAAGATTCGTGGTCTATAAAAGTCGGAAAACTAGTGGCGTTATTACGCCCGGTAGTTAGATCGGCTACTTAAACCAAAGTTGTAATTACAGACATCTTTGGAATGAAATGAAACACCAAATGCTTGTTGAATGAACGCTTTCAATGGTTTATTAATTTAAAAACTAAAGATTGGTATTATAAGAAACAAAATATATTTTTGGTTGTAAATATAGCTGACACTTACGACATTTTGTTCAAAACTTAATTCAGCGAATCGAACAAAGGCCTAAGATTTCACCAATTTTGCATTATCAGTTCGTATGACATTGTTTTCACAGAAATTTATGTGTTTCAGTATCATGGTGAACCGATCCCTCGACATGCCATTATATGCAATATCAAAGTTTCCCCCAAAAAAGTATTACTTAAATGAATAAATAAATATTCACGGACATTTCACACAACGCTATCTGATCCCAAAGTAAGCTAGGAATAACCTGCTTGTGTAATGGGTATCAGACCACGGATATTAATACTTATTTACTTTTTAAATACATACATATTATACATAGAAACACCCAGTCTCTTGAGACAAACATTTATGGGTCATACAAATATTTGTCTTTGGTGGGAATCGAACCCACGACCTCCAGCGCCGCAGTCGGTATCACTACCGACTGCGTCACAGAGGCAGTCAACTTATATATACTTTTCGCTATTTATAATACCGACGACATTCTTTTGGCTTGCGTATAAACTCGTATTTGTATAATGTACTAATAAATTGTATTACTTCATTTTTTCATAAATATAATCAAACTAATAAGATGACTGTAAATTTTTGGGGCCTTCACGGTTCTGCCACTGTGCAAATTCAATTAAATTTTGCCTATTGCGGCACGTATAATAATGGGATTTGCTAACAGCAGGATAACGCGAATAACAGCTAGTAGATGAAGTGGAACTAGGAGTAGAAGGTATCTGTTGATCCTCAACGTCTGTCGAGCTTTCATCGGCAGTACGTATTCTTTTGGCTAATATAGACAAAGATAAATCACTGTAGGACTCATCGCTTTCTGTACACATACACATACAATTTCTGCGGAGCCCTTAGCTGGGAAACTGAAAAGTAATATGGGCATTGCAATAGATTGTAGTTATTACAGTAATTGAAATGAAATACGTAATATGATCAAAAGCAATTATCAAACCTGGAAGATTATGTTATGATACAAATTCTTAATCGCCTGAAACTTCGTCTGTTTCTTAGGTTTTTGGATTTTTCTGTGAAAAAGGGTAATCTCACTGGGCAGGTCGTCATCCAAATTTACTTGTTGTTATTCGTCAATTATTGCATTTAGAAGCATCAGTGATCTAAAATTTAATAGTAGTAGTAAATATACGTACATTTTATGTCGCCATCAGTTTTTACAAACGATAATTTTCATGAAAAACTGTAAAATCCGAACTTATTTTTTCTCAAATTTATATTACACTATCAATACTTTACTATATTCTACGCTTCAGTATTTAATACATTATTTATGTACTTTAAAAGTTACCTGTTTGAAGCCATGTCGCGAAGCAAATACATTTTTAATTTGAAACACGTCAGAACTTCTAAATATTACTTGCTCTATGACAAATAATACTAACACATTATAAAAGGACTTTAGAATTCACAATTCTCATTAACGAGCTTGACACATTGAGATTATCCCATACGACATAGCATTATAAACAATTTCTGATTAATTGTAAAATGTACCAACAAATTTTGTTAAAGTTTAATAAATACTATTATAAATTATAATTAATACACAATAATTACTGTTTTATTTATTTGTACATAATTTCGAAATAATAAATATTATATTATACAATTAGTTTGTAAATATTAACAGCACATATATTTTTACTTTGAGTTTCTTACCATTAGAGCCCTAAGTGACAAAGTTACGACGGTTATGCTTATTTTACTTAAACTGTCCTTATCTTTTATTCGCTGTCAAAAGCGCACTAAAAGGAACTCCATAGAATTAGCGCTCTAGCTGTGTTACTTACGGCGCTCATGTTGAGTGTTGGTGTTAATTGATTCGTCGGATTTCCTTACCATATCAATTATTTGCAATTTTTTTTACTAACAAAATATTACTTGAAGTTCTTTTATAACTATTAATACAAAATACAACCTTTTAACCATTATACCAATTCATCACGTGATACACATCACGTGTACTTATTGTATTGTACCTTCACATGTTTATATATCATGTTTATATATGTTTATATATTTGTTAATATATCTTATCTTATTTTATAAATTTTTAAAAAGCTCTATTTATGTGGGTAATTAGAAAAATAAGTTTTAAAACTTTAGGTGCCATTTTCTCGAAACTAGCTGTCATGCACTTGCGGCTCTTATCTCCGAAATATCTCCTTACAAATGTCGCGCACTCGAACATAGCCTGGGAGACATCCAGCACTGAAGCTACGTCCCTGTATACTCTCTTGTCTATTAACTTTCTGTGAATCTTTTCTTTTATTGACACCATGATGAGCCGGGCGTAAACTCAAGTGTTGATAAAGCTCAACAGTTTTATCATCTTCGCTGGTGACGTCATCTTTCTCGCTGGTGACGTCTTTCTTCTCGCTGGTGACGATACCCTTCTCGCTGGTGACAATATCTTTCTCGCTGGTGACGACGTCTATCGGTTGGGCTACTATCACTACATGGCGGTGCCTTGGTTTTCCAAAGGGTACAACTTTTAGATTAGCTCCGGAATTACGGTGGAGTACATAACTATGGGACATACAGACCACACTGGTGATAAGCAATGCTATTGTTATGGGCGACATTGTCCCGGTATGTCGTCAGTGTCGGTTGTACTGAAGTGCAATAGACGATGTGGTGTTAGCTGTAAACTTCATATATTATATATGTGGCTGAGAGCCTCTAGCCGTAGGGATGTGACTACACGATGTTTTTGACCACTGCACAATTTGATAATAGGCTTTTTTTAACGTGAGGAATATCCTACAGGGATGCTATGCCGTACTCCTACCGACTTAAAACCACACGTATCCCACCTAACAGCTTAACAGTTGGGAGCCCCGGGTAAGCTTTCGGAGGGATATCCCAGAACTCCCAACAGACCTACCGCTACCACTGCGGCCTCAACTAGTAACGGTTCGGGTGCTATCCCGCGTCTTTGGGGGGTTGTTCAGGTGTTATTCCGCTTCTCTAAATTATATTTATGTTTACTTTTTATAATTATCACTGAATACAAGTATTTAAAAGTAGAAAAGACTTTGCATTTAAATTGCGTAGGGCAACCAGAATAAAAACTTAATCAAAGACAGATAAATTTACTCAAGCTTATCAAAGTTATTAGTATCTAGCTGACGCGAAATACGTTGGCCTGCCATATCTATGAATATGGAAATCGGTATCGGTAACCCGAGTTCTGAATTCCCGATCCTATGTTTCCGCTGGTTTCCTGATCCCTGTTCCGGTTTTGAGGTCCGAGTTCCCGGTTCCTGGTTTTCATTTCCCAGTCCGTCTTTCTGTTCCGGGTTTCCATTTTGGTGCTTCTAGTTCCAAAACCAGATCCAAAATCGCAATAGAAATCAATTTTTTTGACAGTTCGAGCCAGTTACCGTTGTCGCAAATTTTCTAATTATCCATGCAACGTTCTTAACTCCAGCCATTCACGCGTGATGGCATGACCAAGGGAATTAGGGATTCATTTATATCCATACTAATATTATAAAGCTAAGGGTTTGTTTGTGAACGGAATAAAAGCGACGGGGATTAAATGCCACGGGAAACATTTTAATTCCACTAAAATATTAATACCACACCTCTCTCTTTCTCCCCCTCATGTGACGCAATCGAAGTTACGCGGGTCAGCTAGTATACACATATAGATGGTTTGAAGAATGGAGTATCTTTCTTATATCTGCCGCGCTTATTATAACCGCCGTATCCAACATTTTTCACAATATTGAGTTAGCTACATATTCGGAGTCGCCATATCGAGATCTATAACTTTGTCTTAGACAGTTTATACATAAAATGCTCGCATCATATATTTTAGATTTTTTTAAGCGCAGTAACTTCAAAAACAGAAATATTTTCCTTAATATCTTAGCCGCAAATGCTGAATACTACTGTAGCCCAAGATTTTTAGTCATGTAGCGCTTAACATAACCGCGGTATCTGTTAACACTGCTCTGATACTAAAGAATTCACTATTATTCAAGATAAAATAATAGTATTATCTACAGATCGGAAACTCCCTGCCTCCCACTGAGCAAGCTTCCCCATACCCCCACCAAAGTTTATGTGTCTATTGCCGTGTCAGTACTTGAGAGTGTCACTGCGTTGCATAATGTATTACTACCTACGTACTTTGTGCTATTGCTTTGGCTTAACTTGAAGATTAGATGCTAGAGACCGAGGGTAGATTTGAAAAAAAAAGTACCTATACACATGAGATTGCGTTCAGTTCCTTATTATTTGGTTTCCATAGCTAGTGTCCCTAGTATACTCACACACACATTCAAGCTTGATTCAAGCATTCACGTTACGTGTATATTAGTGTGGGTGAAAACGAACATTTTTGTATGGAGTTTCCGCCCTGTGCTATTATGGAGGAAACTTTTTCCTTAATATAAGTGCTTTAATCACCACTAACGGCGATTAAAATAAGGAAACTGTTATAATTTTTTTCCACTCAATAACAATGATATCAGCCATATATGTATATACGGCGCTTATTACAAGACATTGATATTAAATAGACAAGGTTAAAATTTCGAAGATGCCTCCTAGACCGGCAAAAGATTGTAAACATTTAATAAAGAATTGAAAATGGGAAGTATAAATCTAGTACAGTACATACCTATTTATGTTATATGATTACATAGTTATTGTATTGTTAATTGCTATCTTGTGTATTTCTAATCTTGCGGCGTTTTTTGGTTTTACTTTACAATATGTTCATACAATGTATATTCTACTATGCCTTTTTCACTTTCGAAGTGTCACACAATCTTAACTGGCTCGTTGTGGATTTATTTGCTGGCCGTGATGTTATGTTTGTTTCATTGATTGTTGTTGAAATTTGATGGAAAAAGCACAGTGCACTTTTTGTTTAGATAGATTAAGACTATTTTTAAACAATTCACTGAATGAATTGTTTTAAAATAGACTTAATCATTAAGCTCTTTTATGATTAAGCAAACAGGGCAGTTTCAGACGCTGCTTGATGACTCTGATGAAGAAATACCTTTCCTTTCATACACCTTATGTGACGTAAACGAAGTTGCGGGCTCAGCTAGTAGATAATAAATAGATTAACAGACGGGATCGATGTCATTGGCTATGGTCGTTTCAGATGGGACGCACACTTGCCATAGGTAATAAAAAAAAAATATATTGTTTGTAGTTTATGGAAATTGTAAGTTCACACTTCATGCACTTACTTAATTTGTTTTATTCTGGAATTCGTTTTTGTGTTTTTATTTTGTGTTTTTATAAGTTTTTTAAACTTGTTTACTACCAAATTGTCTCGAATTCGCTGTCCTACGGGAGCCCGTTGAAAACCAGCGCCTGGTATTCGTACTCGGCATTATGCTGAACGGGCTCCTATTTTGGTGCAACGGCGGGATAATTATAATCTAGCTAATAATATTTTTTTAACTTTGTCAGTGTTGTTGCATTTAAAATAAAGAGATTTTTCTTTCTTTTTCTTTCTTTCACAAGCTGTTTTATTTTGCCAGAGTGTTAACTGTGTCTTACTACTGTAACGTTGTGAAACAACGGGTGCAAATAGGGGTTTAACATTAGGGGTTTAAAATGAAAACTTAGATCAATAAATGAAAGCGCCATCTACCGAGTAAGGGTCGCAACGACGGAAGCCATAGTCATATAGGCGGTCTTGACGATTGAGTAGTTTCGAGTGGTGCCACTAGAGGCGCTATTTCATTAATATATAAAGCGTTGCGTCAAAGGCAGGAGCACCGCCAGATTAATATTTAAAATAGCTCACGGACGTATAAGTGTCATTGGAAATTGTGAGAAATACAAAAGTTTGAAAATCATCGTTTATATCATCGTAAATATCATCGTAAATATTTGTCAAGTATAAGGAGCAAATAGCTCTAGACAGAAGACCCCATCATTGGGTGAGTTAAATTAATTATTATAAATCTAGATTTTTTAAACAGTGAAAATTAACGGCTGTTGGTCAACCCTGTTATGGGAGGGTAGATTACAGGGGTGTGAAAAAAAGGTCTCTGTAAACTTAATATATGTATGTATAGACAAACATTGTAAGGCAACCGACTCCTAAATGGTTTAACCGGGGTCGGCTGTCTTAGCAATGGGCGGGAAAAAAGGGTTCCAGCTAACCCGTCTTCTGGAACATTCCAGGGTCTACCCTACGGGTTCAAGAGATCCACCTTACGGGTTGTGAAAGTACACCCTTCGGGTTCTACGAGAGAAGCAATCCACCCTGCGGGTTGAGAACACCGTGCCAGCCAAAGTTGTGGACGGCACGGCTACGTCACGGACTGCCTCAGACTTCAGAACCACCAAGATAAGTCGAACCCTGCGAAGGCCTTCGGAAACCGTAATTGCTGCCCGAAATTACCACGACCCCGAGTTCTTTCCTTATATTTAAATAAATTATTACTTTCAAATTCTAAACGTCACCTCTTCTCATTTCTCTCTCCTTTCCTGAAAGCACAGCGTTTCAGTGGCGCCCATATCGTGGTTTCGGGTAGCGAGAAAGCGATTTCCGACGGGAGTCGGGAAGTCATAATTATAAGATTATTCAATTTGTGTAAAATAGCCTTAAGAGTGCCCGTTAGCGGGGTAGTTTCCCTCCAAATTATCATAACTACCCAGGAATTTGGCTCTCCTGACCTCTGCTGCCAACTTGTTCTTTCCGGCTTATTTTGTGTGTTTTTTTAGTGATTTTAGACAGATTTCGGCATAAACAAGAACAAGGCAAAATTTGAATTTTTTTTCTCAACGTAAATTGTAATTTTTTCCAAATTTTAACGGTCCCCAATTTATTTTTCACACCCTCAAATAGTATTTTATGGTGAAAAATTTTTAATTAAATTTAAAGTAAAAGTTTTTTTTGTTTTGTTCCAATTTTAAATAGTACTTTGTTAAAGTCTGAAGTAAAACTTCTCATTTGAAACGCTTACATTAATTTTAGTAAGTGAGTTGTATTGCCTATATTCATCGTAAAAAGTAGTCACAGGATATCACCACCACAATTTTTATTTTTTTTACGGCATCAAACCGCCTCAATTTGTGTATTATTTTGTTGTATTTCCTATATGTGAATTTACAGCGAGACCAACAGCCGATAATCACACTTCTGGGTAACAATCCCTATTGAAATTTCACTCTAGTAAAACGGTAGAAAAAAGGTTTTACGAATTTCACTTCACGTAAATTATAAAAGATTCATAATTGTTTCACTTTTCGAATTACGTCGAATTCTGATACACTGAAATACAACTGTAAAAAAAAAAACATTCCAAACGTAGATCACGCAGTGAAAACATTCTTGCCGTAACAATTGTAAACTTATAACTTTGATTCGGGTTCTGAATAAACAACGGCAGATGTTGCTTTCATAACGTTTACGAGTAAGTTGAATTACTAGCTCGATAGTAGAAGAAATTTTTTTTTCCATATAAACTGTGGGTGGAAGTGAATAAAATACACTCCGGACACCAACAGTCTCATACAAAATATTTCCAGAAGCGTCCAAGTACGAATCGGTTTTTCAAACAATTCGAAATATTCAAGGGTTCCGTAGTGGTGAGGAAAAATTTACATAAAAGGTTGGTTACTACTATATAGTTTATTTCAAGAACCGTCCAAGTGCGTATCGTCTTTGACACAGTTCGTAATAATTAAGGGTTCCGTAGTAGTAAGGAACGATTTAAAGAAAAAATTTGTGGTACGAGTTAAAATACAATTAACTCTTAGTACGTTCGTGGGAATAGTTACATTTTAATAAAAATAATATTAACGTCAAAAATTATATTAATCGATTACGGTCAAACATTTAGCTAACTTCATCAACCCATCATCATACACCTCACTTTCACTACTTACTGCTTCGGATTAGATTAACTTCATACACACAAACAAACAGACAGTTAATATATAGAGGGGTCCAATTTATTATTTGAGCAAAGGAACCCTAAAAGAACGTATTTCATAATTCAAGTATTTACTAAAGCAAATACTAAGTTTCATAAAGGTTCAATTTATAATTCGGTTCACCGAACCCTAAAACGAAGAAATTATTTTTTCGTTATTCCGAGGGTGGGTCGAGAAATATCCACATTCCTCAACATGCAAAGACGAATGCAGATAACGGTAAGGGCCGTAACACACTGCAGCAAAATGCGTTTGCGAATAGCGTATCTAGTACATCAGTACAGTTACACAATAGTGTTTTTGATAATTATTTTTTGGAAAATATAAGGGTGTTAGCACACCGATATAGAATAGTAATACTTGGGTGGCACATAATGTACCACATCTCTTCACATCGGACAACGAGGTACATTTTGATACGGAAGTTTCACAATTTCACTTACATACTAATTAGGTAGTATATACTCATCAAACATTCATCATAATCATCTTCACACACAATTCCAAACACTCAATAAGCAGAAGTTTTCTTTTTTTTTTGTTTGTTTACATAGTGACACTTGCATTTCATGGTGTGTGACTCCCAGAGGCGGAAGTAGGAGGCAAACTAGCTACAGGCGAGTCACTTTCGTAGATTAGAGAAAGTGACTCAAATGTCCTAAGTTTTGGTTCCCGACCAAAGCTGACGGGTTATTATATAGCATGGAATGTAGTGTGACACTGGCCTTAGATGCAATGATAAATAACACGTTTACATCAACACGATTACGTCAGCAGCTTACGCGCAAACAAAACAAAACTTGCACAGGGGAGATTTCATACGTACATACATACATATTATTTATTTAAGCACGCACACACATTTTACACTGCCATGGTGGCATACAAGGGTATCATATTTTTTTGGAGATTTGGCATAATGGCCAGAGAGCGTTTATCTTCGTTATTTATTAGGGTTGACATAATAGTCATAGTCAACATTCTTCTACTAAAGTTGCGAATAAGCACTTAGCTTTGTTATTGCTACTAAGATTGCAAATAAGCACTTAGTTTTTTTATGTTATTTTGTTAAAGGGCTAAATAGCCTAGCAATTAGATAGGGACACTACACATTACACACGACTTTCAAGTAACTACACATGACAAAGTGACAAACACATGCCGTGTTCGTCATGGGGACATAGGGGTTAATTAGCATCACGGAGGATTCTGCAAGTAAATTATTTTCTATCACTTTTCTGTTTCTTGGTATAGTTGGGAGTTTTCTGTTAGTTGGAAGCATGAGTCTATCCCTAACAGAGTTCGTCGTTTACTGTTAGTTGGCAGCATGGTCTTGCCCTAACAGAATTATGTTGTAGGTTACTGTTACGAGGAAGCATGAAGCTTACCCGAACAGATTTATGGTGTAGGTTTAGTACTGTTACGAGGAAGCACGAGGCTTACCGGAACAGAAATATGGTGGACTGTTATTTGGCAGCATTTGTCTTGCCCTAACAGTCGTAGGTGTAGATCACCGTTATCTTTATTTTCGTCATATGGCTACTCCTACCACTCGGAAGCTAGAGGCTTGCCCTGGGGGATAGTCCATCCTATGAGTCGGAAGTGTTACACTAGCCCTAGTAGGATGTTCTTCTCTGGGACGGTTGTATAAATCCCAGCCTTCAGCAAAAAGCCTTATTATACACACACCACTTTCAGGCGGTGCGTATTACCTGAACCTTCAACCCAAAGCCTCAAATACGTCTTTTCTCTTTCTGTCCCATAAGATCCTTCAGAATCACCTAAATACATCCTGCGAGTTGGCTTCAAAATAAAATAAAATAAAATAAATAAATAAAATAAAATTTATTCCCTTTGAAATTTTTAAAAAATTATTTAGGTTTGTCAAAATTTTTGTGACTCTACCGGGGGTTCGGAAATACTACAGACTGAGAAGAACACCCCAAGAAACTCAGTCTGGTCCCTTCTCTTCTAGTATCTTAGTATCTAATACAGTTTTTTTTTAATGTAGAAAGGAGCAATTCGTGTCACTGCCAGGCAGCCTTGTCTTCTAGAAAGTCTTTAATGCTATAATAAGCTTTCTGGCACAATTTAAGTTTTATTAGTTTTTTAAATTTATTAACTGACAAACCTGTTATGGCTGTCGGCAATGTATTGTACATTCGAATACAATTGCCCGCAAAAGAATTGCTTATTTTATTAAGCCTAAATCTAGGTACAGCCAATTTATTCTTATTTCTTAAGTTTAGATTATGGATATCACTATTTTTAATAAATTTACTGTTATTTTTATGAGTATATAATAAGTTTTCATACATGTACTGTGAATACACAGTAAGTATGTTGATATCCTTAAACTTTTCTCTTAATGACTCCCGAATCCCCATACCATAGATAGCCCGGACAGCCCTTTTCTGCAACACAAAGATAGATTCGATGTCGGCGGCGTTACCCCATAATAGTATGCCATAGGTCATGACACTGTGAAAATAGCTAAAGTAGACAAGACGCGCTGTTCTAATGTCTGTCAGTTGTCGGATCTTTTTAACGGCATAGGCTGCAGAGCTCAGTCTGCCCGAGACTTTCTCGATATGAGGCCCCCACTGCAAGTTGGAGTCTAACTTTATGCCCAGAAAGACAGTTTCATCGACCAATTCTACTTGATCATCCCTAATCTTAATACTGGTGTTAACGAGCCTAACATTTGGCAAGGTGAATCTAATACATTTTGTTTTAGTTTCATTCAACAATAAATTATTTGCGTTAAACCAGTGGACTACCCTAGAGAGGGCATTGTTTACTTCGTCAAGATCGCGTTGTCCACGTTCAACTTTAAATATTAAAGATGTGTCATCAGCAAACAAAACTACCTCGTGATCGTCTCTTATAAGGTGAGGGAGATCATTTATGTACACTAAAAATAGAAAAGGTCCCAGAATTGAACCCTGGGGCACCCCCATTGTTACAGCAGAACCATGTGACTGTTTACCATTTATAACTACTTTCTGTACTCTATCTCTTAGGTAAGAACTAATTAAATCCAAGGCCGTCCCCTGGATCCCATAATGATCAAGTTTTTTAATTAAAGTCTGATGCTGGACGCAATCGAAGGCCTTAGATAGGTCGCAGAATACACCATAAGCATCATACGACTCCTCCCAGGCCTCATATATATACTCTAATAATTTGATTCCAGCATCCGTGGTAGACCGACCGCGCGTGAAACCGAATTGTTTAGTATGGAATAGTTTATTTGTATTAAAATGATTTTGCATTTGATTAAGCATTACCTTTTCAAAGATTTTACTAAACGTGGGTAGTACAGAAATAGGACGAAAATTGGACGGATCCGAGGTGCTACCCGATTTAAACAGAGGAGTTATTTTACTAAACTTCATTAAGTCAGGAAACACACCACTATCAACACAATTATTAAATATTATTGATAATTCAGGAGCAACCATTTCAATTAACGAATTAACTAAATGTACAGAAATTCCCCAGAGGTCAGCCGTTTTCTTAATATTTAAAGATTTAAAAGTTTTTATGATAGTGTGTAAACTAATTTTACTGAATTTGAATATTTCATTACAGCAAGGAACATTTGCTTTTAACAAGGATTCTGCTATTGGGGTAGAAGAACCTAGGGCTCTGGTCAAATCTACTGGAATACGAGAAAAAAATTGTTCAAATTCGTTAGCGACTTCGGCATCTGTTGTAATTATGTTACCATTTACTTTAAGTTTAAAATTATTATCATTTGATTTTGCTTGGCCTCTTTCTGCGTTAATTATTTTCCAAGTAGATTTAACTTTGTCTACACTATTGATAATTTTATTACTTATATACTTTCTTTTGGCCGCTAAGCAGTCTGCTTTAAACTTTTTTGAATAAATTTTAACATAAGTTAGAAATTCATCTGTTCTATTAAGCTGTCTTTCTGAGTATAGTTCATACAGTTTTAATCTACTTTTATGTATATCCTCAGTGGCCCATTCACTGAAGGCTGGCCTGTCACCGATTGTGACTTCCTTAGACTTGAATATGGAGTTGAATTCATTGTAAAAGGAATCAAAAAATAACTTATAACTTACATTTGGATCTAAGCCAGTGTCTAAAAATGGAAGTTTATTGCAAAGTCCAACTCGCATACGTTCCAAGCGGCCACCAGTTACTGGTCTACATAATATTTTACGTCTTTTAACTTTTTCTCTTGTGATCTTGAAAGATGCTATTTGCCCAGTATGATCTGATTTTATCTTATTTATAATACTCTTACTTTCTGGCAACATATCACTGTATATATTGTCCAGACAAGTAGCTGTTGTATCACAATATCTAGTAGGCTCTAAAAATAAGTTAGTGAGATTGTGTGATTTAAATAAATTTAAGATATCATTGGTCTGACGCGTATTTATAAGTATATTAACATTAAAATCACCGCACACTATTAGGTGTTTATTAGTTTTTCCAAGTTTAAATAGCACTTTATCCATTATTTCCTCAAACTCACAAAAGGGTGAGACTCCAGGTTTATATACGCATACTACTATGAATTGCTCCAATTCTACGCATGATATTTCAACTGTACACTCTACAGAGAGGGACACAACATCTTTCCGTTCCTTATACTTTAATTTCTTATTTAATAAAATCAACGAACCCCCCCGTGTTGTGTTGACCCTGCAGAACGCACTACCAACCCGGTGACTACTGAAACTGAACATGAGCTCATACTCCTTACGCATATGCTCTGTAAGACAAACAATTTCAATATTTTCTGAGCTCATGAACAGCTCCAATTCAAACTCTTTGACCTGCGTTAATGTTGCAATATTATAATGCACCAGGCTGATATAATTTACATTTTTTAATTTAGTTTTGTTCGGAGGACAGTTTCCGATATAGTTATGGTTTGCAATTAAATTCAACTCTATCAATTTACAATTTTGGCTAGAGGGTAATTCCTCTGTTGTCCCAGAAGTTAATTTAAATTACTTGGAACAGATTCCAAAGTCCTAAATCTACTCTGCTCAAATAAAGCAGTTTTGTCAGCCAAGTTTTTGGCTAAAGAGTAAAAATAACTGAATAGCAAACTTGCTATTTGTCTTTTATAATAATTGGGTAGACAATACCTACCCTTGTGATTATTATAGACTTTATACTTGCTATGTGACAAATTTGTGTCAAATACAGAATTAAAGTCAATTACATTAAATTTATTATTATACTGACTTATTAAGTTTAAACGTAAATTCATCTTATATCTAAATGAATTTTCCGAATCTGGCACACCTTTTATAAATGGAAGTGTGAACATTACAACTTGTATGGCATTTAAGTTTAAGATGTAATTCATGTACAGGGACAAATCATCATTGCTAATTTTGCCCCTGTTTGCACAGAAAATTATTATTTTACTGTTAGCGTCAAATTTATATTCTATTATCTTTTGCATAATATCACTTAATGAAGCACCCGGATAGCAATTATTAATAACCGAGTAATAACTTGAATTTAAGTTTTGTTTTAAAAATGAACTAAGATTGGTACCAATATCATCACTAAATACAATTAATTTAGTACAACTATTACTATTATTTACACTGTCACACAATATATCCACTGATGTACTGGGTGAGCACATGGTAATGGGAGCTAGGGGCTCAGCGGTAACTGGTTCACCCTGAGCCTCCACCGGCTCAATTGCTTTAGGGCAGTTAATATTGCACGAGTGGTCATTTAGGAAACAATTAAGGCGCTCAGTGTTATCATTTGATGTTTTGAGTACCTTATCTATGGTTAAAGAACATTTAGTAAAGTCCTTAAGGGACCATTCATATTTTTTAGTCATATATTGTAGCTCAAATTGCAAACTTTGTATTTTTGATTCTAATTTTTGTGTGTCAGTGCAATATTTTAAATGGCTTTGTTCCAGCTCTAACATTGACAATTTAGCTTGTTCTCTAAATTTTAAACAAGAACCTATATTTTTACACTTCTTGATTAACATTTTATGCAGTTTTAATTGCTTTTTTGATTTTTGTATAAACTTTTTAATTCTAAGATATTTTTTTAGTTTATTTCTGCTGCAAAAGATATTTTTTTAGTTTATTTCTGCTTCATTAAGGTTAAGGCCGGCTCTTCGCTACACCCAGCATCACCTCATTCACACAACACACTAACATACACACACACATAGACGAGTAGTAGGTATTATGTTAGGGGCGTTCGAGGACGAACGCAGCATTTGACGTGTTAGGGTACGTCAAACGCTCACCGGGGAGGGGGAGTATGTAACGTTGTGAAACAACGGGTGCAAATAGGGGTTTAACATTAGGGGTTTAAAATGAAAACTTAGATCAATAAATGAAAGCGCCATCTACCGAGTAAGGGTCGCAACGACGGAAGCCATAGTCATATAGGCGGTCTTGACGATTGAGTAGTTTCGAGTGGTGCCACTAGAGGCGCTATTTCATTAATATATAAAGCGTTGCGTCGAAGGCAGGAGCACCGCCAGATTAATATTTAAAATAGCTCACGGACGTATAAGTGTCATTGGAAATTGTGAGAAATACAAAAGTTTGAAAATCATCGTTTATATCATCGTAAATATCATCGTAAATATTTGTCAAGTATAAGGAGCAAATAGCTCTAGACAGAAGACCCCATCATTGGGTGAGTTAAATTAATTATTATAAATCTAGATTTTTTAAACAGTGAAAATTAACGGCTGTTGGTCAACCCTGTTATGGGAGGGTAGATTACAGGGGTGTGAAAAAAAGGTCTCTGTAAACTTAATATATAGACAAACATTGTAAGGCAACCGACTCCTAAATGGTTTAACCGGGGTCGGCTGTCTTAGCAATGGGCGGGAAAAAAGGGTTCCAGCTAACCCGTCTTCTGGAACATTCCAGGGTCTACCCTACGGGTTCAAGAGATCCACCTTACGGGTTGTGAAAGTACACCCTTCGGGTTCTACGAGAGAAGCAATCCACCCTGCGGGTTGAGAACACCGTGCCAGCCAAAGTTGTGGACGGCACGGCTACGTCACGGACTGCCTCAGACTTCAGAACCACCAAGATAAGTCGAACCCTGCGAAGGCCTTCGGAAACCGTAATTGCTGCCCGAAATTACCACGACCCCGAGTTCTTTCCTTATATTTAAATAAATTATTACTTTCAAATTCTAAACGTCACCTCTTCTCATTTCTCTCTTCTTCCTGAAAGCTATCAGCTTTTCACTACGTTAATAATAAGGAAGCTTGGTTTGTACATAAATCGTATCAGTCACGTACGGATCTTATGGCAAGGTACTCGAAAGTGAATTACTACACCGTTTGTGTTATAGCGCGGTATTTATTAGTCAAATTCTTCTTATAATCATAAATTATTAGGAGGAATTTGAGTGAATAGTATAGAAGAAATTTATAATAAGAATAAATATTCACCCAGATATTACTGAAACTTTTTTTTGTTTCGAATTGCAATAAGTTTTGAATGTGTTGTTCTATAATAATAAAGTATTAAGATAGGAAAAATATTTTTATAAAAATTCGTGGTCTTCCTGAAGCAGATCAGCAGCCTCATCATCATCGCCACCTTTACAGCACTCCAGTATGCCCGGTAAACAGTCTCAGCCAGCCAGCATCTACGGCCTGTACAGGGATACCACAAGCTAGCAGCGACCGCTCCAGCCTGGTTACCTCTTCGGCCACATCAGCGTCTAGGCACCGAACCCTGCACTACTACGGTACTTGTAAGAAGAG
Organism: Miltochrista miniata; assembly: GCA_933228765.1. Taxonomy (NCBI): domain Eukaryota; kingdom Metazoa; phylum Arthropoda; class Insecta; order Lepidoptera; family Erebidae; genus Miltochrista; species Miltochrista miniata. Next base: position 26,963,252 of record OW121769.1, read on the forward strand.
CGCATCTCTCCCGTCTACGCAGCAGCCTACGCATTGAACCGCCCCGACTCACTGAGGGTACGGCAGCACCGCGCACCGCAGCATTGCACTTAGCCCCGACTCACTGGGACTAGCAGTATTCGATTCCGACTCACTGGATTCAGCGGCATACGATTTCGACTCACTGAAATCAGCGGCATAGTTCCGACTCACTGGAACTAGCGGAGTACAGTTCCAACTAAATGGAACTACACAAACTGGTACTGGCGCAACTTATAACAGACTAACGATACCAGACTCATACTCGCAATCGACCTCCGGTCTCGGAGGGGAGTGATGTGGCGACCGCCATATAGCGAAGACAAATAGAAGTCCTGCATCGCGATATGAAAGTTCTAGCAACGAAGACTAGATAAATCCTGCATCACGATATCAGAGTTCTCACGGCGATGAATAATATAACCAACAGTCCAACATCAACCGTCGGACTTCGGCCCGCCAGGCTACACATAAATTATATATATATCGACGACGGGCCTTTGCATAAACTTGTCCGTCGGCATATTGACATAAATATACAATGTAAAATTAATCATTAAGTGAAAATATAACATTAGAATAGAAGACAAAAATATACTAGACAAGAAGGTACAGTCAAGAACACAAAATTATTATATATAAATTAAAATTAATTACATTCAAATATAAAAAGGCTAGACGCCACAATAAAAGTCGGAAAACTAGTAGCGTTATTACGCCCGGTAGCCCGGTAAAACCAAAGTTGTAATTACAGCTGAAGTGGAACTAGGAGTAGAAGGTATCTGTTGATCCCTTAGACCATATAACACGGGACTAGCCTTTGCGAACCACCGCATACAAAAATATTCTGACAGTTTTCATACAAGTGAAGGGGGAAACACAAAGACATATAAAATATCATTGCATTTAAAAATGTATTAATCGACAAACGCGTATTAATTGTTATTGTACAGTCAACTACAATGTAATGTACTAGTTTAATCATATAAAATGATGTACTGATGTACAGGCTTTTCATAAAGCCAAAAGACCAAATGGTCATGTGCAATGGCAGAAAACAATGCTTAAGTAAGGCGCATCCTGTGGTTAGATGATCTAAGGTTGATCCTCAACGTCTGTCGAGCTTTCATCGGCAGTACGTATTCTTTTGGCTAATACAGACAAAGATAAATCACTGTAGGACTCATCACTTTCTGTAGACATACACATACAATTTCTGCGGAGCCCTTACCTGGGAAACTGAAAAGTAATAAGGGCATTGCAATAGATTGTAGTTATTACAGTAATTGAAATGAAATACGTAATATGATCAAAAGCAATTATCAAACCTGGAAGATTATGTGATGATACAAATTCTTAATCGCCTGAAACTTCGTCTGTTTCTTAGGTTTTTGGATTTTTCTGTGAAAAAGGGTAATCTCACTGGGCAGGTCTTCATCCAAATCTACTTGTTGTTATTCGTCAATTATTGCATTTAGAAGTATCAGTGGTCTAAAATTTAATAGTAGTAGTAAATATACGTACATTTTACTACTGGGCTTTATAACGCCATCAGTTTTTACAAACGATATCCTTCGATCCTTCCTCCTTTGTTGTTTGTGACAAATTGTATCACATCCATTTCATAAAATGTGATTTGACGAAATAATGAAATGAACCCTTTTTGAGTAAAGTGCTTATTGATGCTGTCATACGTCAAGCAGATTGTTATTCAATAGATAATAATGAGTTTGAAGTGTCCAGTATTAAGTAATTAAGACCGAAGAGTCTGAATATGTGTCATATTTTAGCAAAATAGATTTCTTGATGTAATAAAATTGGCGTCATGCTTTGTAGGCAATTAAGTAGCATCGGCATTATACTTTGTAGACATTAAACAACATAGACATTTTGCTTCGTAGGCATTAAAACCTTATAGACATTAAAACTTA